>OZ005655.1:234783193-235533193 GCA_963930645.1 Salticus scenicus
TATTTTAAAACTTTTAATCGAAATCAATGTATTTTTTAAGTATTAAGATGATTACTTGATGTGTTATGTTTTAAAATTATAATTAGCTTTGTTTATAGAACATTCTCAATTACTAATAATGACTTTTATTTTTATTAAATACATAAATAATTACATAAAGACCCATAAAATTGAAATATATAATTCATTTTCATTATTGTTTTTACAGCAGAAGATAATATAATAAATATTAAGCAAATTATAGAACAATGTGAAAAAATTAAAAAAAAAAAAAAAGAAGAAGAAGAAGAAGAAGAAGAAGGAAAATTACCATATACACTAAAGAGAATAAAAAAAAAAAAAAAGTCTTTTTGAAAAACTGATTTATACTTTTTCTTATTTTATAAGTTTAAAACGAATCACTGAAACAAACAAAACTCCCATGTTTGCATAACATCAAACATATAAAATGATACCTACGTACATTTTCAATTTAGTAATTCGCTTTATTATTGTACGAAGTACTCAATAAAAATCTTCTTAACGTTTTTTTAAACATAATATAATAAATATATGCTCTGTATTCTATTATGTTTTATTATATGAAATAAACACGTTATATTTTAATATAGGAAATTAAACTATTTATATGTTAGATCTAAACACTTACGGTAAAAGCAAAATAGTATTCAACTTTGGGTAATTCCAACTTTTTGTATAAAATTACTGCTTTGATACGTAACAGCACAGCATTATGCAGTTTCTTAACATAAATTTCATTGTGCCAAACATCGTAAATACTTTTCCCCAGTATTTACAAAGTTATAGGTTACACATTTCGAATGTCCCCTCCCCCCTTTTTAGACTAACATTTTTGATCGAATTGAGATCGGCAATATTCCAGGTCTGCTAAAGAAGAAATTCTACAATATTCTTTATGGAATTTAACACAAAGTTAAAAAAAAAAAAAAAATGAATTCTTACAAAATTATGAGTATGTATTCATAAGTATGGATACGTAATTTTAACAATTTAAATCAAATAAACGTACCACAGGCGCAATGTGGTAAGGTGCATTATCATGTCGAAACATTGGTTGTGGAAAAGTCTGAGGCACCTCCAAAATACTCCTATAGGCATCCACCTTTATAAAGGTCGTGTTTTATGTCAAGTTAATTGATCCCTTGAGCATTAAAATTTGCCTGACTCTTTGAATAGTCATGCACTCCCATAAAATAAAGTACGGGGAATATTTAAAATTTTTACTGTGCGATTTTAGTTAAGTCGGTCCCATTTTTGACGTCGAATAGCTCATTTCCGTCAGCTTTAAATAAGTTAAATTTGATTCATGAAAGAAAAACTCTGGAGTCAATAATTAAGTAAACACATAAAACAAATTTTTGGCTCATTGAAGTCTTGTTTTTACAAGTCTTTTCAATAATTATGGCTTTGTTGCAGATCTTATGACTTTTAAACAGCTTTTCTTAATCGTCGCTGCATTATTTTAAAGAAATTATGTTGCTAAACAAGTTTTAATGATTTTTTTTCTAATTTCTCAATATAATGCAAATCGATTTTTTAAAAAACATTGTTTTTTTTAGCTTGCGGTCATCTCGTTTGAATGAGCAACGTAGCCGTTTAAACTAAAATTCCAGTTTCCAGTAAATTTTTGCTTAAACGTGCATTTAAAAAATATTTTCACTGTAAGGCAGTCATACAATTTTAATATATCAATTTTCATGCTCATATGAACATCATTAACAATGAAAATTCAACTTTGAAAATTTCGTAAGTTATTCGAAATTTACGAATTTATTAATGTTACAAAAGAGGGCAAATTTTTTCATAAATGTCCATTTTTAAGGAATATTTTCATCGTAAAGTTGACAGATCGTTTTTAAAATATCAATTATGATGTGGCGTGAACATCACTGACTACGAATTTTGTTATTTAAAATATTCGTAAATTATTCAAATTTTCTTAACGTAGCAGAATAAGGCAGTAGTGCCTATAAACTTGCATCATGGGATCATTGCATCCTAAAAAGTACGTAATTGTATAAAAACTAAAATATGAAACTTACCCCAATAAAATTAATTAATTAATTAGAATAAGGTTAGTGGATCAAACTCAACGGTGAATAGTCTATTAGGTGGAGTATTTCACTCTATCACAGTGTCGTGCGATTCATTAAGTATATATTTCTTAAAGCAAGTATAGTTTAACCTCTAATAGAAGTTTATGAGAACAAATACATGATAGAAAACTGGTCAAAGTTCACCTATGACAACAACATTTATTTGCATTTCAAAACCGTAGTATATAATGTATTAAGAAAGAAATGTTAAAAAATGATGCAATCATACAATATTTTTCCTTTCTCTTACCCATAAGGTAGAGAAAGTACTGTTTTAGGGTCAAATTTTCGAAAGTGAGTTCTTGTTACACTTACACGTTCTGAGGTCCCCTGAATACGAAAATCATGTTTTTAGTGAATGGTCTGTGTGTCTGTCTCTGTGTATGTGTGTGTGTGTTTGTCTGTGTGTCTGTCTGCTATCAGTATATCTCAAAAACAAATTACAGCAGAAACTCCAAACTTGGTATTCTAAATGTGTATCATACAGGGATACTACACTAAACATTTCGTTCAGATGAAGCAAATGGTTCGTGTACAGGGACACCCAAGATAATTCAAATATCGAGGGAATCGTCTATGAGAGAAATTGCAGGTAAGTAGAGTTTAACAACTATAACTGCACTAAACTAAATGAAACGAGTATATATTTTTTGTATGCGTAAAAACATGTATCATCTAGAATATAGTATGGAAATCTATCATTGTTCGTTTACAGGGCTACAAAGAAGAAGTAGATTATTGTGTGCCAATGCTTGAAAATTGATGAAAGTATATTTCAGGTTGTGCCGTGTGTTATTAATATAGGATTATATTTATGTGTACCATGTTGTGTGAACATAACCTCCAGAAGATATACAGGGCTGTCAATATTTATGCCAAAACAATCTTTTTTATTGCTAGTGAAAGTGCTTTACTATAATATTTTACCCTGTCCAGGAAAGTTTTTCAGGAATTGAGATAAATCCTAATAGACATGGTAAATAATGTAGTTTTTTAATTAAATATACATAGCTTGTTTTTTTTTCTGTTGTATATTTATACATTTTGAGGCTTCCTGAATACCGAAATCGAATTTTTAACGCGTCTCTTATAACAAACTTCTTTGCGTCTCTTATAACAAATAATTTCAGACGACTCAAATGTTGTATTCTGAAGTTAATACATTTATTACTAGGAACGTTTAATCAAGTTTGATAAGTTTCAAGTAATGTTGCGTGTGAAAGTTGTCTTGATAATTTCAAATGATCTTTTGAGGTTAATAACAGATTTGAATTGTATATAAATGTTGGTAAAATAATGAAACGGGGTGTTGAGGGGGACCGTAGCCCCCTTCACTCAGAATTTTTTGTCAAATAAAGTTATTTCAAAGCCTAATTCGAATTTCTATAACATAAGCTTAAGTAACAGTTTTCGTTATTTTACTCCTTAATGTCGAATCTGTATTTATTGTTGTAGTATTAAATTTCAGGGTAAGAGAAAGTCGTGTGAGTCGCACACCCGATTATTTATTCTGTAATCTGCTTATTCAACTTTCAGATAACTTTTATTTTTTGTAATTTTGCAATTTGTTATTGTTTTGTAGGAATAATTATAAACAATATCTATATATATATTTAAATATCTGATGTCAACACCACATAACTTATTTATACACCCAATTAATTAAACGCATTCTTTCAAAAATTAGACATTTTTGTGTATTGAGCAGTTTGTGAAAAATGGTCGGGTTCCAATCGATAAATGCGCTTTATTCGATGAATAATCTAAAAAAAAAAAGCCTAAAAATAAAATAAATAAAATTATTCTTACAACAAATTTATGATGTTTTTATTATATACGTCACAAAACATGAACATCGCTTGTTTAGAAAAAATAATGAACATCTTACTTTAGGACCTTTCATTGACAAAGGCACAGAACGGAGTTCTAGAAATGTTACCTGAGTGTAGATAACTCTCTTTTATGGACTTTGGCGAAATTTATTGACAAGAAAAGCTACATTCTACCACAAAAAAAAAGGCTAGTTAAATCCGTTTCAAATTGAGAAAAAGCCCTTTATTCTGACGATCCTAAACTATCATTCACATAAATTTAGTCGCACAAATTTCACAAATCGTCAAAATATTTCCAACACCGAACTCTGTTGGAGTCATTAGGGGACCATTTCTCAATGATATTATGTTCTTCGTGCCTTTACATATATTTACACTAACAAACGTTCTAAAAATTTGAAAGGAAGTTCATTGTTTTTAGAAACATTGTTACCATGTTTGGAGTTGCAGAAAAAGTAGATTTAGAGTTGCAGTAGAAAAGAATTGCCAATTTTTCATTTTCACAAAAGCCGAGAATGATAGTTTAGGGTTGCCAAAATTTGGAAGATCTAACTTGAATAGCAATCAAGTTTAGTCATTTTACGGAATCACTTAATATTTTCTATCGCAGACATTCAACGGAAGTTCTATAAATCGCTAACGCAAGTATAAAACGAAGAATAGAATTCAGCTTGTGTTCTGACTTCGTGCTCAGTGATCTTCTTTAAGAGACAGTTCCTTAAGCATTTGAATATTTTTCCTGAATTAGGGAAATTATTGCTGTGAGATGTATTTAACATTTCATTTGTGTTTACTTGGCTTGTGATTCGTTCACTGTTTTGTTGGACTGTTTAAAAATGTTCGTTAAAAAAAGAGCATTCCTTGACTAGATCTTGCCCATTTGTGTAGGACTGGCTTTCTACAAGAAAAAAAAGTTTTTTTTTTTTTTTTTTTTTTTTTTTTTTAATAAGATAATTAAAGGCTCTATCATTATCCTATGTTTAACTACGTATGATAATAAGTCGTATAAAGACCAATTTTTTTGTGGTTTTAGTCATTATGGATATCACTTTCTTAGATATCGCCAAAACAGAATGTCTTTTAGATACAAATAAAAAAGATGAACACAACCGGATGTTATTAAAAACCTACACGTAAATTTTTAACGTTATACGTAAGACTTATGCGAGATACATTAATAAGTAAATACACATACATGCATACACACCTCACGTACACATGTGTAAAATAGTAGATATCTTGACATTGGGATGCCGTATCAAGACCAAAAAGAATGTTTACAACTAGACATCATAAAATTAACAAATATAGGGGAAATCCGTGTACCTACGGCCGCTTTTTTTCTATGCCCCAAAACAGAGCCTGTTAAAAATTTTCAAACCTGTTTAAAATTTTCAAACTGATATGTACATATCTTTAGGACTAATTGCTTCCAATTGGGATCAATATAAATACCTAAAATAATAAATTCCGACAAATAGAAGGTTTTTAAAAAAACTTCACTCATGGCCCTAGGTACAACACCATCATTGTACCTAGGGCCAGACCTCATTGTACCTAAGGCCATTCTCTCAAATTTAGATTTCACTTTGTAATGAATAGAAAATAAGCATATAAACATGTACTTTATAAAAGAAACAATATCAAGTAATATATTTATTCATTATATAATAATTATCATGTTGTTTCCTTAATTTAAATTACGAAATTTTTTCTTTTTTTTTTTTTCTTTGGGATATTCTAACAGAATGTTTTTTTTTTTTTCTAGTGTTTCTTGGATTTCTAGATCTCTCTGGTTTTCGGTCACATCTTTTCTTTTTGATGTGGGAGGTTTTACACAGGTTCGTACCTGTTAAAGCATAACACAAGAAAAGATGTTAGATATTGAAGGTTTCGAATTTTCAACAGGACACGAAACAGAGACATCCAATTCTATCATTGTTGGTTCATTTTCTTCCTAAAAAATCTTTTTTTTTTTTTTTTTTTAATTTATGTAGGGGACACTTTCAGACACTTTTAGTCACATTTGAACTTAAATATTCTTCCTCAGTGAATGTGTTTTGATTTATTGGCTATATGCTGGATACACGAAAGCCTGATAGAATGTTTACAGGAGTAAAAGCTGACGGATAGGACTTGCCAACACTTTTATCAACGACATATATAGTGGTTTACCAGGGTTTGCCAGCATCCAATTACTATAGACTGTACTGTGTTGCTTAACATTTTCTCGACCGCTGACGTAGATTCACGTCATTTGAAAATATGAAACTCCACCAGTGGGCGTTTCTTTTGCAATTTGTATGTTATTTGTTTCTAAAAAATATACGCAATATTCATATTTGTACAATCAGTATACTATGGATGCAAATACTTTGAATAGAGAGAGAGTATGATTATAATGCATATCCATTTGTAATATAAATGTGAATACAGAAAATTTTGTTTTGAAAAACTGTAACTTAAGAAAAAAACGACAACAGGCGGAGTTTACTGTCAAAAAGACAAAAACATGCGGTCGCGAAAGTGTTGAAAGGTCCAAACACACAGGCCCTAGGTACAAGGCAGCGATGTGGCCCTAGGTACAAGTTTTGGTAACGCCATTCAAAATGCCTTCCACTAAAAAATCAACATGCAGAAAGGACTAATTAAATATCTCATTTATTACGAAATATAACAAGCAAAATTATACACTAGAAATGGAAGACAAATATTTGAATTGTCTTTGTAAAATAGCAAAAGAGATGAGCTGCAAAATTTTACTTCAAACCATGTAAATTCGTTTTCTACATATAACTTGTCAAAACTCTCTCCTCAAAAGTTCCAAAGTAGTTGTAAAAGTAGCAATTGGTATTGTTACTCTCCCAATTGAGTATTGAAACATAAAATTAAATATTATTCAAATAAAGTGGGATGGCCCTAGGTACACGGGTCTCCCCTATATATTTTTAGCATTCTTCAGCGGTTCGCTTTTCAGCTACGTGCTTTACAAATTCCGCCTCTTAAATCGGTTTCACTGTCATAAAATATAACATGTTTTATTCAAATTTACTCCTCATTCATAATATATAGATAAAAAGAAAGAAAGAAAAAAATCGTAACTGCAAAATAAAATATTATTGTGATCATTTTTTTATAAAAGTGTAAATCGTATTTCCCTATCATTTTTGCATCTAAACATACTATTGAACAGGGGAGCATTGAACAGGGGAGCAGCCCCGGCTCACCGCTCGAAGAGCGGTGTTGAGCTATGCTAGGACCGAAGTCCACGTGGGCTGTCCCGAGACATTTATTGAAAAACAGAAGAGAAAAAAAAAAATACAGAATTTATCGCCAGGCGTTTTTCTTATTGCCTGCACGCGACAGGGGGCGATGATTAATGACAGATAGATAAATTTACAGAACAATGTTGACCAGCATGCCGGACCCAGCCAGTCCCACGCGACAATTGGCATGCTGTCTGAAGTTGATGCTGTGGATGATAGTCCAGAGCTCCATTTAATGAAGCAGATTCTCTTACTCTTTATTGAACAGGGAGCAGCGAGATTGAAAACAAAAAAAAATTTACATTAATTCATCGCCAGGCTCTTTGTTAGTGCCATCACGCGACAGAGGGCGATGATTTAAGACAGCTAGAAAATTTACACAACATAGTTTGTCAGCTTGCCGGACCCAGCCAGTCCCTCGCGACACATGGCAAGCTGATTGAAGTTGAAGTATTAGATGAGAGTCCTGTGTTCCATGTTAAGGAGACAGATTCCTTGGTAAAAGATGGCACTTCTGGGTGAAATGGTATTTGACTAATCGGTGATGAGGGTTTATAAAGAGACTGTAGATACTACAGACTCTTGATATGGGATTGATGGAACATGCATGAGCAACGCATGATCGTCAGCAGCACCTCTGACAACCACGGAAGGGAAAACATCATTAAAAATTTAAGTTTTATTATTAGGTGTTTGGAAAGTGATTAAATATATTTATTATTAATATTTTTTTTCCCTTTTTTTTTTATTAAGCTATTATAGTTAATTTTGAAATCAATCAGTTAAATTGGTGAGGTTCATGAGAAATTTGTAAATATTATTAAGTTTTTTAATCAACGGTTTCCTAGTAATGATATCATTAAGCCAGTTAGGGGGGCGGGGGGAAGGATTTCTTAGATGATCTGACACTGTTAATGGACAATTAAAATAGTAATGAAATGGAGTACCCTCCTCTCCACAAGGACACAGGGATGATCGTCGGCAGTGAAATCTATGCAGATAGAAGGGGAATGGCCCATGGCCGGTAAGAAAGGCAGTGATGGGGGGAAAGGGACCAAGAGTTTTTACTGACCTGTGGAATCAGAGAGAATGTATGTCTCCCCTTTTCAGAGTTGTTCCACAGATCTTGCCACTTAAGTTTGATTATTTTTTGGATTTTACTTTTAACATGAGAGGGAGGTGCAGGGATTGTTGAGCATATTCTGGGGAAATTTGTAGCCTGTTTAGCCAAATTATCTGCAAGCTCGTTGCCCACGACACCCCTGTGGTCAGAAACGTGTGCCAGGGAGCAAATTAATTCTGGATTTAATAATAGTTTTTTGATTTGATGAATCTGCGGGTGTCTGCTCCGATGTCGAGCTATGGCCTGAAGGCCCGAGAGACTATCGCTGAATATGTTAATTTGCTTATTTTTGTATGTTTTGCTGGCCCATGTTATGGCCTCAGCAATAGCATGAATCTCGGCTTGGAATACCGTGTTAAAGTCCTCGAGCCTGCAAGCCCACTCATGGCCCACGACATCGTTTTCCAATGCGCAAAATGCAGCACCCACCCCAGTGTCCGTCTTGGAACCATCAGTGTAGATGGCCACCGGAGCAGAGGGAAGAAAGCTATTTTTGTTACAGTTTGTTATGATAGAAGCAACATCCTTGCCTGGGTGAATATCCCAGCTGCAGGTCAAAGATTGAATGGGGGTTTGCGGGAAGATAGTATTTGTAAGATCTGTGTCTTTTAGTTGTAAAATTTGAGTTTTGATGAAGGTTTGGGTGACCTGCAGGTGGGCATGGGGAATCCCAGTGATCACAGTGAGGGCATCAGTGGAGATGGTTTTGTATCCTCTTGCAATTTGCAAGAGGAAAGGTCTTTGTGCCGAATTGAGACCTGTGATGTCGTCAGATCGCAGATGTCCACCCCATATGGCGGCTCCATAAGTTAAGATCTTTTCAACTATAGTTGAATACCATGTTTTAAGGATGGAGGTGGAGATACCCACCTCCTTCCTACCATTCTAGTAGAGCTATGGTATATGCTCTGTGTTTTTATTTTGAGCTCTTTAACGTGGGCCAGCCAATTGAGGTGGCGATCAAATGTTATGCCAAGAAGCCTCATGTGATCGACATGGTTCACGCTGATGCCGTCAATGCGCATCTTAGGATTCCGATTTCGTTTAAGTGCTTTGGGAAAAGCTAATGTTAGGGCTTTAGTTTTCGAGGGGGAAAGTTGAAGATCAAATTCCTTAATTAGACTACTGAGAAGGGACAGGGCCTCCTGGGCCTGATCCTCCAGGTTTTTTCTTACGCGACCCGAGAGAATCAGGGAGAAGTCATCTGCATAGGCAAAAGTGTTGAAGCCCGCCGAGTTCATGCGCTTGAGGATCCTATCTGCAATTAAGTTCCAGAGGATGGGGCCAAGGCATGAGCCCTGCGGGCAGCCTTTTGTTTGGGGGTGAGCGGTGAAGCCTTCTCCCCAGTTGACAAGAATTTCCCTTTGAGAAAGGTACGAGCAGATGACTCCCGCCAAATTGGCCGGGCAGCTCAGATCGTGTAAGGCGCGAATTATATGAGGCCACTCCACGTTGTCGAAGGCTCCTTTAATATCTAACGAGACGATGGTGGTGTAGTTTGATGCATTACAGCTAACGGCGCAGGAATTTTTGATTGCTTGCAAGGCTTGGTCACATGATCTGCCCTCTCTGAACCCAAATTGATTTGGATGAAGCAGATTATTCGATTCGAGGAAAAAATTTAGTCTCGTTACTACGAGTTTTTCTATTAATTTGCCTAAAGTTGGGAGGAGGCAGATCGGTCTATAGGAGGAGGGTTCAGAGGGTAACTTCCCTTGCTTCAAGAAATACACCACTTCGCCTCTTCTTAGTGATTTTGGGAAGTGCTGGTGTTTAAGACATAGGTTGGCCCATTGCAGAAGTAAATTGGGTAATGTTTTATGCACGTTGCGTAAAATTTTGAAATCTATATTATCAGGGCCAGGAGCCTTGGTGATGTTGAAGCTGTAAAGAGTGGCTTTAATCTCAGACTCCGTGAAAGGAACATCCGAGGGAGCCGTGAACGAAGGTGCTTCATAATGTGGATAAGCTGTTTGTGGGAAGAGGGTGTTTGTGAGATATTCTAAATTTTGTTTTTTAGAGGTTTGCCCTGGAGGACGTTCGAGTTTCAGTTCCGTGGGGGTAAAGAACTTATTGCTGTAGAATTTTTGGGCAGTGCCAAAGATTTGTGTCTGCGATGTGCAAAATTTTTTCCATGCGGCGTGTTTGGCTTCATTTATGTGTTTTTTAACAACAGCTGAGTGAAATTTAATTTTTTGTTTGTGTTGTTGTATCTGTGTGGGTTCTATGTATTTTAACTGTCTTCTCAGAGCAGTCAAATGATTCCGCATGGAACGTAATTGGGGAGACCAGAAGGAATAGGCATACTGACGTCCCGATTTTTTGAGCCTGAAAGCCGAAGTGGCTGCTTTTTGAATAGTTGCTATGAGGTTATTCGTGAAGATTTCGAGTTGTGTGGAATTATTAATTTGATTGATTTCATTAAATAGGGGTGTGGAAGATTGTTGTAAAAGGTTATTGAAAATTTTAAAATTACCATGTTTTGTGGCAAAGCGTTGTGATTTAGTAATGGAGGGTTTGGTGTTAATGTAGTAGGTTATATAATTGTGATCGGAATTATTAAAAGTGTCCAGGACTGACCAGTCGAAAATTCTTGCAAGTGTTTTTGCATTGCAGAGGGTAAAGTCTGGCCAGCCCTTAGCATTATCCTTTTGAAAAGTGGGGGCTGAATTTTCTAGGTTCGCGAGGCAAATGTTGTTTGAGGCTATAAATTCTATTAGGCTGCGACCCCTGGCATTCTCATATGGTGAGCACCATAAGGGGGAGTTTGCATTCAGGTCGCAGCCGCAAATGAATAAAGATCTTTGGGTTATGAGGTGCTGCCACTCCAACAGACAAGACTCGAAATCAGCAGACGGGGCGGCGTAAGCACTGCCTAAGATCAGTTTGCCCTCCTTCGTGGTAAGCGTTATGAAAACGCTATTTTCCCCGGTAAAAAGATGAGTGTAATTAAAATTTCGTGCAGTTAAAACTATATGTGCAGTGTTGTTTTTGGAACTGAAACGTGGCCAGGAGGAGGGGAAGCCGTACAGATCCCCCCAACAGCGCAATAGGCATCCTGCAGCAGTCCAACGTCCATGGAGTTATCCTCCATAAACTCCTGAACCGCCAAGTTCGCCGCTTTACATCCATTGAGGTTGATCTGCACGAGTTTAAAATTATTAAATGAATTTGGGGCAGTAGAAGAGGAAGAGGAAGTTGCCTTTGGGGGAGGAGAGGAGAGAACTTTTACACATTTAGGATCGAATTTTAAGAAATTTTTGGGCAAACTAAAGAAAAATGAGAAAATTAGGGCAGTTACCTTCCCGAGGAGTAGTGAGTGCTGCTGTAATATGGCGCATCTTCATATGGACCATAGTAGGAAGGACCCTGAGGAAAGCCATAGTGATAGTCTGGATGATCGTAGACCGGATAAAGGTCAGAATAGTCAAAAGCATAGGGGTGCTGGTATTGAGAATAATAGTCTTGTTCATAATAGTCAATTGGAGCTGTATTTTGATAATGGTGGGGAGGTCTGTTGTACTCTGAGCTCCGATTACGTTGGTTGGATGAGAAATATGCTTGACGTCTTGGTGAACTATTTTGACGTCGTTGGGAGGACGAGGAAAAGTCTCTAGGATAATTGGTAGAATTTTGTTCTTGTTTCCGTGTCGACCTGGAGTTCGGACGAGCACTCGACGAGTTAGAATTTTTTATTTTTGAGGAGAACCGGGAAGAGTTATCTCTCAAAGGAGATCTGGAAGGGGAAGAGAGTCTTCTTGGACGTGAATTAGAGGTTGGTCTATTTTGATTTTGTTGAGCTGGGGCTGTAGGAGGATATTTTTCGTCCAGGAATTTTCTTCGTTCATTATATTTGGCAGCAAAAAGAGGGCAGTCGAGTGAGAAAGTTGCATGATCAGTTGGCAGGGGGCCTAGATTATTTTTGAGTCTGTTCATGTTGTCTTTTTGACAGTTTATACAGTTTGCACTATTGGAACAGCCCTCGTTAACATGAGGACCGGAACATTGAGAACAGAATGTTTTTGCCCTACATTGTGTAGAGGAGTGTTCCAGGGATTGGCAATTTGTGCACCTCAGGACCCTGGTATGTGGCCTGAAGGTGCATCTGAATAGTCCCATGGAAAAGGCGTCTGATATGATGTAGGCTTCTGCGAGAGGAAGGGGAGCTTGAATGGTTAGATTTTTTAGATGAGGAACTCTTGATTTTTGCGATCGAATAATTTTGATCTGATCTCGAAGATTTTCTGGCAGGTTGCTGATATCGAGTAAATTGGAGAGGATTTCCGTGTCCTCCGTTGCGGCTGGTGCGCCCAAGAGCAGGAACCATACATCTGGGCACGGTTTTTGCTTTATAATAAGTTTTTCTCTAAGTTCTTCTATTGAGTAGAGGTCTTGAGCTAGGAGAGTGGCATCTGCAGGGGTTGAGCACCGTAGGTCCACAGAGAAGCGAAAAATTTGTCTTCCCACAATCTTCCCCATTGTGGAGATGTGGTGTCGTTTGATTATATTAAGGATGTCGGTGCCCTTGTCTTTCTCCGATTTGGATTTAATGAAGAGTGTGCTTTTTATATTTTGATAAGAGTTGTTGGCTTTGAGAGCTTTTTTGAGGCTTTGAGAGTGTTTTTTGTAAATGGTTGTTGGGTTTTTGAAAATTTTTCTGTTGAAAATCTTGAGGTAGAACCTTTTGAGCATAAGAAACTGCTGACTGTGTGTTACGAGGCGGCACTTCTTGAGAAGAGGGAGGTTGATTGGTCGGTGGGGCTGCTGGATTTTGGAGGATGTTCTTTTATGAGGTTACCTTGTTTCATCAAGTCCAAATCAAACTTCTCTTGTGCTTTTATTTGATTTAAGAAGTCTGTGTTAAGCTTATTTTGAAGCCCCTTCAGTTCTTGTATGTTCATGTTAATATCGGATAATTTTGTTTGAATAGAGCGAGTATACTCCTTTAAGGGAGAAATGTTTTGAAGGCTTGGAGAGCTGAGTTTCTCGGAGTTTGGTGAAGATGAGGGAGACTGTGAAGCAAGAGGATTTATGATGTCTGCGAACTCCTGCAGTTCTATAATTTTGTTAAATGCTCTCTCAAAGACAGCTAGTGGGGCTGATTGGTGTCTTTTTCTGCAAAGAGTAAAGATGTTGATCGCCGCCCTTGCAACCGCTGAAACATCATTGAAACCCAGGAAGTCTTCTTTCTTGTTAACATCCAGAAGAGGCGTGGTTGGAAGTAGAGTTGAGTAAGTAGAAAGTTTACTGCTGACAGATTCACTGTCTGACATGTCCTTTGGTGGCGACATAACTAAGTCGAAAGAGATTATCTTAATCTTAGTGACGAAATAAACTGAATTAAACTACAGCACTTAAGTGCCAGGAGATAGCTTTTATAAAAGCTTTTAAAAATATATGTAATTAGTAAGTTTAACTTTTCAATAGAAACAGCAGGGGGGGGGGGGGGTTCCCGGCCGCGCATACGCGCGCCAGACGCAGAAAGTTCCAGCTCAAAAAAAAAAAAAATAATTTCAATATTCGTATTAATTTCAATATTCGTATTAACTTTAAGAACCCTTGGAAGGAGGAGAAGAAAAAAGAAAAAAAAAAAAAAAAAAAAACGTTATTATTGAGTTATTACGTTAATTTGGGTGAGCTTTAGAATTAAGAAACCGTAACTGTAAAATTGATCCACAGGCACCAAAAAGCCTAAACTTAAGAGAAACGCTGGTTGGATAACTTAGTTTGAGAGAGAAAGAAAAAAAAAAAAAAAAAAATTAATTTCAAAATTCGTATTAATTTTAAGAACCCTGGGAAGGAGGAGAAAAAAAAAAAAAAAAATTCGTTATTATTGAGTTATTACGTTAATTTGGGTGAGCTTTAGATTTAAGAAACCGTAACTGTTAATTTGGTCCACAGGCGCAAAAAGGCCTAAACTCAAGAGAAGCGCTGGTTGGATAGTTTAGTTTGAGGGAGAAAAAAAAAAAAAAAAAAAAAAGGGGGAGGGGGCACCAAAAAAAAAAAAAATGGTTAATAGAGAATAGGGATTGCGCCCTCTAGCGGGGAGAAATGGTGGTAAGCCTAGAGGGTGGGGCGTGCAAAGACCTATTCAACGATATAAAGAAAGTGTAAATCGGATGGAAAGAAGCTGAGAAATTATCAAAAAACTGAAAAATTTTGAAAGTTAGGAAGAGTTGGCGCCAAATAATTGGTTAAGTATAAAGGGGAAAAGGTCTAGTGTAATTAGTGAAAACCAAGACTTTGGGCTACAGATTTTTTTTTTCCCTTCTTCTCCCTTTCCCCCCCCCCCTTTTTTTTTTTTTTTTTTTTTTTTTATCGTTAATTTGGGTGAGCTTTAGATTGAAATTTGAAGAAACCATAACTGTAAGTTGGTTCCACAGGCGCCAAAAAGCCTCAACTCAAGAAAAGCGCTGGTTGGATATCTTAGTTTGAGAAAAATAAACAAAAGGTAACAAAAATCGCGAGTCTGAAAAGAGAAATTGAAAATTTTACGGATTTTGGGGAATAGGGATTGCGCCCTCTAGCGGGAAGAAATGGTGGTACGCCTAGAGGGTGGGGCGTGCAAAGACCTATGCAACGATATAAAGAAAGTGTAAATCGGATGGATAGAAGCTGAGAAATTAACGAAAAACTGAAAAATTTTGAAAGTTAAGTAAAATTTTGGCGCCAAATAATTGGTTAAACGGAAAGGGGGAGAGGTCTTTTGCGATTAGTGTAAACCAAGACTTTAGGCTACAGAGATAATTATTATGTTAATTTGGGCAAGCTTTAGATTGAAATTTGAAGAAACCAATACTGTAAATTTGTTCCACAGGCGCCAAAATGCCTTAACACAAGAAAAGCGCAGGTTGGATAATTAAGTTTGAGAAAAATAAATAAAAGGTAACTAGAACCGCGAATCTGAAATAAGTAGATATAAAGTTACGGTTTTTAGGGAATAGGGATTGCGCCCTCTAGCGGGGAGAAATGGTGGTAAGCCTAGAGGGTGGGGCGTGCAAAGACCTATTCAACGATATAAAGAAAGTGTAAATCGGATGAATAGAAGCTGATAAATTAACAAAAAACTGAAAAGTTTTGAAAGTTAGAAAAAATTGGCGCCAAATATTTGGTTAAGTAAAAGGGGGAAAAGGACTTGTGCAATAAGTGAAAACCAAGACCTTGGGCTATAGAAATAGTTATTACGTTAATTTGGGAGAGCTTTAGATTGAAATTTGATGAAACCATAACTGTAAATTGGTTCCACAGGCGCCAAAAAGCCTTAATTTGGGAAAAGCGCAGGTTGGTTATGTAAGTTTAAGAAAAATAAGTAAAAGGTAACAAAAACCGCGTGTCTGAAGTGAGTAATTGAAAATTTACGGTTTTAAGGGTAAAACGCGAGCGCCCTCATGCGGAAAGCAAGGAGGGGTAGCCTAAGAGGTGGGGCTAGAGGAGACCCTTCCAACGGTATATGACAATTGTAATTCTGGCGAACGGTTCCCTCATTATGCGGAAAATAGTATAATTAAGTCAAAACTCCAAAAAACACACACGTTGGAAAGATCGCAATTGTTCGAATATTAATATAAAACTAAACCAACCCATGGCTTAACAGAGTTGAGATACCTTAAGGCGCCAAGGGGCTCCATAAAACAATAGTGAATGCACTTAAAACCATTATCAGTGGAAAAATAAAAGATAAAATTAAAAGTAACATGGATCGGACATAGCTCAATTGATTGAGAAAAATGCAGAAAATGCTCAACCCCAAGCCCACAGGGCTAAGGTTATGACCTCTTAAGGATAAATGGGGTTACAAAAAACAATAAGTTTACACTATTAGCTTTAGTTAATTATAAAGAAAAAACAATAACATATACATACACAGGAAAAATCTCAATTGGTTGGTATAAGGACAAAACAGACTCGACCCACAGCTCTACGGGGTGAAGATAAAATAGGGGTGCTATGGAGCCCTGTGGTTACAGGGGCAGAGGTCGAGACTTAAAGAATTTTAATTAAAACAAAACAAAATAAAAGTAAAAACTAGTATGTTGTGGCCACCACAAGACTTTCTTCTATATTTTCTTATACAAATTCACGCAGTAACAATACTAAAAAAAATATATATATATGATTTCTTTCCAAAGTTTTTTTTCGTTAAAAGTAAAAAAAAATCGATAACTTTGTTTTAATTATCACAGATTTATAGTTCAACCATTCGTTTTAAAGGCATTGACGAGACCTTTCGAAAGATACCCATCTTGAAAATTTACTCCCCTCGAGGGGTGACTTCTTCCCCAGGGGGGGGTGGCGAGGCTCCTACGCATACAAAAATTTTTTCCCAGTTGACTATCTCTATTATAAATAATTCTTGTAAATTTCATAATGATTACTAAAATATAATTCTCTTTATGCACATTTATACAAAATTTTGTCCTATATCACCATGTTAAAAATTTAGAAAAAGCGGGATGGCAACACAACCTGTAAGGCAATTTTTACCAAAAGTTGATAGGCACTAATTTATGTCAAGGTGCAACTACACACCAATTTGTATGAAATTCTGTATAGTAGTTCCTGAGATACAGTTGCCACAAAATTTTGTCACACACACACACACACACAGACAGACAGACAGACAGACAGACAGACATTTTCTAAAAATGATCAAATCGTGTTCTACAGCCCTCAAAACGTGTAAATCCATCAAAAACCCGAGGTCGAAATTTTTTACGAATCCAATACTTTCTCTATATTACATATAGAAGAAAGTAATAATAAGCACATACTAGAATAGGAAGAAACTCAATTGATTACTAGTAGATGTAAAACTAACCCTACCCAGGGTGAAGCGGGGATAAAACTAAACAAAGATACTATGGAGCCCCACTGGTACACAAATAAACACTTTATAATTGATAATTAATAGAAAAATTAACAATGTTGATACAATCTTAAAGGTAACGGCCGGCCACCATAATATAGCGAACATCCCAAGCTATTTGAAAACCCTGCATGGCAACAGATTACCCATAAAAAGCCATGCCGGCCAAATCGTTAAGGACTAACCAATCAAATAAAACCCGAAAATCATTCACTATATTATCAGTGGCAACAGCCGATAGGTTTTGGTTCGAATTATGAAAAGATCCCTATTTAGAGTCCGAAAGGGATAAACAATTAGAGCAAATACATTACTAACTAGTATGTTGTGGCCACCACAAGACTTTCTTCTATATTTTCCTATACATATTCAATCAGTAACAATATTAAAAAAAAAAAAAAAAAAAAAAAAAATACAATTTTTTTTTCTAAGGGTTTTTTTTTGGAGGGGTACTTGTTTTTTTTTTTTAAGGGTACTTCCCCCCCAGGGGGGGAAGCGATGCCCCCCCATGCACAAAAATTTTTTCCTAGTTACGTACTACTATTATCAATAATTCATATTAATTTTACAATCACAAGTGTAAAATAACTCTTATTATGCACATTTATACGAATTTTTGTCTTATTCTGCCATGTTAAAAATTTAGATAAAATGCTATCAGAGCGCCTCCTGTTGAGCTATTGATCCGCAAATATAATCAGCACCAGTTTATGTCGGGGACCAACTAAATACCAAGTTTGGTAAAATTTCGTTAAAAAAAAAAAAAAAAAAAAAAAAAAAACGATTTTTTTTCTAAGTTTTTTTTTTTTTTTTTGTTAAAAGTAAAAAAAATCGATAACTTTGTTTTAAATTATCACATATTTATGGTTCAACCATTCGTTTTAAAGGTATTGACGAGATCTTTCGAATGATACCCATCTTCAAAATTTAACCCCCCCGGGGGGGTATTTCCCCCCCAGAAGGGGAACCGATGCCCCCCCATGCACAAATTTTTTTTCCTAGTTAACTACTACTATTATCAATAATTCATATTAATTTTACAATCACAAGTTTAAAATAACTCTCATTATGCCCATTTATACGGAATTTTGTCCTATAAAATGCGATCACAGCGCCACCTGTTGAGCTATTGATCCCCAAATCTAATGGGCACCAGTTCATGTCAGGGTGCAACTAAATACCAAGTTTGGTTAAATTTCATTCATTGGTTCGTGAGATACAGCGTCCAGAAAAAAATGATACAGACACACAGACAGACAGACAGACAGACAGACATACAGACAGACAGACAGACAGACACACAGACAGACATTTTTTAAAAACTATCAATTCGTGTTCAGGACATCCCAAAACGTGTAGATCCGTCAAAAAACGGAGGTCGAAAATTTTCGCGAATCCAATACTTTCTCTATCTATAATAATAAAAGGAAAGGTTTGTCTGTCTGTCTGTCTGTCTGTCTGTCTGTCTGTCTGTCTGTCTGTTCTTTTATACGTTCAGCCCCTATTGAACGCAGAAGTACAAAAATTGACATACGGATGCTCTGGAGCCTTTCCGATGTTTTCCTCGAAACAGAATTTAAAAATTTTAATTAGTTGTGGAGATATTAATTAAAATGTCCACTCATGTCTAATCTAAAAGCGATCTCAAAGCAGAAAAAGTGGAAAATAAATTAGAAATATTTGTCCGATCGTTACAATTTCGATACCAAATGAAAGGGGCATTTTTTCTGAATCTAAGTGTGCAAGTGGTTTATCGGTACAACAATTAGATATTTTAAAATTAACTAAAGTATGAATTTTCTGTGGCAACATCATTTCAAATGCCAGTAATGAAGACCCATCGTCTGTCATCAAAAAGGAAATGATTGCAACCGATCAAGATGTCACGTGTTTTGTAGTAGGGAAAAATATTGCAATTTTCAATTTTTTTCAAATTTTAATTCACGTTACATTTGAATTCATATTCGGCCTAGACAGCATATTATAAAGCTACTGTTCATTTTTCATGAAAATATGTGGATAAACAAAAAAATTAGATTAAATTTTGTATTATATTTTCAACTATTTTAAATTGAGATATGCCGTTGAAATTTCGTAATATTGGTGTTTTTAACGCCCGATATTTCGATTCTGAATATTTTTGAAAGTGTAGAATTATTAGGAAGGGCTTGAAGGGGGGGGGGGCAAGCAAACGGCCAGAAAAAAAAAAAATAAATAAAAATAAAAATAAAAATAAATAAATAAAAAGAGTTACAGCGTTTGAAATTGTTATTATTAGGTTTCAAGGAAAGATAAATCGATTGCGGATATTTTCAAGTGTAAAATTATTAGAAGGGACGGAAAGGGGGGGAAGGGGCAAAAACGTAGAAAAGGAACGGTTGTTTCGGAGAAAACAACGGAAAACCCAGAACGCCTTTATTATTTTATATTTTTCAGAATTTCGAATTCTGATACTCCTTTCACATTTCATACGATGGATTTTAAACAGTATTTAGCCCGGAATTACCCAAGTTTCGGAGAAAACCACGAAAAAGTCAGACATAAATCGTTTTATAATAGTGTTTATATCATTTTTGTATCTCAGCTTCTAATTAGCATAATTTCAAAAGTAATATGTCATTTTGAAACTTATTTGAATGGAATTTCAAGAGTAGACGCCACAAATTTCTGTCACCTTCCATTAACCGACTATCATAAATAATGGAATTTGAAATTTCACGTGATTTACACGTTTTAAGGTTTCCTGATTAGGTTTTCTTTTGTATCTCAGCTACTAATTAAAATAATTTTATAAGTAATACATTATTTGAAAGCTTTATTGATTTAGAATTGAACAGTAGATTACAGAATTTTGTACCGCCAGATGGCGCTGTAATATTTTTAAATTTCAATATTTCGAATTCTGAATATGATTAAATTATTTTTAATACATCATTCGAAAGATATTTTAAAGTACTTTTATACTATCGAAAGTGGGATTCGAGATTTCACCTAATTTACACGTTTTGAGGTCTCCTGAATCGGTTTTCTTTTGTATCTCAGGTACTAATTAAAATAATTTCATAAGTAATACATCATTTGAAAGATTTGTTGATTTGGAATCGAACAGTGGAATACAAAAATTTGTACCGTCAGATGGCGCTATAATATTTTAAAATTTCAATATTTCAATTTCTAATTATGATTAAATTATTTTTAATATATCAATTGAAAGATATTTTAAAGTTCTTTTAAATTATCGAAAGTTTTCACCAGATTTACATGTTTTGAGGTGTCCTGAATCAGTTTTTTTTTTGTATCTCAGTTATTAATTAAAAAAAGTTCATAAGTAATACATCATTTGAAAGCTTATTTTAGTTGATACACATTTTAAAGTACTTTTACATTATCGAAAATGAAATTCGAGATTTCACCCGATTTACACGTTTTGAGGTCTCCTGATTAGGTTTTCTTTTGCATCTCATCTACTAATTAAAATAATTTCATGAGTGATGCATCATTTGAAAGCTTTGTTTATCTGGAATGGAGCAATAGATTACAGAAATTTCTACCGCCCGATGGCGCTGTAATTTTTTTAACTTTCAATATTTCAATTTCTAATTATGATTAAATTATTTTTAATGCATCATTCGAAAGATATTTTAAAGTTCTTTTATATTATCGACAGTTTTCACCAGATTTACACGTTTTGAGGTCTCCTGAATTAGTTTTCTTTTGTATCTCAGCTACTAATTAAAATAATTTCATAAGTAAATCAATCGAACAGTGGAATACAGAAATTTGTACCGCCAGATGGCGCTGTAACATATTAAAATTTCAATATTTCAATTTCTAATTATGATTAAATTATTTGTAATACATCATTCGAAAGATATTTTAAAGTTTTTTAAATTATCGAAAGTTTTCACCAGATTTACACGTTTTGAGGTGTCCTGAATCAGTTTTTTTTTTTTTTTTTTTTGTATCTCAGTTATTAATTAAAAAAAGTTCATAAGTAAAACATCATTTGAAAGCTTATTTTAGTTGATACACATTTTAAAGTACATTTACATTATCGAAAATGGAATTGGAGATTTCACCCGATTTACACGTTTTGAGGTCTCCTGATTAGGTTTTCTTTTGTATCTCATCTACTAATTAAAATAATTTCATGAGTAATACATCATTTGAAAGCTTTGTTGATCTGGAATGGAACAATAGATTACAGAAATTTCTACAGCCAGATGGCGCTGTAATATTTTTAAATTTCAATATTTCATATTCTAATTATGATTAAATTATTTCTAATACATCATTCGAAAGATATTTTAAAGTTCTTTTACATTATCGAAAGTGGAATTCGAGATTTCACCTGATTTACAATTTAAAGTGTCCTGATCAGGTTTTCTTTTGCATCTCAGCTAATTGAGTAAGACCGTTCAAAATTGGTATATGCAAGTTAATTAGGAGGGGCTGGAACGGTGGGGAAGGAATAGGCGCGCATGGGTTTCGGACCCGGTGCGAGTTTTTACCCGTTGATAAAAGATTTTTTTTTTTTTAATTTTATTTTCTTAATAATAAAAGTTTGAGTTGAGAAGGAATATGCGTGTACAGCGCACGTATATCCTCAAACGTGCGCGCGCAGCGCGCATTGGTCTGCGCTGCCGACGGCAGTGGCGTCCCGGTGTGAGTTTTTACCCGATGCTAAATGATATATTTTTTAATTCCTTTTCTTAAGAATGAAAGTTTATGAGTAATAACATGGAATTTTGAGACGTTATAAGGATGGTGAGGGAATACGTGCGCGCAGCGCACGCGTCTACGCTGCCGAAGGCAGTGGGGACCCGGAGCGACATTTTTCCTGATCAGAATTTTTTTTTCTCTTTTTTTATCACATGATAAAAATTAATGCAATTTTGAGAATTCATTAATTTTTGTGATTCATTTAAAAATAGTGACCAGCGAAGCGGGCGTAGCCTGCTAGTATTACATATAGAAGAAAGTAAAAATGAGAAAGGTATAAACAAAGGGAATATTATTAATGGAAAACATAATTAAGAAGATTATAATTTGCAGTTTAAGTATACTTGGTAATTAATGAATTCAGAGTTAAGACACAGATGATTTAATTGAAGTATAATAGGTATAATTAACATGTTTAGTATTTGATTATTAACATAAGAAATGAAGTCCCTACAGAAATTCTGTAGAGGGAAAAACATAATGAAAATACATTGCATTATTAAAATACTCATAACTTTTAAACCAGTGGGGCTAGAAACATAAATAAGATATCAGCAGAGAGCCAGAACATTCACGCGTCCAACGCTACATAGTACGTAACCAGTACTCACCCCTATCCCTAGTAAATTAGCCAGCCATCAGGAGCATCTAACAGACGTCTTGATACTTTGAAGGCAGCGTAGAAGCTCTAAACATACTATTATAGGTCAGGAATGATCTCAGTTCGTTTTTTTTTCTGGTTCTCCATTCGAGGACTCCAAATTTTCTCACCTTCATTCTTTCCGCCGACCGATGAAAAGTTTTCCCGTTCACCGCTAATCACCGAAAATACTGTTAGTTTTGGTTTCGAAATTGCTAGAACATTCTAAAAAAAGCCGTTGATAAAATAAATCATACGAAAAACTTAAATTAATTACAAAATATGTTATCATGACTTTATGAATAAAGTAGGGTAAGAGCTAAATATGTTCTGAACTGTACAGTTGAGTTTTTGTTGAGTTCTTAGGAAGATATACCATTTTTTACAAATTTTTTACAATCAGTAGACAATCATTCTTTTTCAAGAGTCTTAAAATAAAATGAAAATTCCTCCATTTCTACAGCCTCTTCCTAAAGGATATTTGTTGTTGGATCTTAAATTTTATTTACTATCTTCTTAATTTATGAAAATCAAAGGTAATCGTTTTTATTTTTAATTTATTTAAAATCGAAGATATTATCCAGCCACATGTTCTTTTATTGAATATATACATACATACATATATATATATATATATATATATATATATAGAGAGAGAGAGAGAGAGAGAAAGATAGCGACAGAGTTTTATTTTAGCGATGTTTCTTTTGAATAACAATTAGAGACTACTATTAACCCGTTAGTAGTCGCTAATTGGTCGATTCGTCGCGCCCATCCCTTCGTGTTGACATATTTTTTTTATTCAACAGCCACCAAAAGTTTTTAGAAGTGGCATATTATATACATAAAAGGCGAATCGACTCGAATAATCGTCGATTATGTATATCAAATGCCACTTCTAAAACTTTTTGGAATTTAATAAAAAATCTGGCAACACTGAAGAAATGGGCGGCGAATCGACCAACTAGTGACTGCTAACGGGTTATTATTATTATTTTTTTTTTAATTATTGATTTGAATATATATTATAAATATTATTTATTTATATTACGTCACTCCTAATATATCAATAAAATATTCACAATAGTTACTTATACTTGACTGGAAGAAGTGTAAAATCATTATACTTTATATGACTCTCTATTTATTGATTTACAAAATCTTATAATAACGTTGTTGCTTTTAATTTAAAATTTGAACTTTCAGTTCATTATTTTGTAAAGGTGCCTCATTAATAAATGTTTCATGTAAATTATAATAAGGATAATTTAAGATTATCCAAAACTTTTTAAGCAATTAAAACTACTGAGTTAGAAAATTGATTTGCAAAATTCTTCGAAATAAATTTAATAAAATTTAGAATATTTTAAAGTATTTGTACTAACAAATCTCCTGCTTAAATAATTTTTTTAAACATTTATTTTTTCACAATGTTTATCTATGTCAATAAGATTGTTTTTAATGAAAAAAGGCGGATAAAAAAAAAGCAAATCATAGATAAAATTATATTAATGTCAATCGATAATATAGTCCAGGCAACGAAAGCCAAAATTTGACGAATAGAAAAAAAAAAAAAAAAAAAAAAAAAATCGTGTAGTTTTGAAATTTTGCATAATCATAGCTGAGAGGGTCCTGAACAACATACTAAAAGTCCCCGCCCGTGGTGGGTGAGCGGGAGTAGGGGGGGGGGGGCATTTAAAGGGCGCACTTTTCAGTTTTTATTAAATATCTTTAAAACTATCACATTTAGATAAAAAATGTGAGTAACAAAATTCATCTACGTAAAATTTCCTACAAAAATGTATATTACATTTTGTTTGTATGATTTATAGTTTAGAAGATATAGGGGGACGAAATAACACGTTTTCTTGAAAAATTCTTTTTTTGCAATAGTAAAATCAACGAAATTGTGCAATTAAAAGGGTTCTTGTCAAATATTTTCTAATGTACAAAACAAATATATGCATAGGGAATATGTAAGGATAATACTGCATGCTTTGTAAATTTTAAATAATTTTAAGGTTAGTAGGCGCAAGTGGTGGTTTAGGTAAAAATCCAGATAACGAAGACCCAAAACCGATCAACATAAAAAATAAAAATCGTGTAGCTTTGAAATTGAGCACAGTTATAAAGTTAAGTGTCCCGAACAACATACTAAAAGTCCCCAACCATGGGGGGTGAGCGAGGGGCAGGGGGGCAATTAAAGGGGGCACATTTCAGCTTTTATTATGTATCTTCGAAACTATCGAATTTAAAGAAAAAATGTCAATTATAAAATGAATCTACGTACAATTTCCTACAAAAATTTATATTACATTTTCTTTGTATGATCAATAGTTTAGAAGATATAGGGGAACGAAATAACACATTTTCTTGAAAAATTCTTTTTTGCAATAGTAAAATCAACTAAAGTGTGTAATTAAATGGGTTCTGGTCAAATATTTTCTAATGTACAAAACAAATATATGCATAGGGAATATGTAAGGATAATACTGCATGCTTTGTAAATTTTAAATAATTTTAAGGTTAGTAGGCGCAAGTGGTGGTTTAGGTAAAAATCCAGATAACGAAGACACAAAACCGATCAACATAAAAAATAAAAATCGTGTAGCTTTGAAATTGAGCACAGTTATAAAGTTAAGTGTCCCGAACAACATACTAAAAGTCCCCAACCATGGGGGGTAAGCGAGGGGCAGGGGGGCATTTAAAGGGGGCACATTTCAGCTTATATTATGTATCTTGAAAACTATCGCATTTAGAGAAAAAATGTCAATTATAAAATTAATCTAGGTGAAATTTCCTACAAAAACGCACATTACATTTTGTTTGTATGATCAATAGTTTAGAAGATATAGTGGAACGAAATAACACATTTTCTCGAAAAAATCTTTTTTGCAATAGTAAAATCAACTAAAGTGTGTAATTAAATGGGTTCTGGTCAAATATTTTCTAATTTACAAAACAAAATATGTATAGGGAATATGTAAGGATAATACAGCAAGTTTTGTACATTTTAAATATTTTTAAGGTTAGTAGGCACAAGTTGTGGTTTAGATAAGATTGCTTTTTAATCCCTGACTTTAAAAAGGGGTGTTATAAATTTGAAGCCTTTGTTTGTCTTTATACTTGTAGTCATTTCATTTTAACATTTTAACATTTTTTTTTTTTTTTTTTTTTTTTTTTGGGGGGGGGGGGGAGTTATTTTAGGCAGTGCAAGAGAAATGCTTTTGATTCATAAAAGAACTTTTTTATTATTGAAAATAATTATTTTTCAGAAATTTAAAACACTGCAAAGGAAATATTCTAAAACTATGCCAATATATAAAAATGAAAAATTATCATATAAAATCAGTCTTTGAAAACATAACTACTCGTTTTATAGGCAAATCTATTCTGTTTTTTTTTTTTTTTTATTTTTTTTTTTTTAATTTTTTTATATTATTTACAATAGTAACATAAACTATAGTTTGTAATTAAAAGGATTCGGGTTAAATATTTTCTACTCATACAAATAAATATCTATATGTGCATGTGCGCGCGCAATGCGCAAAATTTAAAGAGTGGAAGTCAAAATATACAAATCGAAAAACTACACTTTTCTGTGAGATATCCGAACGATACAAAACAACCTTTATATTTTCTTAACTATTGATCATACTAACAAATGTAATAGGCATTTTCATGGGAAATTTTCCGTAGTTTATTTTTGTAATTGACATTTTTTATTTAAATGCGATAGTTTACAAGATATTAATAAAAACTGAAAAATGCTTCCTTTAAATGCCCTATGCCCGCCTCCGCTCTCCCCCCACGGTTGGGGACTTTCAGTAGGTCGTTCAGGACAGGGCACTTAACTTTATAACTGTGCTCAATTTCTAAGCTACACGATTTTTTTTTTTTTATGTTGATCGGTTTTGGGTCTTCGTTATCTAGATTTTTACTCAAACCGCCACTTGCGCCTGCTAGCCTTAAAATAATTTAAAACTTACAAAACATGCTGTATTATCCTTACATATTCCCTATGTATATATTTGTTTTTTACATTAGAAAATATTTGACAAGAACCCTTATAATTGCACACTTTAGTTGATTTTACTATTGCAAAAAAAAAATTTTTCAAGAAAATGTGTTATTTCGTTCCCCTATATCTTCTAAACTATTGATCATACGAGTACAAACAAAATGTAGTATACATTTTTGTAGGAAAATTTACGTAGATTAATTTTGTAATCGGCAGTTTTTTTCTCAATGCGATAGTTTTTCAGTTATTTAATAAAATCTGAATAATGCCCCCCTTAAATGCCCCCTACCCCTCACCACGGACGGGAACTTTCAGTATGTTGTTCAGGACCATCTTGGCTATGAGTATGCAAAATTTCAAAACTACATGATTTTTTTTAAATGTTGACCGGTTTTGGGTCTTCGTTATCTGGATTTTTACTCGAACCGCCACTTGCGCCGACTAGCCTTAAAATTACTTAAAACTTACAAAACATGCTGTAATATCCTTGCATATTTCCTATGTATATGTTTGTTTTGTAAATTAGAAAATATTTGACAAGAACCCTTTCAATTGCACACTTTAGTTGATTTTACTATTGCAAAAAAGAATTTTTCAAGAAAATTTGTTATTTCATCCCCCTATATCTTCTAAACTATAGATCATACAAACAAAATGTAATATACATTTTTGTAGGAAATTGTACGTAGATTAATTTTGTAATTGACATTGTTTCTTTAAATACGATAGTTTTTAAGATATTTAATAAAAACTGAAGATTTCCCCCCTTAAATGCCCCCCTGCCCCCCGCTCACCCACCACGGGTGGGGACTTTTAGTATGTTGTTCGAGCCCCTCTTGGCTATGAGTATGCAAGATTTCAAAACTACACGATTTTTTTTTTTTTCTATTTCTCCTATTTTGACTGGACTAATAAGTATTTTTTTTCTGGTAAATATTAATAAAGTTTTAAAAATGAATAGAAAAGCATTCTAAACTAATTTATTAAAATTTAAAATATTAGAAATATTTGTAATAGTGTTACCGAGTAAGGGAATTTTTTTATGCTGTAGTAGTATTATGCTATGGGCAATTTCTGATGATCTGAGCTCCACATTTACAATAGGAGTGAGTGCGCAAGTTTTTATGTCACACTAGAGCTACATTATGGACGCTGGCGAAAGTCTGGGACACATCTATAAGGGCGGTCTGAAGTCACGCCATCATGATGTTGATAATTCACAAAAGTGGGGATACCCCCGCTTCGGTGACCCCAGTGTAAAACTCTTCGCCTTTTTTTCCAGGACACGCTCAGGAATAAAAGAATTCTAAATGTAAAAAGAATTCTACCATTATTTTATGCAATAATCTCTACCTTGTATAATTATGGCACATTATTATATGTCCTGAAGTATTACTCCATAAAATTAGCGGTGACATAAAAAACAGAAATTTCGTACCTTTGTGAGTGTCCTGAAAAAAGGTTGGAGAGTACGACCCCTGCCCCAGTGATACAATTTGGATAGAAATAAGAAGATTATTGCGAGCACGAAGGATTTTGCGTGCATTAGCCATCATTAATATATACCATGGTCTTCTGCCTGTTTTAAGGTTATTGATAATAGTTTTGATACGTTTACTGTTTAACCCTTTAGCTACAGCATTATGAATAATACAGGAAATCGTTTTTTTTTCTGATTACTTGCGGGCAAACTTAAAGATATAAGCAATAAAAAATATGACTATTATATTATTTTAGTAATTAGAGGTTATTAAATGAGATGGTTCTTCTAAGTACCATTAATACACACGGGCTGAAAAAAGATTAGGACTTAATTATTTTTATTATTTATTTATTTATTATTATTATTTTTTTTTAATTGCAACGCAAAATCGCATTACGCTTAGTACATTAAGAATGTATTTTGGTTTGAATGATTTCTTTGGATGAAACTTTTATGAAATTAATTGACAATTAATATTTTGATTAGAGAGCATATTTAGCGTGACTTTATTTAAAAAGAGCTTTAAGATTCTGGATTTCAACTTTACATCTTTCCTTCGCCACTAACTTATTACTTTCTTTTATATTAAAAAAAAAAAAAAAAAAAAAAAAAAGTATTCAATTCGTAAAAATTTTCGACTTCCAGTTTTCGAGGAATTTACGCGTTTTAATAGCTGTAGAACACGATTTGACCATTTTTTAGAAAATGCCTGTCTGTCCGTCTGTGTATGTGTGACAAAACATTGTGGCAACTAAAAATGTGCAATTTTTGCATATGTAGAATCATCGCTTCTCCTGAGAGGGGGGGAGGGGATGTTTTCATTTTGGGTGTCTTTCAAAAGAGATCGACAATATCTATAAATCGATATGTTGAACCATTGATCTGCGTTTTTTTTTTTTTTTTCATTTTTAACACACACACACACACACACACACAAAAAATCTATAGAGATGTTCTACAGAGAACATCTTCTATATATGTTCGACATATAGTTCGATATAATATCGAAGAATATTCTATAGAGAACAAAATTGACTTTCTTTGAATATTTACTCTTATGCTACATGTCTAAAATCAAAATCATGTGCATGCATCATGAAAGATAATTTTAATAAATAATCATTTTAATACAATATTTTTACTGAGTGAATTTGTATAGGAAAACATAGAAGAAGATCATGCGGTGGCCACAACATACTTGTTTTTCTATCCTTTTTATTTGTTCATCAAACACATTTTAAATATAATGCAGTATTGTATCAGAATGACTATTTCTAATAAGATAAATGACAACATATAATATTTTTCCACATAGTATTCATTTTGTTATTTGAGAGTAAAACATATATACTAGCATTAAATATTTTGTTAAAAAAATTTTCTCTAATGTTTATTACTGAAGTTTAGTAGTAGTGTTCCCCAATGTTTTGAATATTTTATAACTTTCTTATATTATCCAGTTTGCTCTTGAAGCAAGGCAGTAATTTCACTTTTCGCTCTTTTAAAACAATGATAGTAAACATAATGTTTAATAAACATCAATAAAGATAAAGCGATGGATTTTATTGCTTATTAGCGTAACGTGAAACTGTCATACAGAGAGCATTATTTCAAAAGTGTACTCTATTATTTTTGGGGAGGAAATTGCCGATTTTACTTATTTATCCAATGTACATGATGAGTTATTCAGGTTCTTATTGAAGACAAATAATAAATAATGAGTTTCGGATATTTTTCGTATTAACTTAAAATCAGAAAAGAATAATTGATATTTTAATTTTTTTTTTAAACTGCTTTTAGTTTAATTTGTATTCTTAGCGATATTTCCTTTGGCGAAATAATTGAATATTGTAAAATTATTTACATGTTTATGCGAACCCTTAAAAAAAAAAAAAAAAAAAAAAAAAAAAAAAAAAAAATCCTTCCGGCTTATTCGGAAGGGTATGTTGATTTCTTTTTCCTTATCAAGTAGCCGTCATTTTGTTTCAAAATGGCCGCTACAAATTATTAACGAATTAGTAGAAATATCGATGTAGGATATCTACATATAGAGTTTTAAGCAAATCGGTTCATAAATACATTTTTATGTGAATTAAAAAATTTCAAGTGGCCGGCGCTTGGAATCAAGATGGTGGGCCAAGTTGACGAATATATCAAACGCATTTGTGAGATAAGACTACTGTACAAATATAGTTGGAATTAATTCAGAATCTCAAAAGTTATCGAGTTGAAAAATTAAGTGGCTGACACTTGGATCAAAATGGCAGAGAAAGTTGCTCAATGAACTAATTAATCTAAGATACTGTTGCAAATTTAAAAAAATATATATATATTTTTTTTTTTTTGTAGAAATTCTTTCAAAGAGACTTAGTAAGTTGATTAAATGTTAATTTTCTGCATTTCTAGTTTGTTTTAACGTTAAAGTAGCCTAATTTTCCCTTAAAAACGCATTAAAAAGCTCCAATGTGGCAGGTAATGGATTTGGCGCTAAATTTGGCGAGTTGGTGACTTTTTTGGCGACTTTTGGCGAGAAAATCCATAGTTCAGTAATAAACTTCATTGAGACACTTATATAATCTATATATGCTTCGAAATTCAAACAAATTCGGAATACGCTTTTTACAATTTGAATTTGGAATTTTCAAGTGGTCTCCACTTGAAAACAAAATGATGGAGCAACTTGGTTAAGAAACTCATCCAAGATATTCATAACACAAGTTAAGACACTGTCCAAATTTTGTTTGATTTGGAGTATTATTTCGGAAGTTATCGTGATTTTAAGTTTTCAAGTGGTAGCCTGATTTCAAGTGGCCCAGCTTAACTTAAGATATAAGCCACTTTATTTAAAATGGCGGATACTTTCATGAATAAACTTCATTGAGACACTTATATAGTCTATGTATACATCAAAATTCAAACAAATTCGGAATACACTTTTTACAATGTGAATTTGAAAATATCAAGTGGTCTCCACATGAAAACAAAATGGCGAAGCAACATGAATGGCAAACTCATCCAAATTATTTATAAGTTCACTGTCCAAATTTGGTACGATTTGGAGTATTGTTTCGGAAGTTATCGTAATTTTAAATTTTCAAGTGGTAGCCTGATTTCAAGTGGTCTTCCTTAACTTAAGATATACGCCACTTTTTTAAGTATGGCGATTAAATTTCATTAATAAACTTGATTGAGACACATATATGGTCTATGTATACCTCAAAATTCAAAGAAATTTGAAATACGCTATAATGTAAACTTGAAATTTTCAAGTGGTCTCCACTTGAAAACAAAATGGCGGAGTAACTTGGTTAATAACCTCATTCAAGATATTTATAAGATAAGTTAAGACACTGTTCAAATCTCGTTCCATTTGGAGTATTATTTCGGAAGTTATCATGGTTTTAAATTTTCAAGTGGTAGCCTGATTTCAAGTGGTCCCGTTTAACTTAAGATATCCGCCACTTTATTAAAAATGGCGACTAAAGTTCATTAATAAAGTTCTTTGATATACTTGTATAAACTACGTATACATAAAAAAAAAAAAAATCGGAATACGCTTTTTACAATTTGAATTTGAAATTTTCAAGTGGTCTCCACTTGAAAACAAAATTGCGGAGCAACTTGGTTAACAAACTCATCTAAGATAGTTATAAAATAAGTTAAGACACTGTCCAAATTTGGTTTGATTTGGAATATTATTTCGGAAGTTATCGTGAGTTTAAATTTTCATGTGGTAGCCTGATTTCAAGTAGCCCCACTTAACTTGTATCCGCCACTTTATTAAAAATGGCGGATAAACTTCATTATTAAACTTCATTGAGACCCTTATGTGGCATGTATTTACATCAAAATTCAAGCAAATCTTGCTTTAAATATGCTTTTTACAATGTCGGTTTGAAATTTTCAAGTGGCTGCCACTTGAAAACAAACGGTCGGAGCAACTTGATTAACGAACTCGTCCAAGATATTTATAAGATCATTTCACTATCCAAATTTGGTTCGATTTGGAGTATTATTTCCGGAGTTATCGTGATGACAAAATTTTCATTATATATATATATATATATATATATATATATATAAACGAAGTGATTGCAATAGGTCGATTTCTAAAGAAATCAACCTAAAAGAGAGGGAGAGAAAGGAGTGGGGGTAATTTGTAGCGTAGTTTTGAATATTTGTGGTACATAATCGAAGAAGATTAAAAAATAAATAAATAATTTTAAGTTTATTTAACCTCTTAAAAGGAAGATTACTGAAGAAATTATTAAAAAATATAGTTGGATATCTTTTATGAAGTAAAAGTCCCCTTCATTATTAAAATACCGGTTTTATTTTCGTTCGACCATAGTTATATATATATATATATATATATATATATATACATAATGGATAACTAATAAAATCATTTACAATAATCCTCATCTAATTGTTTTTGATTTATACAGAAAAGTTTAAAATTATATGAAATGATCGTTATTATTAATATTTTAATTAATCGAAATCATCAGACAGTTTCAAATATACAAAGTAAATATACAAATAAATAAATAATTGCCCTTTTCCTGTTAAACAGTAAAATTGTACACATATAAACATAGAATTTGTCATGTTATCGATGAAGAGCTGGTATATCACATTCCACTTTTTATAATTTGATTATTAACACAGTGAAACATTTTATGAAACTAATAGACAAGCAGATAAGTTAGTTTTCAGCAAGTTTTTAACGCTTTCTACTGGATTCACATCCGTAGAATATACTGGCAAAATAATCATAATTAAAGGCATAATTCAATAGCCATACTACGTGCAACAGCATTGCAATCACCATTCACAAAAATGAAACAGTCTGCGATAACAGTTACCAACATCGTATTTAATATTTCGCAATATTGTTTGTATCCGTCTTTTTTTTTTTTTTTTTTTTTTTTTTACACCGGTCATATTTTAGAGTATTTTTTATTCTTACACAATTGCGTTTAGAGATAATTACTCTAAAAATTAAGTGCTGTAGGAAAAAGGGTGGGTACTGACAGTACTACGGAATATTAATTAGGTTGTTCGCATCTATGGATAATTCTAGCGTTAAAAAAAAAGAAAATAAATAAATAAATAATAATAATTTCTTGAAAATATAGTGTTTGAGTCATTTATTTTGCTATGGGTATTACTATAGAAATTAACTGATACCATTCTTCATCTTCTCTAAACATGATACTTTATTGAATAAATGAATAATCGATTCAAGTCCTCGGTGTCGAATAGGATTTACTATTACGATAACGAAAGTTAAAACTGCACTCATCTTACAGAAAGAGACATTGTACCATTTACATCACTTCAAATTATTTTTATGCAGAATATAATACTTCTTTGCATACAACCGTACATTTCTACAGAAGATTTCGGATTTCATATGAATGTGTCAGTAATTGAAGATATGTGAAGTTAGAGAAGGGTATTCTTTATATTTCCGGTTATATCGGTCGACAACTTTGAATATATATAGGAATTTTGCAACATTATTCAGCTTTGGCGAAGATATTTTTATCTGCATTTGCGCTCTCTGAAAGACTATACCGCATCCCATAGACTACATCTTGTTATACTGTTATATTTTTACATTTGGGTTTAACCTTCATTTAATAAAAGAATATATACAGAGCTACCAACTTAATCTGGCAAATTGTTAATACCGCCCCTTTTTCTACACCAGTCATTTTTTAGAGTTTTTTTCTTCTTAATTCATCGCAAATATGTTTGAAGAAAAATACTTTAAAAATTAAGTGGTGTATAAAAAGGAGCGGAACTAATAATTTGCCAGATTAGGTTGGCAGCTCTGTATATATATCTACAGACATTTATAACGTTAAAAACTTCGTTCATACATCACTCTTGAAGAAATTAAGTATTAATATTGTTCCGACAATTATATTGTCCATAAGTATTAATTATTAATATTGTCCGACAATTAATATTGTCCTTAAAGTTTGTTAATTAAGTACGCTAAGAGATAAACGATTTTTTTTTTGTCACCGCGACCTCTATGAAATTTAGAAATTCTTTAAGGCTGAAAAAAAGAAGAAAATTTTTCTTTTGAAAATGTAGAATACTTTTTATAGATAAAATATTTTTTACACTATTCTTTTTGTTTTGTTAAAATCCATTGCACACCTTTTTGTACAGAACATTTATAATATCAATTATTTGAGTATTGTTTATTATGTATGGATTTAACGTATAGAAATTACATTATTTTGCCCTTAGCTGCATATTTCATATGTTTGTCTTTATAGATGATGTATCCAAACCAATTTTAAGCTTTTATTATCTTTTGATTATGTAATCCATAGCAGAATGTAGAAATCAATATCAAAATATTTATATTTCCATAACTTTAATAATCACGCCACAAAAGATTTCGATATTTTAATAACACATTTCATTTACATTAAACTTCAACGAATCCTGCTTTTCATATTTATATACTTTTTTTTTTTTTTTTTTTGTAAAGCTTAATAAAATAGGTGCAAAGTTGCAATATTTTACTTTGTTTTTCTTTTTGTAGGCGTTACTTTAATAAAGTAAGTATGTTTTCATCCTGCAGAAAGCTATTTGTGTAATAAATTGTCATCACATAAATTAATTGTTTTTTGTATCCAAACGTAGTAATAAAAAGACACGATTTCAAAACATCTATTCATAATAAATTTTTTAGAGAAAATTTTAGCATAAAAATTAGTCTTGCAAATTTGTTTTTTGTTTTACTATTTCATTTCCAAAAAAGGCTTTTGTAAAATTTAATTTTCAATTTTAGTATCAGAAGATTGTAAAATACTGCATTACGAAAAGTACAGTCTCAAAATTAATATAAAATTCAACATAAAAGTATATTATTTTGTAAATAACATATTATTATATATCGAAAATATAAAAATGAATGAAAGTTTTATTTACTTTATCAATATTTTCCTATATAAAAATCCACTTATAATATGTGCCTATATCCTTTAACCCTTAACTACGCCTGGAGTATATACCCGTCTTGCTAAGCCGGTGCGTTGATTGCCCCGGGTATATACATACATTTTTCCGAAGTACCATCCTTTACGTACGCTGCTACCAGTGAAACTAGTTCCACGGCTTTGGAATGTAACAAAGTGACTGTGACATTGTTTTGAAATTATTTGCTTATTTTAGAGAAAAGAAGCGAGAGGAATCGATAAGGAATGTTGCTGGACCAGTAAACGCATCACTATGCGCGCCTGTGTGAAAAATGGTAGCACTGGGAACCGAATATCGTGATTTTTCGTCGGCAGGTAAAGGGTTAATGAATCATAATATTCTTTAAGACGAAGAACGGTTAAATTAAATTAACTGAACCTTTTAGGGGTAATGTAATTATGACCAATTAAAATCAACAGCCACCACAATTTAAGAACAAGATTAGAAGAAAAAAGATTATTTTTTTTTTTTTTTTTTTTTGTCTAAGTTAGAAAAGAAAAATTTTATGAAAAATTTCCCGGATGTATTATTGCAGTTGGGAATTAAAATTAGGTAATATAATGAATATCTCACAGTCCGAAGGTTTCTAGAGTAAGATTCGCCACGCAATGATAAAAAAAAAAAAAAAAAAAAAATGTCGCTAATTAAACTCGACAGAAACACTTCCCGTTTACTTAAAATTTAGTAATTTACTTAAAATAACTAATGAACATTTGCCATTAAATGTAAAATAAACTAGATGTTCACTAGTAATTTCAAGTAAATAATCACATCTACAGCGCTCACATTGCGCCGGAATTAATTAACATAAAAATATATATTTCTGTTAATCGAACACTCATTGTTATAAATTTTACGAGTAAATGCGAAAAAAAAATCATGTAATAGTTATTCAAGAGAAAAATGCTGATGTACACAATTTGAAAGAAATGAGGCCTTTTAGATCTTAATGCTCGATATGGAGGATGCTGTGTAAAGCAGTCGGAACATACTGGCAATGAGGGAAGCTGTAATTCCCCACTGTGATATCATACAGCATGCAGCTCTTCACGAATTCTGAGTATTCTGAATTCGTGAAGCGTTTGCACATGGATAGCATATATTCATCTGACACTATAAAGAATTAGCATATGGATAGCATATATATAAAATTCGTAAAGTTTTTGCTTATGGATAGAATATATCCATCTGACATTATAAAAAATTCTCGTATTGTTGTCTTGTTTTGACTGCCCTGCACAGCGCCCTCTACCATCTCCACACTGCGTTTCCGAACACGCTTTGTGCTTTGAATCCTTTTACATATTCACCTTTAAAAACCTTTACATTTTAGCCAGACATTTTCCAGTCTCCCTGTATATTACTTAAAATGAGAAATATGAATGTTTTAAACATATACGAATTTTTTTTTTTCCGTTCAGATTAAAAATACGATCTCATTCAAGCTCCAATTTTATGTTTATTCTATATATTTTTTTTCCTATAATGATTTTAAGTATGGGGCATCGCACAAATTGGTACGGACAAAAATTATATTCAGGCATGCGCAGTTTCATCCATGGCAGTTCTTCATCGCAAACAAGAGGCTTCTTTTTCATTCATTAGTGACGTAATGATGACGTAACCGTGCAATACAATTTGCTCCAAAGTTATGAATACGTCTAATTGTCATCGCTTTGACACCGTCCTAGCAGGGGTTATTTTAAGTCAAAATCGGTAACATCTAATGATAAAAAATGTACACCCAAATCTATGTTCTTAAAAAAAAAAAAAAAAAAAAATGAGATCAAAATAACTTTAAAACATTTATCTATATTTTCATTGAAATTTTAAATTTACAACTTTTACTTTCTTAATTTTCAAGGGTATACATAACTTGAACCACTGTTGCTAGGTGTAATGTAAAAGAAAATAGTTAGATTCTGAAAAATTAATATGCGGTAGTTATGAAAAATTGTCTTCGATATTTCTATATTTTCCTATACAAATACACGCTGTTTGAATACTTTATTAAAAATATTGTATATGAAAATTCTTCTTCAAAAGAATACCGTTGACTTCCGTCTCAGGGAAGTGTAATGCTAAACATCGAAAGAAAGACAATTTTGCACCCTACAAATGATATCTTAGGAAATGTTTCACTTTTTATTTATTTATTTATTTATTTATTTATTTTGGTTAAAAATTAACAGAAGAAAACGATAAGTTTGTAATATTCGTTTTCCGAAAGTCTGAAATTTTCTGGAAATTCTGTTATTAAAATTTTATGTTTCCCCGCGGAAAGTAAATCTACTTAGTTGAAATCGAAAAAAAAAAAAAAAAAAAAAAAAAAAAAAAAAAAAAACCTGGGTTGAGTACTTCTATTATAATTATGTATATTGTAACAAAGTAACAAAGGTATGCAACTCAGAAGGTATTTGGCCGGTTGTAATGATTCTAGTAAAATAACAAAAAGCTAGTTTGCTAGTTGTAAGAAAAAGGTTCTTTGACTTCTTGTGATGTCAGTTTTCAAATGCTCTGTGTACTTTAATCTGTTTTAGATAAATAAAACGCATGCCAAAGAATTACCGACAATATATTGCATTTTATTCGAATTATTTGTATGTTGCTGTAATAATTGCATGAAATGTGCGCATAAATTACAATATAGATTTAAAAAAAAAAAAAAAAAAAAAAAAAAAAAGCATGCGTGATTTTTACAGCAGCCCGAGCGAATTTTCCGTCAATGTGATGGACAAGGACAGGCAGAGAGAAAAAAATTCTGATAATACATAAATATATTTAATTACTACTAGAAAAAATAAAATTTATTACTCAATAAGATACTTAATATATTTTTCATTATCATTTTTATTTTTAATTTAATTTAATTTAGGTTTATTTAATTTTTCAATTTACTAAAGTAAAACAGTCCTTCTCTTTCATTGGAAACCGATAAAATGAATATATTAAGTGAAGAAGATTAAGAATTGAAGAGTAAGAAAATTTTTAATCACTGCAAATTATTGTTAGAAAAAAATGACATTTGAAAAATTTCATAATATGGAATTCTGGAACTATATGTAAAATACATCAGACACAAACAACTATAGAATTTGTCAATTTTGACACTAATAGTCCTACATTTTTTATGCTTACGTATATAAGTACGTAGGAATTAGTTTACTAATTAATTAATTTAAATATTAATGAATACCTTTGTAAAAAAAAAAAAATACTTTTAAAAAGATGGAAATTCTGAAATTCTACTACATTTTTATGAGAAATTTCCATTTTTCGAGTTTAAATGGTTTTGTGTTTAACCCGTAAGTATTATTTACAGCCATTTTTCCAATAAATTTAGTTTTTTTTTTTTTTTTTTTTTTTATGAAAGAAAAAGAATTAAAATAAATTTATCTGATTTCTTCGGCCCCCCTTTTTTTTATAATAATGGCGTAACGAAAAATTATTTTCTTTTTCTTTATTTTTTAACAGTGTATAAAAACTTAAACAGTTTTTAACATATTATTTGAATGTGACAATTTAATTAAACATGAAAATAAAAGTACATAATTCCTCATCTTATAAAATATAAGAAAAAAATGTGAATTTAAAAATACTTTTCTTAAAAATTCCAATGATAAAAAAATATATACCGCCTTCATCTAGAACGATTAAGTAGTCATTTTCTCAATACTTAAATTAGAAATATAGATTTCCGTGTTATGCATATAAAGTAAACAAATAACCTGGATAGTCGAAATGATCTAGAATTTTTACTCTATACTTTCTAAGATGGTAAAACATTATTATGAATATTATGAATAATATGAACCTATTGTAATACGAAATATTCTAGCTTCATTCCCTAGAATTGGATCATAAACTGAAAATTATTGATACTAAAATTCCTTTCTTGTTTTCACATTTATTTGTAGAGATTTTTAAATGCGTTTGACCAAGATAATATCGAAAAATGATCTAGAATTCTGATAAGGGTTTCTAGATCTCGACCAAACGGAACTAAAATTTATAAGTTTGACATGGAATTATTTTTTATAGAGTCACAATTTAGTATCTGAATGTCAGTTATATAATATTTTTTCAGTGTACATTATAAAATTATATCACGGAATATACATAGTTATACATTTATGATACGAAACTATAAAAACATTTCTAAACGACAGAAAGTTCTAAAAAAAAAAAAAAAAAAAAAAAAAAAAAAAAAAAATCAAACTTGATTGAACGTGTTAGAGTTTATATATTATTCTTATAGGTAAAATATCAGTAGTCAATCACCCAAAAAATAATTAGATTTTTTAAAGGGCGACATAGAAAGAGATATAATAAATCAGTTGTAACAAAAAAGGCTTTTAATTAAATTCGCTGTTGGATTAGGAAATTTCATTTATAAAACACGTGTATATTGGCAAAATGTTATATTGTTCAATAACTGATGCCCTTTAAATATTATATATTTGAAATATATGTTACATTATAAATATGCATTTTATGTTTTAGTGTGAGATCACCTATAAATTTAGCAAATAAAGCTATGGCCACAACGCTTTTTTAAATACGTTAAGATTTGTTGTGGATATTGCTTTTACCACAACTTTTATGTTCATGAACTTTTGGATGTGGAACTTTTATGTTCATGATTGCCACATAAAAGTTCGTTGGAAATACGTTCGGATGGGATGCTAAAAAATAATGAAGAGAACTAGTAAAGAAGTGACTTTTCAAAATTCTACAAAATTCCAATTCTTCAAAATTCTATTTCCCCTCCCAACTAAATTACAAAATTAAATTTTTAATTTTATTGATTTTTAGTATCTTTTAATGACTAAATATATGTATATTTTTCACAAAAAAAAAAAAAAAAAAAAAATCAAAATCAAAATATTATTTACTGATCATGCAATATACGTTCAAGTGTCAAGCTAAATTTTGCTTATATACTTTTTTATATTACCTTTTTTCCTAATTTTTATGTAGTATTTACATGCACACAACTTCCTTTTTCTGACAAAAATCTCTACATTTACTATAAAATTTGTAAGACTAAGATAATATGCTTTTTTTTTTCAGTTGCAATGCTTGTTAGGTAGCAGAAAAAAAGAAAGAAAGAAATTAGTCAGGACATAATGTATGCAATTAAACAGTCAAAATAATTTAAAAAAAAATAAAAATAAAAAGTACAAATTCTGTTTTAAAATAACCATTAAACTATATTTAATAACCATTGTGCAATTTTCTGTACGCAACGTCAACACATAAAAACCCAAATAAACTTTTTTTTTTTTTTTAAAGGCATAAAAGTGTTCAAAAAGTGATGCGGAAATGTGTATGTAAAATATCTATATCACACTGAGATTTTACAGCTATCGTTTTTTTACTTTCTCTTACTCATACATATGGAAGTGAACTATTGTTTTTTTTTTTGTTTTTTTTTTTTTTTTTTGGTCAAATTTTTGAAATTGAGTTTTTTTTTATATTTACACGTGTTGAAGCCCCTGAAAAAAAAAAATCATGTTTCTAGCGGTTGGTCTGTGTGTGTGTGTGTCTGCGTGTCTGTCTTTATCTCTAGAAAAATAATAGCAGAAAGTCCAAACTTGGTATTTTAAATATGTATCCTATCCGCGTTTGTAATGATCGATAGATGGCTCTTTCTCAACTGCAGTTGTTAGTAAATATAATAGCCACGTGTATTGTTCTTTCTGGTTGTTCTATCATTGTTTCAACGTGAAAGCTATCAGTGGTATGATAATTTCATCTTAGCCCACCAGAGGGCGAGCATTTCATTACAGTCGCGGATAAGGATGCTACACTAAATTTTTGTTGAGATCAGGCAAGTGATTGTACATTGACATCCAAGAGAATTCAAATACTTTATGCCTATGGGGAATTTTCAGGTAAGTACAGTTTAACATCAATAGGTTGACTTCATGAATTTTTTTTTATATGCATAAAAGAATATTTTGTGTAGATTTTGGTATGCAAATCATTCATCATTCATTTACAGGGCTATCCAAAGTATTTGGATATGTTGAAACTATTTTTTGAAATTGTTGAGCTGTTGTTCATTATGTGTTAGATATTTTTCAAGTAAGACTAAATTTAAGTACACAAAACTGTTTATAGTGATATTGTTTGTTGAAATTATACTGGCTTACCCAAAATTAAGCTACCCGTTTCCTTTTTTTTATATATATTGAATGCAATTGATGAAAGTGCTTTGCTACATTTTACTTTGTCGATGAACACTGCTCAGGAAGAAAAATTAAATTTTCATAACCATACTACAAAGTATTTTTTGACGTTTTATTCTCAACTCTAGCTTTTTGTAGAATATTACAGTTTGAGGTATCCTGATTACGAATGTCCAATATTTAGCGGTTGGTCTGTATATATATCTGTAATCAACATAACTTAAAAACAGATATCTGAAGAAAATTTAATGAGGTATTTTTAAATTTGTATTAGGTTGCCACTTAAAAATTTGATCAAGATTGGCATGTTTAAAGGCAAATTGATAACAGCCTTGATTATTGCTATTATTATTGTTGTTATTATTTTTTAGTTGTATGCACTACAAATGAACGGGGGATTGAGGAGTGCGGTAGCCCTCCTCACACAGAATTCCATGCCAAACAAAACTGGTCCTAAATCTATTTTAGATTATTTTAAACGTACATTAAATTTTATTACCTTACGCATTGATCTTAAAACTTCATATGCAATCTACCTTTATAGTATTGAAATTCAGGGTAAGAGAAAGTCGTGTGAATGACATACCATATTATTTTCTTTTATAAGCATGAAGAACAACATTCTGAATAAAATTAATTATTTACACTATAAACTTATTAAATCTCGTTCAGCAGCATTACAATCTCGTTAAATGAAAGTCTAAAATTCTAAAATTTAAGCGAGTGTGTACGCTTCTAGTTCAAGTCATTTAAATTACTTTTATCGCTTGTTTATAAAAATTCGATGGGAAAATTTCAAGTACAAAATTAACTATAAACTTACTAAACTTCTACCATGCTACAAAATATAAATCGCATTTTGGAACATTTCCCATGCCTAACTTTACCTAAATGGTTTTGAAAAGTATAAAGTTATATTAGATAATATACACTATTTTAAATAAAACCTTTTAAGAAAAGATAATTCAATATAAAAGATAAAATGTTTCCATAAATTCTTATATTTTCTGACATTTTTAAACATGAATTTTGTAAACTTCATCGCAAATTTTGTGCTATAATTTATTACTATCTTGCAGTTTATCTAATTTTTATTTATTTTTTTAGGGTAAGGTGGGGTAAGTGGGCCACCCCCCCCCCCCCGCCCTGGCATTACCCCAGTTATTGACTCAAAAAAAAAATCTGTTATAATATTTTTATGTACCAACCCCAATAGATATAGAGAACATTATTGCATCGTTTTCATTTATGTGTTTGATAAGTTACAAGCCTTTTTGTGACGATTTTTAAATTTGCAGTCCCATCGTACTAATTATTTTTTTTCTTCCAAACCGTTCATGATGCAAACCAAAACTTTATACATTTTGAAAGTGTATAAAACACAGAATCTTTTTGTAGTATCGTGTACTCATGATGTTAATAAGGTTGAAAAAAAAATTGGGGGTCCCACTTGCCCCGTGTTTGTGGAAAGTGGGCCACTAAAATGGCGGATTAAGTGGGCCACCACTCCCAACTCTTTAATATAGTTAAAAAATAGACATATGCACCGATTTATAGGGTTTACCTCTAAATGACTCCACCTGTAGTGATTCAAGTTCCGAAGATGAACTATCAGTTATCACCCACTACCACAGAAGTTAAAAATGGGGATTATGCCTTTGTCCAGTTTGGAGGCAAAAAAAAAAAGAAATAGTATGTTGGCTTGGTATTGAATGGCAGTCCAAACGATGAAGATACAGTTGTAATACATGCACAAAGACACAGCTATGAGTAATAACATTTTTCCCCTTGAAACTAATGATATTCATGATGTATTCCTACAAGATGTGCTGAAACTAAATGAACCAACACTTTCCAAGAGACTTTCAAAATACATGTTTACCAACGATTTACAAAGATATAATGTTCACTACTATGTAACACTGTCATAGGCTAGTTTAAACTCTGTTGCCCTAACTTTTAGGCTACACTATATGCAAAAGTAAAAAGTTGAAAAATTGATATTTTTTTTTCTTTTAGCAGGCTTGTGTGCCAGAATAAGTTCCTATGGGTGAACTAATGAAGATACTTCAGTGATTTGTTTTTCAAAGATTCAGAAAACCATGTAGATTGCCCCACTTGCCCCACCAAATCTCTACCAGTTATGTGTAAAAATATATTCAGGGGGGGGGGGGGCACTTACCCCACTATGCGGCGCAAGTGGGCCACCCCGATGACCACCCAAAATAATTTTCTTTTTTAATTCATCATTTGCCAATTTGGTTAGAGGTTGTCATGGGTACAGTAATAACATATGAGAGAATGAACCACAAAAAAAAAAAAAAAAAAAAAAAATTAAGTTGTTAGGCCTATTACATCCGGTGCTATGTTGAGCTAAAGTCGAATTATGCCGAAAAGGGGTCCCACTTACCCCACTTCACACTACTTACATCAGATTTTTGTATTTTGTTAGAAAACTGCAATCGCTTTAATTTTCATAAAATGCATTTAAAAGCTGAAATTTAATTGCAGAAAATTTTATATTGGTTACATGTACGTGTGTGTGTGTGTATTTTTCAATCTTCATTTCTGTGTAAGATATTAAAAAAGATGAAAAAGGGTAAAAGAAAAAAAAAATAATAAATTAACTTGGAAAATATATTGTATATTTTTCAGTTTATTTATCTAGAGTTTCTTACGTACAGAGGCTGTTCGCACATTTTTTAGACGATTTTGATGGAGTGTACTGAAGCAATTTCACTCATATTTCGAGTTTTATTTGTTCAGTTTGATAGCCCTTGTTCTTAACTAACATTCTACATCATAATTTCTATGATAATAATGCTTTTTATAATATCGGAAGAGGTATATTTTTCTACTCCTCTTCAACGGTTTTCCAGAGTCCACAAAGCGTTGTAGGTCGGTGTTTGGATAATGTTGATTTTAAGAGTCGAAAAACACAAAAATCCAACAGTGATACATCAGAAGATTTAGCAGGAATGTCAGTGAAGGGTATGGTTTTAATTCCCGTTTTTTGTTCCACTTTTTCTAAAAAAGCAATTGCGGATTGTGATGTGTGGCTGCTTGTTTTGTCTTGATACAGTTCAACGGATTGATAGCATTGTGGATAAAGATCTGGATTTTCATTTTTAAAAATTGGAATGTTCTTGAGAGTATTTAGAGTTGATTTTGACATTGTCACATTTTTTTGCTTTTATCTTGCGTTTGTATGAAAAACCAGTGGAAATCATAAATCCTTAAGAAAAACTTTCTTTTGATGCTTTGAGCCATGTAGCAAAAATTTTTCCCTCCACTTTTGTGATAATAAATTGACCTTTTTTTATTGTAACCACTTAAATAGACCCAAGATTCATCTGTTGTTGCAACATTTTTCCGTTTTTCTTCTGATAAATGTTTTTCATAAAGATTTCACTAAAAACTATCTTTGGAAAGAGCGGAAACTTATCCTTCCATCCACTGCCATTTTAAAAGCGCATTTTTGCATCTAAACAAAAATTCTAAATATCAGAAGATAAATAAAACTTCCAAAAATATAACTGTTGTGAAAATAAAATTCTCCATGCAAACGATTTTTTCTTACTGCGAAATGAAATCGTCTAAAAAATGTGCGAACAGCCTCTGTACGTAGGAACATAATTTAAAAATTTCTTTAAAAATATAAATAAAAAATTTGATTTTATACAGTAGTTGCAGACATTTGAAAATTATCACAATAATTGGGAATTTTTATTTAAATCTTAATATTGTTACTTTTAATGCATGAAATTATTCAAGAAATAATAATTTCTGTTTTTGATACAGTTAGATTTTATTTTTTAGAATAATATGAATGGTATTTTTAATACTATCCAATGCTATTTAATAATGTTTATGACTTTAGTTCGTCCGTTTTTCTGCACACGTTTTCATTTAAATAATAATTTTTATACTGTCAAAATAATATAATATATGGATCGTTCATTGTAAAAGTGAATCATCTCCTTGTAAATGGATTTTCAAATAACGAGCTTTTTGTAAAATTATGCTTATAAGGAAAAGGACACTTTCATTAAATGTTATCGATTTTTTGTGTTTAATAGAACTTAGAATTATAAGAATTTATAAGTTATAATAAATATAATTTAAAGTAACTTTGAAACTAAATTTTTATAATGAATATATAGAAGTTATAGTTTTCTGAAAGAAAAAAATAATATATGCAAATAATGCCGTTTATGTGATTTTAATGCCATTATTAGACATTTTAGCAATTGCATTTAAGCAATACAATATATATTTTTAAAAAATGTGCAGTTACACCACTTTTACAATAGCCGTCCATATATCAGAAAAAGTTTTAAATAATTATTTACTTTTGATTTCTATTTGTTTGTACAATTATATTTAGTTGGATAATTTCAATGAGTATTTATCATTAATATTGAAAATTCAATTTTTATAATTTAATACATTAAAAAAAAAAAAAAAAAAAAAAAAAAAATCAATTTCAATTAGCATAATAATAGCTTGTCTGCAAGATAAGAACTGAATAACGATAAAAAAATTTCTTAAGTCTAAGTATTTACTATATATTTTTTGAAAAGTCATCGATAGTGTATGCATTGTGCTTTTTGGAATGATGGAAGAGAAAAAAATCTAAAACTATATGACAACTTTATAACAACTTTATAACACTATATAACAACTTTTCAAGTTGTGGAAAATAAATATTTTATAACTATTAAAAACATTAGTTCTTTCATATTGATTCTGAAGCTTTCTTAATATGAAAAAATTTAGTAGATAATAATACATTAATTTATTTAAAAAATAAAACTTATCGTTAATAGTCAATTAAATAATGTATCAAAAATAAATTTAAATTCAATTTAATTTAAAAACTTGTTTCATAAAAGAGGATCGGTAACTTCACAATTAAAAGAAAATAACTCTGTTATTTATATTAGTTATAGAATGTTATCCATTATAAAAATATTTCGAATAAAATACCTAAAGCTGTCACTGATAATTCACCGTTTTTAACATTAGTATTAGCTATGAGCCTAAAGATGAATTTTCAGAACCGGAACAATATATTTTTCACACTCCATAAAATTTCGATTGAATCGTTAAAAAAAAAAAAAAAAATGATAGCTTCTGGGATTGAAAATATCGATTTCGGATTCTTTTCACCTGACAGTATACATTATTACATTTTTTTTTTTTTTTTTTTTTTAAGGAAAAAGCTCGAAAAACATTTTTGTACATACATTATTTTGATATGAAGTTCAAAGATATATCATTTCTGGGAATGAACGTAAACGTTTATTTTCTCCATTAAAAATGAATAAGAAATGAATCAAAAAGTCAAGTTATGAAACATTTAAGGAGAAATATTGTTACGACATCTTAATAAATTTTTATATCCTTTAAAGGTGAATATGAGTTTAATGCAAGGGTCGTACGTATGCGTAAATTATCCCAAACTTAAATTAATAGCGTCACGGAAGGCCGAATTTCTTACTGGATCTTTTACTTTAGATATCAAATAATTGTTTTCACGAAAGTGAAAAAAGGGTAATATATATATAGAGTGTCCAAATATCTAAAATATTTTAAAAAGTGCTATGCAAATATTTACGAATATGCATATCCGTCAGGCAAAAATGGTATCCTTAAAAAAAAAAAAAAAAAAAATCTATTTTATTTTACCTTTATTCATTTTGATCTACAAAATTTTATCTCTGCCTGTATCGCCATTAGTAGAGTGATCGAAAGAAAACTTATTACGATCTCAAATAAATAAAAATGGACAGGTGAGGCTAAGGAAAGAATTAAGCCATTCAGAAGGGAAGAGTTTGATTCCTTTGTATTCTTATGTTAGTATGCTTAATCATTACATGGTAATTCTTAAAATGAACCATCATGCATAGAAGAACGCAGTGTTGAATTGTACGTGAAATTCCGCATAAAAACGCATACGAAACTAAAAGGTGCCTACTTAATGGTGTAAAAACGTAAAGAAATCTGACACCAATATAATTACGTATAAAAATAGAATATGGAAAGTAAATCAAAAAGCGGAACTCAACGCTGATTACATAGAAAGCGTTGACATTGACATTGACATTGGTTTAGTTCGCAAGGCTATTTGCATATAGGTAAAAAATACGACTACAGCGATCCTATGAGTGGATGTGGAAAATACATTCAATAACAGAGCGCATTCCCCTTCCAACTAGCTTTTCAAACATAAATATGCTATGTTACCGTCTGCTCGATTCTTATAAAATAATAATTTTATTTTGAACATCAATAGCGTTGAAAGATACATTTCTATTAAAAATATGTGTTTTAATGGCATGTATTTCTTGTATTGAAATCTTATAACTTAATCTTTTATCATTAACGTGTTTTTTTTTTTTTGTTTGTTTGTTTTACTTTGCAAACAATACATTTTTTACGTGTTGCATTTTATTGTCATGTGTTACTTTTCGATTAAGCCTTTTTATTTATCAGTCTTATACAAAATCTATTACAGTATTTAAAAAGAAAAAAGAAACTTTATCAAATACTGATGATAAAAAATTAAGTTATAAGATTTCAAGGCAAGAAATACATGCCATCTAGTCACATATTTTCAGTAAAAATGTACTTTTCAATGCTATTGACATTCAAAATAAAGTGATTATTCTATAAGAAGCTAGCAGATAATGGATTGGGTATTTGTATTTGGGTGTCTTGATTGGTCGGTCTATATTACATAATTTCACAGTAAAAACTTACGACATTTCAATCGATATTTCACACATAAACACTAAACACACATTTTAAAATTAAACACTGAAAACATTTTGTCACAAGGGAAAGAAGAAATATCTTATATATTAAATTTTATTTTCTTTAGTCAATAATATAACATTATTAACACAATAACTTCTGCGGGATTTGTTTGAAATGACAGATTTTATCATACTTTCTTCCATCAAAATAGCAATTTAAAGAAAACCTTTTTAAGAAATAAAGAAGAAAATATGTCTTTGAATGTTGGAAATATGCTTTGAAATCAAAAACGTTCAGTTAAACTTTTGGGAATGAAATTTTGATATTTGAATCTAGAACAAATAGCTTTATCTTGCGCTTTTCATGTTTTATTTCTTTTAGAAAATAATATATCTGGCTTTTGCATACAAACATATATTTATATATACTTATTTTTCGAATAATATTTTTTAAAGTCAAATGGTTTGTTTTGATTCAATAATATTTTCATATTATAATTTATATGAAAAATATAATTATTGTTTTATTTATATCTATTAATTTATATCTATTAATTTATATCTATTAATTTATATTTTCAAATGAAAAACGTTCAGTTAAATTTCAGGGAATAAAATTTTGATATTTGAATCTAGAACAAATAGCTTTATCGTACGTTTTTCGCGTTTTATTTCTTTTAGAAAATAATATATCTGGTTTTTGCATAGAAACATATTTATATATACTTATTTTTCGAATAAAATATTTTAATGTCAAATGATTTGTTTTTATTCAATAATATTTTTATATTATAATTTATATCTATATGAAAAATATAATTATTTTTTAATTTATATCTATTAATTTATATTTTCAAATGAATAATGTTCTGTTAAACTTAAAGGAATAAAATTTTGTTATTCGAATCTAGAACAAATAGCTTTATCGTACGTTTTTCACATTTTATGTCTTTTAGAAAATAATGTATCCGGTTTTTGCACACAAACCTATTTATATATACTTTTGTATCGAATAAAATATTTGACAGACAAATGATTTGTTTTGATTCAACCATATTTTCATATTATAATTTATATCTAATATGAAAAATATGATTATTTTTTAATTCATATCTATCAATTTATATTTTCATATCAAAAATGTTCAGTTAAACTGTATGTAATAAGATTTTACTATTTGAATATAGATTAAATATCTTTAGCGTACGATTTTCGCATTTTATTTCTTTTAGAAAATAATGTATCTGGTTTTTGTACACAAACCTATTTATATATACTTTTATATCGAATAAAATGTTTTACAGTCAAATAATTTATTTCGATTCAATCATATTTTCATATTATAATTTATATCTAATATGAAAAATATGATTAATTTTTAATTCATATCTATTAATTTGTATTTTCATATAAAAATGTTCAGTTAAACTATAGGAAATAACATTTGATATTTGAATCTAGAAAAAATAGCTTTATCACATTTTATTTCTTTTAGAAAATAATATATATGGTTTTCGCATACAAACCTATTTATACACATACCTACTTTTCGAATAACGTATATTAAAATTATATGATTTTTTTTTTTTCATTCAATCATATTTTCATAATATAATTTACTTTTCGATTAATATAATTGAACACCAAACATATTCATCTTATCATTCAAATAATATATGATGATCACAATTTTATCAATATATAATTATTAATCAGAATAAGTAACATTCACAAATGATTAAAATATGTCAAAAGGTTTACAATGAAATATTTCTGAAATTTTACAACAGAAAATATGTTGTTTAAGTTTTAATATTTAACTTATAACTCCTTATCACATGAACTTTTTTTTAAAAAGAAAACTCATGCTTTAACATTTGAACTGACAAACAAGTTATTTAAAAATTACTATAAATTAAAAGATTCAGTTTTTCGTTCACAACTGTAATCTCTATGCATATATTGCTGTGAATCTCTATGTACATATTGTTGTGTAGTTTTATTTATCCTTTATAATTCTTAAATTCTTCATTCGGAATTTCGTGCTACAGTAAAGGATTTTTTTCTTTTATCCGTACGTAGGGGACGCATTTACTTTTAGCTTTTGATAGTATCTTTTGAAACGTCTTGCCGTTCTTTCCTCATCCTGCATTTGAGGGGTCTCCCTTATGACATTTTTCTGAATCGAATGTTATGAAATTTTAGTCATCTGTATCAGAACGACACAATTTTTTCACAATGGAAGATGACACTTTTTCTAAAAAGAAATGTTTCCACAAAAAAATTCAAACTGCTTAAGTTCAGTTTGAGCGCCATTTATAATTAAAAATGAACTTTCATTAGATTGAAACAGTAGACAAAAGGATGGCGTGAACGAAAATTTGTCTTTACGTGATGAATATTGGCAACATAAACGTTCAATGGTTCAGGAACAGATTTTGAAGGGATTTGATTTTAAATTGGGATATTCAGTTGAATTGTATCTTAACATTTAGCAGGAAATTTAAATGATTTTCACGGTAGTTACTTGTCTTGTGTGAAAACTTGTCAGGCGAGATAATTAATATGTGATAGAAATATGAATGCTTTCTTATATTTAAGATATTGTATTCGTAGTTTATTCTAGAAATTGTAGTTGTGACATGTTTGAAAGAGTATCTAAACAAGAAATCGTTTTCAGATATTTTACTCTATTTTTACAGAGAAATATATATATATATATATATATATATATATATTCGTTTAACAAATAACACCAAAATCCCTTTTTTTACTTGTTACAGAATTTTTACAAAATAGTTTTACAAATAATTTTTTTTCTTTTGTTTAATAAGAAACCTGAATTTATCTTAACGGCCCTCTTCACTCACCGTCGCCGGATGCCCGAGCCAAAGTTATTCTATGGGAAAATTTTCTTTACAAATAACTTATTAACTAATGCATATTTTTAAATTCTGTTTTCACATTCAGAAAATTCCCAACTGTTAAATTGACGGACCTTTTTAAAAATGTATTTTTTTAATTTTTAATATTTTATTTTGAAATTGCAAAATGAAAAAATTTCACACATTGAAAATTCGTATTTTGCAGCTTCAAAATAAAATATAAAAAAAATTAAAAAAATTATTTTTTAAAAAAGTTCCGACAATTTAACAGCTGGGAATTTTCTGAATGTGAAAACAGAATTTAAAAATATGTATTAGTTAATAAGTTATTTGTAAAGAAAAATTTCCCATTAATTAACATTAGCTTCGGCTTCCGGCGGCGGTGAGTGAAGAGGACCCTTAAGAGGCTAATTATTACAGTGAAGAAAACCTGTATTAAATTTCAAGTAGTCTAAATTCAAGTATTGTTCGAAGATCATTGTAGTACACGTTCCAATAAAAATACTAGTTCTAAAAATTGAAAGCGAATATTAAGCATTATTACAAACATATAAATATATGTGAAACGCGTCTTTTTTTTTTCAAATTCTTTCTTCAAAGTAGAAATTGCCCTCACAAATTATTTATCTCAATTTTGTAAAAACATGTAAACACAATAACGTAACAAACTCTAAAATAATAACAATAATGCGTCAGACTGCAATAATTAAACGATAATTTTCACAAGAACCTAAATATAATTTTCAGAACTTTTTTGTTTCATTGAATTTCATCGTCTTCTTTGCCTTTCAGACATTAAAACCACTGGTAATTTTTCAGGAAATCTTAACTGAGAAATTTCAGGTAGCATAGTTTGGTATTTAAAAATTATCGCCTAACATCAAGAAGAAGACCGATTTTTGCAAAAAATAGAAATTCGTCGTTCAGAGCTGAAGGGTTCTCAGAACCTATTGAAGTGCAATGCCCATGAAAACTGCTTTCTGTTATAAAACCTTTTGGATGTTACGTCACAGTAAAAATAATCTGAAAAAAAAAATGGTTTAATAAAAAAGTTTTATATAATTAGTTATTGAAAAGTAGTGATTCGTAAACACAATCAATCAAAATGCAAACTGAAAAGTAATTTTTATGAAAACCAGTGGCGGCTTGTGAACCGAAAATAGGTGAAGAGCTCAAAAATAATATTTAAGTATTTTTAATCATAATTTTTATTAAGCATGGTCTTAACTAAAATTAACTAAAAATTCTTATTTAAATGTAAATTTATATTCTATAAATGAATACAGTGTAAAATACAGTGTGCCTCTTCACCAATTTTCGGTGCACGAGCCGCCACTGATGAAAACATTTAAACTTTTATACTCAAAGCCTTTTCGACCGTTCGGGTCACTCGACCGCCTGTCACTCCAGACAATTATCTGCTTATTTGATGAATTTCTTACCTTTAACATAAAATGATTTGACACATAACTTAACGTTTAAAATTTTTATATTTTAATGTTTTGCATATATGTATACTTAAAAGAAGGACATTTATTAAATGTTAACCCTTTTCGGACAAAGCGCGTAATATTTTCACAACCACTGACGTAGATTCACATCATTTGGAAATCTGTAATTCCGCCAGTGGGCGTTACTATTTCAGTTTTTACGTTTTTTTTTTTTTTTTTTTTTTTTTTTTTTTTTTTTTCATTAATTGTGTGTGTAATTCATATTTGTTCAATCAATGTATTATGGAAACAAGTACTTTGGTTAGAAATAGTATAATTATAATGCATATTTATTCGTAATACAGAAATGAATACAGGAAACCTTGTTTTAAAATAATATGTAACTTGAAAGAATAACGCCCACTGGCCAACTTATTGTCAAAAAGACAAAAATTTGCTGTCGCGAAAATATTAATACACGTTATCGCGGTACTCTTACTTTAAGGGTTAAAGGCTGGGAGTTGTTTTATATGCATGTATTGTTGAGTACATTTATAGCTGCCAACAATTTAATTACTATTCTGTAGCATTGCTAGTATCCGTCTTCTTTTTCTTTTCTTTTTTTTTTTTTTTTTTTTTTTTTTTTTCACACCAGTCTTTTTCTTCTTATTTAATCGTATTTACATTGCTCTAAATAAATGTGGTGGGGGAAAAAAGTCGGGTACTAACACTGCTACGGAATAGTATTTAGGATGTTGGCAGCTATGAGTATACTCATCATGCGCTGTTGTCCAAGCCAAACCTAAACAGGCATCGTTATCGCATCGTTATCTACAGGCATCGTATTTGCTCACCTCTGGAACAGTGTTGCCAGATTTAGAGACTTTTTTTATTAAATAATCATCAAACATTTTTAGAAGTGATATTTGATATACATAATAGATAATAACTTGTCGAAGCGATTAGGCAACCGTTACAACATTATTATTTTTTTTTCACTTTTTTAAATATAAACTAAGCATTGAAAATTAAATCAGTAAATTATCTTTTAAAAAGTGAACCTATTTGTTTCTTACTACAAGAAAAGAAACGTGATTAGCTTATCAATGGTTAAAAATTATGGACACATTTCCCTGAAGCTCGATTTATTGATTTATTTTACAAAGAAATATCTTTTTTTCTAGTCCAGTGTCAGTAGTAATTTCATCTTTCAAAGCAAGAAAAGTTTTTATAGAAAAAGTATTTCTTCTTTCTTTCTGTTTTCTTTTGTGGACCCCCCCCCCCCCCCTCCACGTTTAATGTCATAATTTCTTTCATGAACTCATTATATAATAAATAAATAATAACTTTTAATAAAAGTGACATAGAAAATAAATAGGTTTTTTTTTAGAAATTTTCAAAATAATGATACTAATCATGATTTAAAACTATTAATTAACTCTTAATGTCAAAACTTGACATTTCATTAAAGATAAATCATAGATAATGGAAAGAGTTATTTTAATTAATAAATCTTATTTAAATGTGTATATGTTTCTAAAATATTCAACATGGTTTAATTTCATTTATAAAAATTTGCATTCCATTAATACATTTAGAAACTAAAGTGTTATTTGAAGATACAAATGCCAGAAAAATATTTAAGAAAACTTTTTATTATTATTTTTCCTCTGTTTTCCTTAAGTAGGGGGGGGGGCGGTAATCGATATTAGAAATGGTTATTACTTCTTATTAAGTGGGTTAAACTTGTTGATATATATATATATATATATATATATATATATATATATATATATATATGAAATTGTAATATATGTTTTCAGTCATATAAAAGTTGAAAAAAATGTAACAAAAATAACTAAAGAAAAACTTACATGAATATTAATAAATGTGACACAATTCATAAGTAAAACTTACTGCAAAAATGTAAAATAAATGATTTAAACTGTCAAAAAATGCCCCGTATGACTTGAGATATTATGATATACATACATACATACATACATATATATATATATATATATATATATATATATATATATATATATTTAGATATATGTATGTGCGTGTGCAAGGTCTTCCTTCAGAACTCTAATAATTTTAATAAAAAAAAAAAAAAAAAAAAAAAAAAAACTCAAGTTTAAGATTTTTTGAAATGGCAAATAAATCTGACGTATTCTCATGTTCAGAAAATTATATTTCACCAATAACACAGGTCAACAACAAAAAAAAAAAATTCGTGGTGCCGGAAACTTTCCACCTGATTTTGAATATTTTGGTGCTGCTAATTCAAAAAATGTGATCCATTTTGTTCTAGCAGCTCTAGTTTATGGGATATAATTATAATTATTATGAACCTTATCACTGTTATTATTATTACTATTATTATTTTTATGACTATTACTATTACAAATATTATGACTATTACTAGTATTATTTTTATTCTTCTTCTTCCTCTTTTTTTAATAAATATAATTGAACTTAATGAATGATACTGAGGGGGTGAAGAATTGAAGTGAATATTTTATTTGGAAATTATAAAACTTCTAACAATGAAGGAGTAGTGGAGATTATGCTCACTAATTTTTGTGCACTTGTTTGTAACATGAGCATAAAACTATACTGTCTGCACAGTATTTTGACCGTATTTCACATCGTTAAAAGTATGGTATTTTTGGCATATAACGTAGATAAGCTAAAAATCTAGAGCTGATGGGGTAAAACTGAAAACATTTTTGGAATCAGTGACCCAAATATAGCCAGAAATTGGTCAAAATTGTTAAGCACCAAAACTACTGTTGACCAGTGTAATTGATGCTCTGGGTTTAAAATATAAGAAAAACTTGGTTTTCTAGAAAAGTGCTCGAAAAGTTTTGTCGGAAATTTAGTGTTAGGGAACTTTTAAGATGACAAATCGATTTAAAAATTTCCTATTTTAATACAAAATTACAATTTGTACGCACTTTACTGCGAAAAAATATTAAAGAATCTTCGATTTTTTAAAGTTGTTCTGATTATTTTTTTGAAAAACACGTGATGTGGGGATTTTTGAAATTTTAAATCGATATGAAATATTGTCTGAATGTCCTTCTCTGATATATGAGTATATAATTCTGAAAACGTAAACTGCAAAGAAAAATGTCTTTTACGACGATTTCCAAAAACAATTTACTGTATTTATTGTGCAAATAATTTTTTTATAATGATTCTAAATAACGATCAGCCAACCGGGTAAAGTTTTTTTTTTTTTTTTTATTTAAGGGGGGGGGGGGATGAGGGGGAAGGGGGGATCACATTTTAGAAATCGAGTTTTCGATTTTTTTTGCGTATTTTGACGTCTCCATTGTTCGAAATGAGATTTTTAGCGATTTGTCTGAGTTTGCCTTAATCAGCATATCTGAAAAACAATTTGCAGCAGAAATTCTAAGCTCGGTAATCTAAATCTACATTTAACAGGAAAAATATCGAAACACCAGCAATAATTCGTTATTAAAAGATAAGCACCTAATACTGTTTTGTTAAATAAATATTTGTAGAGTCCTAATCTCAATCTTTATGCTGTTAATAAAAATGTTTGTTAGCAAATCTCTATCATGAGTGTACTAAAAATGTATATGAAAAATTTAGATGAGTGCTTCAATAATTTTGCTGCTAATTGTACATAATTTAGGGATGCTATATTAAACTTTTCGTTCAGAGCGAGTAAATGGTTAGTATACAAAAACATCCAAAAGAATTAAAATACATTACGTCTATAGGCAAAAAAATTCAGTAGGTACATTTTAACATTTAATTAAGCTGCATTGAGTTTATAATTTTTTATACATAAATGTATGTTTTGAGTAGAAATTGGTATGAAAACCATTTCACTTTCGTTTACAGGGCTACCTGAAAGTAATCGGTTATACTGCGGATTGTATCTGAAAATTGGTTTTACAAGTGTATTCAAGAATATTATACTAAAGGATTTAGTTAAATTTATTAATGAAGAAACATAAATAACTACTTAAAATCAGTCAAATTGTTCCAAATTTAAAAACTTTCAGTTTACATAAAAAAAAAAAAAAAAAAAAAAAAAAACTAGTTTATTTTTAGCAATAATATTTTTAAGTATTATAATGACATATAAATACAAATTAAAATTTTAATTGTATTGCTTGACAGAAAAAGAGAGGGAGTTAAGCATTTTGTACCTTTACACCAGCAAACTTTTAGAAAGAATGATCTAACTTCTGTGTTCGCAGATTAAATTCGACATCAATATGCACATTTTAATATAATCTTATAATTGATTATATACTGAATTAAATTGGTGCTGATAAACTTTCACAACAGATAGCACTGTTCTGGTTAATTTCTTCGATTAAACGAAAGACTATACCGTAGTTTCTATTGTGTACAGGTGCAATAAACATGATATGTCTAAGAGCCATCATCAAATGCTATGTTTATTAATTTGGTTACTTAAAGGGCAGTTTGTAGTGTTGATATGGATTAATTTATCCACGTTTGAGAGAAGCCAATATCTCAGCTTCTATAATTTATAAATGCATAAATTTTAATACGTAAGATCGATATTATAAAAAAAACAAAGCTAATTGAATTTGGTTGCATATCAAAAGTCAGTTGGCACTGCTATGCAGCAATTTCCAGAAACAAGTGGAAATGTTATACTTTAAACTCTATGATGTACAACAGCACCAAACTTAATATGTGAGATGGAGAGCATTAAAAACTGTGTAAATTTAATTTTGGTATATGTTTAATTTGGAGATGAGTGGTAATGATGTTACTTAAAATGATATAAATGATATGACAGAAATTTTTTTGACAATCACGATAAATTTGTTAGTTATGAAATAAAGTCGTAAAATCGAATGCGTGAATGTTCCGAAAGTATAATTAATTTTCTATATAAGTACTTGTAAAAATAATTAGTTTTATATATTAAATGAACCAATAAGTTCTGCCCTTTTGAACTAATAAAATGACACCGGAAGTTTTTGTTTAACTATAGTTATATGCTACTTTACCAATTTTCAGCTTAACATTTACCTAAGAATATGTTAAATATTATCCAGGATAAGTTCCTGATGTCAGTTTTTTATTTCAAAATGACAGAACTTTCCGGTAGACCTAATATAATTAGTTCTAAGTATATATAATTTTCAAAATTCATAATTAGTAAAGAAAATTTGACACATATCCACAAATTTTTATTTTAAAATCTCCATTTCTAACGCTTTGCACAAAACGTAATGAATACTAGTATGATAGGGGTTATTATAAATTAAACAGGTATGAGTTGATCAAATGAAATTAGCTCAAAACAAAAATATTTATAATATATCTGAAATAAGAAATATAGTATATTTTAAGAAAAAAATATGTCATTCCCTTAAAATCTTCCTCAAACAAAGCAGAAATGATTCTCATATTCTTTGGAGACAATCAGCATTTCTTTTATTGTCAGACTGGAGACAAGGCAGTAAAATTCCTTAAAGCTATCAAGGATAAATCGAATTATGTTTATGGAGATCATCAATAAAATTAATATGTCTTCGATGTTCTTCTGTTTTATTTATTAATAACGTTTGCTAATGAAACATGGAAAGTTAAACATGAATATATTCCTATAACTGCAATAAAATCCTATAAATGGACTATCCAAATAGTAATAAATTCATTAGTTTCTCGATTAAAATTGTTTAGTTCGATAACCTACACTGAGAAAAAAAATATCTAACACCGTCCTCTAGAACAAATAAGTGGTCATTTTCTAAATTCTTATACTAGAAATATAGATTCACGAGCTATGCGTATCAGGTAAACAAATAACCTAGATAGACGAAATGATCGAGAATTTCTAGTCTATAATTTTCTAGATGGCGAAACAATATTATGATTATTATGGTTATGACGAATCCTTCGTATTACGAGATATTCTCGCTTGATTTCCTAGATTTAGGTCATAAACCAAGATTATAGTTAATAAAACTCGCCTCTTGAGTTCGCATTCATTTGCAGATATTGTTAAATAAGTTTGATCATGATAATATAGAAAAGTATATAGAATTCTAATAAAGTTTTTAGAACTCGCTAGTAAAGGAAACTAGAATTTATAAGGATGACATGGAACTATTTTTACTAGATACAGTATAGTTTCTAAATATATGTCATAGAATTTTTTTTCAGTGTAGCTACATTTTATTATTATTATTATTATTATTTTTATTATTATTTTTGGAAGTTTCCGCAAATTATTTTTTACTTCCATTACCCTACTACCGTAGGTAATGGAAGTATTCGGTCCAAAAATTCGATATCGACTTCTCACCTGATTTACACGTTTTAAGGTCCCCGAGTAAAAAAAAAAAAAGTGGTTTTCGGAAATTGGCCAGTGTGTATATGTGTGTGTATGTATGCGCGGAATTTTTGGCCTAACATATCGCCGAAACTAATAAAGAATAAACAACGAAACTTCGGAATTGTCACGAATTTGGTGTACAGATGAAAATTCGAAATTTTGGTGAAATTTGGAAAACCGGAATTGGGCCACCTGAAACAGGAAGTGGGACCGTAAGTACGTATCTCAAAAACGGCTCTAACAATTTTCTTCAAAGTTGCTATATAAGCATTTTTTTAGATGCCCTTTCGAATGATATAGTTGGTTAGTTCAGGAAAATGGATAGGCGCCCTGTATAAATAGCTCAATTTCAGGTTTTGCCAATGCGTTTCATAAAAAACGACTGTACGGATTTTTTTCACACTCGACATAATAACTCTTTTTTAGCTATCCTTATAACCCTGTCCTTTCATATGTGATTGTTTTTTTTCGATCAACAATTGAGTTTGTCAAGTTTTGGTGAAAGCCTGTATCTCTAAAACGGCTCTAATAATTTTCTTGAATATTGTCACATAAGTGAATGTTAGAAAATTAACAGCCATCCTGCTTAAGTAGGTTAAATTTAGATTTCGGAAATTGGTGTTTCAAAAAATAACCAAAACATTTTTTATGTTATTTTCTAACTTGCCATGTGAACTTTTATTTATATGTATTTACATGCGTATTAAATTTCTTATACCGGAAAAAAAATAGGTTTCTATAATTCGTTAATTCAACTTTATGTCTTCTGATCATATTATTTCAAAATAAATAAATAAATAAATAAATAAATGCATATAATACGTGTAATTGCGGGTAATGGAACTCGAGTGGTTGTTTCACACCAGATGTTTTTTATTCGAATCAAATTTAATATGAGGTTATCATTTAGAAGACCTTTATTTCAGCAAATATGTAAATATGTTAATTTAATAAAATTTTAATAATATATTTTGTCTGTAGTTCGTAAAAATTTAAAACATTTAAATAAAGAATACAGTTGTTTGAAGATTTTATTTTAAAGTCTTTCAATACAGACAAAATGTATTAAAATTTGTAAAATTAAAGAATGGAATATTTCGTATGCCTTAATTAAATATGAAGTAAAAAACAAATCAAGTGATATGTATGGTAAAGCTTGTAGAATTTGCGCTCAATTTAACAGAACAATATAAAAAATCCAAATATTAATTTTTTGTTATACTAATGCTGCATAATTTTGAACTGATCCTTCTTCTATGCGTTTCCATTACTATTTTGCTATAATTTAAAACAACAGCTGCATTAAAACCAAGAGAGCTATTTTGCGCAATCTTTCCTTATAGGGTAGGAGACAGATCTGGTAGATTTTTTATTCCACAATCACCAATAATTTTTAAAACTGATATTTGATGCTCATGAATAGACTATCTATCTTCGAAGTGTTTAAGCGCAACATATCACGAGAAAAAAATATTGGTGATTATTGAATATCACCGGATCTGGCAACAGTAGGTAGATTAATTATTAGATTAATTATTAGATTATTAATAATAATAACGGCACGCTGTAATAATCAGTTTCTTAAAAATGAGCTAAATTGTCTCAAAATAGATTCGAAACAATATATACTTATATCTGAAAACCCTTGTCTATTGACATGCTCAAAAATGGGGTGACCAATAAGAATCCCAATATCACCATGTTTGACATGTCAATATGCTCAAAAATGAGTAAATGGGTTTTCAGATTTAAGTATATATTGTTTCGGAGCTATTTTGAGACAATTTAGCTCATTTTTAAGAAACTACTTTTAACAGTGCACATAAATAATGCTGTTGTAAAGCATTTGTAAAGAAATATGTTTAAACTGGGACTGGATATTTCAATTGAATAATTTTAAAAAATCAGAAAAATAAAACAAATTAAAGAAAAATTACAAACATTTATTTAAAGAAAAAAATATGAAAGAAACAGAAAAAAGAACAATACCAGATAAAGATTACGAAATAACATTAACTTACAAGGTAACACATTCAACTTAAAATTTGTACATTTCCTTTTCAGCTTGAATGGTTTATTTTTTCCTGACCGAATCTCTCGTTGTAAACAATCGCTACACTTAGTGCTGTACATGGGTTATCGTGCAACCACCTGCCACAAGTGAACCTGTTTGAGACGGACACATTTCTGAGCAAAAATAAAGGTAAAACGCTATGAGTGGAATAATATATGGTCTCGCCCAATTTTAAGCACAGAATCCGCCCACCGTTTACTATTTATTTAAGGTTGTTTTTTTTTTTTTCCTCCCATTCTTTTCAAAATTTTCCGCACAAAAATGTTTAAAACACAACACCTAAATTTCACTTGGTTTGAAAACGGTTGTACTCCTTAAAAAGAAGTTTGATTAGGCTGACATTTTTTGCTTGCATTTATTTTCATCGTTTCTATATTTAAGCAGCCGACAGCTGCTTAAAACTTGAGAAACATGCTTCAAAATATTGCAAAACTAAACTTATATACAATAACACTTTGGTATAAATTTCTCTTAGACTAACATTAGCATTTGAGAGGTAAATGCCACCAAATGTTTAGCTGTTGTCGATCGTACTACTCCAAAATAATGTTCAATTTCAGATTCTGTGGAGAGTCTACAAAAAAATTTGCCGTCTCGAATTTGTGGAACAAGTTCAATCACTTGTCGAAGTTTTTCCTGGTGCAGTTTCAGATATATAACAAACTCAATCTCATTGTTTTATCATTACCAATAAGCTGCGACGTCTCTATTAGTATAGAAATTTATAAAAATCAGTGTGCAATCTCCCTTAAATAGCAAAAGCGCAAACTCTCCTTTTTTTAGTAGAAAAGATTGTGTAGTATTTTACTAAATAATTATTGGATTTAGAGAAAATCGTACGGCTCATACCGTTAGTCTAGGTTAGCAGATTATCAGAAATTATTTAAATTAAAAATATATTGTATTACTAACATTGTATTGAAACTCCTAAGAAGGTTTATGAAAATTCAAGTACTTATTTTTTGAAAACGAGGCAAAATAACCGCGTTTTATATTAGACTCTTGAAACAATCAACATGCACATTCAAGTCGGTACTTCACTACTGTTGTCTTATAATCATCTAAAATCGCAACTTGCCCACTCTACTCTTTCCTTCACATCCCTTATGTGCACAAACTCTCCAACCGCGCGATCTCTCATAGCTTCACCTTAAATTTAGATCCACTATTACAGGCATTAAAAAAGTGAAAGAGAAAAATATTTAAGAGAAAATACCATAGAACGAGATGGGCGGAGGCTTGTAGCCCTGAAATAGTCGACGGGAGCTACGCCTTATCTAGTATAATAAAGAAGAAATTTGCTTTCTCCAGTTAAATAAAATTAAATTTTGTAGTCCAATAAAATATACTGAATTTAAATGCTGCGGGAAAAATTTATGTAAAACAAGCCTTTTCAGTTTTATTTATATATATTTTAAGTGCTTATACTATAATGCATCATTAACTAAATAGCACCAGAACGCTGGAGTCACATTCACCGTCTTTTTTTTTTTTTTTTTTTTTTTTTTTTTTTTGAGCTCTTTTGAGGATGAGAAATTCTCGCTTTTTTTACTACCATTATTTTTATAGAATAATCTGCATCCTGTTTAATCACGACAAATTACTATGGAAATACCATAAAAGTTTTTCCAAAAAATACTATTAGCAAAAGAATCTGAAATTTTTCATTAATGAAAATACCCTGAAAAAAAGGAGGCGAATGCGACCCTGTGAACATTTTCCATTGTCTAATCACGGTTGAAGGTATCGCTACCTCCCCCCTATTTTACCCTTTTTGATTTTTGATTTCAAAATTTTGACTTAAAGGCAATGATTTCGCTATTATACTTAATGAGGAAAAGTAAATAAGTTGCTAAAATTTCGATTTCAAAGTTTATTTATTTTATATTTGCTTTGAATGGTTAATGATAAAAATGCCTGCGAACTAGACAATTGTTAAAAAGGATCGTATCATTAACACTTTTCAACAAGGTTGAAAAGTGTTAATTATTTCGGTTTGTTTGTCTGTCTCTCATTCTGTCTGTTTATCTGTCCGCGTTCTAACTCCCGTAAATATTTATGGAATTTTTTGAAGCTAATATATGTTATTCCAGTTCACTCTCGGATGTTCCCTACTGAAAATGAATTGAATATCTCTACTTGTTTGTCTGCAGGGACACTCGAAAGTATTCCAAAGCATTACGTTCTATGAGAAGTACTTTTATAAATCAAATTTTAATAACTTTACTTTGCACAAAGCTTAATGAAATTGAAATATGTTTTTCATATGCCCAAAAGAATGCTTTCGATAGAATATAGTATGATTAACATTTTAATTTTCAGGGTCATACACACACAGACAAAAATCATATAAAGTTAAGAGCTATTGATAAAAATTTCTTGGAATTACACTTTCGTTTACATTAAACGTTTTTAACAGTTTCTAACAACTTTTAAGTGTGAATATGATTTAAATTTGTGTATCTGTCTGTCTGATTGTCTATCTTCCTATATGTCTCTCTCCCGCCCCCCATCGTCCGTAAATAGTTTTAGAATTTTTAAAAAATCATATATATTAATGAAGTTCACTTTGGCATATTCCTGTTTAAAGTGTCATTAATTGGTCCTGTACAAGTAGTTTGTAGGGGGGGGGGGTGTACAGGGACAAAAAAAAAAAAAAAAAAAAAAAAAAAAAAAAAAAGTCAATGCATTGCGTTTTAGGACAGGCATTTTTAAAAATCACATTTAAGTAACTTTCTAGTATAATAGTCACAAAGAAATTGACATGCATTGTTAATATTCTAAAATAATGTTTTGTATGGTACGATATGATTAACCTTCAGATTTAAGAGTGACACTAAAATATTCAGATACATCAAAAGCTGCAATTCTAATATAATGTCTACATTTTCTTTTGCTTTAAGCCTTTTTAACACTTTTAAACAATGCCTAAGAGGAATTTTAAATTCAATTAATCGATATGTATACTTTTCAGTCCTTCTGTCCGTCTGTTGTTTGATAACGCAGGCAAGGAATATGTGCGTATCGTTGGAAAAATTTAATAATCATTGTGTACTGCATGATTTCCCGTTCTTGATTTTAAATATTTAAAAAAAGGTTATGTTTTTCTTAATTCTTAATCGGTATTTAATATGTAAAAAAAAATTAGTTTTTTAACTTTTAGTTCAATTTGTGTTTTCTAAATATACAAGGAAAATTATTTTTCTTTTTGAAATATTTACGTTCAATGAAGTTTTTATGAATTTATATTTCTTTTTGTACTTTGTGTTTTCGTGTTTTTTTTTTTTTTTCTTAATTATTAATTATCATTTTTCATAAAAAAAAAACCTCTTTTGTTAATTTTCACATTAAAAAAAAAAAAAAAAAAAAAAAAATCTAAATGAAATAATATATGTAAAATGAACAATACAATAGAACAAAAAACACAGCTTACATTTTGGAATAAAAAAATTTAATTAATTAGGTTTGCCATTATTTTGTGTGAAATGTTCCCTGTTCGAAAAAAAAACATTTTATTGAAAATAATCTTCGCTATTGGGGTTTTTTTTCATTTCTTTTTCTCTTACTAAAACTTAGAAGTAGGAAAAATGAATTGTCCTGATGTGGAAAAAAAAAATAAATAAATAATTACATAGGATATTTAAACTTAAAAACTACACCAGAAAATCAATACTTAACATTTAATTAGAAAAAATAAGTAAAAAATAAATAAATAAATAAATAAATTGAAAAGTGTCTTTGTAAAATAAGACTTTATGCTATTATTATGTAAAAGATTGTGAACTGATTTACAGATTCTCTTTTGTCTCTTTTTTAATAACTTTATTAAGATCCTGTGGATCTAAGCATATTCGAATTGACTTATCAGGTTTCTCTACTATAACTAAATTATTAATCCATCCATCTGGATTCTCTACCTTACTTATAATTTTATCTTTTTCAAGAGCAATTAATTTCTCTTTTCATTTTGGTTTTAAGGATTCTGGAATCCTTCTGGGGGGTTTAACTACTGGCTTGGCATTACTATCAATTTTAATAGAACACATTAAATTAAATGTTCCTAACCCCTGAAAAACATGTTTATTTTTCTCAATAAATTCATTCTTATTTTTTATTTCAGTAGAATCTACTTTTTCTCTTTTAATCAAACCCAATACAATACAACTAGGTAATCCTAACAATGTTTTAGAATAATTATTACAGTTCACAACAATAAAATCTAGATATTTAGTACAACTATTTATTTTACATTCTAAGTTAACTATACCTAGGGGTTTAATTAAATTGCCACCTTAAGCTTCTAAAATAATCTCAGTAGGACTTAAAGAATAATTACATTTTAGCGATTTAAGTAAATCATTATGTATTATACAAACCAGTATCTAATTTAACTGATAAGATTTTTTTTTCCTACCTGTAACGTTTGTATCCAACTTGATTCTTTAGCACACAGCACTGATTCTACAAAAATACACTTTTCCATATTATTAACTCTCTTGGAGTTAAACCTATTTTTGCACCCAATAGCAAAGTGATTTAACTTATCACAAATTTTGCATATTTTTCCAAACGCCGGACACTTTCCTCTGACATGATTATAATTACACTTTTTACATAAATAAATCTTTTCTTTTTTATTTTCACTTCCAGTAGCTGTCTGCGTCCGCGACGTCGAATTGTTCGAGGTCTTATTTTTTGCGTGTTTATTTTTCCCTATTAGAGACACACAGTCTGCTACGGTACTCGTTTCGTTTAGAACAGCGGTTCCCAACCTTTTTAGTTGTGCGGACCACAAATTTTGTAAAAAAGACTTTGAGGCCCACTAACAACTTAATATACAAGTAAAACATATAATGGCAATTAGACACCTAAATATGTATGACAAATATATAATCGTAAAATTTATGTGGTAGCTTTTGAACTGTGTTACAATTAGTTTTATTTTTGTGGTGTTGATATTATCATGTATCTATTAAACGCTAAATTTTATAACGCTACTGTATTTTTAAATATATATATATCTTGCACAAAAAACTTATGACCGTCCTTGCCCTGCAGAGTTAAGTTAAGAATGTTAAGGGAACCGAAAATATCCGCCAGAAACGCCAACCGTTTCAACCAGTTTTCATCGGTCAAACAGTCTAAGTAGGAGCTTGCAAGTTTTCCATCACAATCTCCTTCCTTAAGGAAAACCTTAAGTTCGTCGCGGAGTTCGAACAATCTTGTAAACACTTTACCTTTTGATAGCTACCGAACTTCACAGTGAAGTAGAAACTGTTTGTGTTCACTGCCCATTTCATCACACAAAACACCAAACAATCTCGAGTTTTTAGGTCTTGCTTTAAGTTCACGATTTTTACGTCATCGTCAAGAGTTTTTTTTAAACACTCGTCCATACCTTTAACTGCAAGAACCTCTCTGTGTATGCTACAATGTGTCCATTGAACCAAGGGAGCAACTGATCTAACTCTGGCGACTAAACCTGTATGAATTCCAGACATAGCACGTGCCCCATCAGTTGTCAAACCTACACACTTTGACCAATCTACTTCATTTTCTTTTATAAAACTGTCAACATATTTGAAAATCTCTTCGCCAGTTAATTTTGTCGACAAAGACTGACAAAACAACGTTTCTTCTTCAATATTGCCATTCGACCAAAAGCTAATAAATTAGCCTGGCCAGCAACGTCTGTACTCTCATCAAGTTCCAGTGAAAAATATTCACTTTGTTTCAAAAAAGTAATGACAGCTTCTTTTACATTTTCCGACATTTCATCAATTCTTCTTTTCACGGTTGTATTTGATAATGGAATTTTATTTATTTATTTATTTATTGTACATTTTTCATCAAACAAAGCATCATTTATTATTTTTGCTGCGAGTAGAATAAGTTGTTCTCCCAAGGTGTGAGCTGAACCCTTCTTTCCGATTAACAAAGATAGCTCATAAGAAACTCTGGTGCTTAGTTTGTTCTGTTTTGAAGATTTTTCCATGGTGGATTTAGTCATAGAAAAATTTCTTTTCTTTGTTTGAAAAAATCGAAGGACTTTCCTACACATTCAAGATGTTTAGTTGATAGATGTCTTTGAAGTTTTGAGAGTTTCATGCAATCATTGGATAGCGTTTCGAAACATATCGCACATTGAGGCACAAGCTCTTCCTCAGAGCCAGAAAACACAAACAAGCACTTTAAAAAATCAGGATTATATTTACGAAAATATGTTTTAGTTTTCCTTGTTATTTTTCTACAATTTGGATTGGACATCGACTTACTAACAAACTCATTACTGGTAAAATCAGATGTGGAAGTCCATTCATCACTTGATAGCTTCATCTTACGGCAAGATCCAGTCTGAAACCAAGTATCCATATTGACGTGAAGTAATAATAGCTCCCAGAAGACACAAAGATACGATACATAAACAGAAATCACAGCTACTGACAAAGGAGTAAAAAAAGTGCGGTTCCCGGTGGGGCGGAAGGGTGAAGAAAGAGGAGGGAGGAGAGCGTTGACCTTGACGACTAACGAATGAAATCCCTGAACAACAGCCAGCGCATTCTCCTTCAGTGTTGCCAGATTGGGGACTTTTTTTTATTTAATAGTCACCAATAAGTTTGAGAAGTGATATTCGATATACATAACAGACGATTATTCTCCGAATTAGGCAACCATCACAATTAATATTTAGTGGTGGACATTGAATAAAAAATGTCCTCAATCTGGCAACACTGTTCTCCTTATTTACTACTACGGGCCACGGAGAGCTTTTGAGTGACACCACATCTCACTAGTGAATCGTCCCGAAAATCTGGTATTTGACCTCAATATTCTACGGCCCAGTACCACACTGTCTGCGGCCCACATGTGGGCCGCGGCCCATGGGTTGGGAACCACTGGTTTAGAATATTTACTTCAGATTTCCGCTGTATTACTTCTGATTGTTTTTTACTTATTTCTGCGGCTCGGCAAATGTCAATCGTCTTTTAGAGTGTTAGATCCAATTCTCTTAAAAGACGTTCTTGAAGCTGTTTTTCTTTCGTTCCAATGACAATGCGGTCCCGAATTATACTGTCAGATAAATTTTCATATTCACAGAATTTTATTAGTTTTCTTAAATCTGTTAGAAACTCATCAAAGTTTTCAAACTGTTCTTGATTTCTGCTATTAAATACATAGCGTTTGATCACAACATTTCTGCGTGGATTTGCATAGTTCTCAAAGGCATTCAGGACATCCGCTAAGGTATTTCTCTGCTCATCTGTTAGCTCAAATGTATTATGGAGTTCGACAGCATCTTCACCAATGCAATTTAATAATATTGCTACTTTGACGTCGTCATCTTTCTCCGTATGGCCTCCTGCCTTTAAATAAATTTCAAAGTTCTGTCGAAACTTTCGCCATGCTTCGGCGATATTACCGGAGAGGCCCAAACCTCTTGGAACTTTTAAAGAATCCATTCAGGATTTATTCGAAAATTAATTTCGGAACAGTTCTGGTTCGACGCTCGGCTGCGCCATGTTATATCTATTACTTCTTTATTGAAGAGCAGCTGCAGTCTCAGTCTGACTGTTGCCACACAGTGGAGGTTACATCTTATATATACAGTTACGGTTACATATCTAACATATAGACATACAGTTACGGTTACATATCTAACAGTACACTCTCAGATACATTTAAAAATGTTCTTGGTAAAAGAAAAAAAATGGAAGGATAAATATAGAGTATACAAATTTTGATAAATACCCATATGTTTGCACAGTAGATTACACGCACAAAAATAAATTACATATTCATATTTTTATTTTAGATTAAAATATTGATGATTTAAATTTTTAACAAAAACAACTTTCTTGATTAAAATTTATTAAATAAAACAGTTGCAGTAGTAGATCATTGTATAGCGTTGATTAAATATATTAAGTAAATTTTATCTGAATGCGATGTAAATTAATTTTCTACTTTTTAAATATTTTATTTCTTTTTTTTAATACTTAAAACTTCTATTCTGAAGCCTCACATACAGGATTGTCTTCTTATAGAGTTATAGCAAAACTTTTGGGAAGAAGAAGAAGAAATTGTGTTGATTTTATTCTTAGTTTGTGCATTTGAAAGACGACATTAACCGAGCTTATAATAAATGGCAGTTTCTACTGTTTTAAACCCGAGCAATGTATTCGTACACTTGCGTTTTATTGTCATCATGTTTTCTGTAAACTGTTTAATCGTCACGACAGTTTCTGCTACGCTTTTGTAAAGTAGAAAAAAAAAACGCACGTTGTCCGTGAGAATCTGTCAATTTTTCGGGTCACGCGTGCACTAGAAACACACACACAGAATTCTCAGAGAATCCACATACGTCCTTATAGTTCAACACCACCAGGAGTGTAAAAGAGTTTACCAGTCTCACACCAATTTAATTTTATCAGTAATTTGTGCCACAATTTATTACGATTGAATATCACACAAATTACTGATAAAGCGTATTGGTTTGTTTGTTTATTGATAGCAAATACATCAGATTTGTATGCTTGACTTGTAGTCCACTTGTAAATCTTCGTCAGATAAACATAGCACATGACAGAATTACAATACGAAGAAATGGAAAAACACCCAGGGCCAGCGCGGGAATCGAACCCGCTTGCCTACGTTCTAAGGCGATTAGAAGTGTGGCGAAATAACCACTCGGCCAAGTAAGGCCCAGAGTATTGGTGTGAGTATTTTATATTGAAAAGAACACTCTTGCACTTCTGAACGCACTTATTGGCATACTGATTCAAGACAGGTCTTTCCGCAAAATGACGTAGCGGCACAACTTCGTACTAAATGTACACCATATGCAGGAGTATGATTCCTGTTATTTTGGGGTTTCCCTTTCATATTTTTAAGTAATGATGTTCACAAGGAAATGGAATGATGTACAATATGTTTTGTGAATCCCGGTTGATGACTATATGGAGAAATCTTAAGAATAAGAAATAGAAATAACGTTTTCATATCGATTATACATTTTAATAATTATTAAAATTTTCATAGTTCCTTGCAATATTTTAAAATAGAAAAACATTTTAATTACATTTTTGATAACTTTGATATAAAAATAATTTAATGGCTTACATATTAATATATAATGTAACGTAATTGCAGGACTGCCACACGCGATATAATTTTTTTTTTCTTTTTCATACCTTTTTTACAAAAAAAAAAAAAAAAAAAAAAGAAATTTATAATGTATTTTTACAGGAAAACCTGCAATTTAGCAGCATAAATTTATTATAAATTTTATGTTATACAAAAAGTAATACAAAGATAATAATAATAATAATAATAATAAAGTTGTATGCGGCAGCATTGTAATTGTAGAATATAAGAGAAACAAATTATCAAACGCGAAATTTATCCATAAGGTTAAAAATATATACAGCGAGAAATAGTTAAAAGAAACATAAATTAACTCATACTATGCACGCTTTAATAATAAACAATTACATATGGAAGTGAAGCTTTATATAAAACAATAGATTTTGAAAAAAAGTAGCAGGAGATTTTTCTGAGACACTGATGTATGAGATCAGACATAGTAAATAAAAAAAATAAATTACAACAGAGAAAAAATAATAACTATAGAAGAAAGAGCAAAGACGGGTGGAACGAGTTAAACCAGTTTATCGGGCTCCCAACATTCTCCCAAATCCCTTTAAAGATCATATGATAACAAAGAAAATAATAAAAAATAATAATAATAATTATAGAAAAAAAAATGCAAGCAAATGGTAGTTTTTAGATAATATGTTAATCTATGTTTCAATTATACTATAGTAATTAGCTTAAATAATGCCAAAATTAACAGTTTTTTTTTTTATTATTAACACTATTGAAATAGTTTAATACAAAGGGAATATGAGTGAGTTATGATATATAGAATTTTATAAACGTTTTTAGTACTCCTAATTCACTCAGTGTCATCCACAATTAAACAGAGCATATTACACTCATAACCTATAAATTTATTTAAAATATAGAATAAATTACATTTGAATTACTATAGAAAATTAAACATAGTACATATTACCATTATAAACATAGTACCATTAAATCATAATTAATCCAAGTTTACAAAAAAAAAAAAAAAGTTTATATTATATAAGAACTGATAACTTTGTTCATTAACGGCGAAATTAAAATAAATTAAACAAAAAATAATATAATAAATGACGATTAATTCAAAGAAATTAAGAAAATAGGATAATTACTATGGAAAACTTTTCATCTGTCAACATCGTACTAAAGGGCGAGTTATTGGAAGAGAGGAAATTTACTAAGGTGTTTCTAATAGTAGCAATGGATTAAAAATCTGAAAGATTTCATTAATTTTCCAGACATCTCAGAAAATAATAATAATAATAAGAAGAAGAAGAAGAAGAAGAGTAAAATAATAATAATAATAATAATTACCAATAATATAAGGAACAGATATCACAATATTAAAAGAAAAAGGCAAATGAATATGCAATAACTATTATCAGCAAACAGGAGTGAGAGGGTTGGGTAGTGCGGATTGAGTCCGATTGACTGATCTAGGGTCTTAGGCCTGAGGGGGTGTGCCCTCCGTGGACATCTTTCTAAGGGGTCATAGCCCGTATATACGCGCGGAGAAAACAACGGAAAACTCCGTTGTTTTCTCCGGAAACCAACGGTTTCCAACAGAAAACTCCGGCTAGGACGAAGAGCGCGATCTATGATCGAACCCTATGATCTACCAGCTTTGAGCGCAGAACCGCTCGGCCACTGCAAGAGGGAGATAGAGTGCTGATTTTTTAAATAGTTAAAAGCCCTTGAAGAAAGTTGAGATAAATGATAATAATGAGATTAATTAATAATCTTCTTTAAAAAAAAAAAAAAAAAAAAAAAGAAGAAGAATATTTTTAATTAATTAATTCTAAAGTAAATAATAATTAAACATGACAAATTTTATATTTTAAAAGATAAATTATTTGTAGAATGATTATATGATAATTTTAAATAAAATTTAATGAAATATAAAAATACTAACTCGATATTTTAGAAACCATCAAAGATTTTACGCTACGAGTCTAAAGCCATCTCGTGGGAAAAAAGTAAAACTAAAGAGAAATATCAATAAATTGTCTTAATATTACATATTTATATATATATACAGAGAGAGAGGGGGAGAGACAGAGACAGATATATATATGTATATATTTATTTATTTTTTTAATTTTCATTATCTCAATCTATTCTTATTTTATAATTGTTTCATAAGAAATATGAAACAGATTGTTGTTTTCCTTCCAGTTTGAAATCTCTTGATGACAAATTTAATGAAAGATTCCTGCCTCTATTTTTTAAAATAGCGTGAAAGAAAATATCATATTAATTAATTAAAACTGGATGCAATTTAATAATTTTTCCAACTTTGAATTTATTAAGTAAAGTTGCGTTAAGTCTTTTTTTTCTCGGTTTAATAAATTAAAAGGATTTTTTTTTTCTTTTAAAATATAAAAGAATAAATTAAATGAAAATATTCACTTGAAAAAAGTTAAAATTATTCCCTAATTAGAAATTTTATGAAAAGTATTTTTTAATATTGGATATCTGCCTATTAAATATTTTGAAAGTATTAGAGATACATAAAATTTAATAATTATTACAATATTTTTTTTTACGTATTTAACAAATTATAAAAATTTAAATTTAAACATTGAAAATAAATTTTTAACTATGCATTATTTCAGACGGTGGTGTTACATCCCTCTAATATTAGTGTTTTAAAAAACGAAAGTGTTAAGACACCATTCTTAGAATGACATAAATTTATATAAATTTGAGCAAAATTTTGCTTGTGGATTTGAATTAAGTAAATAATTTCTTGGTTGCATGTGCTACAGTCGGCAGCAAAACTACCCGAGCACTAGCGAAAATTCCAAGGTAAAAAACGTACATTTAATACTGTTTTGTTAAATAAATCCTTGTCGAATTATGTTCTTAGACTGACTAAGAACATGATTCGACAAGGATTTATTTAACAAAACATTATTAAAAGTACGTTTTTTACCTTGGAAATTTTGCTAGTGCTCGGATACTTTTCCTGCCGACTATAATTTTGAGTATGCTGACCAGTTTAGAGTACCTTTATAAATTAAAAGCGTTAATAATTTTTGCAAATAGCTAATTAGGAAATTAATTTTATATTCATTGTAAATGGGACCAAAATACTATTACTTATAATGAAAAAATTCCCTGCAGAAGTTTTTAAAGCTTAGAAAAACGGCTTCCAAAAACATCCTGTCCTCCAAAAGAGGACATTTAGTCAGTATCATTTTGAGCCGATTACTTATAACACCTACATTCATATGATTCAATTAAGTAAGTATAATTCATTTATTGTGGTAAATGTTTAATTTAGTATTATCATATAACATTTTTATGAAGGTCAAATATTGATACCACGATATGTTATCATGAACATGAGTGAAAAGACATACTCACTTCTGGGAAAATGATTATAAGTACAAGAACATGTAATGGAAATTAAACTGCATATTACCAAATTTACAAATAGTAACGGAATCAAAATTCTTTCTAAGTGTTTTTTTATTTTTTTAGAATTTTATAAGAATTTTAGTATATTATCATAACTATACGGATGGAATATAATTCAGAATAATGGGAAAATACGACCAAGCAATAGATGCGCCTGGAAATTAAGATTTTAGATGAGATTTATGTTAAGTGAATTTAACATCAATAACATTAAGTGAATTTAACGTAACGTGTTATGAGAGATCGCGTATGAGCCATCCCTAAGATATGTTGTATAAAGCTATGCCCTCATAATTTCCAGCCTCGGGAAGGTCAAAACTGTTGTTTCTGGAGGTGTTTCATTCAAAAACAGCGTTCTTCAACAATTTTCCCTATGCAGAAAAAATAAAAATAACTGTTAAAATCGCATAAACACCTTTAAAATTTACTGTGAGAGCATAACACTTAATCGGTTTTAACAGATATTTTTTTTCGAAAGCTTTAGGCGAAAACAAATGTTGTGCCATAGCTTAACAAATAGCTTACGAGCCATAGCTTACGAGCGCTTTTACTAAAGACTTTTTAACTAAGCATGCGCAAGCTTTATAAAAAATTCATTTGCACAATTTAATAGCCAAAGGTATTGAGTAACTTACATAAAAACCTCAAACAAATTTTCTGTAAATTCAAAGCGTTATGAGGAGAGAATAAACATAATTTAAGTCCTTCTAAAAAAAAAAAAAAAAAAAAAAAAAAAAAAACGAAAGATGTTAGGGTTTTTTATCAATATTTATTTACAGTCAGCGAAAATACTATAATACCATTGGGCATTGATTAAATCAAAATAAAAATGTGAGTAAAACCCCTTATAATTTAGCTTTAATTTTGAGAGAACTAAAATTCTGCTCATTCTATCTCTCGCAAAGTTTTGAACTTACATGATATTTGTTTTGGGTTTTCATGTAAATTGCTCAATACATTTGGCTATTAAATTATGCAAATGATTTTTTTTTTTTTTAAGCTTGCGAATGTAGAAGTAAAAATTATTTAGTAAAAGTGCTCGTATTTCGTAAGGTATTTAACATTCGTTCATTCTGATTGCTGAATGCTGTGTCTAATGCTGTACCATATTTCTTGAAAATGGCTTTGCACTGGGTTTAAACCATACGTGTTATAATTTAAAAAATGGAAATTGTTTTTACAATTTTTTAAAGAAGTCGATATATCTTCATGAATATATGTGGTAGACTCATAAAATTTATGCAGATAATGAGAAAAATCCTCATAACCACATGCTATAGCCAAAACGTGTATAACGCGTTGCCTTTTACAGAATGAAACATTTTGATTTTTGTTTATTTTTAACTAGTCCCCTTTTCCTTTTCATGACAGAACTTTTACTGAAAAATATGAGATATGACATATTTTTTACACTACCAAAGTATCAAGATGATTCCTAAAAAACGTTTCAAGAAATTTAGCAAAACATTTAAATTCGAAAGCGTTCAAATGCTTATTGGCAGATAGTATATATATATAGAAAGATAGATAGATAGATAGATAGATAGAGATATAGAGAGAGAGATAGAGAGAGATAGAGAGAGAGAGAGAGAGAGTATTTCGAAACATATTATGATGCATTAAGACAATAAATTAGTAGGAATTAACGTCTAAATCACTTGCATAACATGAAAAAGGGCAGATTTACTGAATAAATGAAAAAGAAAAACTGTATAATGGATATTTTAATGTGTTTAATGTATGTCTACTTTAACAAAATATACAGTCGGTATCAAAAGTGTCCGAACACTAGCAAAAGTTCCTATATGGAAAACGTACACTTCATACGGTTTTGTTAAATAAATCCTTATCGAATCATGTTCTTACACTGACTAAGAATAGGATTCGACAAGGATTTATTTAACAAAACCGTATGAAGTGTACTTTTTTTTACATAGGAATTTTTGCTAGTTTTCGGACACTTTTGTTACCGACTGTAGATAGTTTAATTACACAGAAACGTTTTAACATTTAAACAAATTTTCTAATAATTTATAACTCAAATAATTAATAAATTGACTTTTTTATTGTATTTTGTTTTACAAACTTTTAATTGTTAGAGCTGAGATTGCCAAACTCCTTTATTGTCCAAAATATTCAGAATTTAATAACCCGCGAACCTATAATATCGCTTATTAAAACACACAAATAGGTTTGTAGAATTTTCAGAGAAGACACATATTGTTATATATTAATTATGTATTTGTTATGATAAACATAACATAAACATAATAACATGAAATTGTATTAGAAAATTTCAATTTACACTACAATAGCAGTAAACGTTAGCGAAGAAATATTATTAAATAAAATAATATGTCAAGCACAAATTTTCATTACTCACATGCAAATCCCTTGACTCATAAATATGTTGCTGCCAGCACATTTGTCAAGCAGGTAACGAAGCGTGTCAAAGAAATTTTATCGACATGCAGGATTTATTTCTGCACGTCAGAAAAACGTTTCAGCAGATTAATGAAAGAATTATATTTATAAGCTAAATGGTTCTGCTAAAGTGGAACTTTATTCTTACATAAATATATAGCATTTGGTATTAAGCAGCTTAAAATAATGAAAATAAATTTTAGATGTCCTCATTTATTTTAATATCATAAATGCAAGTTTAGTAAACATTTAAATATATGAAGATACACATTTTCTAGAAAAACATTTCATTAGTAAATTGTCTGGGGCAAGACATAATTCAATTGTATGTAAATTTCTGTATGTCATATTCTCACATATAGATGATTATTATGATTAAGCTATTGCGTCTTACTGCATACTGTGGCTGGAAAGTGGAGAGGTTTAGTATATGGACGATTCATGATAAGCGGTCAAGGAAATGAAAAATACAAATATAAATATAAATATTAAGTGTGAGATTAGCAACCAATAAACATTTAAGAAACAGGGGCTGGCATTTAATAATCTGTCCTTTATAAATTCTTACTGGTTGCTACTCTGACTCTAAAATAAGCTTCCCTATGTATATATATCTGAACAATAATCCCTTTCATCATTCTGCACTGATGACGGTAAGCTTTAATCTACCGAAAGTGCTTTCTGCTCTTCATATTTTTACATTGACGTCTTTAACATTGTGTTAATATTTATATTTATATTTCTGTTCTACATCAAGTCTGGTTACAGATTAAATAAAAATAGTTCAATAGCGTCCACTAGGCGGCGTTTTGCTTGGATAACTACAGAATATAACAATGGAAATTGACTTTTACGGATTGAAAAATTTATCTGAATATTTATTGATTAATATCTTATTCTTTGTAAATCATTTTATAAATTTGCCGTATTATCTTACAAATCATCAAGTGGATGTTTCTAAACTTTTTTTTTTTTTTTTTTTTTTTTTTTGTTAAATTCACTAAACTCATTTCATAAGGGCTTCATGTACCAAATTTAAAAGCAATGTGCCCGCCTGTTTTAGATTTAGCATTCTTTTTGTAACGAAAATTTAATTACAATCGTTCTATAACATATAGTGGATATTTATATATATATATACGTATATATTTTAATAAGTCATCTATTCGAAAATGTGATATTACCAGCCAAAATTTTTAATCATAGAAAATTTTTAAATTTTAAAAAAAAAATCTCGTAAAACATGTAATTCTGAAAAAATGTTGCAGAGAAAAAAAAAAAAAAAAAGTTCTAATTTATAAGTTCTTTATGTAATTGTTTTGAAACTAGTTTTTTGCAATATGTATGTTTTAAAGAAATTATCTACATGGCGATTATAATAATATCAATAGCATACTATCGAACACTGAAAAAAAAAAATGAATTACTTACTTGTAATTTTAATTTGATCTAATAAGGAAACATGGCATTTATTTATATTAAATAGATCGGTATTTATATATTTTTATTCTGTTATAAAAAATAGATTACGATAATGATCGTTAAGTTGAAAGGGATATGTTTGAAAATAATCGAATCAGGTAGATTATTGTGCATTTGCTTGCGTTAAAAAAAATGTGCAAGAGAGAAAATTTTATTACTACAATTGTTTTATCTACCACTTCTACAAATATGTAATATTTTTACAAAATTTTCGTGTTTCTTTCTTTCTTTCTTCTTTATATACTTATCTTTCTTCTTTTTTTTCTTTTCTTTTGATTGCTTAAATTAAAAATATATATATACTATTTAATTCAGTAATAGGAATTAAATTTTTAGTATTTAAAATAATTTCGTTTCTAAAATCATTCAAATAATAATTTTACAATTGCCTCAAAGCAATATATAATTTTAAACATTATCATGCATTTTTAAAGCTAAAAATAAAATTCAAGCATTTTTTAGACTTTTAGTTCGGGTTTGATGAAGATAAATCGCAAAATTAAGAAAATAACCTTGTATTTAGTAATTCAACATATTCCCAATTCAATATTGTATTAATAAATTAGAATTAATCCTGTAAATATGTTACAAAAAAAGTAAATACCAATGATACTATATTATAAAAATTATTTCTTTATTTAATTGTTAATAAATTCCTATGGTCTAGAAATAATGGTCTAGAAAAATCGAGAGGATTGGCAGCTATGATACTTAAAACCAATATATATATATATATATATATATATATATATATATATATAAGTGTATAAAGTCATGAATTCAATTTCTACCCTTAATAAAAAATTAATTAAAAGTAGTATTTCATTTCCCTCATTTGTCAAAAGTGAATAATAATATCTTTGTTTTCAGGAAAGTCGCTCAGACTAATCACTTTAAGGCAAGACATAGTAGTATATTTACATAGCTAACAATACTGCGTCATTAAGTGGATGGATATCACTTATGCCTTTATAAGTGTGGAAGTATAACATGGTATTATATCTGTACCGATAAGTATAAAGGATTTAAGTCCATATTCTTGATTTTTCAGGAGACGAAAAATAAAGTTATACAAATTAAAATCTAATCAGAAGAATCAATTAGGAAAAGGGGATTTCGTTGACATATACCCTTTATACTATTCAATGATTGTCAACCTTCATTTAATAACGGGAAAAATGTAATTAAATATTTTAGACCATACATGAATGCTAAATACCTGACTTAAATCTTTTTTTACTAATGGATTTTCTCAGAGACTAAATGGCATAGACTTAAATCCTTTATACCAATCGATAGAGAATTTTTTTCTGAGTCTGATAATGTACTTAACTCAAAATCGACATTTTAGGACTTAAATCCTTTATACTTATCAGTAAGGATATGTGCTTTTACATTTACATGGGACTATAATTCCAGGTACATTTCGGTAGAAACTTCATTATATTGATTATTTCAATATTTTAATATTTAAATTCGCATATATGAATTTATGCTTAGATTCAAATGATAATGAAACCAATACAGTTATGATGACTCATTTATGACAAAAACAAACAAACATGAAATAATTACAAGCTAAAGAGAACCTTTTATATACCATGTTTTTTAATTTTCTGTTGAATCATATCATAGCTACCTATGGCAGCGGAAACCCGGAACAATTGGCTAAAAGAATATACAAAATTCATTGCTACCGTATTCTGGGCTATTACAAAAGTTTCAAATGGCTAGCTAGCCGGGAAGTTAGTTAAAAATCGATTGCAAGCTTCGTTCTGGTAACGCTGCCGAAGTCAGCAGGGTCCCGAAGCAGTTGGTTAAAAGTATTTAAAAAATGCATTTTCACTCTGTTCTGAGTTATTCTGAAAATTTCAAATGTCTAGCTAGACGGAAAGTTAGTTAAGTAAATTTTCTGTTGAATCATATAAACGCTGCCGAAGGCACTAGGGACTTGAAACAGTTGACTAAAAGTATTAAAAAATATATTAACACTGTTTTAGGAGCTGTCCTGAAATTTTGAAATGTCTAGTTACTCGGGAAGTTAGTTAAAAATCGATTGCAAGATTTGTACTGGACAATCAAACAAACAAGAATCGAAGTTAATAAAAACATTGGTAAAAAATGTAACAGTGTTAGTTTAGTAAGTCATTAACTTTCATTTCATGAATACTATTTTTATAAATTTTGATAAAATTATATTTACAAGATAAATGTTTTAATTTTTTAATTTTTAATAAATTTAAAATTTTTGTTACAGGTATATGGGGTTTATTCCATAAGAAATCGAATTTTTGGAAAAAAAATTGTATGTTGATGTAAGAACAATTCTAAACATTTAGCGCATTTTTTCCGCTTCTATGCAAATTGGTTACAAAGTTACTTCAAAAATTGTAACTGGTGTCGAAATAGAACTTTATGGCATTTATAAATTTTAACGCTTGTTTTACAAAACTAATTTTTGATATTATCCACAAGATTTTGAGGGAGAAACTTTTTCACCCTATTGCAATTTCCAGCCGTATTTATATAAAGGATGTCTACAAATGAAATTATTATACAGTTAAAATACTTTAAGTGGTTAATTAGATTTACAAAGTATTTGGAATAATTTGCTCATGAATTATATAGTAAGGGGTGTACAAATTCTGTACTTTGCATATAGAGTGGTTTTTTTTTTCCTTTTTACAATATGTCGTATTTTTATCAAATAAACGACATTTAAAAATCGCAAGACCCATTGACCCATTTACTTAAAAAAAAAAAAAAAAACCTCATTTTTCTTATTTATGTACATTTTTCTTATTTATTTTTATTTATTTACTTTATTTATTTTATTTTATTTTTAATTTAATTTAATTAATTAATTTTTGTTTATTATTATTTTTTTTAATAATACTTATTTCAGAGAAATAATACTTTGATTTATTTATTTTAATATTGCTCCAAAAATTCCTTACTAGCTACCCCTATATATATATATATATTTTTTTTTTTTTTTTTTTCATACAAAACATATTTTATAAAACGAAAATCATTGTAAAAATGTTCTTATCCATGAGTTTTGGGAAATTCATTAATATACAGAAGATTCTAAAACTGAAGAATGTACTAATTGGATTGTAATGAGAAATTTCTCTTTGATCTTTATTATCATATTTCACTAATTAAAAATCGCTAAAAGTACTTTCTCACTTTATTAAGTACTAAATAGTATTACTTGGCTGAAAGGATATTTTATATAATATTCCTATCTGTTTTGTTATAAGTATATTTTCAAGAAAAAAAATAAGAATCTTTAAATTAGCGAAATATCTATGAAAATGAAAAATAAAACTTTATTTAGTCATCTACTTATATTACTATTATATTTAAAACTATTTAACTATATAGATAATATTAATGCATTGAAAATTTTATTGCCTAATTGACATTTTCGTTGGCAAAAATTTCTGAAACAATTAGGATTTCTAATATCAGTTTGGTTTATTAATTTTGAGCAATTATTAATCAATAATTTTAATCACGCTGTTTTACTAGTGTAGTTACTATTGTAGACGTGAATATTTAGAGTAACAAGCACTATTGTAAAATAGCCTTCGAAACTTATTGGTAAATTATAATAATAATTAAATACCATCATTTTATCTAGTATGAAAATATATTAGCCGAGTTCAACGCCAATTGAAAAATCATAGCCGCTGAAAATTGAAACAGATTATGAAATGTCAGATGCAAAAAAATTTCGAAAATAATTTAAAGTGCGCCATATACCGGTAAGTAATTTGTATATAGAAGTTTGCTATTCATTTTTTTTAATCTTCCGAAAATTTATTTTTTTTTTTAAATATTTTCTTAAGTAAAAATTAAATGAATTATGTGTCTTTTTTAACAAATAATATGATTGTTTCCACAAAATATTGCAGTTTTTGCCCTGCAGACAAAATTTATGACAAATTTATGTACAAATTTATGACTAAATTCGTAAATTCAGAATGGATAGAGAAAAGAAAATAGATGAAAACGATCTTGAAGTGTAATGGAATTACCAAACACTCTTTAAATTTTATTGTATGCATTTCCATTTAGTTCCTAACTGTAATATTGAATACTAGCATTTTAACACTTTTTGAAACCTAGATATATTAAGATACGATATTTTTAATATGATCATTAAAATATTAAAATCTACATTTAAACAATGTTTCTTTTCTTTCTTTCTTTTCATTTTTTTTTTTTTTCTAAATGCAATATTTATATATGAATATTATTTTGTATGAAATCATTAAATTTGTCTTTAATTTGGTAAATCCTATTCTTAATTGATACAAAATAAACTTTTATATTGCTTTGTAATATAATAACGTCTATTTATACACATATAAAATATATCTACATATTACAGAAAATATTCCATGATATTTATACATCCTTTTGGTAATTACTTTGTTAAAATTTTGATTTTAGTAATAAAGATTAAAAAAATGTGCTACATCCTAGATTTATCCTCTATAGGACAATTACAAAATATAACACCATAAATTTAGATGTCACTCATAAAATACGAAGAGAATACGTCTGCGAGAAACGATTTCTGGTTCACTGGAGCATGAAAGCAATTATAAGGAAGGCTGATCTGATATTAACCGCTACCTTAGCAGTTTTTGTGGCGAATATTAGGATACTACTATTTTATCATCCCACCCTTAAATAATAGGTATGAAACAAATAAACTATATTGATATAAATATTTCATTTTTATTTTAGTTTATCGTCGAGACGTAAGTTTAGGAAGTTTCTGTAGTACATGATTTGTTTTATTGACATTTTGTCTATTATTTCAATTGTATAAAAGCAAAAATGGTTGGAAATGTGCTGCTTTTATTAAAAAATATAAATAATATGAAGTTAAATTTTCACAAACAAAATTGTTAGATCTGTTATTTGTTAACCCATTAATACCGACTTTGAAATAGTTATAAAAAAAATATTTTTTCTTCCATAAATTGTTCATATAGGTCAATCTGAATATATTAAAACACCTTAAGATTTTTCGAAGCGTTTTTTCTATGATTTTTTATTGGCAAGTTTTCTCTTCAATCAGGACAGAGTTAGATGTGTGATAGAGAAAAAAAAGTAAAATGTCTAATTGGGTTCTTAACCCGTTAGTAGTCGCTATAGACAGCGCCACCTATTACAGATTGCGCACTTTTTATTTAACTGTCACCAATAATTTTAAGAAGTGATGTGATCGACGTTTCTTCGATTTTATTTGCGTTTTATGTATATCAACTGCCACTTCTAAAAATTTTTGGTGGCTATTGAATAAAAAAAATTGGAAAAAGTGAAGGATGGGCGGCAAATCGACCAACTACCGACTACTAACGGGTTAATAGTTTTTTTTGCCAAAAGACGTCAAAGAGTTAAAGAGTTAATTGAAATTTCATTATACCACAAAACAACGTTTACATAATATAGTAAGATTTATAATTTTACACTATGTTTCTTCTTAACCGTATCTAAATAACAACGCATACACTTTAGCATTTTGTTTTTTTTAACTTAAAGATCGCATTTAATAGTTTGATCATTTTCTCATTTCTGGTTGTAGTTATATATCATACATAATTTTGAATAGTACAGATCCGCAAAAAAAGTTATATATATATATATATATATATATATATATATATATTATGCAAATTAAATATAAAATATTCCTAATTTTCCATCACGTGTAGTTTTATCAAAAAAAGGGTGTTTTTGAGTTTAAATTTCTTCTTTTTCATCTCCTATCTAAGTTATTTCCATGAAATTCTTGGTGATGTGAAAAAAGAACAAGGTGATCTATCTGATCAAAATATCAAAGAAATGTAGAGGAAGTATGAGATGATGGAATATTAATATGTTAGCAGAGTGCTGTTTTGAATGTTGTATAGAAAAGCCCCCCCCCCCTCTCTTTCTCGAAGCCCTAAAGCCGTCCACAAGAGAAAAAACTATCGCACTTTTTAAAAATTTGGTCCCATAGGCCATAATGATAAAGGATTTTTCTTTGTGTCCCTGTAAAAAAACTATGAGTGCCAGATTCACCAAAATTAATAGGGTTCGTGCTATGGTGACTTGCAACATACCTACCAACTTACAGTTCATTCTAACAAAGCGTTTAAACGCTAGCGTGTTCACACACACACACATACATACACACACACATACAGTCGGTAACAAAAGTGTTTTAACTCTAGCAAAAATTCCTATGTAAAAAAATACACTTCATACGGTTTTATTAAATAAATCCTTGTCGAATCCTGTTCTTAGTCAGTCTAAGAACAGGATTCGATAAGGATTTATTTAAGTCAAACTTATCATCTAGTCAAACTTGACGTTGTGAGTTTTTTTGCTTTTTTTACCATGCTATTTCTATGGGGTTTTTAGCCTTTTTTCCCCTCTTTTTCTACATTCTAAAGTGGCGGTGGTTCCCGCCCACCCCCGCCAAGAGTTATACTAGGCGAGTCGTAATAATCCTGGACGATAGGACCCATGCCCCAGCCCACCCGGTTCCCGCTGTTCAATGTGTTTTTCTAGTCAACTTTGTCCCCTTATTACTTCCGGTGTGAATTTTTTTTTTTTTAAACACACTTCACATTGTGAGTTTTTTTGCTTTTCTTCCCATGCTATTCCTATGGGGTTTTTAGCCTTTTTTCCTCTCTTTTTCTACATTCTAAAGTGGCGGTGGTGTAACGTAAAAATGTTAAGAAAAAAATATAAATAAATAAAAAAAAGTACAATTATCAAAATGTGAAGGTGAAAGAAAGAACATAGCTTATTATAAATTGCTGTATCTCAAAGTTCTAAAACAAAGCAAGTAATTCATAAAGTACTTTTATCCTAATTATTACAAAAGAAAAAATACAACGTATATAAAATAAAATATAAACGGATAATCCTACAGTTGTATTTTGTGAAATTCGCCAAAATAAAATCGCATTTAATTAAAAATATAAAATAATAACAATAATCGGAAAAATACCTGCATCGAATAAATACATACAATCACATTTTAATACAGATTTTGAATTAAACATATAAGTATTTATGTACGATGAGATAAATTAAAAACATCACATTTATTTGAGACTCCCGCCACGGCCCTTAGATCACTATTCGCGCGCCAAGCATGCTTTCTTTCTGAATGGAAGAAGGCATGGGGTGTGGGAGAAGGGACTGACGTCAGAAGACGTCACACTCCCAGAATTTCATTGGTTGATAGACGCGATGTCGCTCGAATACCGGCGATAAAATTGCTGCAACAGAAAAAAGTTGCCTGTTTCGAGCGACACATTGGGAAACCATTGCGTTGTACTGTGACGCCGTTAGATTCAAGCAACTTTTGACGCTCGTGTAATAGCGCTTTTTAGTTTATCTTTGTCGCCCATAGTGGTGCTACTGTCGTTCTTGTTTACGTTTTGCCTTCAGTGTCGTATATGTATTATAATCTGTGTTGTGAATGATAGTTGTCCATGGATGGGTTCCTTCTGTTGAGTGTGAGTTGTCAATGGAGGTTTCGTTATAGTGGCTTTTGTTTCGGCGAATTGGTGAAAGTATTTGGAGGAAGGTTATGTAAGTTAAGAAGTTTTAAATTTTTAGTTGTCTGTCTTTTTTTTTTTTTCTTTAGTTAGGATATTTCAAGATTAAGTTCTTAAAGAAAGTTTGGGATAAGGATAATCAAAGGATTCTCTTAGAGAGGAAAGCGTTGATTGAGGGTAGAGAAGTTGTAGCAGCCACCTTAAGTAGACGACAGTTAAATTCATTTGTTCTTTATTCTGATACGCAGTATCAACTGCTCTTATATCATACGCCGATAGCCAATTCCTCTTACATCATACGCTGCATGCCAACTCTTCTTATTTACTCCAAGATGAAAATAATGAAATTACTCTCCCTTGAAAACAATTTATGTAAACATCTATTAATGTATCTCAGTGCTTTTGCAAAGAGAATTGTGTGCCTTGAGAGATTTAATTAAGAAGTTATCCAAGTCTATTCAAACCTTTATTGAGCTCAATACTGTAACACATTCACAAAATTTGTTGAGGTTAATGTTTAAATTCACAGAAAAAATAGTTTACGATTTCTAAGTTGATAGCCCCCTTCCTTTCTTAATATATTTAACAAACAGTTTGATTTTACATTTCTTGTTTTTGTCTTTAAACAATTTCAGTGGGTGCTATAGGAGCTAACAAAGGAGTCATTATATTGCAAACAGCGCATTCTCTTGTTGTTTTCATCAAGATGACGATGATATAGTTTCTATATTCAATCGACATTTTTTTTGTTGTTGTTGTTGTTGTTATTGTTGTTTTGTACGTTTATTGAATTTCTTTTTTTCCCCATTTTCAACTGATACTCGATTTTTCTTTGGTCCCTAGTAGCACATAACGTTAATAATTCGTTGCAAATAAGTCTGAACAGTGAAAATGTAGTTATAACAACGTTATGTGCTACTGGGGATATTGCTAATTTTGCACCACAAATAAAATGCAAAATAATTCGTTGATTTTATTTAGCTTGTGTGGTTTTGTTACTTTTTACTAAAGAAATGAAGAATATTTTACGATAGTTATTGTCTCATCGACTCTACCTAACAGAGTTTTTTTTTTTTTTTTTTTTTTTTTTTTTTTTTCTTTTTTAAATTCCTTAAGATTTTATTTTGCAGCTTACAAACAATTGATTCCCCAGCAACATTGTTTTTTAATAAGAAAGAGTTATTTTAACATGTCATGACTGGTCATTCATGTCATGATTTTTCTTAATTTCTACGTTTTAAAATTTGTGTATTTAAGGGTGGATTTTTTTTTAATACCAATAAAATTGGTTGAATTTTTTTATTGTCATGAATTTATTATAATTTATAATTATACGATTCACAGTGTTTTAATAACAAGTTCCTCTTTTTAGAACCTCAAGTAACAGCTATGTACGTAAATTCCATTAGTATTTATTCAATTATTATGAAAAAATGGGAAATTGTTACTCTCCTCAATATATCTTTATATATATATTTCTTTTGTGCGTGTGTATGTCACTGAACTCCTCCTAAACGGCTGGACTGTTTTTAATGAAATTTTTTGTGTGTCTTCAGGTGGATTCGAGAATGGTTTAGATTTACAAATGAAAGTTGTAACTTAATTAGTTCTTTCTTAATTAATTTTTAACCAACTCTTTCAACAACTTTTCCACCTAGATGGCGTGAGTTGTCGTAAACACGATGTCAGAATTTATTTAATGTTGAAATGAAAAATGAATTTTTAACCGTATCTTAAGAAGTGTTTAAAATATTTTTTCAAAATTAATATTTTTAGAATCGTAACCGTATCTTACGAAGTGTTTAAAATATTTTTTCAAAGTTAATATTTTAAAATCGTAAACACGATGTCAGAATTTATTTAATGTTGAAATGAAAAATGAATTTTTAACCGTAAGTGTTTAAAATATTTTTCCAACGTTAATATTGTTAAAATGTTAAAATTAGTTAAAATGGTATATTCTTTTAAAAAATTCGTCAATATCCGACGGAGTTATTTTATGTTAAAATGAAAAATGAATTTTTAGGCCATTATTGTTTGTGCAGATGGAAAATGTACTAAAAGTTTTCCGAAAACTTTCACGATCACAAATGTTGACGGATATCCAATATATCGTCGAAGAAATCCCGATAATGGCGGACAATCTTATCATCTATGGCGGTCATCTATGTCAACAACATAGATATTGACATTAATAACCATTGGGTGGTCCCATATTCGCCTCTGCTGAGCAAAACATTCAATGCTCATATTAATGTTCAGTTCTGCAGTTCAGTGAAGAGCATCAAATACATTTGCAAGTATGTGAATAAAGGCAGTGATATGGCTGTATTTCGAGTTGAAAATACTAATGTGAATGCTCCTCCGGTGAATAACAACGATGAAATAACACTTTACCAAATTGGCCGGTACGTCAGCTCCAATGAAGCTGTTTGGCGTATCTTTGGTTTCCCAATTCATGAACGGGATCCAGCAGTTCTTCATTTAGCCGTCCATCTTGAAAATGGCCAGCGCGTATATTTCACAAGCGAGACTGCGATTGATCGTGCTATAAATCCACCAAAAACTACACTCACCGAATTTTTTGAATTGTGTAATCGTGCGGATTCTTTTGGTGCTTTTGCACGGACATTACTCTATTCAGAAGTACCACGCTATTTCACATGGGCTCCAACAAAAAAATGGATGCCCTGCAAGCAAGGCACGCCGATTGATGCATGTCCCGGTTTATTCAAATCAAACACCTTGGGACGAGTATTTACAGTCAATCCAAGGCAGACTGAGTGCTTTTATATTCGACTGTTATTGGTTAATGTCATCGGTCCTTTGCCATTTCAAGATTTACTTAAAGTGAATGAACAACAGTATCCAACGTATAAAGATGCATGCCTTGCACTCGGCTTGCTGGAAGACGACAACCAGTGGGAGTGTATGCTTGCTGAAGTAGGACTGAACTGTACAGCAAAACAAATAAGTCTACTATTCGCTATAGTGTTGACTACATGTTTCCCGGCCCGAGCAGAGACATTATGGGATAATCACAAAGGTTCAATGACTGATGATGTATTGCATCAACATCGTTCACGGTGCAACGATCTAGCGATAGTATTCAGTGACGCTATGTACAATGAAGCATTGGTTGCTACTGAAAATCTTTGCATTATCATTGCCAACTTACCACTCAGTCATTTCGGTATGCATTCAACAAATCAACGAATTGAATCTCAAGTCAACGAATTGACGTCAACGAATTGAATCTCAAGATACAACATTTGTTACCAGGAGACTTGGTGTCATACAAATCTAATGATACAGTTTGCGATGCCACCGAAGCTGTAAATTATCAAAAAATGTTTTTAAACTCATTGGATTTACCAGGCATGCCACCGCATATTTTACAACTGAAGGTTGGATCTCCGGTTATTTTGCTTCGTAATTTGAACCCACCACGGTTGTGCAACGGCACGCGATTAGTCATAAAAAAATTAATGAAAAATGTTATCGAAGCCATCATTTTAAATGACAAATTCCGAGGTGAAAATATATTACTACTGCGAATCCCTATTATACCCACAGATGTGTCAATTCAATTTAAACGCCCTCAATTTCCAATTAGATTGGCATTTGCAATGACTATCAATAAGTCTCAGGGCCAAACGATGTCTGTCTGTGGCTTAGATTTGAGCACATCATGTTTTTCACACGGACAATTATACGTGGCTCTCGAGTGGGCAAACCATCCAGTTTGTTTGTATTGGCGAAAGATGGGATAACAAAAAATATTGTACACTCTGTTGCATTAAGGTATTGATATTGTTTTTTAGTAATATTGTTATAAGTAGCGATATGTATATAATTTTAAAGAATCAATTTTAATAAATTAAAAAAATAAATGATTGGTGTTTTGTTATTTTTATATTCTTTCACCGTTCACAGCGCTCCGTACATCTTCCACTTATATACCACATCCTCACACACTTACAATAAGTTAGTTATTTTTTTCTAGCAAAATATTCTCTAGAAATAATTTATATGACAAAACAACGTTTGTCGGGTCAGCTAGTATATATATATATATATTATTATAATTTCATAACTTGAAAATTTATAATTTTTAAAAAGTAAAAATATTAATTTCCAACAAATATATAATATATTTTAATAAGCGTAACAGTTTAAGAAAAAAAAAAAAGAAAGAAAAGAATAAAATAATAAGAATGATAATCATTTACTTTTTAAATCATTTTTGCATCTCTATTTTTATATTTGCTTCATTCATATTTGTTTTATTAGTTTTTTATGAATAAACGACAACTAAACAGTATCAAATCTCATTAAAACGTTATCGTTGAAGCTCGTTAACGTTGAGTGACGTTGAGTTTTTAATGTGCGCGTAAGACTTCACTAATTAGAGATTTATCTTACAACTACAGATAAAAATGCATCATTAAAAAAATAAAGAATAAACGTAAAGAATATTTATGTAAAAGAAGTTAGAATATTCGTAACACTTTTATTCGTAACTTAATAAAATCACTAACAGATGAGAATGATGTTAAATATTTCTACAGAAAATATTTTGCCGAAATAGTAAAAAAATTTATTTATCTGTTAATAGACATTAAAAATTTACAAAAAGTATCACGAATTTAGTTAGGATAATTCTAAATTAGTGTGAGTTGACTAACGTTTACATGTTTAAATATAATTTTTTTTTCGAGGTAATATAAATGAAATATATATATATATATTGCGATGAATAATGAAAAATTTTGTAAAGAAAACTTAATAAATTAAAAAAAACAAATGTTTTGTGTGAAATATCTAGCTCAACCTTACATGTATATATATAAGTTATAATGTATGCATGTATGAAATATGGAATCAGCTACATACAATTCGATGACTACTGTAAAAGAAAAAATATCAACGAAACATATTTTTGTTTTTTAAATAATGCATACAAAATTCTGTACAAAACAGGATTTAATTAAGTGCAACAGGACTTTTTCCACCTATTATTCTACAGAAAGTCATGCGGTAACTAAATTACATTCCTTAGAAACGGCTACTATTATTCTCTCCCTAAATCTTCTCTCGTACAGCTTTAGTGTAGGACTACCTTGGAACCCTTTATTATTTTTTTTTCTGGTAATGAATTAAAATGGTTATCGCAATTATCCACACTTTTATTTTTTGTTTGTTATCTTATGGAAAATAAATGACATACATTAAAAAAATTCTTCTCATGACATTTACAAATTACTAGCAGGTCTACTCGGCGCTGCGTGGGTCTAATTAGTGCTTATAAAATTTTAATTTAAAAAGAAAACAAAATAAATAGTGTATGAATTGGAATTAAATTAAAATTATGAGTTTGTGCCTTGAATTTAAAATTATGAGTGCAGTTTTATTATTTTTTTTAATTTTCAAAATTTGTGAAAAATTTAGTTTAAAACAAATTCATTTGTTTTATAAAGTGGTGTTAATTCAGTTTTAATTTTTGTGTGTCTCTTTAATTAAAATTTTTCTCGATGTTTACCCAATATCATTATTAGGAAATGTTTCAAGTTCCTGGACCAATTATGTAAGATTAATGAAAGTATCGTATATATATTCTTCGTGGGAACGCATGTGTGCGTGATATATCAACTCATACTCGCTATCTTGTAATATTTCTATAAATACATGATAATAAAACAACGAGAAATATTTGTAATTATTTTAATGCTGTTGAATACCTTCTAAAAATAAATATTAGCTAAAATGATATTAGACATTGTTTAAAATATATTCATGTATTTTTAATTATATGAACGTATTAACTTTCCCTTTTATCTCTAAAATCTAAAATTTCAAAAATATTTACTTACATAATTGAATATGTTATCAGAGGATTAAATAAAAAAAAAAAAAAAAAAAAAAAAACATTACACAAAAAATTAAACATTTATTGACAAAAATTTGTTTATAGAATGTCTAAAACATCAAGGAAAATGACATAAAATGAGTGTTGAGCATAATTGATTAAAAAATAATTGAATTACAATTGAATTACAATTAAATTACAATTATAATTATTTTACTGCCAATCGATTAACAAGTAATTGATTACAAATAAATTGAATAAGTATTTCAATTTATTTGTAATCAATTACTTGTTAATTGGTTGACCTTAAAATAATTATAATTGTAATTTAATTGTAATTCAATTGTAATTCAATTACATTTAACCAATTATACCCAACACTGCATAAATTTTTTTCGAAATATTCAAATTTTTAGTTGAGAGGGAAATTTCAAAAATCTCTTAATTTTGTTATAACGATTGCTGACAAATAAAATTTATTATTTCTCATAAATTTCGGTTATGTAAACCGTTTATGGTTAGAAAGTTTACATCTGATTTTTGTCCCTTCACAAACGCGAAAACGTCACATATTTGCCTACAATTATCATAATAATATAACCATCTGTTAGGAATTTCATAAATATTTTCAGTTTATTCTAATGTTGCAAGACAGCGTCCGTAAAAAAAAAAAAAAAAAAAAAAAAAAAAAAGAAAAGAAAAGGTTTCATAGCTTGCTGTAAACATAGCTTTGAATTCTTGGTATAATGCGGAAATGCAACTCGGTGATACAAAGGGTTAATTAATTTAAAATAATTATATTAACTAGTTTAAGAGAATTTAGTTATTAATTTGTCCTAAATAAAAAATTAATAATAATAAAAAAAAAAAAGTTGTAGAAATTTCATGCTGTTTGTTTAAATATGCAAATTAATGAGCATTTCTAAAATAGAAATCAGAAAAAAAAATCGTTTATCTTTTAAACATAAAATAAGTTTTTTTTTTTTTTTTTTTTTTTTTTAATCATTGAATACAGATAACTTAAAAATCACAATATTCAAAAATACATTGTTACTTTTCAGAAGTTGTTTTATCCCTCATATTTTTTTACCAATAAACTCAATTTTTTTTCTGTAATTACAAAAAGAAGAATCCATAATAATAGAATTATGCGTTTGGCTATTTTTTTGTCATATTTAACTGTTTTGTATAATAATCAGAATTTTCATTTGGTCTACTGAGTTTTGTATCTTTTAAATTAGCATGTGAATATCAATATATACATTTCTACTAACCTTTTAGTAACTTTGTTTATATTCTGCAAAATTAAAACAAAATTAAAATTATTTTTATTCAGATTAACAACAAAATAAAATATATTAAAATACTTTAATAATTTTCAAAAACTTAAACATAAAACACACTTTATGGACTTTTACTTTTATTCATGACTATAATAACTTGTAGCTACGTTTTATTCTTGTAAATTAATATTGGTACTAAGCATTTTCCCCACAAAGAAATGTACGAATATCTGTTAAAAAAAATATTAAAATAAAAGATTTTGTACGAAAATGAATTCCAAAATGAATTTACTAAATTTCTTAATGTCTATATTTTAATCCTTAGACTCGTTTTATATGAAGAACTAAAAGTAATTTCACAGACCGTTGAACAGATTCTTGGAATTTTTTTTCTGTGCTTAACGTAGAATTATTTTGCAGAATAAATTCGGTACGTTTAGGTATTCAAAGCTTGAAATATTTCATTATGATACGCTTTCGCTCTTTGAAAAAAGTTTACACGTTTTTATTTTTATTTTTATTTTTATTTTTATTTTTATTTTTTTCATCTTATCAAAATTACTTTCACTTTATCAGAACAGATACGTTGTACAATTACGCTTTACAACTCTTTTGAAAAACATTAACACATAAACACAACTATTTAGTCATTTTTTTTTTTTTTTAAATAATGTTAATAAAAAAGCAGTAATTTTCCAGAACGAAAAGGTAATTTTCTATTTTGTATAGTAAACCCCTCTTTATGTAGCGTTCTCCCAGAGCTTTACAGTAATTCACGAAACAATTTTGCGTACTTGTGATCGAACAAATTTTTTTATCCTCAATAATGAGTGTAATAGTGAGTGCAATAATGAGTGTGTGCCACTGGCGTATATATATAATGGCGGCTCGTAACGCAAATACGGAAAATTATTTGTTTAGAGTAAAATACTGGTTTTGATGAACGAATAATGTCGAGGTTTACGAGACCCTCAGAAATATAGTGATTTATAGTTAGAGTGTTGATATGTTGAGCCAAACGAAGAGAGATTAAGCACCTGGCAATTTTTCACAAGCTTTAAAACAAACACGGGATTTCAATGAAAATTGTGCGGCCGCGGTAGCTCAGGTAGTAGAGCACCGGGTTCGTAATTGGAATATTGCGGGTTCGGTACTCGAACTGGCCAAAGATCGTCGTGTATACGAATGGTGACTGGTATACGTAAAATCTGTCGTGGCCACAATGTCCTCCATGTTCCCATGAAAATTATATCTCTGGGGATCACCAAAGCGTGAGAGCCATCCCCTCCGTGGAGGATTAAAAAAGCGATGGCATATCTCTGGACTACCACTAGCGGTGAGTCCCAGACCTTCGCCGATTGCTTATTGCGCAGCACTAGTGCGATGTAAAACCTAACCAACCATCAAAATTGAGTAGTTTACATGCATTTTTAAAAGACTTAAAAAAAAAAATCCATTTGCCAAAAATAAATTACTGAACCCATCAGTTGGCTAACCGTATATATATATATATATGCATTATATATATATATCTATGTGTGTATATATAGATAAGTACATATATAGATAGATACATTTCAACAAGTGATATATTTATGTTTAAGTTTATTGAATCTCTATGTCACAAACATTAAACATATTATAAATATTATCTTTACATTTCGTAAAATTTTGTAATTGATTAAAAACATGTCTCTATTTATTTTTTTTATTTTTATTTATTTGTTTATTTTTTACAGGCAAAAAAGTTAACAAACAAGAAAACAATTTTTCTAAAATTAAAATATTTCTCTATGAATTTTGACTTATATATTTTGAAATAAATCCACAGGTATAACGTTTATTTTTATAATAACATTCTAGTAATTTATTAGATTTTTTTACACATTTGTTTTTAGAAGATTTCATACAAGGAAAAAAAAATGAATAAATACAAAATATTATTTTTCTTATATACTTTTTCTTTTCTTTTCCTTCTTCTGTTTCTTTTTTTTTTTTTTTTTCTTATTCACTTAAAAAGTAATAATACAGCTCTATATCGAAAATTATAAATTTTGAAATATAACCTTATATATTATATTTTTTACTGAATTTTTTATACAGAAATTTCTTTTACTGTCATTTAAACTGTAAATGTATGACTGAAATTGTAAATTTATGAAAAAAAAAAGTCTTATATTACAAAATGTACTGCTTTAAAAATTTTTTTAATACTAAATTGACGTATTTTTAAATTACGAAATATTATTTAAACTTAACAGAGTAAAATTATTATTATTATTATTTTTTTTTTTCGAAAATAATTTTTTTTTGTTTGTTTAACACTAAATAATTTAATTACTTATTAACACTAATTGAAATTTATTTCCTCCATTCTTTGTTTCAAATTAAATCTTTAATCAAGGGAATTATTTTATTTTATTCTTATATTACATTACAGTTCATTGAAAGCTAATTAAAATGCTAATTTTGCCTTTAAAATAATCTAATTAAAAATTTTGTCGCCTAATTACTTTAGTTTATTAAGACAGCTTCAAGAATGTGCGAAAAATGTTCTAGTGAGTTTAATTACACACTCGTTTGGTATCTTTTAAAAAAATTCAGATGCGTAGGATTAATTTGAGTAAATGAAAATTATATGAGCTTATTATTTAAAAAAGTATTTTATGTCTCAGGTACAGCTTTATTTAAAAAAAAAAAGTTATAACGACATAAATTAATAGATACATTAAAATTATTTTAATATGTTATTTTTTTGCATAAATAAAGAAAATAATAAATACACAAATGAATAAAATGTGAAAATATTTTTTTTAGCAATAGGAAAAATAATATATGTATATATATATATATATATATATATATATATATAATTTGAAGAACTTTTAGCGTTATATATATATATATATATATATATTCTGACGTTGGTGTACAATATAATTCCCATTTTCAGAAATTTAATTGTCGTTATAAAAAAGTCAAAATATGATTTAGAAATTAAATAATTTTTATTTTATAAAATTATTTACCAGTTACTATCCGATATCTACCATATATGAAACTTAATTACAATCTCACATAAATAATTTTATCACGGTTTTGAAGAGCTAACCTATAGCTTATTTATAATTTATTAATATATTACAAAGTATTAAATATTTACAAATAAAAGAGATAACGCAGTATTTATATTAAAATTCTTTTTCTTTTAGCTTTTTTTTTTAAACAATTATCAACAAAAAAAAAAAAAAAAAAAAAAGAGAGAGAGAGAGAGAGAGAGAGACAGGTGAAAAGAGAAAAGAAAAATTTACAAAACAATTTTTTCGAGGCTTTTTATTTTGTTGTACGTTCCTTAAATATTTCACTCTGTCATGTTGTTTTTTGCTGAAAAATGCGTCGATTACTTCCTTTTAATTCGTACATTATTTATTTATTTATTTTTTTTAATTTATGAAATCATTTATTTATTTATTTATTTATTTATTTTTTAGATACCATTTTTCTCATTGTAAGCTGTTTTTGATTTGGCCTAATTCCTCTTTAGCTGTTTTGTCACTAAGTTTTTTACCACCTCAATCCTTTTTATTCAAATCTTGTCTCAGCCTCCAAGACAGCTGTTCTTCCTGAAGTTCCAAACATCTGATGACGAAATATATATATGTATATATATATATATATATCTACATATATATTCGCCCAGTGCTAATAATATTTGCAAAGTTTTCACCTCTGTTTCTATATTAGATATTCATTGTCTTGGAGATTGAAGGATTTATTCTTCTAAAATGTGCGAAATTATCTCTATAGTGTTAAAATAATCTTTTAAATAAATTAACTATCAATATATTTTCTTATCTCCCAAAATCTTACACTGAGAAATATATATATACCACTTCAATCTAGAACGAATAACTAGTCACTTTCTGAATCCCTAAACATAATTATAGATTTTCGAGTTATATGTATAAGATCAACAAATAATCTTACAAGACGAAATATTCGAGAATTTCTAGTCTTTTCTAGATGGTAAAACAACTTCATATATATTACGAAAATAAATTCGTGTATTGCGAAAAATTCTCGATTGATTTCCGAGAATTAGATTATAAACCAAGATTATAGTTACTCAAAATCGCCTTTTAAGTTCGCATTTATTTACAGAAATTTCTATATAATTTTCTCCCCGATAATATAGGAAAACCAGCTAGAATTCTAATAGGGGTTTTTAGACCTCACTAATAGGTGAACTAGAATTACATGGTTGGTATAGAAGTATAATTACTAAAGACATAATTTAGATTCTTGATGTCAACCACATAATATTTTTTCCCATGTACTAAGTAACAGCGAACTTATAATCCTAATATCAACCTTAGAAATATTTTCCAGTGTATGATATTACAAAGCTATGGCTCACCTAAAAGTGTTTTTTGTGGTGTTTTGTTTGTTTTATCTCATTTGTATAATATACTGAATATTAATTAGTAAGAAAGAAAAGAGAAAATATGCTGAAGCTTCAGAATTTTCTTCAATTTTTCTTTTTTATTATTTATTGTGAATAAACTTCTACAGAGAGAGGAAAAATGTAATTTTCTTTCTTATTATTTGTACTGTTTTGTTCAAAATTTCCTTTTTCTATTTTTTTTTTTTTAATTTTATTATTATTATTATTATTATTATTTTGATCAAAATATGATTTTTTCATGGACACTAGAACATAAATTTTAAAATAATTGCTTAACATTTCCTAATAATTTGAAAATAATTTATAAAACCTTTTTGATTGATATTTATTATTTAATTGCTGATGATGGAAATAATAAATATATATACATATACAATCTAAAAGCTGCTTTAGTGTTATAAATTTCATATACCTACGAATTGGTATATAAAAGTAAGAAGTACGATAAATATTTAAAAAATCTATTAAAAAAAAAAAATAAATAAATATTTAGGTATTACTTTGCAAATTTATTAAGCCAAAAAAAAAAAAAAAAGTAGTGAAATATAATTCAAATTGAAAAATAAAGAAAAATAACCAAGGAATTTACAAATATAAATTATGGATGTAAAAATTAAATGTTATAAAGTAGGAAGCTTTTTAAATGACCTGGAAAATATGAATGTTTTTAATTTATATATATATATATGCATATATTTATATATATATATATATATATATATATATATATATATATACATAATTAAAGAAATTTCTAGAAATTTTATTGCACTTAATATTATCATGTTTGAATGAGTATGTATGCAAATTTTAATAATTTTAAAGCAGTAATTTCTAAAGCTAGATTTATAACATGAATATGTATATATATATATATTTAATATCTGTATCAGCAAATATATAATGACTTTCAGAGAACACAAAAATATAAATATCTGTGATATTAGCCATCTATTTTTGAACTTTATACACAAACAAATTTTCTAGACGTATAGAAGTGAGGGTGAAAATCCAGACAATTCATCTTTTCGCTCCGTAAATTTTGGAGCGGCTATTTTTTAAATGCGATACTCAACTGAATCATAACCTCAAACTGAAAAGTTTGCCAGTACATCTTTTGAAGAAGGAAAAAAAAAACTTACTAATATATATGTATATATATAAGAAAGAAATTTTAGTAGAATTTTCTTTATAGAATTCTTTATTTTTCTTTACAGAATTTTCTTTATAGAAATTTCAGTTTTTCCTCAAAACACAGTTGATTTTTCCCCAAAATGGCACATTTCTCGAAATTTTTCCCCAAATGAGATTTTGCATTTTTTTTTCTTTAAGATAATGCAAGATGTTTTAAGGTGTTAAGCTTATGTGACATTGATGAACTGACTATATATATGTGACGTATTCTTTTACTCCATGTCACATAATATCTCTAATGAAGAGAGGCTTTCCCTCATTAACGCGTCCAAGGATTATAGACAGTCATTTATTGGCACATCTTGAACATCATACAGGTTATGGTCCATGATTTAAGTCTTAGCAGGTGGAACCGAAGCAAAAAGGATAGATCAGAAACAGAATTAAAACTTAATCCAAAATCAAAGAAAATAGGAATTAAAGCGTTGATAATGCTTTGTATGGCTTTAGATATACGGGCGGGGTATAAATATATACATACCTATATATAAAAAAAATACTAAAAAATATTACACAAAATGTTTAGAAGTTTTATTTCGGTTGGAATGTGTTACATTTATTGTCGACTCTAATTTCCATATACAAATAGCAACATTTTGAACTAAACAATAGTCAAAATATATGTTATTTCTTATCATTGGATATTTTCAAAAACTATTCGGCGTAAACAAATGAATGATTCACTTGTTAGATACAGAAAAAAAAAAAAACATAAAATTTTTGTAAAATCCATCTCATGTTTCTACACTTTAATGAATCAAATAATAATTGCTATCTGATACTTCATTAAATTTCTTTGTTATATTGTAAATAAATTTTAGATTTGTTAATATATATATATATATTTAATCACAAATTTTGATTATCCTAAAAAAATACATTATTTTAATTTTATGAAATGTTTATTTGTATTAGTTTTTAGATTTTGAATTCATATAGTATTTTTTAGGGCTGTAACTTAAACAAATTTTAAATAATAATAATAATAATGCGAAAATATCATAACTTTGTAAATTTTGCATTTAATGAAAAAGAGACATTTTATGAAAATACTACAAAATTCAGAACGCGTAATGAATAATTTTCTTAGAAATAAGTAAACTTCTTTAGGCGAGAAAATGTAGGCATTAGAAAATTTGAATAATGCATGCAAAAAGCTACTGTAAGAGGTAAAGTTGAATGTGAAAATAAATAAATTATTAAAATATTAAAAGGTTTAAAAGTTTTTTTTTTTTTTTTTTTTTTTTTTGTATTAGTTTTGTATGTTCCAGTTTTCAATTTAAAACCTTTAAGCTATGTAATATACATATATAATTCTTCGATTTTTCAATTAATTACAATTGACAGTAAAATTAGCCGAGTATTTTATAATGATATCATGGCCGTATTTTCGAGTTGCATGTTAATTTGCATTTCACGAAGTATATAATACTCATAACAAAAAATCAATTATATTAGCAAATTAAAAAAAAAAAAAAAAAGAATTGAAATTATAATTTCCTCAAAGCATTATCCACTAAAATATATATTCATTTAAATGAAGATGAACTTAAGAATCTTGTGGTATTTGTATAACAATAGTGACTTCATAAAAACTAATTATGTCGTTACAACATGCCTATTAATATCTAATAATGAAAAATTGGCCCTTTAAAATATTTAAAAACCTTTACGTCTCGTAGTTAAACTAAATTTTAATAGCATTAAAAACTGAGACAGACAATATACAATAAAAATATATACAATTAAAAACATTAAAAACACAAAACATAAATTTAAACGAAAATTGTACAGCATACCATAGAAACTGACCATTTACCTGATAAAAGTTTTTTCATTCATTATTTTTGCTGTTATTTTTTTGTCTTTGTATTGTAAATAATAAGAATCGTACATAAACACTTTAAAAAATTAAGTACTTTGACATTTATTTCGGTAACCCATTTAAAAGTCAAAATTATATCTATAAATATATATTTAATATATTAAATTACAACGAATTTCATATTTCCTATTTGTTAACTCTCCGCGTACAGGGAGATTATTTTGTATTTACTGTGTTTACGTACACAGGTTGCAAATAGTCTTAATTTTAATACCACTTTTTTTTTTAACAAAATCATGTTTCATTAGTTTTCAGGATTTATAAATATCATAAATTGCATTTTCAATTAGTGGTGGAAATTTAGTTTAGTGGGATAATAATTTTCAACAATTTATCTGTTAGCATAGTATTTTAGAAATTGTGTGTAAAGGAAATTTAATGTAAAAAGTTCTTTTGCCCGTCGAAATCACGGGAACGGTACACGGAGTTTTAAGCAAACACATTCTAAAATTTTGATGAAATAATTTTTGAATGCCTTTAAGGAATATCATATTGTTTCGAATCGTATTAAAAAAAATGGGACTTTCGTAAACTCAAGTTTTGTAAAACATTTCAAAATATCTATGCAAATTTTGATAGGTTTGCTTCGAAATTCACTTATTGATTGCACGGTTCTACGGGTTGATTACACGGGTTCACTTATTGATTACGCGGAAGTGGTTTTTAAAGAAATTTAAACATTATGTAAGAAGTAATTTAAGCTTACCAAAATTTGTTCATTACAAGAGGTTTTCTGTAAAAATATAAAGTGAAACCGGTAATAACTTTTTTTTTTTTTTTTAATGTTCAAAATTTTTTAAAGGTTCAAGAATGTGTTTTAAAAAAAGAGTATATGTAATATGTCATTTTTTTTCTTTTAAATTATAAAAAAATAACACTATAATAATAAATAAATAAATAATAATAATAATAATAATAATAACACTATAATAAATAATAATAATAATAATAATAACACTATAATAAATAATAATAATAATAATAATAATAATAATAATAATAATAATAATGAAAATCCAAAGATTTCTTTAATTTTAAAGTATTCTTAAAATACGAAAAAAAAACAACTTTTAACTGATAATGTTTTCTCATATTCTTTGTTTTGTCTGTTCATTTTTTGTTTTTGTATTGTAAATAATAAGAATCTTACATAAACACTTGAAAAAATGAAGTACTTTGACATTTATTTTAGTAACCCATTTAAAGGTATAATTATATATTTATACATGTATACACACACACACACACACGCACATATATATATATATATATATATATATATATATATATATATTAAATGCTTTAAATTACAACGAATTTCATATTTCCTATTCCTTAAGCAAACACATTCTAAAATTTAGATAAAAGAACTTTTGAGTGCCCTGAAGGAATATCATATTGTTTCTAATCGTCTTTGTAACAACGAGACTTTTGTAAACTCAAGTTTTGTAAAACATTTCAAAATATCCAGGTAAAATTTGGCAGGTTTGCTTTGAAATTCTCTTATTGATTACATGAGCTTTGATTTTTAAAAGAAATTTAAAAATACGTAAGAAGTAATTTAGGTTTACCAGAATTTGTTGATTACAAGAGATTTTCTGTAAAAATATAAAGCAAAATCGGTAATCTCTTCTTCTCTCTCTCTTTTTTTTTTTTTTTTTTTTTTTTTTTTTTTTGTGAAGCAAAATTTGAATATATTGGTTTCTTAAGTGGTACATGTATGCTAAATATTTTATACGTTTATTAATTATTTTAGCAGCACTTTCAAAAATGTTCGTTGCATTCAGAAATACATTTACAGTTATTTCTTAAAGAAATGGTATGCTGTTGAAAAAAAAATAAAAATGTTTTCTGTGCTTTGTATTCAAATGGCCATATATTGTTTCACTTCAATATATATTTTACATAATTTAACACAATGCAATAAAAACCTTTCTCTAACTTTAAATTGTTTTGAATTTAATCAATATTTCTTTTTTTTGATTAAAAAAAGAAAAATGCAATCTGATAAAATATTGCTCTTTTTGAGATATTGTATTTTTTCCCTCTTTCAAATTGTAAATACAAGGATTCCAATTTGAAGGGATTATAGTAAGTGAAAAATCGTCAAAATCGCTTGGTTCCAATCAAATTATTCACATACCATTTCTAAATATATTGACTAAATTTTTAAAGAATAATCTTCATTATTAACACTTTCGCGATCGCTGACTTAGATTCACAACAATCGGAAATCTTTAACTCCTACAGTCGGCGATTCTTTTTTAATTCGTATGTTGCTGTGTTTCATAAGAATCTTTCTTATATTCATATTTTAACAATCAAAATACTATGGATAGAAATACTTTCATTAGAAAGAGTATAATTATCACGTATATTCATATGTAATATAAATATGTATACAGAAAAACGTGTTCTTAAAAATTGCAGCTTGAAAGAATAACGCCTACAGGTGGAATATATTATCAAAAAGACAAAAACGGGTGGTGTCGAAAGTATTAAAAAAAAAAAAAAAAAAACTATAAAATTGTTTACTCAATGAAGATTTAAATTGAAAATTTAAATTTATTGCCGTTCTTCATTCGGTATTCTACTGTGCAAAGAAATAGTTTTCAACGCGCAAAAAAAGAATCTGAAAATGTTTATAAACCAACGGATGCTGCAAAAGTTTAATGAGAGAGTAAAAATATGTTTATAGACATGAACAAATTTTCAGAACTGTTTCTAAATAAGGTGTACTCTAAAATTGTTATTTTCTGAAATGAAAAAAATAAAATGTTTAATCCATGTTCATTGTTTGCCGACACTCATGAATTAAAAATGCTAAGTATTTTTTATTTAAATTATGATAGGAGTTTGTAAGGCCTGAGCGCTTTCCTCGGCTATCTCAGACTCCATTTTAAGTAGTACTTAATTTAATAAATGAGCTTAAGAGACTCTTTAGATTAAAATAAAATGAATAATTTATTGGGAGAAAAGACTCGTGGAAAAACTCAGTGCTTAATCAGATAAATAAATTAAAGTAATATGAAAATATGAAAATAATTTCTAACCATTTATGATCAACTTGTAAAAAGCAGGCTCTCTAGCTCTCAGGAGATAATTGATTCTAAGCCCCCTTAATAAGAAGAAGTTCACATCCACTAGACTACTTAATCGACTTCACAATAATAACGCTTCACTCTCAGAATACTATCTTGTAATCACTACTCCTCTATACGCCACCAACACCACACTATTTCGTACCACACTTCCCTTATTTAAATATCATGAATCGACAACTTCCATCACTTCAATTCACCAACTTCCATACAAATCATATTCACACACCTTACGCAAACTGAGTGCGTCCTATTTTCCTTTTAGTGGCTTCCTGCATGTGTAAACTCATCCCAACTCCAATCTATTACGTCATCGATTGTGCTTGGCCCAGACTTCGTGTTTTCCATCTCCTATCAGTATTACTTCACAACTGGCTATTCAGGGTATTTACCCTTAAAAATAAATATCTGGTTATTTTACATCACTGTGCAGAAGGCTACATCATTTTAACCTAAATCGACGACACAATCTTACTTTCCTGCCTAGACATTCTTTTGACTCAACCTCTTTTATCTCGCAAGTTCATACAAATAAACAACTTCATAAAACACAACAAATTTTTATACGTGTTTTTTAGTATGTGTTTGATAAAATAGTGCAAGGAATACATGATAGTAAAAAGCTTACATTTAATACTAAAATGTAAGTATGTAGAAATACATGAACAATTTTATGTAATATTTATTTCAATGGATGTATAAAAAGTATTTGGTAAATAAATACCAAAAAAAAAAAAGAAGAAGAAGAAGATGTACAAACAAAATAAACCTAAAAAATGTTTATGTAAAAAGGGTTTAGAAATTAATGCTAAAGTCTAATACAATTAAATCTTTCACCACAAAAAAAAAAAAAAAAAAAAAAAAATGTAAAGAGTAATGCATATACTTAAATCTATAATAAAGCTAAATACTCAAACACTTATGCCAGTATCTCATTTAAAGTCAAAATTTAGCAATTCAATTTAATTTTAAATTTTGTTTTAAAATAGTCTAATAAGGAAAAAAAAAACGAGTCGCACTACAAATTCTCAAAACAAACAAGTTCGAAAATGATAATGAAAGAACTTGACTGTGCCCTTAAGTGCAATATACCTTCTTTCATCTATTCTTCTTCATATGAATGAGATTCTTGTAGAATGCATTTTTATAAAACTTTACAAAATACTCAGGCAAATGTATTGACTTTCAGAATACGTCATTTATTTAATGAAGTAGCTCTGATTTTTTGAAGAAATTTAAACAATATGTAAACAGTTATTTTCTCTTTGCTGAAATTGTTAATTTTAAGTGGTTTTCTGTAAATATATAAAATAGAATTCGTCAATTAGCTTCTTTTTCTTTTATCATTTCTGAAACAAAAGTTGAATGAGCATTTTCATCTGAAGTACTACACAAATATTCACTAATTTATTCATTTATTTTATATTTGAGAAGCACTTGTGATATTTTCTATATACTTTTTACAATAGTTTTATATAGGAGAAGAGTTTAATTGAAAATTGTGTTTTATACAATGAGATCTCCAAACAAAAATTTCATTATTTACAAAGATTTTTACGGAGATTTAAGCGGGTATTTACCGTTGCCCACAGCTAATTAATTTATTGAATTAGTTTTGAATAATATTTAGCAAGGAAATATTTTTAGGTTATATATGTCTACAAACTTAAATAATTTATGAAATAATTGGCTATAAAAATAATAAAGAAATAATGAATCTAAAGATAAAGTATTTACGACATATCATTTATCAAACAAAATAATTTGTTCTTCTTATTAAATAAACATTTATTTTCGATAAAAAACAATAAAAATAAAAATTCATTAAATTACATCATAAAAAAGAAGAAAAAAAGCATTTAATGAAGTATTATAGATATTATTAAGAAAGTAGTGTATTAAAAAACATAACATTTATAAATTTCAAAAAAAATTCGCAGTCGTACTTATATATAAATATTTTTTTGTTGAAGTTTATTTTTAATATTCATAACACACACACACACACATATATATATATATATATATATATATATATACAGTCGGTAACAAAAGTGTCCGAACACTAGCGAAAATTCCTATGCAAAAAAGGTACACTTCATACGGTTTTGTTAAATAAATCCTTGTCGAATCCTGATCTTAGTCAGTGTCAGAACATGATTCGGCAAGGATTTATTTAGCAAAACTGTATTAAGCGTACTTTTTTTACATAGGAATTTTCGCTAGTGTTCGGACACTTTTGTTACCGACTGTATATATATATATATATATATATATGATAATGCTAATTTAGCTGTTTAAAAACTATAATTTTTAACGAGAATAAATATTTCTCCCATGAGTATTCCTATTAACTTATAGGTATGAAATTTTTATTTATTTTTCATTAAAAATATTGTTTATTAAAAATTCCATACGTTTTAATTATATTAATTCAACGAAGGAAATTTTTAGATATAGTTCATTTAGCTACATAGAAACTATTTTTAGCGACAACATTTTTGTATTTATCTCTATTTAATAAAAGGTGTGTAAAAACATTTTGTAAGTAGAAAATTGAGTTAAAAATGTATATTGATTGAAATTTATTATTTGTATGATACAAATTCAAAGTCAAATCTATTTCCTCAAGTTGCAGTTTTCCTATTAATAATTATCAAAACATTTTTTTTTTTCATTATATATACCCACTTTAGTTATTTATACTTACATATAGTTTATGTAATTTGAATTTATGTATTTATTTTTATACATACATTATACGTATCTATTTTATGTATTTATACTTCATACTTACTAGTTATTCATTCAATGAATAAATTAGTATAAAAATTGAAAATTATAATTAAGTTCATTTACAAAAATACTAAATTTATATTTATATTTTAAATAAGTGATTAAATTTAAATAAATTATAGGATATATAAGAGAGTGTACGCGAAAGTTTATGTACATAAACAACTAAATATATGTTATTTTTACTTCATGAATTGTATATACTAAAAAAAATAAGAAGTCCAGTTTCATTTCTTATCTTATTGCTAGCATGTCAGAGATTTGATGTAGCAGTAATTATAAACGTGTAGTGCACTTTGATTTTAGGGTATATTCATAGTGACTATACAACATTTACAAAAACTTGAAGGTATTTATTTTGCTTATAATCCCATTAAAACTCAAAGTTATGTAAATAAGAAATCCGTATTTTTGCATAATAGTAAGAAGAAGAAAAATTTAATATTTTATCCAATATTTTTATTACTGAACACTTTACAATTGAAGGAGAAGAGAAAATGTAATAGGCTGCATTAATATATGCAGTATTTAATGTGATTATAAGTAAATAAATTGCCCTACAGTCGAATATCACGTTAGTGTTTTAAGGAAACCTTACGAGGGAAAAATAAAAATTACTGTTTTTTATACTTTCTTTGTAAAGCTTGTTGTTTTAAACTCTTATTATTATTATTATTTTCATTTTTCTTACTTATATGTGGTAGATAATTTTTTGTTTTTCGGTTTCCAAAATTGGGTTTTTTATATTGCCATGTTTTTAATCCCCTTAAACACGAAAAACAAGTTTGTTTGTTTGTTTTTTCGTAAATGTAGTATTAATATATAAATTTATCATTGAGGGGGGGGGGATGTGATTCCTTTGCACTTGGGTAAAGACGGCCATTTTACCTACTGATGGCTGTCTTTCCCCAGTGAAAACACACTGGAATACACATGAATAATTTAGAAAATAGAATTTATGAATAATTTATGTACTAAAAGTGTATGAAAAACTCCAGATACAGATTCAAATTCATATTTCTTTTTCTTTCTTTTGTTCTTTTTTTTTAGTACCTTCTAATGACTGATGCCAAAATTTTTTTTCGGCATCAGAAATTTTAGCTCGATAATATGGGGGTGATAGATCTATGTATATTACTGTGTCTATTTTTTTTCGGCTGGTTTGTATTCCTGTGAGTATGCATTTGTGTCCGTTATACCCTATCACAAGAACAAATAATAGCAAGAAGTCCAAATTCAGTATTTAAAATCCATATCACATAATGATGCTACAAAAATATTTTCATTGAAAAAAAGAAAATGGTTCATGTAGAGAGACATCCAAGATAATTAAAATGCATTGCATCTATGAGCGAATTTCCTGATAGGTACTGTTTCAGATCTATAGGCAGCACTAAAAATGTAATTAAAATATATTTTTGCATGCATAAAAGCATGCATAAAAGCATGCGTCAAATATGATATAGAAATCGTTTCCCATTTCTTTAAGTGTACCCCCTTCCCCGCCAAAAACAATAAAAACATAAAATTAAACAAAAATGAAAATAATCGAATGTATGATTTATACATAAAATTGCTGTAAGTGCATTTCAGGTTGTAGTATATATTTTTTTTCATATAGGTCTGAATTTAAAAGCACCATGCATTTTCACTTAGTATAACAAAGTAAGATGTCATAATGCATCATGTTTACCTCAACAATTCTATGTATTAAGCCTCCTTCTATTAAATAATAATAATAATAATAATCGAAAATATTACAAACACGATGTAAATTATACATAAATATATTCACATACAGGGTGTCAAAATTACAGCGACAAACATACATTAAGAAGAGATAGAATGCATGATAAGGATTTAGAATTGCATAAAAACCCATGTCTGTAAATGTCATCTTAATCCTTTAAGCACCGAGTGATTTGAGGGGTATTTTTACTTTCTTCTATTTTCAATAGAAGAAAGTATTGGATTTGTAAAAATTTTCGACCTCAGGTTTTTGATGGATTTACACGTTTTGAGAGCAGTAGAACACGATTTGACCATTTTTAGAAAATGTCTGTCTGTCTGTGTGTGTGAGAGAGAGAGACAAAATTTTGTGGCAACTGTATCTCTGGAACTACCGCACAGAATTTTATACAAATTGGTATGTAGTTACACCATGAGATAAATTAGTGCCTATCAACTTTTGGCAAAAATTTTCTAACAGATTGCGTTACCATCTCCCTTTTTCTAAATTTTTAACATGGTGGTATAGGAAAAAAATTGTATAAATGTGCATAAAGCGAATTACTTTTTAATAATAATTATGAAATTTACAAGAATTATTTATAATAGAGATTGTGAACTGGGGAAAAAAATTGTATATGTAGGTAGGAGCATCGTCTCGCCCCCTGGGGGGTAAGTCACGCCTCGAGGGGAAAGAATTTTCATGATGGGTATCTTTCAAAAGAGCTCGCCAATACCTTTAAAATGAATGCTTGAACCATCGATCTGCGATAATTTAAAATAAAGTTATCGTTTTTTATATTTAGTGTTATATTTAGTGTTATACTATTTCTCTAATATGGAAATCGTATTGCATTACCATGGAAGCCAATTTTATTAAATAATGATTTTAATAATTTTTTTTACTGAGTAAATTTGCATAGGAAAATATAGAAGAAAGTAATGTGGTGGCCACAACTTTCTAGTTTAACACATGTGGACGTGGCTTTTCAATTTTAAATTTTTTAAATTTTTGTTTTCTCACAAATGGTTGCATAAAACTATATACGTAGTAATAATGGTGTTTCTAAATGATATATTTTAAACAATGATTGTATCAATACGAATGATTTTGCGAAATGATGGATCGCACATTGTTTTAAATTTTGCAAAGTAGGCGGATATACAAAGAACCGAAAAATTAGACTGCACATGAGCAGTCATTACTACTAACTAGTACATGGGAGTAAGTGTTAAAAAACACCAGAATATGTTCGCTCCTGAAAGTATTAACATTATGTGCTGTGGCTATGGGTTTCTATATATTCCTAATTCTTTCAGCTGTTATCTACATCCAGTTAAAGTTTGTATTTCTACGTTCATACCGTATTGATTTATTTTTTTATGCATGTAGCAAAAAAGTAATATAATGATTAAATATTGAATGTGGAAAAAATGTAGCAGTTTTCCAATTTAAGGAGAAAAAATAATACAAGACGTTTTCGTTTCTTCGTTTACTGCTTAAGTGTTTGAAATATTTCTGCTTTCTTGTAAAAATATAAAAAGAAAATGTATTATATTGGAAGAAAAAAAAATGAGACAGGTTTTAAAAGAATTTACATGGTTTGGGAAATTCAAGAATTTGACCATATTTAAAAAATATTCTACCTTTAAACATTTCGAATATCTCACATAAAATCTCAATATCTCACATAAAAAATAGACGGAACAATACAACTAATTTTATTAATTAAAAAAATATCATATTTAGTTGGATCTTAATATTAATTACTGGTATTTAAATTTGGCATCTGTCGCTCAGCAGATTGTGCTGCTTGATCTGAGCTTTTTTGGGATATAAGTAAAAAGAAAAAAAGAAAAAAAGAAGAAAAATTAAGGCTAAATTATTTTATTATATATCAGTCAATACATGACATTGTTATGCTTTATGCGATTTTCTAATTGGTCATATCTCCTCATATATTTAAGCTGACGAAATGTTCCCATTTAGTGGAGACAGCTTTTATTTTCAAGCCATTTTTCTAAGATTTCATGAAAATTCTTAAAAATAAATTATTTACCATATATTTTTCTTTTAGACCTTATTTACTAAAAAATGAAAAATACATCCGTAAATGGAAACTGTAACAAATTTTTAACACTTCTCTGTAATGAAGGTACTCTAATCTGGTCTCTAAACATAAAATGGATAAATTGCATATAAAATATATTTAAACCTTAAAATTCTTGAATATCTAAATAAATGTATGAAGTATGAGAAAATATTTCATACTCTCATTATACATTTAAAAGTTATAACCGATTTAAAGTAAAATTCTGTATAAAATTCAGTAAAATATCTAATGGGTTGAACAACGCAATTACGATTATCGTAATTTCTTTAATAAACAAGCTACATTATTTTTTACAGAAAAAAAAAAAAAAAAAAAAAAACTTTAAAGAAGAATCATTTAACATGGTAAACACTAATAATGATTATTTCAAAAATTGTATCCTTTACGCAAACAAACAATTGTTTATATTATTGAAGTAAATAAAAAGACAATTTAATCTTAAACATACTTAATACATGCGTAAAAATTTCCGTAATTACAAGTAACCTATTATTCCTTACGAGAATTTTTTACCTTTCTTCCAAGTTTTTATTTATACATAAATTCACTGGTTTTATAGAACAAAATTTTAATGAAACGGTTTTTGTAGATAATAAATAATTAGAAATTTAATTTTCATGCTAAAAAATTCCTTTTAAAAATAGTTCTAATTATTGAGAAATATTTCTTTTTATATCCTTGTTAAGAAAAAATATTTATTCGGTTTTATAACGTTGAAAAAAAAAAAAAAACATTTTTTTTTTTTAATTACAAAAATGTTTTGAAGGAACAATAGCGTTTCATGTGTTTCATTTATTAATTCCGGATTATATAAAGCAGAATAATTAAAAGAAAATATTAAATGTTAGAATTACTATTTATACACATATTGTATAAAACAATTACAGTTAGCTCAAGGCAGTATAACTTATTTAAAATATTTAATTTGAATTAACAAAAAAATATTTTTTTTCAATAATAGAGTTATTTATTATTTCTTTTCTAAAAATAGTTACCTAATAATTATTTTTTAATATCATTTTTGTAAGGGATGTTTTTTATCGCTGGTCTTCTGTGAGGTTTTTTTCTTTTCTTTTCTTTTTTCCTTACAATTTTTTTCTTTTTTGTAATTTTGATCTATCGAAATTCAATATTTGATACAAACATGTTAGATAAAATGAATTTTACCTTTTATGTATAATTTAGTGGTCGAATGGTAAGCACTGTGACTTACGGATAACAAGTGTCAAGTTTGAGTACTAGTTTAGTCCTGGGTATTCCAATTAATTAAGTATCAACTTTAAGCAATAGGGTCCGAATGAATTCGTTCCAGTCTTCAAAAGTGACTATTTTTATAAATAAATACATATTCTTTTTAATCTTCCGTTTAGTATAAATGTGTTTTAAAAGTTATATTTTCAATAGAAATGAAAGATAAAAGTTAGTGTACTTTATTACTAAATTTATTACTATTTCGCTAATTCGTTGCATAAATAAATCATTTTAATCTACATTAAAACGTTTTTCAGCATGGAAATTTAAAGTAACCTTACAACTTCTTCCAGCATTTTGTAACTTTAAAGGAACCATATTGTAAATATGTATGTATAGCGAAAATATATATAGCTATATTTTAATTTTGTAGAAATCCACAGTAAAAAATAGCGCAATTTTAATAGTTTAGTAATAATTGTAGTACAATTAAACTAATTTGTAGTATAATTCAAAGTATCATGTTCAGGGTTCATTCATTCCCTCAAAATAAATTTTAAACTAAAATACGTAATTTATTATGCTATTTGAAAACATACACGGTATAACTTTTAAATATATGTACAGCATTTTAATGACCTTAATTATAATAAATCTTTGAATAAGTTGTGTATATTGATAATTTTGAGTAGTAACTGTATTTTAATTTTTACTGTTTACTCCTTTAATATAAATATTCATCTAAAATTGTTCTATAAATAAGCTTTTAAAATATACAGGCATATGAAAAGTATAAATTAAAGTAAGTGTAAAGCTAGCTTTATTGATACACTCGAATTGAATTTTATTAAGTATTATTTTTCAATAATATCTCTAATATTATTTTAGAAGAGGGCTTCAAATTCTAAAATGTAAACCTAAAGCTTGTTATAAATTTAATTAAATATTATATTTCTTTAAATCCTTTATTTATGAACAAAAAATAGTAATTTTTACACACTTAACTTATAGAAGCTATTTCTAGCTAGTTGTATAACATTTAAAAATCGGTTAAAAACTTGCAATTAAAAAAAAAGGAATATATATTTATACAAATATGTATATATATATATATATATGTATACACACACACACACATATATATACACTACTGGCCATTAAAATTGCTACACCAAGAAAGAATATTAATAACGGAATGAAATTTGTTGGACGCATACATTATAGTAGGAAGAACAATTGGTTAAAATTTCAGGAAATTTGGAGTGATATGTACTGAGAAAACAATACATAAAGCAGCGACCTCTGTGAGCAATAACAGCACTTATCTGCCTAGGCATTGAATCGAACAGCGATTGGATGACATGTACGGGTAGAGCACTTCACGAAGTTTTAACACGATGCCACAATTCATCGATCGAAGTTACTGGTGAGTGGTGGGGGGCCAGTCGCTTTTCAACAATTAAACAGTCACTTTCTCTAGTGCGAGATCAGGAGAACGCGCTGGTCAGAGCAACAGTCGAACACATTCGACATCACTAAAGGTCCAGACAATATGGACAACTTGCGGTCGTGCATTGTCCTGCTTAAATGTTGCGCTTCGGAGGCCTTGAACATAGGGCAGAGCGATGGGCCTTAACTCGTCAGAAATATAATGGCTGGTATTCAGAGTGGCAGGAATAAAAACAAGGGGTGACCGGGACGTGATCCAATGGTACCACATGCCATCAATCCAGGTGGTGACTCAGTATGCGGCTACCAAAATTCTGATTACCCTCAAAACTGCATCACTGATATGGGCGCCATTAAGTTGTGATCTACGATGAACCTGGACGCAGGAATGGCGTGAAGTCACTTTTCAGACAAATCACAATCTTGTTTACAGCATCAAGATTGCCTTATCCGTATTTAACGGCATTATGAATAATGCACATTCGACATCATCATACTGTCTATCATTCGCAATGATGTTATGGGTTCCCATTGGATACACGTCTCGATTACTTCATGTTCGTATTCCTGGCACTCTGAACAACGGCCATTATGTTTGTATTGTCCGGACCTTCTTTGATACAGAATGTGTTCGACTGTTGCTCTGGACAGCGCGTTCTCCTGATCTCGCACCAATGAAAATGACTGTTTAATGGTTGAAAAGCGACTGCCCCCCGCACCACTCACCAGTAACTTCAATCGATGAATTGTGGCATCGTGTTAAAACTTCATGAAGTGCTCTACCCGTACATGTCATCCAATCGCTGTTCGATTCAATACCTAGGCAGATATGTGCTGTTATTGCTCACATAGGTCGCTGCTTTATGTGCTGTTTTCTCAGTACATATTACTCCAAATTTCCTGAAATTTTAATCAATTGTTCTTCCTACTATAATGTATGTGTCCAACAAATTTCATTCCGTTATTATTATTCCTTCTTGGTGTAGCAATTTTAATGGCCAGTGGCATTTATATATATATATATATATATATATAATAGTATAATTAATAATAAAACATGACTTTTCATGCAATATGGGTTGAAAGATTGACAGCTTAAACATTTTAAAATATCTATGCAAAAATAGCCAATAAAAATCTCTTTAAAAAAAGTTCAAAAAGTCTAGAAAAGATGAATTTTTTAATTGAATTAAAAATATTTTGAACTGCCAACGGATAATCCATATTGATCGACAATAATTAACATTTTTTTGTCTTTTTTTTTTTTTTTTTAATCAATTTAAAATTAGCGTTATTATTATTATTGTTGTTGATGTTGTTGTTGTTGTTTTTACACCCTAATACTTAAAACCACGTGACTCATATGATATAAAAGTTGAAAAACTGCCATGTTGCAAATTTTTTTTATCAACAATGATTTGGAAATTTAAAGATTAACAGCTCACAAATATTAAAATATTAAAGACACAAGGTCATATGTTAATCCATTAAAAAAATCTTTTCCATAGTTTTACATCGAACTATATAGCAAAGACTATTCCGATTAAACCAAACTTTTAAAAAAGAAAAAAAATATATAATAATAATAATTCTGAAATACGGCTATTTTTTAGAAAGTTACAGACACACAGACACAGACACACAAGTAAAGGCATCAAACATAAAACAACCCTCAATTTTGGTTAAAAAGGGAAAAAAGTAATAACAAAAAATAATGCTTGCTGTTTTTATTGAAAAATAAATAAATTAAATATATAAAAGTACAATAATAAGATTTTATTATTAGGATCAAATTTGTATCTTGGAACATTTGAATGAAAAGGTTCATGAAATAATATTTAAAATACAATAAAATAATTTTATATTCTTAAATTTGAACGTATGAACATATAACTTTTCTTAAAGTAATAAGGATATATAAATATATATTAAAATACTAATTTTTATTCTGAAATTAAAATATCATCTAAAGTATTGTTTATCTTGATACATTAAAAGAAAAAAAAAAATGGCTTCTTTAAATTATAAATTCCTGTGGACTTTTGTTTAAGAATACTTTATTCATTAAAATGTCCAACTTCACTGGCCCATTAAAATATTCTTTTAAAACGGTGGAAACTGTATTGTGCAAACAAAAGGAAATACGAAAAATATACATCATTGTTTATGTAGTTGACTGAAAATATTGCACCTACATCAGCTTCTTCTTTTTAAAAATAAATCTATATTGTACTTGAAGAAAATAACACAAAGCAATAAATCACATTTTAAATGGAATGTGGATACATTGTAAACCATTTGCTGTTCAGGACATTGCTTGCATAGATAACGAAAAATATAAAACCATAAATCATTTTTACTTTCTCTTACCCATAGGGTCGATAAATTATTGTTTAAGGGTCAAATTTTCGAACGTGAGTTTTTGTTACATTTACATATTCTGAGGTCCCATGAATAAGAAAATCATGTTTTTTAGCTAATGGTCTGTGTGTCTGTCTGTCATCAGCATATATCAAGAACAAATAGCAGCATAGATTCCAAACTTGGTATTCTAAATGTGTATCGTATAGGGATGCTACAGTAAGCGTTTCGTTGAGATGAAGCAAATAGTTCGTGTACAGGGACACTCAAAAGTATTCAAATACATTACGTCTATGGGGGAAATTGCAAGTAAGTAGAGTTTAACATCTATAGACTGCACTAAACCAAATGAAATGAATATATATATATATATATAATATAGTCAACAGGGAAAAAAAATTGTGTATGAAGGAGCCTCGCCTCCCCCCCCCCCACCCCACTGGGGGTCCCCCCCTAGAGGAGAGTAAATTATCCTGATGGGTATCTTTCAAAACAGCTTGTCAGTACGCTTAAAACGAATGGTTGAATCATCGATCTGCGATAATTTAAAATAAAGTTATCGATTTTTTTTTTATGTATCTATTGAGAATAAATTGAACTTTTCTTTGGATATTTAGTATTATATTACTTCTCTAATATGGAAGCCGTCTGCATTATCATAAAATATAATTTGTTTAGATAATAATTTTAATAAATTATTTTTTAATAACCGAATTAAATTCCATATAAATGTAGGTGCATTAATGAAACGGGGGGGGGGGGGGAAGTCGGTAGCTCCCCTCAGACAGAACTAATTATCATATAAAACTAATCCGAAGTCTAATTTGAATTGTTTAACATAGGTTTACATAGCAGTACTCGTTATCTTACCTATTAATCTCCAACCTATATTTATAGTATTAAATTTCAGGGTAAGAGAAAGTCATGTAAGTGACACACCAGATTGTTTAATATATAATGTAACGAACACTTAAAAAACGCACTCACATATATACATATATATAATCATATAGATTGCATGTAGATTTAACTCATTGTATATTTATTACATCGGTTTTATATCGAGATAAATTTCTTTAAAAGTTTTGCAAAATATATATAAATATATGCATATGCATTCTTTATAAAGATAAAAGATTAAACTGGCAGGCTAAATTAAATGGATAAAAATATTAATGAAGCCGAAATTATTCATTGAAAAATTATAATTTAATTGCAGGAATATGCAGTTCTTATCTTCAATTATGATGTTTCTTTAAATATTAAACTTTTTGCAGAATTTTACTTGAAATCTTGAAATAATAGAAAAATTTTTCGATGGGATATTTTAGTTAAGAGTTAAGATGTTACGTGTTATTTTTCTTTTAAAAAAATAACAATAAATAAATAAATAAATAAATAATATTATATATTTATATATATATATATATATGTGCAGAGATAGACAGAGTAAGATAAATATACAAAATTTACACATAAGTATTTTGACATTTTTGAATTTAGACGTTTTATCAAATATCTAGAAAAATACTGCAGGAATTATATTCTGAAATATTGGAATTAGAAAGAACACATTATACCTCATGTATTTCAGCAAAGCTTAGTCCTGAACAGAATTTTTAAAGAGGTATTTAACTTGATCAAGTTAAATACCTTGTTAAAATTCTGTTATTCTTCATGATCATTATAAACGCATGGTGATTCCTTCCATTGCTAACTAAGGTCATTTCTATGCGCTTCTGAAAGATCATAAGCCCACTCTCTGCATCCGGCCTATTATATCCAACACTGTTAAAAAAAATACAATTTTATTGCCAGAAATTCTCTATTAAAACTACAGAATTCTCTGTAAAATATTACAGGAATTATGTTCTGAAACTTTGGAATTAGAAAGAACACATTATACGTCATATATTTCAGCAAAATCTTTATCCTGAATAGAATTTTTAAAGAGCTATTTAACTTGATCAAGTTAAATACCTCGTTAAAATTCTGTTATACTTAATGGTCATTATAACGCATGGTGATTACTTCCATTGCTAACTAAGCTCGTTTCTATGCGCTTCCGAAAGATCATGCCACTCTCTGCTTCCGACCTGTTACGTCTAACACTGTTAAAAAAATGCAATTTATTGCCAGAAATTCTCTGTTAAAATTACAGAATTATCTGTAATTTTTCTGTAACTTTCATAAGATTCTGTAATTTTAACAGAGAGTTACTGGCAACAAAATTGCATTTTTTAACAGTGAATATTGGTACAGCTTCTCATAATCTTCCTCGGTTTCATTCACGATTTTGTGACAAGTACTAACCTTTATATAGTAAAAAACACGTATGACTTTGTGGACAAACTTAAATGCATCTCTCCCTCTAACTATACTATAATTTTTTAGATGTTAAATTACTTTTTACTAATGTTCCTTATTAAGGTGCTCTGGTTTGTTTAGAGAGGCGATTACGTGAATTCCATTATTCCTCTGTTGAAATTGATGAGTTTGTGAATTTAGTTCATTTATGTATCAGTCAAACTGCCTTCATCTTTAATAGTACTTATTATTCCCAAAATGAGGGTATAAGAACGGGATGTCTACTCTCTCCTTTGCTTTGCGACATTTGTATGCGATATTTTGAAGAAAAACTCTTGAGTGTATATACATTTCCTCACTAGTTTAGGTATGCTGATGACACTTTCGTTCTTGACTCCTCTGATGTCGATTTTTCCAGTTTACTTTCTTTGGTCAATTCGAATGACTCTTGCATTCATTTCTCTTTTGAGATTGAAAAGGATTGCCCTTTGCCTTTTCTTGACGTTTTTGTGTCTAAACACAAGGATTTATTCTCAAACACTGTTTTTCGAAAACCATCCTCTGTTTCTCTTCCACCGCATGCTCACTCTCTGACCAAGCCCCTCAACAGAAAAAGTTTGCTTTCTATACTTATGCCTTAAACATTAGTTCTGATCAGTCTAGTTGTTCGAAAGAAATTAATTATTTAAAATCTCTTGCTCTTCCTCGTGGCTATATTTCTTCTATTATCTATGAAGCTCTGTATAAATTCATCTCTCCTAACCGTTCTGTTCCGAAATTGATCGATCACAGTCTCATCCCAGTTGTTTTATCTTTTAATTCACGCCTTTCTTTTGAAAATTCTAATTTTTTTTTTTAATCATTTGATTTTAAAGTCATTTACGAACTCGTCAACAAGATTAGATTATCTTCTCTCAACGACTCCATTCCTACTGAAAATTGATCTGGCATTTATTTAATCCCGTGTTCGTCATAGAATTTAGCTTATATTCGTCAATTTAGGAAGCGTTTGAAATATAGAAAATATGAGCACCGTTGTAATGCAGAGACTTGGAAATCTTCTATTACTTCGCACTGCTAGGTCATCGATTTGATTTTTATTAAACTAACATAATTTCATCTCCTGTCTCCTCTTCCCATTAGGATATCCATGAAGTTTTTTTACATATTTAAAAATTCGAAAAATCTTATTAATGATATTTCTTCGACCCGTTCTTGTATGATGCTTGGGAATTACTTACATAACTCCATTTTCTTTTCTTTTTTTTTTTATTTTGATGTTTTTAAGATTTTTGAGACCTTTTTTAATCTCATTTATTTATTTATTTTCTTTATTTATTTGATAATTCTGCTGACACCAGTATTTATTTTTACATTCATCTTTATATATTTTTGCTCTTCACTTCACACAGTTTTCTGCGTTGCCGCTTTGATTGCAGCACTCGTGCCTACTTCGTTCGTCTGACTAAGGGTCATGTATTCTTTTAACTATAAACAATTGTTGTGAATTCAATGCATTTTATGATTTTTATTTAAAATTTTGCACTTATTACATAAACCCACTGTAAATAAATAAATAAATAAATAAATAAATAAACTTATTAGAAATAATCAAACTATATGTTATATATATATTTACAGAGGCTGTTCGCACATTTTTTAGACGATTTTGATGGAGTGTACTGAAGCAATTTCCCTCATATTTCGTGTTTTATATGTTCAGTTTGATAGCCCTTGTTCTTATCTAACATTCTACATCATAATTTCTATGATAATAATGTTTTTTATAATATCGGAAGAGGTATATTTTTCTACTCCTCTTGAACGGCTTTCCAGAGTCCACAAAGGGTTGTAGGTCGGTGTTTGGATAATGTTGATTTTAAGAGTCGAAAAACACAAAAATTCAACAGTGATACATCAGAAGATTTAGCAGGAATGTCAGTGAAGGGTATGGTTTTAATTCCCGTTTTTTGTTCCATTTTTTTCTAGAAAAGCAATTGCGGATTGCGATGTGTGGCTGCTTGTTTTGTCTTGATGCAGTTCAACGGATTGATAGCATTGTGGGCATAGATCTGGATTTTCATTTTTTAAAATTGGAATTAAAATATATTCTTGAGAGTATTTAGAGTTGATTTTGACATTTTTTTGCTTTTATCTTGCGCTTGTATGAAAAAAACCAGTGGCAATCATAAATCCTTTAGAAAAACTCTCTTTTGATGCTTTGAGCCATGTAGCAAATTTTTTTTTCTCCACTTTTGTGATAATAAATTCATCTTTTTTTATTGCAATCACTTAAATAGACCCAAGATTCATCTGTTGTTGCAACATTTTTCCATTTTTCTCCTGATAAATGCTTTTCATAAAGATTTCACTAAAAACTATCTTTGGAAAGTGTGGAAACCTATCTTCCCATCCACTGCCATTTTAAAAGCGCATTTTTGCATCTAAACAAAAATTATAAATATCAGAAGATAAATAAAACTTCCAAAAATATAACTGTTGTGAAAATAAAATTATCCATGCAAACGATTTTTTCTTACTGCGAAATAAAATCGTCTAAAAAATGTGCGAACAGCCTGTATATATATGTATATGTTGAGAGAGAGAGTCGGGGGAATTTTTCTTTGTTATCAAAGCCTTTTTTCTGAATAACAATTTCTTTCTATGTGTACAGGTATTTTTACTACGTAAAACGTACAAAAGATGTTTATTTTTGTTGTAGACCCATATGATCAGTTGTAATAAATGAAAGCATACATTCCTTTTTTTATTAATTATAAAAACCAAAATGATTGTTTTTTAATAACACTTGCTTATTTAATCAAATAAATTTAAACCATTTTTAAAGCATGGGAATTTTTTCTGTTTTTTAAAGATTTAAAAAGAATAACATTATTGCAAAGACATATTGTAAGTCCAAACATATTAAAAAATAAGTAAAACTCACAGCAGTAGAATTTATTCCACATGTATGTCTGCTTCATAAAATCAACACTACTCAAAGACTACTCAACACTACTGAACACTATTCATACATATTTATTAATCATATTTTCTAGAAAAAAGCAATATATATTTCATTTTCTTTTTTCATACAAGCCATTAATTACAAACAAGCATGGCATGAAAAGGAGAGCATAACGCTAAAACAATAATTAAATAAATTGAATTTTCATAATTAAATATACTCGTTTATTATAACAATATCATTATATATATATGCATATTAATAATACTACTAGTCATTATTTCTATTTTTTTATGTAAGTTATATTTTATAATTAAGTTATGTAATAATAATGATTTATAATTATAGTAAAAATAATTTTAATTAATAATGTAAATTACATTTCAATTCAAAATAATTTAAATTGCATTTAAAATCCAAAAATAATATATATATAATAAAAATAATTAATGTTATAAAAATGCTCTATTAATTATTACATACTTTATAGGGAAAATTTATGAATTTATATTGCTGATAGATACATTATATTAAAAAAAAAAGTGTATTTGCTATTATATTTTCTCTTTATATCTATTGATAAATTTTCTTTCTATTATGTATATATACAGGGTGTCCCATAACTCTGTATAGTCATTTTAAATATTCATAACTATTGAATGAATTGATAGAATGGAACGAGGTTTGCGAAAAAATTATGTTTATGTTAAATATGTTTATTTAAAAAAAAAAAAAAAAAAAAAAAAAAAAATCTTATTATAAATTAATAGATCATAAGAATTATTTTTTTAAACATTAAAAAGTTAATAATTTAAATCTATTAACTTTAAAAGGGATTTTTGAAGTACATTTCATACTTGATTAATTAAGTATAGGGAAAAAAAAAGTTTTACAGTTATGCATGCTGTGGTATGCAACTACTTTAATAAAATAAATATATCCATCGCATCGTATTACGAGTTGAATTAATTTCGTTGTGTAGAATAAAAACGACAGACGAAATTATTAAATCATCTTAAATTCAGATATATGAAATAAAATTAAACATAATTTAAATGTTACCTTGCGATGAAAGTTATATCCTAATATTCATACATAATAAGTTAGCAAAGCTCTTAAAACAATAATTATGAAATATTTTCTGTTTACTTGATAGTAGTTGTTGGTGGAGGAGGGAGGGTGTTAAATTTTTCAAATATAAAAATATGTGTGTATATATTAGTGTGCGGTATATACTAAATAGACAGATGTAGTAACTGTTGTTACGAAGTCGAAATATTTCTGATTTTCTAAAATCCTATAAATTATAAATAATAAAATTTTAATAGTAGGAAAATAATAAATTGTTACATAATATTGTAAATATAAGGCGCGAGAAAAAATATTCTATGAGAAAAATAGAACTACATTCAACATATTTAAATAAAGTAATTTTTCGTTGCTTAAACTACGTTATCCAGAAAGATCCACTTCTTTGAATTCCGTGAATAAACGTAAAATAAGTTCATCTGCAAATGGTCAAATCTATACTTTCTTGCATCTAACGACTAGACATTATTAAGAGACAATTTCACGTATTTCATGCAGCTTCCGAAAATTTCTGGTTTTGCAAAAATATATATACTCAATTTTATGTAAAAAACTTTATAAATTATATATTCTCAAAACATACGTTTATTTGAAAAATTCTGGAACAAATTTTAAAATTATGAGCTAGCTCAAAAGAAAGAAACCAATTTAATTTTATCCAGTAAACGGCTAGTTGAGATACTAAGTTTTTTGTATTACTTGTTTAATTTAAAATGAGTGTTTTAAGGTCTTAAATTTATAGTTAAATATAAAAGCCCTTGTTTATACCATCTAGCGCATCCGACATTTTTCTTTTAATTTATGGTCCTCACATGTACACAGTGTGTCAATAGATTATCAAACTGGAACTACTGTTTCAATCACTTTGTGCAACTGTCAGTTACTTTTTTATTTTTTTATTTTATTGCTAATCGTAATTTTAGCTTAAAGAAAGGTTTTCACTTTTAATCAGTACCCTTACTTTTACCAATAAGCGATAAATTGTGTTAGTAACACATTTCTTGTTGTTACTTATTACACTTGACCTACCGTACCAGTAGATATAACATTTGAAAAATGCCAAAGTAGTGATGTATGTTCCAAGAGAATGAACTGGTGCTTTCCGAGGAAAGAAGATGGCGACTGAATCGTCGGTCTGTATTATTATAGATGTTAAACACATAAAATTGAAAATGAAGCAACAAAAATGCAAGTAACAATAATACTTATGCATTAAAGGTTATTTAAAAACTAAAAAAAATAAATATATTTTAAAATGTGGTACTGTCTCCTCAGCAAACATTTAATGTGAACTATCTCGAATGCCCTAAATTATATGCCAAAAAATATGAATTCTGATAAATGAATTGGCATAAATCATCTTTGTATTTTATAAAAGAAACATGAAAAACAAAATCTTACATTTATTAAAGTAATCTAAATAATGCATGGACCCTTTGTGAATATATGCGACTCTACTCAGTAGACATTTTGCAAAATATAAATGGATGTCCTATTTTATAGAACTTGGAATAAAAAAAAGAATTTATATAATCAAACAATTTTTCATTGATTTAATATTAAATTGTCAATTCATATTTTTTTTAATTTGGTAATTCCGATATCAATTATTTTATGAAAACCAACGTTTTAGGATCACATTATTAGTAAAATAATTTACGAATATTTTAAAATTAAGTTTAGTAGAAAAAACAGATATAATAATAATAATAATAATAATAATTAAGGTGGGGAATTGGATTTAACTTGGAATAAGCCAAGAATTTATATAGTTAAACAATTTTTCAATGATTTAATATTAAACTGTCAATTTACATTTTTTTTAAATTTAAAATTTCACGTTTCAATTATTTTATTTAACTCAATGTTTTATAGGATCACATTATTAGTAAAATAATTTACGAATATTTTAAAATTAAGTTTCATAGAAAAAAAAACAGAAATAATAATAATAATAATAATAAAATAATTAAGATGTAATTACATATAAACAAGCAAGATCTTTATATTCATGGAATTAATTAAAATGTTTATTGTTATAATGCTTTGTCAAGAAAACTTTTACAAACAATTAACAATAGAAGCTTACAAAAAAGTTCTACATTTATTACATTTACATGAATGTTTTTAAATTGTACAAAAAAATATTTCAAAAATAAAATAACTTTTTTTTTCCGAACTGCAAAACACACGTGAAAAAAAAAAAAAAAAAAAAAAAAAAAGGATAAATTAAATAAATAAATAAATAAATACAGAGAAATAATTTAATTTTTTTCACAAAATATTTTGTTTTATTATTGGTCATTTAATTACTTATTAACAGTAATTTAAATTTCCTTTGTCCGTTCTTAATTTTAAATTAAATATCTAATCAATGGAATTAATATCTATATTTTTTTATTATTAGATTACAGTTCATTGAAGGATAATTAATATGATAAATTTTATTTTAGAATTTTTTGTAGCCTATAATTACAATATTTTATCACAACAGCTACAGAAGTGCATTAAAAACTCTAAAAGTTACTTCAATTAGATACTCGCTTATTATCTTTAAAAATGCTTATACGAAAGATTAATTTAAGTAAATGAAATATTTATAAGCTTAACGGACCTCTTCACTAAACGTCGCCGGAAGCCCGAACCAAAGTTATTCTATGGGAAAATTTTCTTTACAAATAACTTATTAACTAATACATATTTTTAAATTCTGCTTTCACATTCAGAAAATTCACAGCTGTTAAATTGACGGACCTTTTTAAAAAATGTATTTGTTTAATTTTTAATATTTTATTTTAAAATTACAAAATGAAAAAAATTCACATATTGAAAATTCGTATTTTGCAGCTTCAAAATAAAATATAAAAAATTAAAAAAATAATTTTTTGAAAAAGGTCCGTCAATTTAACAGCTGGGAATTTTCAGAATGTGAAAACAGAATTTAAAAATATCTATTAGTTAATAAGTAATTTGTAAAGAAAAATTTCCCATAGAATAACATTAGTTTCGGCTTCCGGCAGCGGTGAGTGAAGAGGGCCCTTAAAGATATACTTTTTTTTAAATAAATTGAGTAGAGAAAACAAATGCGAAAGTATAATTTTAGAATAGATATATTAAAGATATTTTTTAACTCTTTTAAAAATTGAAATTTCAAGTTATATTTTTATTATTATTATTAATTAATAATAAGAAAAATATGAGCAATAATTAAATATTATGCAATACTCTGAAACTTTATAAAATTTCAAACTGCTTTATTTTTTTATTTATTTTTTATTTTATTTATTATTATTATTATTATTATTTTAGATGTCTAATGAACCCTTATATATATTTATATACATATATATATATATATATATATATATATATATATATATATATATATATATATATATATATATATATATATATATTATTATTATTATTATTATTATTATTATTATTATTTATTTATTTTTCTTTCTTTCTTTCTTTCTTTTTTTTTATTTGAGAAGAAACTATGCATATTATATAATAATATCTACCAAATCAAACAAAATAGCCACCAGGTATAATGCTGTCATTCATAAATAATTTCGTCTTGATACAGAAAAGATATTTCTTTGCAATAATAATAATAAAAAAAAAACATTCATTGTATTAATAAGGCATTAACTGTTTAAAAATAAAGATGTAACATAAAATTTAGTTATGATTTCTTTTTTCTTTTAACCTTCGTTTGTACCAGATTTTAAAATCCTAATAAAAACCGCAGACCACTGTTTTCGGTGTCTGTTATTTCTTTATCGTCTTCTACTGACTCTACCATAGTGCTTACTGTATAAAAATGCGCTGCAGTTTTTATCTGAAATTGTTACTTCTCCTTCCCCTTTCATTGAAGTAGCATTCTATTTTTTTTTTTTAATTTTTTTTTTTTAGATTTAATTAGCGTGCCAAATCCCCCGTTGAAAAGTGATCATTTCATTTTATTTATTTCTCACTTCAAATAATTCATTTGCTAGCTAGGCCAAGCGAAATTTTCGCACTTTATTTATCCCTTCGTTACCTTTCAAATTTAAAATTATTATTATTATTTTATAGACGTAATTTTTTAGATCATCACGACATCATATCGACGCAAATTTAATATTATATATATATACCAGGTGCGCCAAAAGTTCGTGAAAACTTTAAAAATTCATTAAAAAAGAACAAATGGTGATAAAAAAAAGTGCGGTTTGTACGAATGACAGAAAGACGGCGGATAAAAAAAAAAAAAAAAAAGTTAAAAAAATGACCGATACGTGGCACTGCGGTGCATACACGTGGCTGATTTACACAATTTAGGTTGTCAATAAAACACCTGAAAGCACATGGACTTTTCTGGGATTCATCCAGACATGCTGTACTCAGCTGTCACAAATGTTATAACTCGCATTACTTGCTCCATACATTGTGGTGGAGTTCATTTTGAACAACTTCAGCTTAAATAAATCTTTGAAAATGTAGAATTGTGTTTCTGTTCATTATATTTTATTTTATAGTATGACTCATCGGTATTAATTTTCTTAACGTATTCAACATCAGCGCAACCTAACGGTCATTTTTGTGTGTGTGTGTGTGCGTGTTCTTAAAAGAATCCGCCCTCTTTCTGATGCCATTCGTGCAAACCGCACTTTTTTATCAGCATTTGTTCTTTTTTAATTAATATTTAAAGTTTTCACGAACTTTTGGCGCACCCGGTATATATATATATATATATATACTTTTTTTTTCTTTTACGGGAAAGCATATTTCGTTTTAAGCGGGAAAAAAATGGCAACAATTAAAAATTTAAATGTCTATGTTAAAGCTATGTCTATTTTCATATTTTAATCAATTTTAAAAAATCTAATCAAAAATTTGTTACAAATAAGCACAGAATCGAAGTAAATCTCTTAGCCTTTTTAAGCGTGGCAGAGTCCGTCAGTCAGTGATGAGCGTAACTATATATGCTGATACATACATACATACATACATATATATATATATATATATATATAGATAGATAGATAGATTTATAAAATTTTTGCTTCTTTATTGGCTGTTGTCAGCTATTTTCGAATTAACTGTTGTTTAACGATTATATTTCGCTTTTTAAGTTTCTGCTCTTATACTTTCTAAATCTTGTCTCAGTTTCTAATACAGTTTCATGTTTGAAATACATGATGATTAGGGATATATTATTCTTCTGAAACGCATAATGCTGAAATTATTTGTTAAATTCTTACTTTTGTATCTGATATAGACGCATTTTTGACCCTGGATATTAAAGAATTTGTTATATCTATATTAATACGCAAACATTTGTCGTACGTTTTTAACATATTAATTATAAGTAGGAAATTAAAAGTCGTATTGTTTGAAAGGTATCATTAATGTGAGTTTGGGGGAAGAAAAAAATTATTTTGTTACAGTGTTTAGAAAGCATTCATAAAATAACACATCGGTTAAAAAGGTCCCGGACTAACCCATAGATGGGGTCGCAAATGAAATATTTATATGTCGATAATGTATTACGGAACGTTAAAGTTTCATAATATTTTGAGATACCGTTACTGAGTTACTTAATAGTATATCGTTACCAAAATATTAAAGTTTTAGTGATTCTACTAAATTAAATTTCTACTTCTAATAAATTCATACCCACTGCTGCAGCGTAAACAACAATAACAGGTCTAAGGATCTCATACATATATTGCTAAACCGTTTATGCTCCTTTCCTAAAAGTTTACAAGTGTAGATGCAGCGATTGATAGAAATAACGTCCCAGACTACCATTCCCTCTGCACCAAATTGGACACTTCCATGCAAAAATAAAGAATTATTCCGAGCACTGATTTATTATTCAAGTGGATTAAGATTGTGTCGTTACGGAAGTCATCGGTACTTGCAGTGGCCGCTGTTTTTCGAGGCGTGGAATTTATAAGTACGCGCAAATTTTTTAAAAAATTATGTTTTAGAGAAATTTTTCAATCACTCTGCGATAAATTCGAAATCAAACATATTTTGACAGTTCCATCCACAGTAGAACATAACGTTGTTTTAACGTTGTTATATTTAATGTTTCTTTTTTCAGACTTATTTTCAACGCTATAGCAACGTTATCAGCTACCTGGGATATTATTCACAAACCAACTAAGCTAAAACAGTTAACCAAAATCTGACACAAATGATTTAAAATTATATAGGTCAAAATCTGACACTCGATATCAGTCTTATCAGCATTTTGCCTTTGTACTACGTACATTAACGCACTGTTCAACTTGAAAGACGCCTTCCGAACTCCCTTTAAGGAGAAAACGAATAATACCATTCCAAAGCTTAATCATGGAACGAGAAATGGAATGAATTTCACGACTCGAAATATCGATAATCTATTTGCTGATGTCCAGAATAACGTAAAGTAAACTTAGAAGCACCATGTTTTAGATTATATGCTCTGAAGTGCATTAGACATAAAAGTGTGGATGACATTTTGCTAGAGTCTCATTTTTTTAGTCCAAAAACACTAAAACATGTTTGGAAATTCGAGACAAAATTCATCGACCCCCTTCACAGTTCTAAAAGTGCAAAATAATGAGCTTTTAATTGGTCTAATTGACCTACATTGGTCAATCTAGATAATGTACATATTTTTTGGCACAAACTTGAAGGTATTTATTCGGTGCATACCTCAATGTACATCTCGGTGTTTCAGTAATCTACACTTTTATTTACAGAATTATCATCATGATCAGCATCATAAATTTTTAGTGACTCCTTCGACTTTTGCCCTAGTGGCGATTTCATTATTGAATAATACAAAACATGACACTCCCCCACGAGTCAAAACGAGTCTCTCACGAACAGGGTCATAAAATAAAATAAAACAAATGTCACACTGATCACAGTGGCTATGATTTACTTTTTAAATACTCAAAGCGGCCAGGTCAGAAGCAGCCCCTATTTAAAACTCAACCACTGTCTCTCTAATCGTTTAAAGGCACGCAAGATTTTGAGTCTTTAACGAAAGCGTCCCCCTTCTTCTTTAGACTCAGCAGAGCTCATAAGGACAAAATCATGGCCGCCCTTGACCCAATTAACACACCGTAATTCTAACCAGATAATTACCGGTGGATCTACAAATGTACCCATTTCAACTTCTTTTAAAAAACGCAAACGTCGATAGAGACTTAAGGACCTAGCAGACACTAGCGACCGAGGCAGAGAGAGAAAGTCATAAATTACCCATTGTTGGAAAGTAACCGTTGAACTTTTGGACATGTTTACAATGAAATACATTACTTTTATTGCTCGTTTAGGAATTTGACAAAAGAGAACAAAGCTCCCATACTAATTATCGCAGTCGGAGATTTGCAGAGGAGAAAACGGCTTTTCCAGACTCGTAGCATCTCAAATTACGCACCAAAGATATTTGAACAGAACCCACCCTTGCCGAATTGGAGTCACTAGTGTCTGCAAGGTCCTTTAGTAGCACCAGATTCCAGGCAGTCGTTTCTTATCTCCCAGCCGTAGCACCCCTTTAACTTCAGAAGTCAAACACATAAAAAAAAAAATAAAATAAATAAAGATACTACTCTGTCGTTCTCTCCTACTACTCAGACAATGAGCGAGCTTTTAAGCCCGCTTTTTGGGATACAACGGAAAGAAGAATAAAAATCTGAGATATAATATATCCGAAAGAAAAAAAGTCCCAGTGCCGTCAGCAACCAGTATCTTAAATGTATAGAGACTGTGACATATCGGCAAACATAGAACTCTATACTATGAATTTCAAAAATCAAACTAGCTTATATATGAATCGTACATCGCAAAAGTGAATTATCTTCCTGCAAATGGATTTTGAAATAAAGAGCTTTTTGCAAATTTATGTATTGGAAAAAGTCGTGATTCAGTAAGAAATTTCGAGTTTTAGTGATTAAAATAATTCGGAGTTATAAGAACTGTTTAATTATAAGAAAAATATTTTAAAATAACTTAGAAATTCCATTTTTATAATAAATATTTATATGTTTTAATTTTCTGATTAAAAAAAAAAAAAAAAAAAAAAAAAAGAAGAAGAAGAAGGAGAATTAGAAGAAGAAGAAGCAATGCTATTGATGGGATTTTAATGCAATTATTGGAGTTTTTTCATGAAATATGTGACTAAATAACATACAATTAAGCAAAAATGTTCATACACTCCTTCTCATAATTATAAGGACGCCCGTTTTTCTATATTAACTAAACACTGAACACTATTATTTAAACAAATATATTTTTAATTAATTTGAATTTCATTAATAGACTATATTTAAAAAGTTTTATCATTTTTCTATCTTAAAAAACTTTAAATATGGTAAAAAGATGGTTTTTCATGTGTTTACAATTAAAAGGACAGTTCGAATTTTAGTAATTTTTTTCAGTTACTCTTTAAATTAATATTTTATGGGGTCTCTTTTTAGGGTTAAACAGTCAGACATTCTCTCTGGTATATATATATATATATATATATTTTTTTTTTAATATTCAGTTTCAATATAATTTCGTATAGCATATATGATATTCTTAATGCATTTAAACTATTTAAAATTGCTTTCCACTTGGATGCACTTTTCTAATATCATAAGTTAAGGTTTTTTCAACTTTTAGGCCATGGGAAAGGCAATAATACAGAAGTTTCTTTCTTCAAACTATCTCCTATTACTCTAAAACTAAAGCAAAAATGTAAGTCTTGTTGAAAAAAATATTATTACCCCCCCAAAATCTAACAAAAATCTGATAATTCCACGTTTAAAATTTGCGGATATTCTCTTGATATGCATAATAATAGAAAAAATTATTAAATTCATTCTGCCTTCAGTAGAAGCAGCTCCCCAGAGCACCATAGATCCACCTTTAAAATGCCCGATTCATACCTGCCTTTAAAAAATCTGCTCTGTCTTTCGCTATCTTCAGATCGTGCCGGTAACTGTTAAAACCATTTTGTTAATCAAGAATAAAATGTTTTTACTCCGAAAATGCAAAATTTTACCATTTAATATTGTCTTTATTCAACTTTAACACAGACGTTCTTTCCCCATTAAATGCTGATTGATTATTACAGGTTTTTTATTCATTTTAACACATTATTAATTATTTTAAACATGCATAAATTTGGACCCTAACCTCTCGTTAAAAATTACGAGCAAATTCAGCAGCAGTCATTATGAGTAGAACAGTAAGAGGAATTATGAGTCTTCGATCTCTGTAAAACAACTCTGATTTTGCATCAGATCTCTCTCCTATCGAACCAGCAGTTCAACGTTTGATTACATTTCTTTCAGCAATTTTAGACCTTCGAATTTCATTAGAAATTCTGCGGATTGAAATTATCCTCCCACTTAAAAAAACACATTTATCATACTTTACTACTTGAACGTTCTTTTTTTCGAGGAATTATCAGTAATGTCCGTCGTAGAAAAATTGAAGGCTTATATATGAATTAATCTAGCCCAGTAGTTAACAAATTCGCATGTCAACTGTAACTTATCCGCTAGTAAGTTAAATAAAACGAGAAAATCTGGATTGTCCCTATAATTATAAACATCTAAAAACGTGCAGAAAAATACATTTTGCATTATATTTTATTAATTTTGTTTCATATTAAAAAAATTATAGTTATTTTTGTTTTTAGAATACTAGATATATTAAGTGCACTTAGTATAGTCTTGTTCACAATTATTTTTTAGTTATTTCAAACATTAGTTATTTCAAAATATAAAGTGTCCTTATAAATATGAGAAGGAGTGTATTTAGGTAATATGGAGTTACACCATTTTTACAATGAGCCGTCCATATCCTATTATCCCTTTCATTTCGTTCTAATAAATAATAATAATAATAATAATGATAATAATATACGTAGAACGCAGAAAGAAGTAAATGTACCTGTTTTATCTATTTGAAATATATGGGAATAGTATTTTCAATTGTATCTGGAATGTATTTCGTCTATTTCAAATGTATTCTATTTTATAAAAATATTCTGAACATTTTAGGAATTGCAAGAAATCTGTGTGTGCATTAATTGGAAGGAAAATAACGTTTTTTTTATCTATTTATTTTTTTGTAACACGAGGGATTTAGTCACGTTTAACTCTTAAAATAATAACAATAAGAACTTTTGAGATTTTTCTATCATTTATGTTAACTCCAATTGAGGGGGTGTGACAAATAATCATCGTAAATGCATTTCTAAACCCCGTCTGTTATAGAAAATTATATTGTAAAATTATATTTTGTAAAATTAAAAGGATTTTTTTTAGGCTGTTTTAGAAACAAAAATCTATATGGAATTTATATTGAAAAAATTATACTTAAAATCGAATTTATATACAGTTTTCCTGGGAGAGAAAATTATATATGTTTTTCTTCAAAGTGTAGTAACATAATCCGGAAGTTAACTTACGATTGGGAATACAAATATCTTTAAATTTCTTCTGAAAGCGTACTTCATAAGAGGATATTCTCTTTTTAAAAGATGAGCAAATGTTATAAATCGAAAACATACATTTCAGTTTTAGTAGTTCAAAAATAGATTAGTGACAGTTTAATATTTATTTAAATTAATATATATAGAATAAAGTTTATTATTTTTTGTGCGATTGAATTAAAAGTAAAATTAAGTTAAATAAATGAATTTTTAAAAAATAAGTAAAATACATTTAAATTTATTATATTATACATATTTTTACGTGTTTCTATAAAACAGGCATGTTTCATAAGCTAAAGTTTAGTGAATAAGTGTTAAAACAGAATACGTAATTCGATGATATTTTTCATAGATAAATGATATTTTTCTCTGTCTTAATTTTTTTTTTTTTTAGAATTGTCTAAACATTTTTACAAGTAACACAATTATTTTAAAATACACTCCTGCTCTAAAGTTTAGCAAGATTTGCAAACGATCAGTTTTTTTAAATTTTAAATTTTATGTCTCAGTGAAATGTTTTCAAACATTGGGTATTTAAAGAACCGGGTCTTCCTCGTGTTTTTCTCTGATGATTGGTTTTAGACAACATTTAGGGGGCCGGTAACAAATTGAGCAGAATCAAAAAATGATTATGATCAAATTGTACTGCTAAGTGAACGAAATGATCTGTAATTTTAGATATGCTAATATAGACTTAGTAAAGTTGTGGATGAATTTGTGTGACGATAGAATGTTACATAACAGAGATATAAGCATTTATTTTTAAAACTCTATTTTTAAAACTCTAGGTATATTAGGCTAGAGCCCGTAAATAAAATAATAGGCCGGCGCATCACCGCCATTGTTTTGCCTTCGAAGAGAACAGCATTCCCTCTTGGCGTCCTTATCGCTTCCCTAATGATTTTAAGTAATCTTGATCTGAAGCTAATCCTGTCAAGATAAGAGCAATAAACAACAACAATATTCCTAAAAACACATTTTTTTCACAGTACATTCTCAGAATGTCATTTTATTCTGAGGATATCCTATAGATGTACTGGGGTAAAGTGTGTTGTTAGGGCGGTTTATGTTTATTTTACAAAATGTCGCTAAAACGCAAATACAAAGTAATAGAAGGTCTGTGAACAATTTATATTCACTTCTTGAATGATTATAGCAGTTTATCTCTAAACAGACTTCCATATCATAGCTTACTTAGCTAAAATTATGAAATATAATAAAACAAGTTACTCTAAAGTAACGTAAGAGGATAAAAAAAAAATGTTTGTCGTTTGTTTATCAGAGAAATGCGCTGGGTACATGTGGCAACCCCAAGGCAACAAAATGCCTGATGCGCCAGCTCGTATATATAGGAGCCTTATATTGGGCAACTCCTGTCATACGTACATTTGAATATAGTAAAATTAGGCAAATTGTCGGCAAAAGAGTTAGGTAGTATTTTCCAAGAGTTGAAATTTCATAAGGGGTTTTTCACATGCCATGTATTTAATTTCAAGATTCATTTATTATTTCAAAAAAATTAGCAAAAGCTCTTTTTCGTGGAAAATCCTTACAGTCTCACAAATCTTAGTAAATAAACAAAAATATATTAGACTTACAAGCTTAGAAGGGAGTTTTCATAAAAAAAGTACTTTTGGAGCGTGGTTAAAATAATGGAATATCCAAATTATTTACGCGACATATGAAAAATCCCTTATAAAATTTCAAATCTTCGAAAATACCTTAAATCTAGATAATTCTTTTCCCGACAATTTGCTTGATATTTACTCTGTTCAGTTGAACTTTTGACACACGTTTCCCAATACATCTAGCTTTCAACGTAGGCAATAAATTTTTTTCTATCTTTTGCACATGCGCAGACAAAACGTTTTTCATAAAATTGTTCATACTTCATGAAATATTTAAGATAATTGTAATCCGCTTGCATTTCAGTTTCAGTAGCTCTAAAATAAATGGTAGTTTATACGCTTAGTGGCAGTTTAATATTTATTTAAATTAATAATATAGAAAAAAGTTTATTATTTTTTGTGCGATTGAATGAAAAGTAAAATCGAGTTAATTAGAGGAAATTTTATAAAATAAGTAACACACGTTTAAATTTAATGTATTATATATATTTTTACGTGTTTCTATAAAACAGGTATGTTTCATAAGCTAAAGTTTAGTGTGTAAATGTTAAAATAAAATACGCAATTGGATGGTCTTTTTTTTTTTTTTTTTTTTTTTTTTTTTTAGATAAATAAATAATTTTTCTAAAACTTAATTTTATTTTATTTTTCTAGAATTGGTGTCAAAAAATATGCCTAAACATTTTTACAAGTGACACATTTATTTTAAAATACACTCCTACCCCAAAGTTCAGCAGGATTTGCAAACGATGCTTTTTTTTTTTTTTTTTTTTTTTTTTTTTTTATTTATCTCTCAATGAAATGTTTTCAAACCTTGAGTATTTAAAGAAACGGGTCTTCTTCGTGCTTTTCAGTGAAGATTAGTTTGAGACAACATTTGAGGGGCCGGTAAAAAATTGAGCAAAATCAAAAATGCTTATGATCACAGTATATCGCTAAGAGAACGAAATGTATAGATATTGTGACATAGCTAGAATCTTAGAAACATAGGACTATAAATTAGGACTATACGATATATAAGTCTATATTAGCGTATCTTTAGGATTTGTTAACATAGACTTAGTACAAATTGTGGATGAATTTGTGTGACGATAGCATGTTAAATAACAGAGATATAAGCATTTATTTTAAAACTCCAAAAAAAATCAACATGTTTTTTATAGTATTACGCAGGCAGTATTACGCACGTCTGTACGCTTTGCGTACATGTAAAAAAAAAAAATCACTGGATAGGTTGATTTTTTTCTTATCAAGTGGACGTCATTTTATAACAAAATGGCAGATAAAATTCATCATTAGTGTAAGATTGATAAAACCATATCATCGTCCTTTTTTTTTTTTTTTTTTCTTTGAGAGGAATTGAGATTCTATTCATTTTATAACCCATAACTTTTTGAATTTACACGATATTTGTTTGGGGTTTTCATGTAAGTAGAGCAATACTTTTGGCTATTAAATTATGCAAATGATTTGTTTTTAAAGCTCGTGACAGCTTAGTTAAAAATTATTTAGTGAAAATTGTTTCTATTCATTAAACATCAAATAGTTCACTTCATACGAAGAAAATTAAATAGCTTGAATAGATATTAAACTATCTATCAAAAGAAAAAAAAAAAAGGTAAATGTTTTAAAATTTGTTTCAGAATTCAAAATTATTTTAACTCAAGCTGCCGTATAATTGTCTGAAACGGTAGCACTCAACCTGGTACCCACGGCCGTTTCACAGCGACAATGGAAGTTTGTTCTGCTACTGCAGTACTTTCATTTTCTTTAATTTAATTGACTTTTTAAAAATATTAAAACAGATTTTTTTATTTTTATTTATTTATTTTTTTAATTAATTATTTTTTTTTTTTTCATGACATTTTTTAAAACTTTTACATAAATCTCCACGATATTCTTTTGCTTTTATCTTATACTATTACGTGAGCAATATTTGTATATATATTTCACTGTTCTCGAAAACGGTAGCTCGGGCAGTCACGAGATTTAACACAAAGGTGCCCCCCGAAGGGTAATTGTGCACATCGAAGTCAGATTTTCGAATTTTTGATTAGTTTTTTCTTAATTAATTAAAATGTGAAAATTATAACCTTCTAATTTCTGATAAATAAGCCATTAAACTTTATCCATAATTTAATTGATGCCAATTTTTTTTTCGGCAGAATAATAACAATAAAAAAAACGTACATTTATTTAAAATGAGGAAAATAAATCAGAAAGATTAGAAAATAAATTAGAAATGTCAGTCGTATCGTTACAAATAAGATACCATATGAAAGGGAAAATTTTTGTGAATCCGATGCATTAAACAGCTTATCAATCGGTCAATTAGATTTTTTAAAATTAACTAAAGTACGAATTTTAGGTGGCAACAACAGAAGATTGTATCGAAACCGTTAGGAGAAAAAGAAATCTGCTTCACATTAAGTCACATGTTTTTGAAGTGGGATTAAAAATTGCAGTTTTCAAATTCTTTTAAATTTTCTCTCACGAACACAAAAATATAATATACAGCCTGTACCCCACAAGACTAACTTGCATTTCAAATTTCATCAATTTTTTTGGTTAATAAACAACTTTTTTTTTTTTTTTTTTTTTTTTTTTTTTCTCAAATTAATTTTTATTCTAACTTCGAAAATATTTATGTGATCATAGATATAATAATATATATAGATCTATCATCCCCATATTATCGTGCAAAGATTTTTGATGCCGAGAAAAAGGCTTTGGAATCAGCCATTATGTGGTATTGAAAAAAAAAAAAAAAAAAAAAAAAGTGAAAGAAGAAAAATGAATTTGAAACTATACCTGGAGTTTTTCATTCACTTTTAGTAAATAAATTATTCATGAATTTTATTTGCTAAAACATTCGTGTGTACTTCCGTATGTATTCATTCGGAGAAAGACTGCCATATTTTGGTAAAATCTCCGTCTTTTCCCGAGTGAAAAGGAATCCCTTTTTTCTCCCCAATGATTAATCTATATATTATTACTATATCTATGTAGGTGATACGATACATTAAGAATTTGGGTTTTAAAAGTTTTTTTTAAATAGATTATTTAAACTCTATGAACCATATTTTTATTTTATCAGTTTCATTAATAGATCCTGCTGGGCGATTTTTTAAATTTTGGTGTTGAAGTACACCGAACGTTTTTCGACAAGAAGTTTAATATAGCAACAGCCATTTTAATCTAAGTAGCGCATCAAATATATGAAAATATAAATGATTCATTTTTACACAAAATTTACAGAAAAAAGGCAGTTTTAAAGATAGGAAATTTATTTCAACAAGCACTAAACCTAAAAACCATTAAAAATATAAGCAGAATATGAAGGATTCTTACGTATAAACAAAAAAGAGTCTGATAAAATTATTAGCAAAATAGTCTTCCCCTTTTCATGCAAAAATAAATAAATAAGTAAATAAATATATCCATCGCTAATATGCCGACAAAAATTTAAAAGCCGCTAATGGAGCGACATAATAAAGTTGTGTAGCACGATAATGTTTACCTATTTATTTATTTTTTTATATACTAATCACTATGCTAATTTATCATACAAACAAATGAGCCTCTGCGTGTTACTGCACTCGCAAGCTGTCGAACAGAAATATTTGAATAATTCAAATTAATATTTAAATAAATAAATAAAAATAAAAATATGTTATTGGGAAATAAATATAAAAATAAAAAGATTAGTTGTCTAAAACACGGCAGAAATAGCGCTCATATCATATTGTTACAAGTTTACATAGCATATTGTTACTAAGTCTCATTGTTACAATGGATTAAGTCTAAAATGGTGACAAAAATCCAAAAGTCGCCAAAGAGAACTATATTAAGGCTGTACTATCAGGTTTACAAACCATGAATTATATATAAACACAAAAAATTAATTGTCTCATGCGACAGCCGTAGCCGGTCACAGCATATTGTAATATTTGGCGTGAAATTGCTGTTATTTTACTGTTGATTGGATAAACAAAATAAACATAGGAAATAACGTAAAAGCAAATATTATGTGCACCATGTATAGTGTTGTTCACATGTAACTGGGTTTCAAATATAAAAGGGAAACTCCAAATTTTTCGATACTATCTATTTCGAAACTGTTATATAATAAGTACCTAAATGGAGCTCATTGATAAACCATTGTCGCAGGTAATAGGGACAAGCGCCCGAGTTGCAGTGGATGACCAAATCGCTGCCGAATGTTTCAGGGACCTGAAGCGAGCTTTTGAACAATTTCAGTAATTTATTTTATTTTATTTTTATAAAGCTATATAGAAAAGAGTTTCCTTTAAATTTAGTGACTAGCGAAGCGGGCAAAGCCTACTAGTATTTTATAATGTGTAACAAATTAATATGCAAAATAATAAATCCTACTACTTAATGGGATGTTCTAAAATTCTACTCTTAACACAGATACCGAAGTGGACGGTGGGTGTAGAAAGGCTGACTACCCTTAATCTAAATCTTCAGTTGAAAAAGTCAAAATGTTACATTACTCTATTAAAAAGAAAAGAAAAAGGAATAACAGTGGGCTAAAAATACCCCGGAATAAATTAAAATGTTGTTTATTTTGGTTTTAGTCAGGTGATATCACTTGTGCTAAATAGCTGGATCCGCCCTCTCTTAAGTTCAAGTTCAGCTCATCATCAAAATATTGTTTTTAATATCTACCGCACCAAAATGTTCAAAACACAAATGCCAATTTTCATATATTTTGAAATCTTCCCGTTTTAACTTTAAAAGCATTTAGATTAATTTATTTTATTTTGAATTTTTAAATTTAGACGATTAAAGTCTTTTAAATGAAATTTCAGGATTCTGTAAGATCAATATCTATATATTTGAAAGTAATAAGACTATTCCTTTGTTTTAAATTTTTATTCCATAATAACTGTGACTTTGATTTCATGATTAGGAAATTGAAAATAAATACTATTGAGCTGTGTTCAAATAATAGATCTTATAAACTTAAAAAAAAAAAGCAATTTTTCACTATTTGATTCTGTATTAAAAAACTTTTAATAGAAATTTGATATTATATTATGTTACATTATGGGATAAATTTTAAATAACACAAAGCTTACAAACGGTACAGTAACCAAATGCAAATATGTCAGAACAAAATTTAAACAGAAAATTCATGGTAAAAAATCTTTTTAAAATTATTAAACATTCATAATAATAATAATAAAACGATTGCTGAATGCATAATTGCTCTTTTATGCAATCAGTTTCGCTGTATCATGTTTGTTTTCTAAAACATGATATTTAACTAGAGGTGTACGTAATCTTGAATATTGAAATGAAAAAAAAAGTGTAACAGGGTTAAAATAGAATTTTAGCAGCGAAAAACTAGAAAAAGATATTTAAAACTTATGAAGAAAGACTTAACATATTAGGATCGGATATATTCCTCTCTTGTACCGTAAGCCACGCCTTTTCACAAATTTTTTAAAACTTTATAATATAAAACAAAATAATTTTGCATATTTGTAATTAAATCATTTAGGTTTTGTCTTCAATAATCGATGTAGTAAATACCATTGTGATTTATGCATACCAGCGTCACATATAGAGTCAAATAGAAATATGCAGATTAGTCTTTTTTTATTAAAATAGTGTTTCAGCGAATCAGAGGCGGGGCATCTTTTCTTTTGAAATTCTTTCACAATCTCTCGCCTACATGATGATAACTTTGATGCCAATATGCCAATTTGTATAATAAACATCGAAATATTGCTTAGGAAACAATAGAAATAACATAAAGGTAAATAGTTTTCCGTCAAATTATATAGAAACATTTACTTACAGAGGATACAGATTATAACAAGTGACGGCCCCCTAACAGGAATAAAAAGTGAAATATCACTGTAACTAAAATATTATGTTAGGAACGAGCTGTAAATTTGGAAACCCATGTTTTTGATGATGCCCGTTCTATTCGTGCAAAAATTAACATAGGTCATAATTCATAATTTTTTCAAATATGAATTTATTAATAATTTTCATAATTAAAAAAAAAAGATTTTTTTTTATCAAAAATTTGCATGGAATATGTTTGGGTCACTTCATTCTAACGAATAAAAAAAAAAAAAAAACAGAATTTAAATATCATAATTATTTCGGAAGATGTGATTAAATGTTTGTCACATTCATTTAACATTAGCATCCCCAAACTTTGACAGCTTAAAACTCTATGAAAAATTGAGCGAAATATATAAACTATACCATTTTCCGTGATGATTTGATCCAAAGAATTCGAATAAATTATAAAAAAGGGGGGTTACCATTGAAAAAAATGAAGTTGATGTCAGTTTTAATATGTAGACGATCCCCTAAGTAAAATCTAACTATAACATTATAACCTAGACGTTATTACAAATCGATCGGTACCAGTTGCATGTTTCTACGATAATTTACGGCGAAATTAGGTGGGGGTGGCGTTTTTTTTTGGCTGACTGTACTTCTATACTTTAATACTTCTATTATATTTATAAAGCTTTATAAAAATTTCTCCTTCTCTCTCTTTTTTTTTTTTTTTTTTTTTTTTTTTTTTGAACGAGGTAAAAATACCTATTACGAAATCTTTAGAAAAATATACTTCTTTTTTATTTCAAAAATATATTTTAAATTACAAGTAATAAAAAGCCGAGAAATCTTACTTCCTTGAACTCGAATGTACTTTGAAAAACTAAGGCTATATTCCCGAGAACACCCTGAAATTCTTTCTGAAAATGATGTTTTTGTTTTTAGTTCTGATACATTTAACCCTCAAAGTTTTTGAAAATGTAATTAAATTGAAAATGAGATTTTTGTTTGAGAAGCAAAAATCTATATTTCTACCGTTTTGTAAATAAAAGTCTTAGCTTAATCTCTATTGGAATAAGTAACTTAATTTTGTTAGTTATAAATCTTTCAGGAGTATTTTAAGTATTATTTTTAAAAACATGTATGTATATATTGTGTATACATATGTATACACACAGAGCTGTCAATCCTCCGGATAATTTCATAACATTATTCACATAAAATTATTTTCGGATTATTTAATTATAAAATTTTCACTTAAATATAAAGAGAATAATTCCATAAATAATTACACTCACGGTTGTGAAAATTGCAACAACAGGACAGAATTGTCAGATAATCATGAAATTTAATACACAAACGAATGCTATTGGTACAAATGAAGCATTAAAGTTTCAAAATACATAGACAATGTCAAATGTCCGAAACCACAATTTTATGTAGCCACCACGTGCTTCAGTAAGTGTTGGTATACGTCATGGAATAAAGTCAAACAGATTTTGAATGACTACCTTGGAAAGAGTATTCCATGTTGTCTGTATGCGTACCTAAAGACCGTTTGTAGAATTTGTAGGACAAGGATCTCGAGCTAGATGCCGTCTATCGAGTCCTCACACATGTTCAATAGGCGGCATATCCGGCAAGTAAGTAGGCCAAGGAAGAAGTTGTGTATTTTTAAACTAAAAATGTGTCTTGAACATTCCTTGGAACATATAGGCGTGCATTATCCTCTTAAAAAATAGCTTCAGAAAAGACTTGAAGGAAAAGAATGTCTTCGAGCTCTAGCACTTCACTGATGTACCTGTTGCTGTTAAGATTACTTGTAGTAGTAGCTGCACTAGTATTCGTAGTAGTTGAGATCGTCCATAATATGCAATCGTATCACAGACCACAGCACCAGATATTCGTCCACTAAGACATTCGATAATGCACTCTCCAAGGTAGCGTTAACCGGCATAGCACTAAAAACATATCCTTAAACTTGACATCATCTGTAACAGTAAACACATACAGATTATATAAAAATTGAATACATATCTGCTATCAGACCAAAGAACAGATTCGATAAATGTCTCTTTGCTTTAAGGGATCGGAAACCCATTTTACGTCTCCCTGTGAACTAAACAACAGAAATCACTTTAATTGAAAAATATGCAAGTTTAGAAACTAATAATAATTTATTTTTACCTACTATTTAAAAAGATTCAGTCGTAATTTATGGAAAATATTTTCCCATAAAAAATTGATATTTTGGGGTAATTTTTTTTTTATTTCTATAATTTTTTTTAAATATTATAATCACTTTTTAAATATAATTTTAAATGTTATTTTATTTAAGAAACATTTCAATAATATCATTGTATTGAAAATATTTTATATTATAAATTTTAGGATTTTTAATATAAATTATCAAGTACAAAAAAAAAAAAAAAAAAAAAAAAAAAAAAACCTTAAAAATATCCAATCCTCGATTTCGGATTTTCTTTTAGGGTCGATCTTCTTGCTTATTACGCTCTACATTAAATGTTTCACATGAGTGAAGATTCTCTAATCTACTCTTTTTGAACGGAGCTTGAAATAAGAATAAAAAATGCATTAACACTGATATAATACTATAGAATTTCTTCAGACAATATATCAGGTTTTTGAATTTAAAGGAATCCAGGAGCAATTTAATATTTTTTATTTTAAGTTCAAGCGATAAAAAAAGTTTTATCATTCATCTTTTAATACTTTCAAAAAAAAAAAAAAAAAAAAAAAAAAATTGCAAGAATTATATGCTATTTGAATATTTCAGTACTTTTTTTTTTTTTTTTTAACTCTTTCTTTCCATTTTATGTTAGATTTGGGATTGGTGGGGGGTGTACAGAAAAAATAATCTGTATAAACCTGATATTAAAACAGAATAGAAAGTTTAAGGGGGAAAATATTTTAATGAAATTTTATATTAATTGCAACATGTTAGAGTATATAATTTTGCAATTAAATAAGACGTTATATAAATTAGTTAGAGAAATCCTAATAAAGTAGACTTAAATAATTTAAATGTATGTAGATTTTTAGCCAAACAATTTATTTTAAATATTGTTTGTCATCATAGGATAACTAGATCTAATTTTTGTAATGTTGTTAACGAGAAATACCACAATGAACATTGTACCTTAAACAACATTTAATATTTTAAAAGAGAGGCAAAATAATGAAGTCTATATCAGTTTTACGTTTATTTTCTCTATGCTCATAATTTATTCAAGATTGTATTAGTTATAGAAAATATATTAATCATAGCGCATTTTAAAGTTAATATTATAATTTGTATTTAATCATCATTCTTATAATTTGGAATTTCTCCCAAATCTAATATGTTGTAAAGAAAAGGCTTAAATTTGGGCTTAAGTTCCAACATTTTAATAGCAATTTTCAATATATTAGGAAGAAATAAGAAATTATCACATGCACATTTGAATATTTAGAAAAAACTGAGACCTAATATATTTATTAAGATGCTACTGGATTATGTTTCTTGAAGTTGTAAAATAAACCCTTGGGGGAAAGGTATTGAATTTCGTTGGGTATCATTGTGTAAAATGGTTTTTAACGACTACTTTAAAGTTATCCGTTCCATCGGTATATTAAAGTATTGTAATAATAATAATAAAAAAAATAATAATAAAATACATATTTGACTTTCTTTTTAATTCTTCAAAATAATACTGCTCTGGAAAAAAAAAAATCGAGCCCTGATACCATTCCTGCTGATTATTGTGTGGTTTGAACTTCTGAATCCGAATATGACCTCAATTTTACACAATCACCCACCATTTTCTCGCAACTCCGCTCCCGCCTTCAATTTTTATAATTTTTCAGTAATTTTATGGCCATGAATTTCATTTGGAGGGTTGAAAAGGAGTTTTTTAACACTTAAAAACAACAAAAATATAATGTATAACAAATGATAATAATAAATAGATTAAATAACACAATAAATGCAATTCATAATTTCAATGGCATCACCTCTCCCTAAATTTTTCCATTGCTACAAACGTTCATATTTTAGAATGTTTCACCTCTCTAGTCCCACAGAAGATATTTTACAGTTAAAATAATCCTTTCCACCCCACCAAATCAAATTCATAGCCATAAAATTGACTAAGAGTGACAAAAATAGTGGGACTTCCCCCAAAACGGTGGGTGATGGAACAAAGTGGGCGTCATATTTGGATTCAGGGGGTCATATTACATAAAAATTTGTAGGAATAATGTTAGGGCCAATTTTCATGCAGAACAGTGTACGTTTTGCCTAAATTTGTATCTTACTTAAACTTGAATCATCGATCCATATTTCGGACCAACATAACACTTCATTTAACTTTTTAAATTTATCATTCTTTTTAGAATTATGTTGTTACATCTCTTCATGTCTATCAACAATAACAAGTATAACTTTTGAAAAGTGAAAATAATTAAGAAAATTCAATTTTACGTAGAAAAACATCCTGCGCTACTGTTAATTAACATTTTTGTTAAGATTAAAAAATTATTTCGTTAAAGAAAAAAAAAAAATATGTAAACTACAGTATATTTTTAGTTACATTTTTTATCATTATAAAAAATATATTTCTTGATACATTTAACAAAGTTTGAAATATTGATTTACCTTAAACTGAAAACATCTAGGTAATCTTAAAAATAATAGTTTTGTATCTTCAGGGTAGTTAAAGCAAACAATGGAAAGCTATTGTCGGATAAATAAAGTTTCAAGAGGTTCTTTGATTTTGTTTTTCTTACAGATACAAGTAATTGTTTTTTAAGCTTTGTAAAAAGAAGTTTAAGATCTACAGACGGACTGACAGAATTTCACAGTGGAAGAAAAAAGAAACTGCACTATAAAAAATTTTGGGCTTCATACTTGCAACATCATACTTGCCAACCTAACCCGGAAGATTGTTAGTTCCCGCCCCTTTTTAAACACCACTGAATTTTTGGAGTAATTCTCTTCAAATATATTTAAGATTAAATAAGTAGAAAAGTACTAAAAAAAAAAGACTGGTGTGAAAACATAGGCGGAAATGGGCGGGACTAACAATCTTCCGGGTTAGGTTGGCAAGTATGCACATCATTATCGAGGGAACTTATTTTCCTCAACCATATTGAGGCAACTTACTTGTCATAAACATGTAGAAAAATGTTATCAGTTATAATTGCGTAACAGTTCACTTCATGCCTCTGTTACACAGCTATAGCTGATAGAATTTTTCAACATGGTTGAGAAAATAAAAGAATATTTCTAATTTTTAATAGACAAATTGAGACGTCCCAGCAAAACTTATACTGATGGACTCGTTCTGGCCTACAGCTGGCATCTTGCACTTGCCATCAGCTGCAGGTTGCCACATGTAGCTGAAGCAGTGGGCCGCTTACGGCTGCCAGCATTGAAGACAGCCTACAGTGAAAAGGCCGGTGGCTCAGAAGCGGCATAATAACAGCTGGCCTTTTGCAGGGTACCAGCACACGGCCAACATTATGTTTGCCATATTGCGGCCACAATTTATAAGGCCGGTACTGGGCCATCACTTGTAATTCGAATGCATAGAGGGCGCTGCGATTCACCTGCTGTTGATTTGAAATTCCCTCTCATTTCGCTTCGCCATTTCATGCCATGTCTGCGGCGTACAAGATACTAAAAGGTTAAATGATCTCATAAAAAGTGTAAGAGTAAGTGATTCATTTTTTAATTTGGTTTTGTGTTTTTTTTTTATCATTTTTAGAAGCCTTTGATTTTAGAATTATTATTAAAATATTAGAATTTCTAGAAAAGTACAGCAAATATCTCGTTGGTCCGTTTAAAATGAGCTATGATAGTCATTAATTTTCTAATTATATTCTTATTATTTGTTATTATTATTATTTTAATAGCGCTAATAAGTTTATAGATCCAACTTTATATTTGTATAATATAACTGTGGGAAAGTTATTAGGACAATTATAAATTTGTAACCTTTTTATTTTTACTTTGTTCTGCATGTATAAGAAAGAAGTATTTGATACGTAAAAATTTTCGACTCCCGTTTTTCGGTTGTTTTACACGTTTTGATATGTTCTGAACACGATTTGATTTCATTATAAAACTGTCTGTCTATCTTTGTGTGTATCAGTAATATTTTGAACGCTGTATTCTATGAACAATTTAATACAATTTAACTTAACTAGATATTTAGTTGGACTTTGACTTAAATAGGTGCTAATTACATTTGAGGATCAATCCTTCAAAATATGCCGCTTTCATCCCATTTTTTCCCCAGTTTTTAACATGGCAGTATGAGAGGAAAATTTGCATAAATACACATGATGATAATTAATTTTTAGATGTGAAATAAAATAAATAAATGTTTATGTTAATAACAGTCAGCCAAGATTTTTTTTTTCTTTTTAATCCAGAGAGCACCGCTTGAAAAAAAAAAAATAAAATAAAATAAAATAAATCTTAAAAATTATCCCTTCTATATATATTTGACTAGATCGTTATATATATAAAGTATTTTAAAAAATGTACTTGTAAAATAGTAAACAGCATTTAAAAATTCCCATATGTTAGAAATATAAATAGAAAATGAAGTATTGCCATAAATTAATTAAAAGAGAAATAGCAAAAAGTATAATCAAAATAAGTATTAGACTTTCTATTATATCCCAAAGAAACGTCGCCCAAGCAAAGAAAGAGTTCTGCTTTTTCTGCCAAAAGTGTTTCAATACAGAAATTTGTATCATATTTCTTATGTTATTTTTTTTATTTTATTGAGCAGAAATTTTTTATGGAAATTATTGGGGGCAAAAAAGCGGAACTCTTTCATTTCTGACTACCAGTATGATTCAAAAAGTCAAGAATCGTGAAGAATCCTAAATCTGAATCAATTTATTCATATTTCATGAATAACAAGTGCATTATTACCTTTTAAATTCCGAAATTATTATTATTAACACAGATAACACTCACAAACTAATAAAGTTTTCGCCAAATAAAGATGTGAGATAAAATAAATAAAAAACAAATAAATAAAAATAAATTCAATTAAATAAATAAAGACAAGAAGGTAAAATAAAAAAAAATATTTAGATTAGAATAATTTTCTCTCAAATATTATATACTTATCACAGACGTTAATCTTTGAACTGCATTATTATTATCACTATACTGCATCATAAAATTATATATTCTTTTTATTTAAATGATCACTTTTGACTGCTAAACTTTAAGTGAGTAAGACACACTGAGTAAACTTTAAATAAATATGACTATACATTTTTTAAAATGATTATGCAGTGTCTCTGTAAGTCTACAATGGTTTTCAACTAAAAGTAAATAATCGAAATTCTTTACCTTCATCCCGTATTTTTATTTTTTCAAATTGTTTTATTTCTCAACAAATAATAATAATAATTAAGGAAAATTAAGGTTTCTTTAGAAGGAAATATAAATCATTACACCCACTACTAAATAATTAAAATAATAGTCATTCTCATTAAATCTGTGTATAAAACAGATTTTTTAACATCCTGTTTCATTTTCGCTATGTAAGATTTGAAATAAGTAATTCCCTATAGTTATGATGAAATCTTTCAGAGCAACTGAAAACATCTTACGTCTTTATTTAATAAATTCATTTTAAAGTAAACCAAACCAACGTTTATCAATCAGTGCAGTACGAATGTGTTAGTTTTGAATTGGAATATTTTTCTTAGTCAGCAATTATGATAACCAGATGGCCCCAAATGCTTCCTGTCAAAGATCTTTGAAGGTTAGCAACAGCGCTTATCAGTTCAAAAAATGTCGAACTGCATTAAGTAATTTTTTAAATGTGAATTTGAATCTCAAAATGTAATCTGCGCTTTAAATAATAAACCTGGCAGTTAGTTTGTTTTCTGATTAAAAAAAGTAATCCATAACTTTAGATGAATTAGTTATTCAAATAAATTAATAAGAAAAAAAAAAAAAAAAGAAAGAAATGGTTTTCAATTGGTTTCCAGGATCATGCATGCATGTTTAATTTAAATTTTTATGGCAGAAAATATATGAAAAGAAAAAGAAAAAAAAAATGCGTACTTATATATTTTAATTGTAAAAAAATAAAAATAATTAAAATTAAAATTAAATTAAAAAATTAATAAATAAAAATAAATTTTAAAGCACATGTTTATTACAGTAATAAATGCACCAAAGAACCGGTATTAATAATAAAAATCTTCGTAAAGAAACGCAATAATTGAATAAAAAAAAACTGGCAACATTTGTTTCTGGTGATACACGGCTCTTCATTTGGTGAACAAAGTAGGCACGAATGCAGCAAAGCACTTCTGTTACACTCGTGTCCACTTTTGTTCGCCTGACTAAGGATAACAGTGGTGACATCTGTTGCCTTTTTATTTTATTTTAATATTTTATTATTTATTTATTTATTTATTTATTTTTACAGTAATAAACGCTTCAAAGAACCGTTATTAATAATAAAAATCTTTGTAAGGAAACCCAATAATAATAAAAAAAAAATACTCGCAACATTTGTTTCGAGTGGAAATAATACCATGGCTCTTCATTGGGTGAACAAAGTAGGCACGAGTGCGGCAAAGTACATTTGCTACACTCGTGTCCACTTTTGTTCGCCTGACTAAGGGTCACTGTTGCTTTTTTTTCGATTTATGGTAACTTATTATTTTATTCTTCAGAGTCAGAACTCCGTACTTTAGTAGTTTTTAAATCCCTTTTAAGGGGATGACGAAATTGAAAATCGTACTTTGAAATTAGCGTCTTAGATTTCTTAAAGTTTACATACATATGCTTTGAAATGTATCAATACTAAGCTTATTAAAATTTCTGGAAAACTATTTAAATATGTTTAAAAAAAAATCAAATAAAAAGTTTTCAAAAGATTTTAAGTGTTTTATGCGATTAATATTTTTAATAAATTCTCCCTTTACTCTGATTTCATTGTATTGTAATGTATCAATATATTCGAAATAAATTAGGTTTTTACTTTGTGCATTGGTTGGTGAGTTTTTTTTTTTTTTTTTTTTTTTTTTGTTAAAAATACTTTTATGTTTGACTCTAAAATTTAGCACACAAGTACAAAATACTTTTCAAAAAGTAACTTCTCAATCAATCCACAAAGTTATACCCAAATATGTTTAGAAATTTTGATAAATTACAATGATGTAAAATCGAGTGTAAAATTAAAAAATTATGTTGCATGGAATATTTATTTATTTATTTTATTTCAATATTTTATGAGAAATTTTAATGTACTTAATACTGATACATTTCAATACTTATGTATTAGATCACGACATTAAGGAAGAAATTTCAAAGAACGATTTTCAGTATTTACCATCTCCTTAACTCTGATTTAAATATTTTTTTATTGAATGTTCTCTATATTGCATACTTAAATCAGAAAATTTTTATTTCAATATTTTATCTAGTCACTTGCAACGTTACATTTATTTATATATATATATATATATATAAAAAAAAAAAAAAAAAAAAAAAAAAATTAACACAATTAAATAAACGTTTTGAAATTTAACACTTTAAAACAAAATTTACAAAGAATATATCACCCTATATCATGAAAAGCTACCGATGACTTGTAACCTTAACACGCTGCATATATTATAAACAATATGTGTTTTTTTTTTTTTTTTTGGCAAGGGGGGGGGGGAGGGCAAGTTTCTTTTTTTTCTTTCTTTTTTTTTTTTTTTTTTTTTTTTTTTTTTTCTTATAGCAAGAATGGGAATTAATAAAATTTTACAAAACTTACAGAAAAATTGACAAAACACTAGAAAAATATCATTCTAAAGCACACATTTATACGTGTAATATTCGGTGAGATATGAGCATTTATAATAAATATTTTATTTACTGCTTTTGCGGGAAAGATAAAAATTTTCATCACATTAGTTAAAAGCTAGATATATTGGGCAATTTATATCGAAAGTTCATTTCAATACAGGAAAAATTAAGCAAGTTGTTCCGAAAAAATGGGGCAGATTTTATGTATATACAGGTTTGAAAATTCATAAGGGGTTTTTCACATGCCAAGCATTTAATTGGAAGATTAAATTTTTTCAACCATGTTTCAAAATTTCTTCTTTGTGAAAAAATCCTTCTGGACTTGTAACTCTAACATACTTTTATTTATTTAGTACGATCTGTGAGCTCATAAGATGATTTTCACAAAAATGACCTTTTGTAACATGGTTGAACATATCTAAAATCTGGCTCGTTCTTTTACCAATAATTTGCTTAATTTTTATTCCATTGAAATAAACTTTTGTATAAGTTACCCAAGATATCTGGTTTTCGACTTACGTAATAAAAAAATTTCTATCTTTCGCACACGCTCAGAAAAAATAAAATAAATAAATAAATAAATAAATAGAAATAAATGTAAATGCTCAAATCTCTTCGAAAATTACACATATGAATTTTATGTTTCAGAATAATGTTTCTTTAATGTTTTATCAATTTTTCTGCAAGTTTTGTAAAATTTTGTGAAAATTCTTTCTTGTTATAAGCATAAAAATTGCCAAAAATGTGATAATTAATATATATATATATATATATATATATATGCCTAAAAAATTGTGTATTCAAAATATATATATATGCCTAAAAAATTGTGTATACAAAAAACTTACAAACATTGTATATAGTAAGAGCAATAATGTATTCAAGTTACAAGTCATTTGTAGCTTTTTATGACAAAGGGTGATCCAAAATATTTGTGCTTTTCTTTAATTTATAGTTGGTCCCTTAATTGAACTTTAGACTAAATCGATAGTAGAAAATGTGAGTTCTTAAACGTTTTTACATGTCTGCATTTCAAAATCATTTAGTAAAGCTTTTTTTTTTTTTTAATCAAAATAAGAAAAGTGTAAAAAAATAAATAAAATAAATAAATAATAGTTTGATCACCCTCTGTTGCTACAAAACCAAATTAAATATTGGATGCATATAAATTAGCATTAATAAAATGTAAGGTATCACAATAAATAAATAAATGAAATAAAATAAAATAAAATAATAGTCATAACCAAATCACTATTGGCCCATTAAGGGCCGTCTTCACTCACCGCCGCTGGAAACCGAAGCTAATGTTATTCTATGGGAAATTTTTCTTTACAAATAACTTATTAACTAATACATATTTTTAATTCTGTTTTCACATTCTGAAAATTTCCAGCCGTTAAATTGACGGACCTTTTTTAAAAAATTATTTAATTTTTTATATTTTATTTTGAAGCTGCAAAATACGAATTTTCAATATGTGAAATTCTTTCATTTTGCAATTTCAAAATAAAATATTAAAAATTAAAAAATACATTTTTAAAAAAGGTCAGTCAATTTAACAGTTGGGAATTTTCTGAATGTGAAAACAGAATTTAAAAATATGTATTAGTTAATGATTAATTTGTAAAGAAAATTTCCCCATAGAATAACATTGGCTTGGGCTTCCGGCGACGATAAATGAAGAGGGCCGTTAATGGGAAAATATAAAGGGCCAACAAAAACACCCGGAGTAATATAATTATTTATGTTTGCCACAATTGGCCCACTGAAGGCTTCCAGCAACAATACGAAAAAATTATGTTTGCTATCAGGTGGCCCGACACTGGCCCACTAACGATTTTTAACCTATTGTTGATTGCCATCAGTGGCCCACAACCTTTTTTTAAACGATAGCTCGCTGCCAGCAATGACCCATCAGTGGCCCACTGACTTATTCCGATCGTACTGCAGGCTGCCAGCAGTGGATCGGCCGAATGTGGCCATCTGATGGCCGGCGTAACATATTCCCTTCGGCACCTTAACTTTTGCCACCAACGGGTCAGCAGATGTTTATGTTAGCAGCCAACACTTGGCCTCGTGTTGGCCATCATCCCAGGTTTTGCTGGGGTGTTTGAAGTGCATATATATATAGGTAAATTATTCGCCGTCATTTTTTTTAAATAGAAATAAATATTATATTTTTATATTCCACTTTTCGAAACATTTAGTAAGGTTATTTATAATGTTTATAAGAAAATTTTTGATAAATTATACACTGATGTAAAAAAAAAAATCCCAACACCAAGAAAAAATTATTGTACAGTAATGAAATTTCAGCAATACATTTATCTAGGTAACATATTTAATTGATTAAAGTTTCAAGATCACAGGTAGAGCCATTGGCGAGAAGAGCCATTTCAAATGAGAAATGTTGGTACATTAGTAACTGGTGTAACCGCCAGAATTTTTAATGCAAGCATGCAAACGTGCATCATTGTGTCGTACAGGTGTCGGATATCAGTTGTGGGATGGAGTTCCATGCCTGTTGCACTTGGGCGGTCAATGCAGGGACGGTTAATGCTGGTTGTGGATGACGCTGGAGTTCTCGTCCAATGATGTTCCATACGTGCTCGATTGGAGAAAGATCTGGTGATCTAGCAGACCAAGGCAACATGTCGACACTCTGTAGAGCATGTTGGGTTAGAACAGCGGTATGAGGGCGAGTGTTATCCTGTTGGAAAACACCCCCTTGAATTCTGTTCATGAATGGCAGCACAACAGGTTGTATCACTAGACTGACGTACAAATTTGCAGTCAGGGTGCGTGGGATAACCACGAGAGTGCTCCTGCTGTCATACGAAATTGCTCCCCAAACCATAACTCCAAGAGTAGGCCCTGTGTTTCTAGACCGCAGACAGGTCGCTAGCAGGCGTTCACCTGGCCTCCTTCTAACCAACACACGGCTATCACTGCGACCAAGGCAGAACCGGCTTTCATCAGAAAACACAACAGATCTCCACTCCGTCCTCCAATGAGCTCTAGCTTGACACCACTCACGTCGCAAACGGCAGTGGTTTGGAGTCAGTGGAATACACGCTACAGGGCGTCTGGCTCGGAGCTGTCCTTGAAGTAACCGATTTGTAACAGTTCGTTGTGTCACTGTGGTGCCAACTGCAGGTCGAATTTCAGCTGCAGACGCAGTACGATTAGCCACAGCCATACGCCGAACATGGCGGTCTTCCCTCTAAGTAGTGCCACGTGGTCGCCTGGAACCCGGTCTTCTTGAGGCAGTACCTTCCCTTGACCACTGCTGCCAACACTCATGCACAGTGGATACATTCCTGCCAAGTCTTTCTGCAATATCGCGGAAAGAAAACCCACCTTCTCGTAGCCCTACTACACGACCTCGTTCAAACTCAGTGAGCCGTTGATAATGGCTTCTTCGTCTTCTTAGAGGCATCCTTGACTAACATTAACCCACTACGTCAAATCTAAACTGTAAATAACGATCACGAACCTTACAGCGCTTATTTAAAGCTAACCTCATTTGCATGTTCATAGTGTCGCTACTAGCGCCACGCTTATGCGCGTAGCTCGAAATTTGAATCGACGTCATCTTTCAGATGTATAAACACGTATACCAAATTTCGTTTATCTAGCACAGCTCCTTCCTGGTGTTGGGATTTTTTTTTCCATCAGTGTATGTGAGACAAACATAGACATAAAACTTAAAATCATACATAAATATAAATATAAATAGTTTTATATGAAATTAAAAAAAAAAAAGCAGAATACGTTTTTATAACTTTTACAAGTATATATATATAACAGTTCATTACGAAAAAAAAAAATAAAATTAAAATTAAAAAAATATGTAGAGTTATTTTCTGCCTGATTTGGTATACTACTTAAATTTAATCGCCTATTAATATTTGTTATCATCATAACACTGCATTAAAAAAAAAAAAAGAAAAGAAATTTACTTTTAATATTATGTTATTACACCTCTTCTAGCCAGTAAACAAAGGCAACTCAAACATTTAAACAGAGAAATTAAATAAGTAAATTCATTTTTCTATAAAACATCCCGCGCTACAGTTAATCAATATTTTCATCAAAGAATTTAACAAAAATATGTAAATAGAAACAAAAAAAACAAAAAAAATATTTTTTATCTTTATTCCACAAAGTTTGAAATATCTTAAATTGAAAACATTAAAAGGAAGAAAGAAAAAACATCGTGGTTATCTTAAAAGATACACTTTTGTATCTTCCGGGTAGTAAAACAAACAATAGGAAACTTAATTGCAGGACGAACTAAGTTAAAAGAGGATCTTCGATTTTGTTTTTCTTTCAGATTGAAGTAATTGTTTATTTAGGAGTTAAAAAGAAGTTTATGATCTGTGAAGAGACTAATAGAGCTTCTCAGTAAAAAAATGAAGAAATGGAACTGTAATTAAATTTATAAAATTTTTAGTAAAATTTCTTTCTCATTTTATAAACAAAACAATTCTGTGCCAGTTTTAGATACTAATTTATGAACTACAGTTTTAATTTTGCTTACCTCTTGCTTAAAGATGTATTTTTTATTAGACGTTACAACGTTACAAAAGTAAATATTTTTGTCACCGCTTTAAAATACGTAATTTATTTTTTTCGTTATGAACATTTTTCAATTAATTTTTTTTTAATTAAACTACTTCAACAAATCAAATTTAGATGGCACATTATATATATATATATATTATTACGAAAAATTTGTCGGCTTACTTGTGTGAGAAAGTAGTTTGTAAAGAAACAGGCATGTTCTAATCGAGGAATGTTCTTTAATTAACGTAATTTCTCGAATCAGCACAAAACTGTGATTACAACTACTATTCTCGAAACAGCCCAATAATAAAGTTATTTCATTGAATATTCCAGCAGCACTTCAATGAAGTTGTTACTCGTAATGCAAAAATCACTATTCGACAAATGTTCAGGAACAGTCCAAAAAACAGTCACTTTTTCCACAGGAGTAAAGCAAATAACATCAAATACTCCAGAGCAAGAATCTGGATTATTTGATGCATCTACGCATCATTGAGGCGAACTCCTGGCAAAATTCTCAAGGTTTTTTGAGTTAATTATAATATGCTGTCTGTTTCTTCTTATTCTCTGACTCGTTTTTTTTTTTTTTTTTTTTTTTTTTTTTTTTTGTAATTTTTGATTTATTTCACTTTTAACTTCATTTCACTTTTCACTTTAATAAACTGAGTAGACGAAATTATCGAGAATTGCTATTGTACACATTTCTAGATGCTGGAACAATATTCTGAATACTCTAAATATTCTGAATCATTTATATTGCATGGAAAAGAATTTGAGAAATTCATGGTTAATTTTCTAGAATTTGGTAATAAAACAAGATTATAGCTGCAGACACCTGCCTCTTTTAGTTTCATATATTTGCAGAGATTTTTAAATAACTTTGTCCTCGAGAATATAGTCAAACGCTCTAGAATTCTAATAGGGGCTTCTAGAACTCGCTTTCCAAGGGGACTAGAATTTATAAGGATGGCATTGAACTATTTTTTCTAGAGCCACAATTTAGATACTAGATGACAGTTACAGAATTTTTTCTCAGTGTAGATTGGTCATTTTAAAAAGGGCTGAAAGTCACATCCTCACATTCATTTAATATATTGTTTTTGAAATATTTTACAGAACTTGCCATTATAAGACAACAGAACTAACAGAAAATTCCAAATTCCTGTATTTCGCTTTAATGTTAAACTTGGCAGTGTTACCTGGTATTTGTTTAATATATATATATATATATATAGCATAAGCATTATTTATATATTTTCATGATGCAAATAAGCTTAATTTTATTGTTACATTATAAGTAGAATTCATTACTTTTTATGCCTAAGAAAAAATTTGAAAATTGTCGGGCAGCACCGAGAAAATAGCTTGTTAGATTTTTAAAAACTGTATTTTCGTATTAATAATACAAATAATATTAACACTTCTTAATATATGACAGTTTATATATATATATATATATATATATATTTGTGTACATATTTATTTATTTATTTATTGTCCTTTTAATCTGTTGGAAAAAATGTATTCTTAATATTAGGAAACTTATAATTTGACAAAATAAATTATTTAAGTTTACTAATAATATACAGCTAAGGCTTGTGTATTCGAAAATTAATCACAACACATTGCAATGAATGGAACAAACCTATTAATATAATTCGCTTTATTGGATGTGACATGACTAAGGGAAGTTAATTTTTCATATCACACAGAATTTCTAAATTAAGTTTACTATATGCATACATCATCTTTATTGGACGAAATGTTTTCAGAGGCATTGCTACTCGCATAGTTACTCAGTATGCAATGTTAGGCGTTACAGTACGTTTATGGTTTATTTGATTTATTTGTTGATTAATTCTCGTATCAAAAGAAAGCTTCGGGGAATTTCTTGGTAGAAATATTTATATTTATGTAGCTTTTCCACACATATTAATCTTCTTTTAAAATATATTTTCTATTCCTCAAACATCAATATATATATATATATATATATATATATATATATATATATATATAACTTTGATAATATTTTTAATAATATGTAATAAGGTTTTCTTTAGTATTCAATATAAGAAGTAAACAATTATGAAAAATTGAATGAAGATCACGTTAAAACAAACAACGTTTTAAATGCAAAAATTAAACAGTATTCCAAATATGTTTCTGAAATAAGAAAGCAGAAATTATGACACGAACTTCATACCAAAAAGCGAATTTACTTATTTATCATAAGAAAAATATTTCACAGTTATGCGTAGCTATATAATCAAAATCACCGTATAGCATATTATTTCAAATTATTATTATTATTATTATTTACTGTAATATGCATTTTTGCTTGCGGAAAAAATAAAATTTCAGTTACAATAAAAAACAAGGGTAGTTTTTTGACTTCCATCAAGGTCGACTTTAGCGACATATTTGTAGACATGGCGACTATATATATCTACTAGCAGACCCGGCCACGCGTTGCTGTGACTAAGTTATACGTTGAATTATACGGCTGTAAACTATTTAGTACAGTCAAATTATTATTTACGAACAAAGACGAAAACGTTGTAGACGATGTAAAAACCCACAGGGTTGAGTTTTGAAACTTAGGTCAAAATTTGGAAGCGATTGATAAAAATTTTCGTAGTGTTGATATTAAGCACAAATTAATTTTATTGTAGGGTCCTATAAATTTTAATGGAGAAGTGATATATATTATTTTTAATGCTACTTTGGATAAAATTGCTAAAATGACTAATATATAAATGAAATTCTATTAAAATTCTTTTAAAATAAAAGTATAAAAGAAACAGACGATTTTAAAATCAATTTTTATGGAGGAGTGAAATATAATATATGCTATAATGGATAATTTTACTATAAAATGACCTCATCATTTTAAATATTTTAAAGAGAGCAACAGCTGTAGTTATAAAAAGGAAAACAATAAGGCTAAACCAGAAAAATAAGTAAATTTGATAAATATTTTAAAACTTTAAAATTGGAAATCTTATGAAATATTGGACATTTAAAGTAAATACATGTATCATTTTAAATAGAAAAAGATTTTGGAAAAGTTTAGTGTATTTTAACGAAGTGATGAGAAGTTTTTGAGTATGTTAAAATTTTAATAGTAAATTCAAGTTAATAAAGATGGGAAACATTGAGGATTTAAGATAAGAATAATTATAAGATTTAAAAAAAAAAAAAAAACTTTTTATATACCATGCTTTTAAATTTTAATATACTAATAATATAATAATTAAAAGGAAAATGATAAATATTCTATCATAGTTTGAAGTCAAATTTGTTTTCAAATGTCTAAATAAAATATCTGATGTAAGATACTAATATTTTGCAGCGGAATAGATTTCATTTCTGTCATCCTTGGCGAAAAAAAAAGAATATCGCCAAATTATCTGGCGAAAATATTTAATTCCTTTCAAAAATCATGTTTATTTTAACAACTTATATTAAAAGAGTAATGAATAATATGAAACAATATTTCGTACAATACATATTACATGTCATACATACGTACAATGAATAATACATATTACATTTCGTACGATGCATACATCTGGCATGTATATTTTCGTGTTACGCTTTTGATCGCCAAATGATAATAATAATAATAATAAAAAGCCAAGGGCGACAGAGTTTTTAAATTTAAAATTAAAATTTTGTCAATTTGACAGCAAAATAATTCAATCTAACACCCGCGATAACTAATACATATTTATACCCAAATATAAGGATTAAAATCGGAAAATAAATTTCCTCGATTTTTAATAATTTCTTACAAAAAATCCAGTGGGCAATTAACATTGGAAGTCTTTTTCTTGGCTGCACAGACGGTCAGTGAGTCACACTTCGCTTGCGTATAGAACTCATAGATATAGTATAGCATATATAGAGTGATTGATCATTGAGGAGAAAAAAGTTATTCCTTTTCATTTGGGAAAAGACGACGTTTTTACCAAAATATGGCCGTCTTTCCCCGAGTGAATACACACGGGAATACATACTAATATTTTAGTAAATAAAATTTATGAATAATTTATTTGCTAAAGGGGAATGGAAGACTCCAGATACAGTTTCAAATTCATATTTCTTTCTTTCTTTTCTTTTTTTTTTTTTTTTTTTTCAATACCACTTAATGGCTGTTTCCAAAGCTTTTATTTATTTTATTTTTTCGGCATCAAAAATCTTTGTACGATAACATGGGGATGAGAGATCTATATATATTACTATATCTATGATAGAACTACATTAACACTTTATGAATGTGTATAAAATCTTTAAATTGATTATGACGTCAATTTTCGTGAGATGCATAATTTAAATTTTTATAATTTTTAACGTTCACGTTTGATTAAATGTATTTATTTTTATGTCGAAAGAAAATGAACTCGTATTTTTTTTTTTTTTTTTTTTTTTATATCTGTATATATATATAAATTACGTGTCACGATGTTTGTCCGGGGTAAACTCCTAAACTAAGGAACCGATTTTAATGAAATTTTGCACACTGTGTGCAGTTTGGTCCAACTTGAGAGATAGGATAGTTTTTATCTCAATTTATTGTCACAATATTGTTTTATTGCAATTATTTGTTAATTATAGACCTTTATTAAAGTTGCTCCAAAATATCTGTGAGTTCCATTAATTTAATTGTTGCCAAAAAAAAAAAAAAATACGAGTTCATTTTCTTTCGACATAAAAATAAATACATTTAATCAAACGTGAACGTTAAAAAATTATAAAAATTTAAATTATGCATCTCACGAAAATTGACGTCATAATCAATTTAAAGATTTTATACACATTGATAAAGTGTTAATGTAGTTCTATCATAGATATAGTAATATATATAGATCTCTCATCCCCATGTTATCGTACAAAGATTTTTGATGCCGAAAAAATAAAATAAATAAAAGCTTTGGAAACAGCCATTAAGTGGTATTGAAAAAAAAAAGAAAAGAAAATGACAAAGAAATATGAACAAAGAAATATGAATTTCTTTGAAAGAAACAAAGAAACAAAGAAACTTATGATATGATGAGAAAGATATGAAAATGAGAAAGATATGAAAGAAACAAAGAAATATGAATTTGAAACTGTATCTGGAGTCTTCCATTCCCCTTTAGCAAATAAATTATTCATAAATTTTATTTGCTAAAGTATTAGTATGTATTCCCGTGTGTATTCACTCGGGGAAAGACGGCCATATTTTGGTAAAAACGTCGTCTTTTCCCAAATGAAAAGGAATAACTTTTTTCTCCCCAATGATCACTCTATTCTATATATGCTATACTATATCTATGAGTTCTATACGCAAGCGAAGTGTGACTCACTGACCGTCTGTGCAGCCAAGAAAAAGATTTCCTATGTTAATTGCCCACTGGATTTTTTGTAAGAAATTATTAAAAATCGAGGAAATTTATTTCCCGATTTTAATCCTTATATTTGGGTATAAATATGTATTAGTTATCGCGGGTGTTAGATTGAATTATTTTGCTGTCAAATTGACAAAATTTTAATTTTAAATTTCAAAACTCTGTCGCCCTTGGCTTTTTATTATTATTATTATTATTATTATTATTTGGCGATCAAAAGCGTAACACGAAAATATACATGCCAGATGTATGCATTGTACGAAATGTAATATGTATTATTCATTGTACGTATGTATGACATGTAATATGTATTGTACGAAATATTGTTTCATATTATTCATTACTCTTTTAATATAAGTTGTTAAAATAACCATGATTTTTGAAAGGAATGAAATATTTTCGCCAGATAATTTGGCGATATTCTTTTTTTTTCGCCAAGGATGACAGAAATGAAATCTATTCTGCTGCAAAATATTAGTATCTTACATCAGATATTTTATTTAGACATTTGAAAACAAATTTGACTTCAAACTATGATAGAATATTTATCATTTTCCTTTTAATTAGTATATTATTAGTATATTAAAATTTAAAAGCATGGTATATAAAAAGTTTTTTTTTTTTTTTTTTTTTTTTTAAATCTTATAATTATTCTTATCTTAATCCTCAATGTTTCCCATCTTTATTAATTTGAATTTACTATTAAAATTTTTACATACTCAAAAACTTCTCATCACTTCGTTAAAATACACTAAACTTTTCCAAAATCTTTTTCTATTTAAAATGATACATGTATTTACTTTAAATGTCCAATATTTCATAAGATTTCCAATTTTAAAGTTTTAAAATATTTATCAAATTTACTTATTTTTCTGGTTTAGCCTTATTGTTTTCCTTTTTATAACTACAGCTGTTGCCCTCTTTAAAATATTTAAAATGATGAGGTCATTTTATAGTAAAATTATCCATTATAGCATATATTATATTTCACTCCTCCATAAAAATTGATTTTAAAATCGTCTGTTTCTTTTATACTTTTATTTTAATAGAATTTTAATAGAATTTAATTTATATATTAGTCATTTTTAGCAATTTTATCCAAAGTAGCATTAGAAATAATATATATCACTTCTCCATTAAAATTTATAGGACCCTACAATAAAATTAATTTGTGCTTAATATCAACAGTACGAAAATTTTTATCAATCGCTTCCAAATTTTGACCTAAGTTTCAAATCTCAACCCTGTGGGTTTTTACATCGGCTACAACGTTTTCGTCTTTGTTCGTAAATAATAATTTGACTGTACTAAATAGTTTACAGCCGTATAATTCAACGTATAACTTAGTCACAGCAACGCGTGGCCGGGTCTGCTAGTACAGATATAAATAAAGAGAAGTGTCTGTGTGTCTGTGTGTGTATCTGCGCTCTGGTTCTCACACTACTAATCGCAGAGCCTCGAATTTTGGCATACAGGTTCCTAGGACCCTGCACGTGTGCCCCTCATCGAGATTTTTTCGAATTTCGAATTTGAATTTTTTAAATTAATGTTTTTTCGATTTTAAATATTGGCTTCAGTGATTCATTTTTCAGAAATTTCTTTCGTTTCAAAAGTCTGCGTATCTTAGCAACGACTATTAAACTATTTCTTTATTTAAATTCATTTGAGGAAGAAATCTTTTTTATTATATTTATTGACATCAAATAGTTATACACATACGGTAGAAAAATTAAAAATAATAATTTTTTAGATTTTGGGATATAGGTACCTGGGACCCTGCAGGTGAGCACCTTATAGAGATTTTTTCGAATTTCGAATTTGAATTTTTTAAATTAATGTTTTTCCGATTTTAAATACTGGCTTCTTTGTTTCATTTTTCACAGATTTATTATTTTGCTTCAATCGTCTGCGTGTCTTAGCAACGGCTATTACGCAACTTATTTAATACATTCATTTGAAGGCGATTTTTTTTCTCTATTTTTTTTAAATTTGTTGTATTTATTAAAAATAAAATCGTAATGCAGTAAAAAAAAAAAAAAAAAAAAAAAGTAAAATTAGTTTTAAATTTTAAAACGTATTTATAACAGTTATGTTTAATTTTTTTACAGTAGAACAACTTCTTATTTTTCATTTTTTAATTAATTCCTTTAAAAGAAAAAAAAAACTTTTATTCATTATTATTATTATTTTTTTATTTACAGTATTTATCGGAAAAAAATGGTAGTATATACATAGTGAAAAGGATTAAAATGATTAACATTTATTTGCATATTTATTTATTTATTTATTTTTTATTTTACATTTTATTTTATTTTATTACATTGGTCGGAATCAAATCGTAATATAGTGTAAATAGCATGGGCTATAAAATACATGTCTCAAAACTAAAATATTTAATAGATGCTGAGATACAGTCATCTTTAAAATCGTAGTTCTTAAATAGTAGCAGATCCCCCCTGTCGTCGAAAAATATCCAGATTGAAGTGCCCGGGAAAGATCTTTCTGCAGGCATGGGAAACCTAAATCTGATGCAGTGCGGGCGGGAAAAGAGCTGCCGTAGACAGCGGGTACCCTAAGCAAGGTTTCGAGCAATTTCAGTTTCTTTCTTCTTCTTCTTCTTCTTCTTCTTTTTTTTTTTTTTTTTTTTTTTTTTTTTTAATTATCTATATAAATAAAGAGAAGTGTCTGTGCGTCTTTCTGCGCTCTGGTGCTCACACTACTGATCGCAGAGCTTCCAAATTTGGCATATAGGTACCTGGAACCCTGCAGGTGTGCAACTCATCGAGATTTTTTCAAATTTCGAATTTGAATTTTTTTTAATTAATGTTTTTTCGATTTTAAACATTGGCTTTTATCTTTCATTTACTCGTGAATATATTCTTCGATTGTAATCGTCTGCGTATCTTAGCAACGTCTATTACGGAATTCATTTTTATTTATTTTTCATTTTTTTTATTAATTCCTTTAAAAGATTTTTTTTAATAATATTTATTGAGTGAAAAAAATGGTAGTTTATAGTAGGAAGGATTAAACTGATTAAAATTCGTTTGTTTAAAAGAATTAACTTTTGAATGAACTTTTAAAAGAAAATCTACTTTTTTATTTTATTTTATTGCACTGGTCGGAATCAAATCGTAATATAGAGTAAATAACGGGGGCTATAAAACACATGGTTCAAAAACTAAAATATATAATAGATTCTGAGATACAGTTATCTTTAAAATCGTAGTTCTTAAATAACAGAAAATCCATAAGTCGTAGATAAATACACAGATTGAAGTGCCCGGAAAAGACCTTTCTGTAGACAGTGGGAAACTGGACCCGATGCAGTACGGGTAGAAAAAAGAGCTGCCTTAGGCAACGGGTACCCGAAGAAGCGAGATCTAAAACGATTTCAGTGTTTTTTTTTTGTTTTTTTTTAAGTTTTTATTTGTAGTGTGATGTAAAAAATAAATACTTATCCAATTCTTTTGAAAATTTATTTAAATATAGTGACCAGCGAAGCGGGCGTAGCCTGCTAGTTGAAAATATTTTTGTCTAGTGTTGTCAAATATCTGGAAGCTTTACCTTTAAAAGGAGCAAAGTTACTAGAATTTTCCGCAATATGCTGAACTTTTTTTGCGCCAATTTATTTCTAATCTCTGGCAAATAATCACCTCAACTAAATAACAAGAAAAGGCATTGCAAATTAATTTCACCTTGTATTCAGATATGGATGCAAGCGTCTTGTTTCTAAAAATTCGTGCGATAATGTGATAGACAGTGTTCTTGAACGAGGGATATTCATTCTCTGTGAAATATAGTTTATAAAAATTTCGTAAGGTTACGGGGAACGCCCGACATCAGAAATCCCAGACAAAGCCCGTAAAAAAAAAAAAAAAAAAAAAGTAATTAAGAAATTACGGGCATGTAACATAATTTAAGGTGATTATGTATTTAATTTACTGCATATAAATATATTTTTTTTACGGTCTTTGTTCGGAATCTCAGCTGCTAGGCTTTCCCCGTAATCTCACGGGATTTTTTTTAACAGTTACTGAAATTTTGTGATTGACATCTAGAAATTAAATTGCGGTTCTAGGAAAAAAAGTTACATGACATCCTTATAAATTCTAGTCCCATTTGAAAGTTAGTTCTAGAAACCCCTATTTGGTTGTATTATCGAAAACAAACGGATTTAAAAATATCTGCAAGTAAATGCTGTTACAAGAGAAGAGTTTTAGAAACTATAATTTGAGTTTATAATCAAATTCTTGGAAATTAAGCAAGAACTCGTAATACAAAGGATCCGTATTGTTCATAATATTTATTCACCAAAGGATGAAATTAGGCGAACATAAACTTAAGTAGATACATCTGTTCTCATTTCTGGTTCGCTTTCAACTTTTCCCAAAATGCATAATTCCAAACAATCTCGCCATGTTTATCTTGAAGCAGAAGTATCATCCCTTTCAATTTCAAAGTTATCGGTCATATAGATCTGTTTTGAAATATCGGTTATAGGAACGTCACAGTCTATTAGGGCAACAGGTATGTTTTTCTAAAAACTGCAAGTGATACGATACAATTGAAATAAGTTACGTCTGTTCATACAACTCAAACTTAAACGGTATGTTCTTCTTTGCTCCTTAATCAATGACTTTCACCTAGTTCTAAAAAACATTTGTATAACTGTAACACTACTAAAATAATAAAAATGACTTTAAAATAATGAATTTACTAAGAAATTTAAAGAAACATTAAAACTTTAGATTTTTTTTTTTTAATTTATATAGTAAAAATTTTTATTTTCCACTTAAATATTAGGATTTTTTCAATAAATTACCGATACATGTGTTTATTGCTATTTAATAACTTTCAAGGCGTTTTTTTTTTCAGACTTTGAAAGTATCAGTAAAACACGTGGATCGGTGGCAAACCTGCCAAAATTGTTAATTTATTCTGTAGCATTGCTTGTATTCCTTTTTATACTTCTTTTCTTTCATGAATAACTGATTTCTTATTTAATCATATTTACATATCAGAGAAGTTTTTTATAAGAAATGTGCTGTAGAAAAGAGGTGGATACTAAAATTGTTACGGAATAAATTAAAAATGTTGGCAGATTTGATCAGTTATGTATTGGTAACATTTTTGCATATGCCTCTTCCGATTGTCAATTGATCAAATGGGTCTATTTTATTTAATGTGTGTGTTGTCTAAGCTAATGTATACCTATTAATGCTGTAACAAATGTAACAGATTTTTTTTCTTTTGTGTGTGTGTGTGTGTAATCTTAATAATATAATCACACATTTATTTAAAACAAGCTTCAAATTTACCTCACAAAGAGTTGATGATGTTGTTACCCACAGACTATGATAAGTTGTAGCCCTTTTTTCATATACAGTGTATGAAATATACAGCTTAACTGAACAAAAGAAAAGTTTTTTGTGTGCACCGGACACTATCAGATCTTTAAGAAATGATTTTAAATATTTTGAATTTAAGAATATATTTTTGAATTTTTTAAATATTTTACATAGTACGCTACTAAAATATCTAAAGCTAAATTATGTATATAAAAACATGAGATGCATATTGAATAAAAAAGTAATGCACTCTAAGGTCATACAACAAAGTTTTGAAATTATTATCGATTAAATATCGAATAATAATTGTGTTTTATACTAAAATTTAGAAGTAAATACCTTTTAATTTTACTGCCAAAAAAATGAATAGAATGCTGTAAATGATAATCAAAGAATAACACCAATCGAAAGGCTTAATGGCATGATGTAACAATTCAAATATGACGCAAATATTTCTGTGTTTAAAAAAAAAAAAAAAACTTTAAAAATTTACAAGTATTATAATCAACTGAAACTCTATTTTTTGGTTAAATTATGAACAGTTGTAATTGGAATTTAACGCATAATTACCTAAGAATTCCTGATGAGTTATTTAATGATTCTTTTTTAAGCAACATGTTTAAAATTAGAATATTTATCCAAAGAAGAGAATAATTAAAGGTGCATCAATCAATGACAAAATGTAAGGCAATATACCCACTTTTCATTGGTGGATTTGAAAGCTGTATTTTATTGTTGTTTATTATAGGGGATAGCCTGTTATACTGTTTTTTTCTTTGTGTATTTGTCAATGTCCTTTTCACAACATATTTAATGAGTATAATTTACGTTCAGTTCAGTACAATTATGTCATATGTTACCTTTATCATATTGTTTTCTTTCTTTTTTTTTCGAAATAATCTAAGCTGTAGAATATCTAATATCACGTGTTTTAATTTTCCTTAAGAAGATATTAGTAATCTTATAATTTTTCTTGGTTTTGTTGGTAGATTGTGTGGCTTAAGACCTATTGATTACACTAGGTTCCTAGGTCTATAAATGAAATTCCGTTCTTTGGAGTATTTTAAGTGGTACTAGTCCCTATTTACGGGATATTTCGGAAAACCCTACAGAAAATCCGAACGGCTAGGTTGATGAGGGCGACCTGGGATCAAACCGGGTATATCCCATTTACCAGATTTCAGCACTGAACCGCTTGTACGCGGTTCTCACTGGTTTGGCTTAGAATTTTATTGAAGTGAAATGGAACAGCTGACTATCAGAAGTACCTTTGGCTTTATAAATCTTCAACGATAAAAAAAAAAGTCATTTTAAAATTAATGTGGCTGACAGTGCCGATTAATAATTCAATCAGTAACTTCTCCTAGAAAATATATACATTATAAATGGAAACTTTTACAATGACTCAGTGATATTTAAAATGATTTAAAAAAAAAAAAAAAAAAAAAAAAAAAAGAAAAGTTTTATATTTCCTCATAAAATTAGAAAATATGTAGCTCAATAAAAGTTAAAATAAAAAATAAAAATAAAAAGAAGTCTAAGACATAGATTTTTAACGATAAATATGTAGATTATACACCATCTGACACAATGCGTAGTATTCGAAAAATATTTAACAGCTGTTGGGTGCTTAAACTTGTCATGCACATTCCCAGCACTTTTTAAAGGTGTTTTTTAATTTTTGATTTTCCATATATTTTAAATTAGTTGTTAATTTGTGTATAATTAGTTGTTAAAGTGTTTCGCCATTAATTTTAAAGAAAATTGTTGTCATAAAATAAACTTATCAATTTAAAAAGAAATTTATTGTCCTTCAATAGATGTGATAGTCTCATGAGAAAACACGCATCCGCATAATCCCTGTGCATAAATTAAAATGTACGCAGATATATTCATAGATATAATATGCACATTTATTTTATTTTATTTTATTTTATTTTATTTTTTAATGACGTGATTATTCCCGTAAATGATAATATGTACTTTAAATATTTTCCCAATAGTGTAAATAAGTTTGAATATTTTGAAATTTAGCAGATAATCTACAGAAGGTTTATATATTATGAAAATGATTTAAAAATTTTGTTTTGCGTATTAAAGAAGATGTAATTTTAAGGTTTTTTTCGATTTGATAGTCTTCTAGCAGTTTCTAACTCAATCTTGAAATTTGATTACGAACTTCTTTTTCTTAGCGCATTTGAAATGAACAAATGAAGTAAATAAGAGATATAAGTTCTTTTCTTGGGTCATTTTCGGTGGATCAATTAGTTTCTTACGTGTTCTTTTTCATTTTACTCCTGATATGAATCCTAAATACTACAATTCAGATTCTCAAGAAATCATATTTAGGTCTTTAATATTTTGACATAATGGTTTAATGATATTGTAGCGCAAGTGTTTAGATATAATAATGGGATAGATGGCGCATTTAAAATGATATAAATACACGCTGAAATTGACCGAATCTTAAAGAACTTTTTTTCTGTCATTTATATATATAAACATAACTGTAATTAGATTCTTTGTAACTAGATTCTTTAAAGTTCAATTTAATAAATGTATTTTTAATGTAAATATACTAACGTTTTTTTTTTTTTTTTTTTTTTTTTTTTTTTCCAACTTTCTCTTACCAGTATAATGGTTAGGAGAATATTGTTTTGGAGACACATTTTTAAAATTAAGTCATATTTAAACTTTTTAATGAACTCTGAATGCAAAATTCATGCTCTTAGGGATTGGTTTGTAAGTCTGTTATCAGAATATTTGACGAGCAAATAACAGCTGAATGTTCAAATTCAGAATTCCAAATTTGTATCGTATAAGAATGAAACAATACCCTTTTCATTGAGATAAGTGAGTGGTCCATTACAAGGACAACCACGAGATTCCTTATACATTGTTTAGAAAGCAATAAACGAAATGAAATGAATGTATATATCTTTATATGCATTAAATCTTAATAAGTATTTAATAAAATATGCATAAAATCATGATTCAAAATGCAAGTTATTTTTTGCCATATTGAATTCTAAAGCACAAAACGTGCTTTTCAATTCAAATTTATTTCTGTATGACTAAATAGAAATTACAGCTGAAAAATATTTCTTTTTAGAACTACTAGCTGTAAAGTTTCAGAAATTGCAACTTTTAAATTTTTAATTAAGAATATTTGAGATATAATACATTCGATGGAACACAAGAGTGAGAAATGGAGGATTCCTCTGTCACGTTATAGACGACTTGACTGTCTTTGTGTTAGGCCGATGAGAACAAAGGTTTCTTCGTCGACCCCGCTATAGCACGATGTATAGAAAGATATCTGGCACGATATTATCATCGATGACGTATCCGTAACCTTCGAAGTAAAAACGTAACATTGCACGATACCCATGATTGGCCAATACGTCCAGATATTTCACGGCTTTTTGTGTACTCTCAGGTGATACCAGAGGACCACTTACGTAGCAGAACATTTTCCACTTCATGATAACAGGTTTTACATACTTACACCGTTAGCGAGCATCTGTAAAAACTACTAAAAGTTTCTAATTCATTGGCTCTCTGTGTGTAAGTATGGCAATTTTTATCCCATATTAAAATTCCAAATCCCATTAATATTTAAAATTTCTGTTAAATTATGTTTTCTTCGTATACCCTTTTTTTACTATGTATTTAATTCACCATGAAAGAGTGCCGCATTCTAAAATCTGTATATATATATAAAAAAATATAATTTAAAAGAGCATTTTATAACGTAATATAATTATTTAAAAATTTACTTTAAAAATGGTCAATCAAATTTAAAATCTTATTTATGTAATAAAAAATATCACTATATATTTCTTATTTAAAAACAAAAATATAGTAGTAGCACATATTTATATATTTTTAGAACATTAAGCAACTTACTTTTTCTTTAAAAAATTATGTTCTCTAAATACTTTTTAATCTGCTTTTTAAAACGCATTTAAAATTCTAATCTCTATAAGATATGCAATATTTTTTTACGTAGAAATTTTCCTAATTTGTTTATCTTTACTGGAATGTGCCTTCTCTTTCAGATAAACTTAATAAAATTTTGAACTGATGCAGCGCATTTTCTAGTAATTTTAACATAAAAAAATTAAATTTTCTTTTTTTTCTTATATTCTTTATTCTCCATTAAATTAATTTTGACATAAAAAGAATAAAGTTTTTTTTTTCTTAATCTGACAGTTGTAATGAAAGTAATAGAGAAGATAGGTTTTTGTTTCTTATTAAATACTTAAGTAATACTAGGTATACTTAAGTAAGTCTTTTTTCTCTTTTATAACAGACTGATTTATTTTTAATATTTTAAAAAATATTTTCATTACAAAATTGCGAAAGATATTTTTTTTTTCCGAAAGCAACTTAAAAGAATATTAACACGGAATTTGTACAATGTACTTTCGAGAAAAATATTTAATAATGTATTAAACAAAAATTATATGCATGTACGTAACTGTCTTGCAAATCTCTCAATATTGATATCATGACTATTGATTCAAATGCCTTGCAAACTGTATACCTAAAATTTTCAAAAGCGGAATTTAGTTAGATTGTAGATATATTTTTTGTCTGTCTGTAAATATATATATATATATAGATATAAATTTGTAAATTCCTGTAGTTAGGTAATGTTATCATTGCATAACTATACTGACATTAACCCGTTAGTAGTCGCTAGTTGGTCGATTTGCCGCCCATTCTTCAGTGTTGCCAGATTTTTTTATTCAATAGCCACCAAAAATTTTTAGAAGTAACATTTGATATAGATAAAACGCGAATAAAATCGAAGGAACGTCGATCACATCACTTCTTAAAATTATTGGTGGGAGTTAAATAAAAAGTGCGCAATCTGTTATAGGTGGCGCTGTTTATAGCGACTAGTAACGGATTAATTAATATTTTCCAGTTCTGTTATGGTTCATTATTTTTTAATTTCTATTTTGTTGCTCATATTAACCACTTCACCGGCCATCCCGAGATAACCCTGGGTAAATGTAGCCTTCCACACACTACAGTGGCCGGTGAAGTGGTTAATGATATATGTTAGCCTAATACCTCCACAATTCATATATATTTGTTGAATAAAACTAGTTTTTGGAAATATGATAGGTACATAAAATCTGCTCCTGCCGAAAATTTGTACTCGGGGCATCCTAGCATTAGTTTTCTGGCTATGAAACTTATAGAATATAATAATAATAATCATATTAATGAGAATAATTATGGAGGGGTTAATTATGCCCTATATATTTAAATTTTGACTCATATACCGTCTGTGTGATGATTAGTGTTCCTTACTCCCACACGGTAAATTATACAGGTTCGGATCTCGGACAACGCATAGATATTTCTCCATGTGTTGCCACGTTGGTTTTAGCATTGGCTGACTTTTATTTGAGATAACTTTTGCACCAAAGTTTCGTAGACCGAAATCTGCAGGAGGGTTGCAAAGTTGAGTCAAAGATCGTTCGAAAGACAGGTTTTCACTTTGTTCAGTACATGTCAAGGCGCACATATTTATCGCTATTTTCAGGGCCTGCGTTAAGTCTTCGTGTAGAATTAAAAGAACAATGAATGACCTCGTGCCGCCAGCTCCTTCTTTCCTCGTTGCGTATAACTAGCTATCATCTCATTGATTTATCATCGGAGGAGAAATTCATCGTACAAACAACATTTTACGAGTAGCAAGAAAGACTTTTTTGTACTCCTAATTCCTATTACAAAAGGCGTTGAGACGATTTGAGCCAAGAAAATAGGCTCAAACTAATAATGGAGTCAAAAGTTGTGTGAAAAATAGCCGTGTGTAATAGAAGCATAAATGTAAATCAATACGGCGACTTCCCGGCCAAAAACCTGTGGTTCACCTCCCTAACCCATCACTGACCAAACGTTGTATTTAAATGATTCCGAACACACGTTCTAGGACGTGGACACTCCTACATTTAGGAATCGCATACTTCATCTGATAATCTGTGGCCTCGGGTTGAGTAAGCCTGGTAAGATCCATTTCCAAAATATGAGCTACTTTGCAGATGCTAGAAATGATGATAAACTATAACACATGGCCCAAGTACACAGTCGCCGATCACAACAACCGAAACATTGACTGAGATGAGAGATGTTGCGTATCACGCGCTCACGATTCACATCATCAGGATTTACCTTTATCCACGAATGTGCAATGTGTTGGTTAAACACACCTTCTCTCGGAAAATTCGCCTCATTAAAATATAAAGCATGTGATGAAAAATTGGCATCTTAGGCAAATTTTAGAGACTTCATTTTCAAAAATGTTGTCAGGCAAGATGATCTGTGAAGCTCAAAGTCCTCGCTTTGGTGATTTCAGCTTGCAGAGTATGGTATACCGAAGATCTAGACACTCTTACGGCATCAGCAACGACACATACTTTGGTATTTGAATTTCTCTGTACGGTATCCAATATTATAAGTTTTCTCTAATAATGGTGAAATGAATCTTATTGGCTTGCCTTTATCCTTTAAAAATCTACAGTCGCTTAAACTAAACGCTGGTACCTTTGCATGAAAGAACCGTTCTTGAATCAGTCGCTCAAATTTTCTGGCATTGTCCTCTACCAATCCATACGCTGTATGAATATATGTCAGTTCTACATTTGTAAGTTTTGCTCTTCTACTACGATTATTACACGGTTAACGCATACTCTGGAGACGAAAACACCCCTCGATAACCCTTGATGGCCAAGTAAACTTCTATATGCTTACTGGATTTTCTGGTTGTAGGTTCCGTATTGCTGATGTAATTATCTGTCAACTCCCATGATCTTCGTAACAATCAATGATCGCCGACATCATTTTGGTCGGGATTGGATAGGTGGATTGGATTTTGGTAGGTGGATTGGATATTGTTTATTTAACAATTAAGATTATTCAAAATATAACCAAGCAATGAAGAGTTTCACAGCACATATATATATTTTAAAATTAATATATTAACCAATTTTGATTTAATAAAAACTGATCAATAAAGATATTGGTATTTGAAAAATGCAGAAAATCAAAAATATAAGTGTAATTTTATTATTTTAAGATTTTGGATAACTTTATAGAATATAGAATATAGCTTGATTTAGATTCGATACTGAGTCTATTTTAAGAAATTATTTACTATTATAAAGGTGTTCGTTTCATTTAAAAAGCTTAATTGTTTTCTATATACAGTTAAATCTTACACTAATAAAGGAATTTGTATCCTAATACAACGACAAATCAAATAAATATGTATTTATATAGTTTTATAAATAAATTAATTTTTCAGATTGAAACTCAGGGTTAGAATATATCTAAAACCCATATTTGTTTTATATTTCAGCCAAATAGTCATATATATTCCGAATCTCTCTTTCTGACTAATTTATTTTATCTTGGAACAATAGAAAAACTAATAAAATGCAAATCTTGGGATATAGGAAAATATATGAAATTCATATCGGGATTTTTCTGAATGAAATTAGAATGTTTTATTCATTTATTTTAAATTTATTTAAGATACAACACGTATTTCATGTTTGTGACATTTTAATTAAATTTTATACAATAGTATTCAATAGAATTTAAAAGCAGTAGTGCATAAGAAATATATTTTTATTTCTCTGATCTTTATGTAAAACAACGTTAGTATTTGTATAGTTAATATTTTCATTGTTGAAATTAAAAATGTTAAAAAAATAAAAAATAAAAACGTTTTTTTGTTAATTAAAATATGTACTTAGAATAATATTAATAATAATAATAATAACAGAATAAATACCTTACAAATTTAGAAATCAAACTTAAAAAAAAAAAAAAAAAAAGAAAAAATAAGTGATATATTTTGAAAGTAATGAATTTTTTTGTAATTATATAAAATATCAGTATAAAATATAAGAGTTACTCACACCTATATATATGTATATGTATATATATATATAGTGAATAATTTAAGAGCGTTATAAAATTTAGCAATCAATATAAACATATTAATACAAACATACTCAAATAAAAATTATTTAGATTCAATTTAAATGTTAACACTCATTTTTTCTATGATTCATTTATGAATTAATATATAAATTCATTTTAAATTACTTAAGCTAATGTTAGCAATTAGGGCCATAACACCAAGTTTTACATGGTGTGATTCTTATCATGCGATATTCAAGAAAGTTATCAAACGGAAACCAAGAGTTTTAATAAAAATATGAAAAAACGTTAACTGTAAATGAGAATTGAAATTAGCGATGCTCAAAAATAGAAAGATTCACTTTTCGGGGAGCATGCCCTTCTACAAGCAGAGAGATCGTAAGATTTCAGAAAATTGAATAGCTAATTCAAGCCAAAATGTAGTTCATGTTACTATCTTGCAAAAAAACTATCTTTAAAAAGGAATGAAGTAAATTTCAACAAATCATTAGTAGAACCCAACAATTAATCAAAATAGAAAAATAATGCTTATCCATATATCATTCGGACACCAAACTCAAATAGTAACACATAGAAAGTTGTCTGCAGAACTATTTTAATAAGGAAAAGTAATATCGATACCAATCCCGATTAATAGATAAAGGATCTACAAATTCGCAATTTTACTAATAGTTGAAAATCCACTATTTTATTTTATTTATTTATTTATTTGTAAAAATTCTTAAATCATTAAAGCTTTCAAGGATTGTAGTTTAATTACATCTTTCTTTTAAATTTCTATGCATTAGATGTGTGCTTGCGACATCTGGGGGGAAAAAAGATGAACATTATAATTCAAATCAAGAGAATTTTGATAAAACAGGTTTATCTTATTTTTGTTTATATTTATATATTTATTTTATATTTACTTATTTATTTTTACTTATTTTTTATTTATTCATTTATTTATTTAATTTTTTTTTATTTAATTTAATTTAATTTAATTTTTTTAATTTTACTTTTTTTATTACTTTTATATTTATTTCTTTGCATTGTACGAATAGTGCATGGAAATTAGGGATTTCTGCAAAGTTAAGAGCAAATTGCTAATGGTTCTTAACTCTCAATGCGCAAACTTTCATAAGAAAATATGACAAAAAAAAAAAATCAAAATGATACGTGTATTTATAACTGAAACCATGAAACAGGCAAATGCATTTGAAAACTAACACGGCGTACAATTAAATTTTTAACCTAGTCATGCCAGATGATATAGACATGGTGGTTATAAACAAGGACATTTAATTATTATTATTCATAAAGAAATAGGTTTAATTAATGTCATAAATATTATATTTTTAAAAATAATAATAGATATTATATTAAATTTATTTAATATCAGAAAATTATTTTCGCTTAATAAATAACTAAGGATTTAACCAACAAATAATTATGGTGCCTTTCATCTAAATTAAAATTAATTAATATTGTTTAAAAAATATAGACCATATTGTTAAAAAAACACCATATTGTTAAAAAAATTAAATCAAATAAATTAACTAATTTTTAAATTTAGTAATTATCACAATAGTGTTTTAATTCTTTAATTGCATTTAAAAATCTAAGTAAAATATAATAATTAATATTTTCTGGTACAAAGTACTAGGAAAAATTATAGTATTTTAGATCAAATTAATTCTTTAACGTTATAATAGGGACATCATGTTTAATTAAATGTATGTAAAAATTGAGATTAAACTTTTTAAAGATTATTTTTTTTTTTTTTAATACGCATTTTTTTGCAAATGTGTATGATAAAGAATTTTAGAAAATATATTCATAAATTAAAAGAAATGAATATGTTTACTATTTATAAAATAGTTCTTTTCTTAAACAATTTTTAATAGTGCATTGTTTTAGTAAAATTATTGTATTAAAAATATTTACAGATTTTCTGCCATAATTTTCTTATAAAAAATTCCATTACAATATATATATATATATATATATATATATAATTTTGAATAGAAATAAGTAATAAAGTGTTGTAAGAGTTTAAGAACAGATATAATATATTTCTTATACATACATATACTTTAATTAATATGTAAATAATATATACATACATATAATATATATATAACACTAGGTATTTCTTTCCTTTTCTTTTTCTGTTCTCTTTTGACGTATTATTTTTGCAATTTAATTAAAACATCTTGTAGTATGAATGCAGCTTTTTTTTTTTTTTTAAGAGTGATTTACGAATAAGAAGTCAAAAAAATTCAAATTAAATCCAACATTGGACAAGAAAAAAAAAGTTTCAGAAACATTAATTCTACGTAATTACATGTTCAAAAGTCTTTTTATAAAATGTAATGATACGACTTTACAACATCATTAAAATTAAGTGACTGTTAAACTTATTCTTATAAAGAAATTAAGTGATTATTTTACCCTTGAAATAAATAATTAAAATAAATAATAATAATAATAATAATAATAATAATAAATAAATAAATAAATAAATAAAACCATGAATGTTTAAATGCTAATAATTAAAATTAGTTTTTTATTAAATTTAGATATTTAAAAATATGATTTGCTGTACGTAAAAGAGAATTCGTTACGAGAGTTTTCATAAATGGACTCTTCCCATTTCTAATCATATTTTTCTCTCATTTTTTCTACTATAGTTCCTACAATTATCGTAATACGAGCAGTGAATTCAGCTGGTTGCCGTTCAGGATCAAATATTGAAATGTCCTGCCTACTAGGCTAACCATTTCCCGCTTCAATATGTAAACGATAATATATTTTTACTTGTGTAAATTCTGTATTTTAGTTTTCCTGTAAATCCATATTAATTGACGTGTAATTTTCTTCAAAAGTATGCCGTAGAAAGACACCTCCGTCCCCCACAAGTGGCGGGAAATTTACTCAAGCATAGGATCTAGTCTAGCCAATCGCCTTTATCCGAAAAACTACCACAATCCTATTTTATATACAAAATGTCTATAATCCAATTTTTTACGAAATATTACCATATTCTACCTTGTTATAAAAGCTTTAATTTTTATTTTTTTTAAATAAAATATTTATATTCATTAGTGTACATGTCAATATCATAAATAATATTTTAAACTGCGTCAGATTTATTTGTAATTAAAAAAAAAATGCTCATAATGTGCATTTATGACAAGGTTTGTCTATATTAAAAAGTGTTTTCCTCTTTGTTTATTTATTTATTTATTTACTACATACAGAAAGATGTCTCATAATTGAAAATCCTCAAACACTAATATATATATATATATATATATATATATATATATGTATATAATTTTGGCATTTTGTGGCAAAAATATGGATAACAAGTAAAATAAAAACTGATTAAATCTTTTTTTCTGATGTCTGTACACAAAGTTTTTGATGGAGACGGACTTCTTTCGAGAATACACACAAACTACAAAAAAAAAAAAAAAAAAAAAAAAAAAAATGGTGTGAGTGTGTATGTGTATGTCTGTGATCAATATTTAAGAAATAAAACTTTGAACACCTTGGATATTAATCCTTTTACTGACTGTCAGTTATTATTATTACAAAAAAATAAATAAATAAAATAAATAAATAAATAAATAAATAAATGCATACTAAATGATTACCCTAAAATTATTATAATTAATTTGATAAGTAGATTCATTTGAAGCTTCAGTTCTGGTAATTTGATTATGCAATCTAATTTACTAACACTGCATTTAGAGTTAAGTAATACGTATACCCATATATCATACAACGAAATAGTGCGTATATTTTGCAGTACATGTCTCAGTGAAATATGTATAAAATAACACGCTCTTTTCACAAGTAAGATGAAGCACAAATTGATTGAAATATTAATAAGAGAAATAACAGGAATTTTATTCATAAATATTTTTAACTATATGTGCATAAATCATTCTGATTTACTTCAACATATACAATAAGACTATGCCTTCTAATTAAACAAATTTGCTTTTAAAAAAAAAAAAAAAAAAAAAAGATATTAGCAAACTTATAATTACTCTATTCAATTTTCTGCACTTTTGTTTTTATTTTAAATTCTATACTTGATTTAAAATAAATAGTAAAGAACCATATTTATTAAAACAAGTATTTTTTAACAAATGTTTAAATCAAGTTTTTGTCATTTGCGAAAGGTTACAATGTTTCCCAAATGCTGTGTAAGTTTTAATCGAAAATTAATAATTAGTCATTTTCTGTGTGTAATTTTCATTTAAATATTCACTAGATAAACTCTTTTCTAAATTTCAAAAATGTGTAACAGTTGAAGATTTGATATTCTCTAAATATTCCTGAAAGCTGTATATAATTATTTTGTTGCCACATTCAACTTTAAAAAAAAAAAAAAAAAAAAGGTAAAAGAAAAAAAAAGAAAAACTGATCCTTTAAATATTTTTATTCCATTGTTTTCATTAATAATAATGAATAAAAGCACCAATATTATTTAGGTTTATCGTAAAATGCAGATATCTCGTTTTCAAACTATCTTAGATATATATGTCGAAATAATGCTTAGACTCTCTTTTTTTTTTCAATATTTTACTATGAACTTTTTTGGTAATAATTGCAAGATAAGCTTCTAATTAGTGAAGTAGTCTGGACATAAGGAAACTAAAGACATTAAAAATCTGTCAGACAAGACTAACGAGCCCTAGAGATAACATTATAATGAGCTTCAGCATTTCGCTTTAATTTTTTTCCACATTATAAAAAAAAAAAAAAAAAAAAAAAAAAAAAATGAAAAGAAGGAATTATTCCAATGTTCTTCCAGTTAATATTATTTTAGGATGATCATTAAAATTGTGTTTAAACTTTGTTTAGAGACATTTTTAATAATGAATCTTAAAAATGCGTTACTTTTGAAGTATTTCTGGAAATATCACATTTTAGAATATTTATTCATACATTATATTAATTAGAATTTTATCTGTTTTATGAAACTGTGATACAATTAGTTAGTAAAATATAAATGTCTAGAAAGTAAGTAAATCTTATTATTTAATTAATTATTTAAACTGCTACTATGTAATAAAATATTTCTAAATCAATTTTTTTAATTACGAACTTTTAAAACAGCAATGCAATATAATGAAAATTTAGTTTAGCATAAGAAAACTTTGATTCGATTGTTTGGATAGTTTTGAGGATTTCAAATTGAATAATTTTATCGTACCGGAAGTTAGAAAAGGTTTGACAAAACGCATTAAAAATGATATAAAACAAAAGATTGTTATTAATTAAATCGCATCGACTAACCAGTTTTTCCCACATACGTTTGTAGAATGATAAAATACATATTACTCATTTGAAAACGAACTTTTATGTATACAGAAATGGGAAATTGACATAGATTTGATATCAATAATTAATTATACAAAAATTCCTTTTAATAAATTCTTGGTAAAGAGATTTTCTTACAAATGGTGGTATGAGTTTGTGTGAAATTTTCATCCCTGAGAATATTTACAGGGGCTTAAATTTATTAAAACTATTATTAAAACTATATGATCCAAATCTTTTAGCAATCGTATTATTAAAGTTATTAAAATTTTACAATTCTACATAAAATCAGAACTTAATTCATATCGTCACGTCCTTTTAAACAAGAGTCGGCCCTGGCGACTAACTTGGTAACATGGTGACAAATTTGAGACTTTGGCGAACTAATTGACAATAAATAGAAATTTTAGAAATTTTTACCTTTGAACTATCTAGTCTAGAAAGACAGACAAATAAATACAAAGATTCTATCCGCTAATAAATAGAGAATGGGTGGGGGATTGTCTTCTAGTAGCGATTTCAATAATTAGCGGTATCAAATGGAAAACAAGCAGCTAGAAAATCAACTTTTGGATTTTCAGGCCGTTATAGATTTACTAACACATATTAACAGCTAGTTGAAATTATCTTCGCGTCTTAATCTGCAACAAGCTTTAGTGCCCTCAAAATGAATCTCGAGTGACTGGAGACTGCAAAAAAATTGTGTCAATAAATGACTTTTATTTCTATATGCCCCCTTAATGTATGTCTTCGCTAATGCAGTTGTGGCCTTACTGTATTTGATTTTAAATTAATTTAAGAAATGTATTATATTTTTCTACTAAAGAAAAAAAAAAGATTGCAACTTTAAACACAATTAAGTATTTAAATTCTACTTTTTTTATTTTTAAAATTTAATTTTTGGATTTTGTTATTTGAGATTATATTCTAAGGCGCTAAAATCGGTATCACTTTAATTTTCGGCAATAAACATTTAACCATTTCTTTTTGAAATAAATAGTCCTTTTTATCATTTTCTTTATTTTTAAAACATTGCAGATAATGAGAAATTTTGTAGGTTGAACTTATGTCTAGAATAACAGAAAATATTTTCAATGACATTTTTCTTGTTGAAATTAATACAAAAAAAAAAAAAAAAAAAAAAAAAAAAAAAGGAAAAGAAAAGATAAAGATAAAGATGCTGTTTAAACACTATAGGGGAGAATGTTGTACTTTGGGACATTGGCAATTTTGAAAAGTTCATTGGCAACATCCGATTTTTTTTTTATATCTAAGTGTGACTATAACCAATAGAAAACAGCAAAATAAAAGACAGCATCAGAAACGCTGAACATAGGACTTAGTGAGTGTGAGGAAATTTCATCACTTAAAAGCAAATATTTATCTTATTCTAATTTCGATTTCTGAACTAGCATTTGTATATCTATTCTATTCAACATTAAATGAATATTGAACAAAAGAGTTTTAAATGTTTTAGTTATGAAAAAGTAATGATACTGCATTTTGGTTGAATCCGTGTGATGATTGTACTTTGGGACAGTAGACTATGATGTATCTTCGGACATGTTCCAAGGAACAACATATATCTTATATATAGTTCTCAATAATTTAGGTATTTGTTTGGTACAAATATCTTTTAGCATGTTTTAATGTAACATTCTAATAACAATAATTTAACATAATAATAATTAATCTGTTAGTATAACTTCATATATATCCCACTGAGCAATTGACTTAACTCAAGTGTTAAGTGAAGTTGTTGAATCTACATCAGTAAATGCGACAAATTAATTAACATTTGTATGTGTAGCCTGATCATCTTCAGATTTACAAGATGTGACATCACCACTAATGGTTTAAGCATTTCCCAAAGCTTTATCTTGAAAAAATAATGGCAATAGAAGAAAAGCAAAATCTTGCATTCAGCAGATTCTCCTGTAAATTAGATTTTGAAACTGTAGAAAACTGCTGTATCCAGAGTAGGGAAAAGAATCACCTACACAACAAATTAACAGTTCAGAATCTAATAGTGATAAACCAATTTCATCAATTGCAGATGATAGCAATATTGAATATGATCAAACCGCAGACACATTAGAAAAATAGATACAGATTTTTTTTTTTTTTTTTTTTTTTACAAAAGTATGTGAAATAATAATATAAATACATCAACTTCTATGTTTGAAACCCCAGAATCGCCTTTTGTGTACGGCCTTGATACCGGATATCATTAAGAATGAGGCTTTTAAAATGTATAGACGAAAGCGACAAATTTATTTATGGATATGAAATTTATGATATTTTATCAGTTATTCAGTGAAAAACTCCTACTAAGGTCTGGACGAGAAATATCACAGTTGACTTTACACCATATAATGTTAAAAGAGGGATTTTATCAGTACTTGGAAAATTAACGAATAAGATTTGAACTTTCAAATTTATTATTATTTGTATAATGGCAAGTGTATTTTTTTAATTCAATGTCTTAAAAAAATATTTTTTTAATTATTTGCATGAAACTGGTTTATGCTAAGATTATATCATGAATTTTGTAGCGTGTCCCAAGGTACAACATGGTGGTGATGTATCTTGGGACAGTTTACATTTTCTACTAAAAATGGCTGGCAAATTTTTATTTTCAAACTGTTAAAAGTAAAAAAAGAAAGAGAAAAATGTATTATAGAGGACAATGTTGGAGTATTTAAATAATGTCTTTAGAATGTAAATCTAACTTCAATTTTAGAAGTTAAAAATTAAAATGTGAAAAGTGTCCCAATGTACAACACTCTCCCCTATATATATTAAAATATAGTTATCTATTCTTTGTATAGCTGATGGTCTACTTTAACATGTGTAAGAAAAAAAAATCTACTCCTAACATATTTGCTGGATTGAGAGGTTGTACGGTTGTGCTATTTTCTAGGGTCTGGATGATTGAGAAATTCATGCCACTATTTAAAAGGAATGTTGTTTTTTCTTTTTGAAAGTTCAGAAACTTAATCTATAGTGTTGAGCGATAGGAAGCCGTTGAGATAAATAACATAAAAATATCTAGGGGAATAAAAAAAGAAGTTTAAGTTTAAATTTTAGAATTTAAATTTTATTTGTTGTTCATTTTCCAGAAATTATAAAATAGATAATAATATAATTCCTCTTGTTTTTTATTTTTTTCTTTCTTTAATTATTTAAAGTCATATCCATGAAAATAAATACCGTATTTATTTCATAGTAACGGAAATTTTAATTTGTACATACTTTCAGAATCAGAATAAATGTTTATTCATTAGATTTGATACATTAACAGTAATAGGCGCATAAACAAAACATATCTAATGAAGAAGCCATGAGAAAAGGTATAATATACATCTGACAAGCCTATGACTCCTTAAATTTATAAATGCCGCAGATTTGGCTTAATACATTTTGGCGTAAGGAACAAAAGATTATGAAATCAAAAACAAACAATGATACAGACAAATTTAGTAAAATACATTTTAAATAACATAAAATAACATAAATATAAATATATATATATAAACTGTTTTATCAAATTAGAAAATAAATTTTTCTACAAGCCAGAAAACAAATATTTAAAGCCAAAATATTTACTCAGAAAAATATTGTATTACATACAAGGAAGGAGAAAAACCAAACAAGGATCATATGAATATAAAGATATAATATTTACACAGAAGAGTATTATATTACAGGGCAGAAGAAGACCCAAAGAAAAATCATACATGATACGTTCACGAAACAGCACATAAAAAATTATTTAATCATTAAATGAGTGCTGTTTAAGTAATTTGTTTGAATATGATTAGTTAAATATTTTTGAAATAAATTTTTAAAGTTTATTTTTTGTAAATTTTCTGATAAACTATGACAAAGTCTTTGACCATGGAAAAATGGAATAGTAAAGTCATGGACCTGTAAATTTATTCAAGTTTTATATTTAAAATCAAGTTAGTTTATCACATAATATTAAACTATAAACATTTCTTATCTTAAAAAAATAAACAGGCAGCCATGTTAAATACCCTCGAAATATCTACTAGCTACACTCATACTTTAAGCTTTATTTCAGTTGAAATATTCTAAAGGCTTAAATATATTTACGAGCTTAATTTTCTTGAAATTTTCGAAATCAATAAATGTTGCTGTTTCTCCACGGTACGCTTTAGGTCTAATTGATGTAAATCTTAAATAAAATTCAAGTTATCTTAATATCTCATTAACAGTTATCATAGTAGTATTACATTAGTAGTATTACATTTGTAGTATTACAATAGTATTACAAATTTCCGAATGGTCAATCCCCAAAAATGTGCAAAATGCTATTGGCTGATAACACTGTGGGCATAAAAATTGCCTCTGACACCATTTCAGCACATTATTATATAAATGAACCTTCTGAATCCGAATATGATGCCCATTTTGACCTATAACCCACCGTTTTTTTTTAAAAATGGCCCCATATTTTTATAACTTTTCGGTGGTTTTATGGCTATAAATTTGATTTTCAGGAGGGGGGGGGGATTATTTTAACCGTTAAGTATCTTCTGAGGAGCTACAGAGTTGGAAGTTTTAAAACAGGGACATTTGCGACAAGAGTTTTTTTTTTTTTTTTTTTTTTTTTTTTTTTTTTTGGGGGGGGGGGGGAGGAGGGATTTGCCACTGAAATTATGCATTACATATCTTATATATATATATATATATATATATATATACATATATATACATATATATATATATATATATATATTATCTGTTATTAATGCTATTTTTTAAACTTTATATTTATTTTGTTTTTAGATGTTAAATTCATTATTTTTCATTCTTCAAATCTCATGGACATAAAATTATCGAACAGGGAAAGAAATTGAGGGAGAGGGGTATATCTAGAAAATGGTGGGTGACTGGGAAAAAGGGGAGTCATATTCGAATTCAAGAGGTCATTTTACATAAGAATCGGCAAGAATGGTGTCAGATCTCGAAAAAAAAAAAAAAAATTTAGAACAGTGTAATTTGACTGTAGAATCTGTTGTATTAATTATATATATATATTTGTTATAATCTGTTTATGGTTAGTTTTTGTTATTTTGCACTGATGACAGTTAGTTTAAAACTATCTGAACTGTAAAATATTAATTTACATTTTTGGCGTTTTTGACAGTGATATTGCTTTGGATTTTATCTTCTTAGTGTTAATTTTCTAAATCTTATTTAATTGTTTAATTACTTTTCCAATATATGCCAAAAACAGTCATATTACTTTAGGAACATTAATTATTTAACACATTTAATGTTAAAAACGTTTAAAAATTTCAAAATTATTTCTTAAAATACATGAGCATTTTTTTATTCTCTCGAAGCTATCACTAAAAGACATATAAATTATTATTTGAGATATTATATCCCTTTGTTAAAAAATAAAAGCAATTTATTTCCTTGTCTCAAATTTTTTGTTAAGCATTTGATTTATTACGCAATTAATTTACTTGATTTATGTCGGTGTGCCCATTTCTTTTATTACTTAAGGAGCATATATCGATATTCCCATCATCATTACTAATATTCAAGAATTTAACATAACTATTTATAAATGAATAGCTATATTTCGTAATTTAAGTGTTAGCTCAACACAATATGTTAAAATTTTTCATACACTTCCAATTAAAATTCTTTTTTTTTTTCTTTTTAGGGTACTTCATTACCAGTAAAATTTATCTTCAATTTATTAATTTTTCTTTTCTTTTCTTTTTTTTTTTTTTTTTACAGTTTATTTATTTAAAGCTAGTCACTTCTCAACAGTACTTTAAAACAAATGAGGATTATATTAGAAATTTTTCAAAACATTTTGAAAAAAAAATCCTTTGCAAATTTATCGGACACTTTATTTAAGAATCCTTTTAAACGAAATATATATATATATATATATATATATATATATATATATATATATGTATATATATATTTAAATAATGATAAATGATGACATGAAAGTGAAATGTAACAGACAACAAGAAAACTTATCAAACAATGTTAATAAACAAGAAAATTAGTTAAAGTTAAACACTATTTAAGCCAGAAAATTAAATTATGCTGTGCCAATCTCTTCAGCAGGTGGGAACACAGCTATTAAAAACTATGTAGCTATCTAAAACTAGCTATTAAAACTATGTAGCAGGTTTCAAAAGATATGTAGGCTAGCATACTCCAAATGTAATTCAAACTGAATTCAAACTGAATAGTAATGCAAAAAATTTTAAAATTGTAAAACAGTATTTCTATTTCTTGAAAATTAAATATTGAGTTTTGAAAACCAAAAATATTTCTATTTATTAAAATTAAATATTGAAAATCATAGGTTACAGCCAACAAAAAAACGAAAAAGCTGCAAAGAATAATGCTTACATATATAGATTTTTATACGAAAATGCTAGCCGCACATACCCCCACCCGAACCTGCCGGAAAAAGATGAAAAACTCACCACCTGCAAGAAGCAACAACTGCAAAATCTTTTCTATACAAATTAATTCTTGTCATTTATATTGAATTTAATATATATATATATATATATATACCCAACAAACACAAGACTTCTGGCCACAAGCTGTAAACGTTCTGGCCAAACTGACTTGTGGCCACTGGTATCATGCCAGTGCAATATTTTAAATAGCGCGCCTCAACTTCCGGCAGCCGGTGATTAACTAATCACGGGCCAGTGGGGGGAAACTAATATGCTTTTTCCTTGCTCAGAGCCACTAGAGATCGGTTTCGGGGGAGACACTTGTGGCCTTGCATCATTTAAGAAGAAGCGGCCCACGAGCCGATGCCCATAAAGATACCGAATCTACTAATCTCGCGCACGCGCAGACCATTTTATATCACCCCGTCATTCTTCCTCTTCCTAGTAAACAAGTAAAAATGGCGGATTGTGTCTGTGTGGCGTCGTCGTCTTTGAACAGTCGTCGTAAAGTGAAAGCAAAGAATCTTCCTGAAGTTTCACATGTGAGTATTCAAGTTCCTTTATACTTTCGTCTTTTTTTTTTTTTTTTTAATATATATGCTTAGACTTGTCTAACTTTATTATTTTAATGTGTGTGGTTATATATTATACACACACACATACATACAATGCATGTAATACTAAAAAAAACCCTAAGCAACTACTTTCTATCATAAAAATTTATTTCACAATTTATAAAAATTACACGTGTAAAAACCTACTTGATTTATGTCCTTTACATCTTAGTTAAGTTTTATATTATATATAAAAAAAAATGTTAATAAATCAATAATTAAATGTTGTTTTAAATTTTTGAAGTTCAATTAACTTTAAATTAAACTTTTATTTTATCTTTGTGATTAATTTCGTTTTAAGTGAAAATCTGTATTAACAGTCCAGCAACAGGTTCAGTAAATCGGTAAGCCTCACATGCAATCAGGTTTAGGTCTAGTTGACTAAATTTTTTTTCTCTTGCATATTAAGTTTGGTTCAGGTTAACTGATTTATTTTTCTTCTGGGTCAAATTGACTGAATTTTTTTCCTGCGGGTTAGGTTTAAGTTTCCAATGAGTCGGGTCAACTTAAGAACATCTTTCAAAAAATTTTATCATAATAAACAGAAATTTGTTTAATATAATTATAAATATACTACATATTCCTATGATTAAATATATGTGCTCACAAATTATTACATACATTAATAATGTTAGATATTGCAGAAAGGCAATAAACAAAGAAAAATCATATATATGTATATATACTGAACTTAAAGCATATTTTTGTACTCTTGAAGTACATAACACACATAAATGGTTAAAAATTATTAATCTATTTTTCATATTTTTAAATTTATAACTTAGTGTATCAAAATGAAACCTTAATTGTAATTTTATTTTGCAAAATTACATTTTTCACAATTTCACCAAAAGAAGACCCTAGCCGAAAAGTTTGTAAAGAACTCTATTTTCACACTAAATTTGAATTTACAAAATTATGTGTAGAAATTTTCACAATATCACAATGACCCTGTGTGAAAAGTCTGGACAGACCCCTGTATTTAGAGGGTACAATTAATTAAACAAGCAGTGAGAGCAGCCTCGAACTATATTTAACTGATTGTATGTTGTTAAATTAAAAGATTATGATTTTAAAAATTTTTGGAGCCTTCAGGGCTTTTTAAACACTACAATGTAAAATATGCTATCATTTTTAAAATACCATATGAGACATTGTTAAATGACATAAACTGGTATGAGAGCTAAATAAACAAGGAAATATTTTCTTTTTGAAATATCACCCGCAAGGTGGGCAAAGGCGAACTGGAATATGTGTATAACATTAATTAATAAATTGTATACTAATTAAATATTTACAATTTATACACCAGTGCTTGTATGAATAATTAAAATATAATGAATAATTAAAATATATAATAATATGTATAAAAATAATTTTAAAAAAGTTAAGGTATAATTTATTTTTGTGTTTATTAATGTTGCTTAGTAGAGATGAATCTAAAATTAAGAAATGAGAAATATTAGTTCGTCTAATGAAATATTTTGTTATATTTTACAAACTTTTTTTTAAATTTACATAAGAAATTATTAAAAATCTCATTTTTTTAAAGTTAGATAAACAATTTCATTCCATTAAAGCCAATAACTTTGGTATTTAAAAAATGTGATTTAAATCAGTGATATATATATATATATTTTTTTTCGAAAAAATCAATTGATTTAAATCAGCGATTTAAATCACTACAACCCTGAAAGAGTCATTAAGAAAAAGAAAAAAAAAAAATAGAAGAAGAAAAATTTTTTGTCAAACAATATCCTGTGAAAATCTTTTTATTGTGAAAAAATAAGCTTCCTTATTTATCTATTTATTTATTTAACTTTTTAAATAAGAAATGTCTTTTTCGTCCATTTTATTTTTTTAATCAGATGGAATGTCGATGTGTATAACTTGTTTATTGTTGTCGTTTGAAATAGCTTTTTCGATAAAATCGTTGCTTACAAATCATTACAAGCACAAATCATTGGCGATTCAGTAAAAAACTGGAAAATATAAACTGTTTTTTGATAATTATTCAACAATATATACATAGGTAGTATCTTTAAAGGGGCTCGAGTTCATTTTCATGTTATAATATCGCATAGGCAAACTTTAGCATATCTCTTCTCTTGGATAGTGAGCGACAGGCAAAGAGGCTCTCTGCTCATGTATTCTCACTTTGCTTGGAGAAATAACAGTGGGAGAAACGAAACTGACGAAGGAAACAAAACTTTCATGCATGCACTAAGCATTTCCCCCCCCCCCCAAGCTGGGGCGATCTCGGGCAGCGCATACACAGATTAGGCACTCCGAGAATCTAAAAAGGGGAGGTTAAATATGAGGTTATAAGATGGCAAGATTTTGCCATATTTAAATATATAAAAAGAATGTTTTCTGTCACCGTATCGTGTAAGAATTCTAGTAAGATCAATAACTAGAGCAAATTTTTACTCGCCACAGACAGTAAAAATTCCACTCGCCAATGGCGAGCTGGCAAGTGAAAATTTCGCACCCTGTGTATATTGAAAACCCTTTCAAACACAGGGGTTGATCCAGGTTTTAATTTTTGGGGCCCATTTTTGTGAAAAACAATTTTTTCTTTTGTGTGAAATTTTCATTTATTTTTGTGAAAATCAAAATATTTTTGTGAAAAAAAAAAGTTGTCACTAGAAACCTTTAATTTTCAGGGATGAGATTTTTCAGCTGATTTCAGCTTTTTTGTACATTTAGCTTTTCAGCTTAAAAAAAAAAAAAATCAGCTTTTTTTAATTTTTTATGTGCATTTGTTCTTTTTTATACATTGAAGATAAAAATAAATATTTATTACTGTAATATAATAAATTTTGTCATTAAAATTCTAGTTTCATTTCAACATCTTTCCTTTGCATACAGTTTCAGCCTTTTTGTATTTTTGTTATCTCATCCTTGCATTTTAGCAGTTACTCTATCTAACGTTTAATAGCAAGTTAATAGCATTTTATTAAACAAGTATAGACACTCATTAAAAGTAATACTGTAAACATCAGACATGTTACTTTTTAGGCTTGAAAATTATTATTCTTGGGATCAATGCAAATCTGCATTAAAACCTTTTGGACATATGTAGTAGGGGGGGGGAGGGGGTTAGCCTGAATTTATGCAATATATTATTAGCAATTTCTATGCGTTTGGCTTTCAAGAAATGTGAAATTCAAATTTGGAGAAAATGAAAAAGAAATAGCACTTCAAGTTCATTAGGAAAATACTGTTGAACTACATTACTTTGCTAATCAGTTGCCCCAGCAAACAATGCTTCTATAGAAAAAAACTTATTTTCAAGTACATGTGTAATAATTTTGTCTGTTTTTAACAGGGTTGTCAGATTTTCTGCCCGGGTAGATACCCATTTCCCCCGCCGGGGTGGGTTTTTTAACTTAAAAAACCCTGGGTTTTTTGGGGAAAAATGGGTTTTTATCAAATAGCATTTTGTAATAGTAAGTACTTTTTAAACACCAAAATGCAACAGTAAAGTGTTTGTTTACATACAAACATGCATGTACAAAATTTATTTGGCTATCATACAATATTTATTAGATTTATTATTTTCATAAAAAGTGAGTAAGTGTTCTTTAACTTGAAATCGATGGACCAAGAAAAAAATTAGTTATATAATTGTAAAAAGAAAATAACTGTACAAAGTATTAAAAATGTATTAAACGTTTACAAAAACATATTTCCTGAAATTAAATATGAAAAATAAGTCACATTTATGTTTTATAATTCAATAAAGAATAAAGCAGATGGATTAAAGGAAACACCATATCAGGGGTGCAGAATATGTCCGAACGAGGTTCGGGGGAAATTTAAACTGACTGGGGAAATTTTGAATATTTTTTTGAGAGAAAATAAATATGTAAATAAAAAATAACAATTTGCTACTTTGAAATGCTTATACACTAACAGCGATATTTTTATGTTACACTGTATACTTATTCTCTTAGAGATTTATTACATAGAACAAATGACTTTGTATAGCAAAGTAGATTTTTGCATTATTGAGGGAAATTTATACTGTGTTTGGGGGGAATTTTCCGAGGTTTGAACATTTTCTGCACCCCTGCACCATATTATCACCATAATAAAGGAAATGGAGAAATAATTATAAAAAAAATGAATATTTTTTAACATTTTATTGTAATGGTAGTAGTACACAAGAACAAAACATTTTTACACTACATAAAAATCCAAACTTTTCTACAAATTACCAGTCTTCTTCACTTTTACTTTTTAATAACTGGTGGCACTTAACTAGTTTTCGTGTTTTGTCATTGCCTAACCTATTATGAAGTTTGTTTTGCCCAAAGCCAAAAGTTGAAAACAGGCGCTCAACTGCTGCAGAACTGGCAGGCAATAAATTTAACAATTCCATAAAATGACAAAAATCTTGCTTTAGAAGACCATTTGATTTTTCGAAGTTGAAGGAGTTAAACCATTTGATTTTTCGGAGTTGAAGGAGTTAAAGTTCTAGTTATGGTTACATTAATAATTAATTTAAGCTTTCTTTTATAATGCAAGCTGTGTCATTTATGTTTATTATTATTATTTACTTTTCAAAATAAAAGTAACTTAGATAAATTTCAATTTTACAATTCCCCTTTCTCATTTCTTTCTATAATATATTTTCTTTCAAAATTATCTCTTTCCAATATTTTTTCTTTAAAAATGCTATTTTAAATGTTGTCTAAAAAAGTATTAATTGCAATAACAAAATGGAAAAAGTTAAACTGAAGGAAAGGAGGGAAAAAGTATGAATTTGTAAAAAAAAAAAAAAAAAAAAAAAAAAAAAATTAATAAAGGCAAAACAATTTTAGATTATTTCAGTAGTTGATCCAGATACTCTTATTTAAATTTAACAGATGGACAAAGTAGAATGATTTGAGAGTACGTATTTAAGTTCTGTTTATTTTATATCATTCTTTTTGCTTTTTGATATCTAAATGAAAAGGTGTATTATAAAAATAGTTAACAATAAACTCTTCAAAGTTATAAATTAAAAATGTAATTTTATTATTACAAAAAAACAATATTGATAAAAAGAAAAGCCTCCCTTTCTCTAACAATAAAAATAGCTAATAACAAAAACTTACTTTTGTGTATTTTAGATTAGTAGCACATTACATATAATTTTGTTAATGACTTTTAACTTGTAATGGAGATTACACATTAAAAGGATTTATAATAATTAAATTAATGATAATAAAATATGTAGTAATTTTTCTTTAAATTTATTTCTGTATCCCGACCAGAAACTGCTCTGCTTTGCTGTTTCTTTCTAATACTTAAAATTCAAATACAGCTGTTTTCTAGCGATACTTTGGAAAACCCTAAATTTCAAGCAGAATAATTAATTTTATTAATTAATTAAATAATGTTTTTAGTGCTTGCTAAATAATAAGCATAATAAATGTTATAAGCATACTATATATACACTTGTGTTGCATATTATTAGTTTTTAGAAAGAAGAAATTTTATTTTTCCCCATTTTCCCCAAAAAGCCCGGGTTTTTTACAACCCTGGTTTTTAAGCACTTAAAACTATTTTAATTATAATTAACATGATATATAATATAAGATTGATTGTTCTGATTTTGTTTATTGTGTGTATATATATGTATTTTATTATTGTATTTTTATTATTTATCATTTTTATTATTTATCATTATTTTATTATTTATCATTATTTTTATTATTGTAAAATTTATGTTGTGTCAGTTGCCTGATACCACTTTTGAGAGGGGGAGGGGGATCGTGAAAAGTTCAGCCCTTTTTTCTGCAAGCTTGTACCATGTCTGAAACATGGAAAATTTTTACAAAATTATTGTTTTTATAAAACAAAATTTTGTGAAAGGGCTGTTTTAATAAATCTGAATTTTGTGAAGGGGTCCATTTTAGAGATTTGAATTTTGTGAAGGACAGGGGCCCATTTTAAGGATTTGAATTTTGTGAAGGGGCTCATTTTAGAGATTTTAATTTTGTGTAGGGTCCCATTTTTTACCCCTAAAACATCATAAAATCAATTTAATAAACATGCAGAAACTTTTAAAATAATAAACTTTCAATTATTCATACCTAAAAGTTATTAATTCGCTTTGCTTTTGAAGGTTGGTAATTTGGAATTAAGTATTGTGCATATTTTTGTATTTTTTATGGTTTACAAATTAAAATTCTAAAATAACAGTAGTTTAATAATTAGCATTTGCTTGAACTATCAAGTATCTTTAGAAGTATAAGTGAGTTAAAAAATAAAAATTTTACAAAATAAAATATGAGGTTTAATTAATTCTTCTTCTTCTTTTTTTTTTTTTTTTTTTTTTTTTTTTTTAATTTATTTAAAAACAATGACCAGAGAATCAGGCCTGCTAATGTTAATATAAGGTTCAAAGACCTGAACAAATTCTAGCTTTATTTTCATGTTTATAAATAAACCCGATTATCGCCTCTATAAATAAAATTTGTGCAAATATGCACAATAGAAAAAGCAATTAAAAGCAGGGTTCGCCCAAGTGGGTCTAGCCCCATAAAACCCGCCTGGGTTTTTTCGGGCAGGCCCACTTGAAAACCCCCACTATTTTATAAAGTGGGTATTTTAAAAAAATTCAAAATTCCCACCTGGATTTGGTCATTATTTTTTTTTCTCTTTGCATTCAGCACCGGCTTCCTCTGCATCAATTGGAAGATTTTTCTCAACTTTTGGATTAGTTTGAAGTAAGCTACGCAGTCGTTTAGGAGTTGACAAAGCAGCAAATTAGTCAGTACTGACTAAATTTTTCATTCAGTAATATAATATTTTTTGTGTTCCTATACGCAAGCGAAGTGATGACGTCACTGACCGTCTGTGAAGCCAAGAAAAAGATTTCCTATTTTAATCGCCTACTAGATTTTTTGTAAAAAAATTATTAAAAATGAAGGAAAATTATTTCCCAATTTTAATCCCCATATTTGGGTATAGATATGTGTCAGTTATTGTGTACATATGTTAGATTAAGTTATTTTTGCTGTAAAATTGATAAAATTTGAATTTAAAATTTCATAACTTGAGAAAAAAAATGACTAACTTCCATATTCGATTGAAAACAGGGTTTAAACTGCCGTTCGCTTTTTTCGCATTTTGCGAAAGGATATCGTATTTTGCGAAAATATGCCAGAGAGAATTTCGCTAAAAAGCGAAAACAAGATGATTTCACAAAATTTCTCAACATAAAAATCTCTAATTTAATTAAAATAATCCCTGGCAAAAAATTACGAAACTACTAAAAAATATCGGAAATTGTTTCATTTATTTAGTATATTTTGATTTAATTTCGATTTTCAATGGGCTAAGTTTTAATGGGGCCGCGCGAGAACAAACAGCTATCGTCTGCTTAAACGAACGAGCAATCTCGCATGGCCCCGGTTTCTTTTTGGAAGTCAGCTTTGAAGACAGTGCGAATTTCGCCGATTAGCGGCAAAATATTTATATTTTTCGCGGATCGTTGTTGATAAAATTCTTTATTTAAAAAAATAAATTAATCGCGATTTTTCTGGAATTGACATTGATAAAAATCCTTCATTTCAGAAAATATTGCGTATTTCGGCATTTAGAGAAGAAAAAAGCAGAAATTTTGAGTAATTAGCCATGATTAATTTTTTTTCTTCTCAAAAAACAATGAAATGTTCCAGATTTCGGCAGCAGATCACGAAAATGATGCGTATTTCGGAAATTTTACATAAAAAAAGAAATGTTGATTTACATTTATAGCTTTGAAAATAGAACGAATTTGGAATAAATAAGGAATTTGGGGAATTGGCGGCAGAAAATATAAATAATTCAGTAATTAGATGTTATTAATCTGCATTTTTCTTTCTTTCTTTCTTTTTTTTTTTTTTTTTTACAGCAGTAAAATAAACCCATATTTCGGCAAATAATCGTGAAATAATCACATATTTGGAATTAATGAAGAAAACATTTAAACAAGCAGCAGATTAGGAAAAACTATTGAATGAATTTCTCAAATGCCTTATTGAAGGAATTAAGGGAATGGTTTGGAGATATCAAATAAACTATTCTATTTAATATGCTACTTTCAAAAATATTTGCGAAAATAATAGCAATATAGATATAGACTGGAATAGATGAAATAAAGAAAATTTCAAAAATAGTCCTGTATACAAAAATACATTTATTGAAAACCAAATGTTGTCTGAATGGAACGTATTCAAAAAGTAATTAGAATCAGATGTATAGACAACACTTTTTACAATTTACAATTTCTAAATGAAAATGAAATGCATGATGAATATCCCTTGTTATGCTCTATAGTGGAATATGCTTCGAGCTTACCTGTACACATAGCAGACTGTGAAAGAGCTTTTCCTCAAATGAATTTAATAAAAACAATTATAAGAAATCGTTTAACAACAGAAATTGTAAGTCGATTACTTATGATAAATGTAGAAAGACTTCCAAGCAAAGAATTCAATTTTCAAAAAGCTTTCAAAAATTGATGTTCTTCAAAGCCAAGGAGAATTGTACCATAAGCCTATTTAGTTTTAACATTTGTAATGCAGCTAACTGGATTTAAACCACAATATTTATTTAGAGGTGAAGTCATGTATTTTAGTTAAAATTATTTTGAAAAAATTCAATAATAATATTTTTTTCCTCTATGCAGAACAATCATATCCCTCATCAGAGGAAAATAGTGTGTGTAAAATTTATGTATGTCAAAATAAAAGTAGCAAATTTAATTTCAGATTCAAGTTCTTTTTTCCCCTTAAAGTATTTAAGTATTTTTATAAACCCTCCCCCCCCCTCTTCTTTCCCGAAAAGAAAAAGCTAAAGTACTTTTGAAAAAGCTAAAATACTAATTGGTCATTTTAGCTAAAATGCTAAAGACATTTTTTCGCCAGGTCATACCCTGATTGAAAACATAAACATTTCATTTCAAAGGGTGATATTTACACAATAAATGTCCAACTAATATACTATTTAAAAAGAAAATGATAAATTTTCTATCGTAATTTGAAGTCATATTTGTTTTCGAATGTCTAAATAAAGTATCTGATATAAGATACTAATATGTTGCAGCGGAATAGATTTGATATCTGTCATCCTTGGCGGGAAAAAGAAAATCGCCAAATTATCTTGCGAACATATTTAATTCCTTTCAAAAATCATGGTTATTTTAATAACTTGTATTAGGAGAGCAACGAATAATATGAAACAATATTTCATACAATACATATTATGAAAATATACATCTGGCATGTATATTTTCGATTTTCGTATTACATTTTTGATCGCCAAATACAAGAAATGCCAAGAATGACAGAGTTTTGAAATTTAACATTAAAATTTTGTCAAATTGAAAGCAAAATAACTTAATCTAACACATTGTGCATGATAACTAATTTGTAATTACATCCGAATATGGGGATTAAAATCGGAAAATAATTTTCCTTATTTTTTAATATTTTTTTACAAAAAATCCAATTGACGATTACCATAGGAAATCTTTTTCTTGGTTCCACAGATGGTCAGTGACGTCACACTTTGCTTGCATATTCTGTTAGTGCTGAAGTAAGAATATCGATTTTCATTCAGCAATATCTGATATTTTTTATGTTTTACCTAATAAAATACATGTAATTATTTAAATTTTTTTATTTAAATTTTTAAAGAAAGGATTATTTATGCGAATAACATTACTTAAATACCTTAAATAAGTATAATGTATATATTGAATTCACAAATTATATTTAATAATGTGTGTAATAATTAAGTGTAACAGCGTTTTTGATAATTTGAAAGAAATCTAATGGCAGTTGCATATTACTAGTATATGAAATAATATTAAAAATAAATAGCTATGAATCACTGGACTTTTAAATTAGGTTTGTTTTTTCCTGTGATCACATTTAAAACTGGACCAATTCAGGTAGAACATTTAAAATGAAATAAAGATTTAAAAGTTTTCTGAAAAAAAAAACAAAAAAAAAAACGATAAAACCCGGGTTTTAGAGGGTGGGCCCAGGTGGGCTGAACTTAAAAAAAAAAAAAAAAAAAAAAAAACGGGTTTTTTTTCAAACCCTGGTGTGAATATATCTACATGTCACATAAGTAAGTCATGTCACCTCAAAACATATAGATACACCAACATTGCAAAGTCAAATTTTTGTCATGATTACAATACTTTCCATACGTATGTATTTTTGTAAAGTAAAAAATTGCATGATAGGTATGTGAATAATTAAATTTCTTCATGCTTAATAACTAATTTTTAAAAGGTATTTGTGACTATGAGAGAAGAAATAACAATGTTGTTGATAGCAGTAGATGGAAGGGGGGGGGGGGGAGAGGACTGAAGTTGAAGATATAAAATATTACTTTTGCATCCACTTTTAGAAAAATACAGGTATATTTATTTATGAAATATTGTGATTTTTGCTGATTTCATGTCTATTTTGAAAGATTCAAATTGATTATGCAAACATATTAATAAAAAATTGTTTTTTTATATACGGAAAGAATAAAGATAAATTTTAACTTACTACTTGCAAATAATTAATAGTGGACAAAAGTAGACAAAATTGTTTTGTCCAGGACGGTTTTAACCAGTTTTTTTTCCACTATGGAAAAACCGAACAGCCCTGTAATTAAGCTAGAGAGTGATCTAAACTTATTAGTATGGCAGGTCGTACTATTTTAGACAACAATTTTGCTATTGTCACCATTTATTGCATTACACCTTGATTGAATATGCAAACATTTTTTTTTTTTTTTTTTAAATATATAAAGCTGAAAATTTGTCATTGTATCTGTCTGGATTATTAGATTTTGTCAAAAATTGACACACTGATAATAAGGACAATATCTAGTTAATGCCATATTTTTTAGTACATTTGGATAATTGTTTAAAAAAAAAAATACTAAGTAAAAACCCTGTTTTAACTTTAAAATCATTTTTAAAAAATTGATGTCAAAAGTAAATAGTGAATATATTTCTTTTTATATCAAAAAGAAAGAAAGAATGCACAAACATATTTTTTTTCTTTCTTTTTTATAATTAAAATAAAATTGAGAAAAATCATGCTAGAGAAATCAGAATAGCTTCAGTGTAGAACCCCTTTGTGAAATTTTAAATTTGGCACCAAATTAGCTCAGACATTTCTTGCCAAGGTCTTTACTTACGCAATTGCAATAGCCATTTTACTTAATCGTCAAAATTATAAAGATTTAAAAGTCGCCAAGGGGCTCCTAAGTTAAAGCTATACCTATACTATACCAAAGTAATTTTAATGAATAAATATAGTAAATGATGCTAGGGAATAAAATACAGTTACTGCATTATAAGAAATCACCGCAGAACTTAATTTTAAAGTAATAAGTACAACACTTTGAATAAACACCATAAAATGCAGTATACTCGCACAATTTAACTGTGGTGAGTTTATTGCATTTTATGGTGTTTATTCAAAGTGTTGTACTTACTACAGTTACTGCATGCCTCTATATGGAAGAAAATATTAAAATGAATCCTATCATACTAAATTAAATTCTGTTTGCAAAGAATGTAAGCAGTACTTTTTTTTTTTTTTTTTACATTTTTGTATAGTAATCTTTTCCTTTGTCTTTTTCAAACTATAAATTAAAGCAATGAAATTTTCATATTGTTTATACAGGATGTTAGCAGTCGCCAAATTTCATGATGGATCGCAGGCAGCATCTTAGTGTGGCTAAAAGAAAATTTAAAAAAAATTCCAGTGGCCTTATGGATATGCAGATAAGTAGTCTTGTAAAATTTTTTTGAGACTTGAGAAGTCATTCTTATCGTATATCTAAAACCTAAAATTATGAGAAATTTTGTTTTATAACCCCTTCATTCTTAGTACAGTCATAATTAGTAATTTAAGTCAGTTTACTTAGTAATTAAAATCATTAAAATTCTTTTAATATGTACAAAGAAATTTAAAATTTAACACTAGCCAGGGCTTGTGCTGACCGTTTGAAAAGTGGGGTCCCAAAACCTCATCACGAAGAAAAATATGGGTAAAGTTTTAAAAAATAGGGAGCAACCCCCTACCCCAACCCCCGTTTTTTTTTTTTGGGGGGGGGAGGGGGGTTGTAACTGCTAATATTTTCCACAAACACAAAGTTTTTCACAATTCTTTTTTGCATTTTAAATATTGCATTTAAAAAAAAAAAAAATCTTAATTATTTTTTGTCATAGGATGTCAGCGCTTAATTCTGTTAAACTTGTGTTTGATCATGTAGCTAAAACAGTGCATTACTAAATAAAATTAATAAAAAAGCGCAAAGAAAATTATTTAATGAAATTGAAAGAAGTTTTAAAAAAGTAAAAATTATGATCATTTTGACGACAGCAATAGACTTGGAACAAGATTAATAAAAATAATCTAAAAAAAAAAAAAAAAAATCTCTTATTACAGAAACTTACATTTACCAGGTAATTTTCTTCTTAAAGACACTTAAAAAAAATAAAAAGTATAAGACCCATTATCCGACACCCGCAAGATCGGAATTTTGGAATGTTCCAGATTTTGGGTTTATTTTTAGTTTTTTTTATTGATTTTTTTTTTTTTTTTTTTTTTTTTTATTATAAAACACAACTCACTAATAACAGAACATATATAAAGAAAAAATTACGTTTTTGCACCTGTTATTTAACTAGATATTTTTTTTTTTCTTCTTTCTCTTATATAATAAAATAAAAGTTAATATTTTAGATGCATTATTTAATATCCATTTTAACACTATCATTATGCAAGAATAATTTGTATTAAGTTTCATTTATAAGCTTTTTCTTTTTAGTAGTAGTAGTTTGTTTCTGAAACAGTTCCTCAGTAGTTCTGAAAAGTTCCAGTTCCTTTTATTTCTATTGAATCTAGCAGAAAATAAAAAATAACTGCAATAATACATATATGTTAACAAGTACACATGCACATTTAATTGAAAATTATCCAATGTATCGTCTAAATATTATTTACGAAAAGTGCTTTGAAAAATAAGTCCATTTGGGAATAGAAGCGGCGATAAGCGAACAAAAATTTGCATCTTCAGTCCTGCCTTCTCATTTACCCCCTACTATACGCAAGCTGGTCGTTTGTTTCACTTTAATCCCCCCCCCCCACTTTAATATTGAAGCGCAATTCCCATCCCTCCCCCATCTTCGGAAGTTTGGAGAATATTTCCTCTTCTCTTGCATCATCCTCAGTGGGACTCTGATTATTATTAGCGTTTCCTGTGCCCCTTTGGACGCCCTGCTCAACTCTTAATTCCTTTTCGCCATCCAGACCATCTCGTCAACGCACGTAACAGTTTCACTGTTACACTTAGGTTTTTCAAGGAGTTATTTATTTATTTTATTTTATTTTATTTTTATTTTATTTCATAACTCCTGGTGCTTCACTCTGATTGGTCTCTGCCCATGCGGAGATTTACTCAGAGATCAAAATTCTAAATTCATCCTTTTGGCTTTCAATTAATTTATGGAAAATTATTTTTATGTTTTTCTCATTTTTCGTTGGAGGTAAGCATTGGTTGCGACCAAATGCAGGTACTCTGAAGCACATCGTTGACTTGACTACGGGCTTTCATGCAGATTTCGTTTCAGAAACTGGCCTGGGTCAGCACACGGCATGGCTTTGCCGCCATTCCGTCAGCACCATCGCTCACAGCTGCCACGTTATCGGTGCCGCTAAATGTACTGGTGAATGGATCAACAGAGCAAAATGCTAAAAGAAAAGTTTTTATTTTTGTTTACTTTTAAAAAGCAAAACTGTCTTAACAAAAAATTAAAAAACACTGAAATAGACCACCAAATAAAATCATAGAATTCTTTTATATGGTTGGTTGCAAAACCACGGGGTTCCGGAAATTTTCCAGACCATAAAACACCTTTGACCATTTCCAGAGAAAAATAAATTTATACTTAATTTTCCGATTTTCGAAATACCCAATAAAAGGCTTGGTTCATTTGGACATTTTTTTTTCTTTCTATTCTCTCCTTTTTTATTTTTAGTTAAGTAAGTTCTGTCTTTAAATACGTCTATTCTCTCCTTTTTTATTTTTAGTTAAGTAAGTTCTGTCTTTAAATACGAAATGTTTTTAAAATCGTAGGAAGAAAAAAAAAAAAAAATGTGAAAGGAATCCGGATTGTGGAATTCCACATAATCGGTACTAACTGTATTTTGAAATTTATTCAAAAGAGCATTTATTTATTTATTTATTTATTTATTTTTAGAAATAACATTTGCTAATATTACATATTCTGATGAGATTGATTCTGCTAACTAAATAAACAAACAATTCCCACCTCCCCCCCCCCAAAAAAAAAAAAATAAAAATAAAAAAACATTTGCATCTCTAAACTATTCTACTTTATGCTGATGCCGGCTTTTGTTTGGTCACTTTGCACATGCTCCATCAGACAGAACGCGCAAGGAAAGGGAGAGAAGTGACGTCATCGTTTAAGAACTGGAGCAGATGCAACCTAATACTACTAATAATCCAGCTCGGCGATTCCTTTGCTTTTGAAAGAGGAAACAAGACTATTTCTCTCATTCTTCTAAATTTAGAGCTAAATAGCCCAGGAAAATAAATTGCTTTGAAATGACACGAAATTAAATAAAAGAAAATTTACTGATTTAGAATAAAGGATAATTTTGGGGGGGGGGGAAATCGGGTCCTCGGGACCCGCAATTTCACAAATTTTGCATCCCTTTAATTAAAATTGGGATCAATGGAGCACTATAGTGCACCAACGCGAGCCCTGACTAGCTATATAAAATAAAAAATTTAATATCCTTAAAATAGTGTTCACATTTTTTTAAAAAAAGGGCAGGGTGGATTTATCGAAAACAGCACTTTTTTGTGATTAAAAGTGCACATATTAACCCTCTAAGTGCTGGTCGTTTCACTCTTAAGTGCTAATCATTTTTAAGGCACCGCGCAGATATATAAAATCGATTGATATCTCGATTTTGTGTGTTGTTATATAGATTTTACGAATCGTCTCATTGCGAGACGATAGCACTCTAGCAGGGATCCTAATCGTCTTGCAGCGAGATGATAGCGCTTCGAGGGTTAATAGCCGATAAGGCACTTTCTTCACCACTTGTTAAATGGTTTATTAAATGTGCAGTCCACAAAATAAATTAATAAATAAAAATAGAACAATCCTGTCAAAATTTTTTACCACCGGGAAAACTTGTTGCAGAACATTCAAAAGTATTCTGCTATGGGGGATATATATGATCAAAGTATTGTAATTATGAAATTTTAATAATACATAAAGTATGCTAAAGAGTTTATGCAATATTCTTGGTATCACACAAGATAAAAATTTTTGTTCATAATTTTGTTTGACTAGTTAAATGTTTATAGTAAGAAACCACACATTTACAAAAATACTGGTGCCTCAAACCAAAGTGGGACGAGATCATCAAATGTATGGATGCAAAATCTTGTATACAGGGGTCGATCCAGGTTTTAATTTTTGGGTCCCTTTTTTGTGAAATTTTTATTTATTTTTGTGAAAAAAAAAAAAAAAAAATTACATTTTAAGTCATTCTAAATAATGTTTAATATCAAATTAATATAGTTTCATTGAATCAATTAATTAAAAATAATACTGAAAACATGGAAACATTTTATAAAAGATTACTTTTGTAAAACAAAATCTTGTGAAGGGCTCATTTCATAAATTTGAATTTTGTGAAGGGTCCTCTTTTATAGATTTGAATTTTGTGAAAGGTCTTCTTTTATGGATTTGAATTTTGTGAAGGGGCAGCAAAGGGGACCCAATTTTTGCCTGGATTGACCCCTGGTATATATTCAAAGAAACAACAAAAAATACATGAATGGGTGATATTGAACACTTTTACTTTTTATAGGTTCTAAAGTTTAATAAAGCAAGCTTCCAAAAGGTATTGATATTTATGCTGCATATGGAGAAAGATTGGAAATCATAAGACTTCTGCAGAGCATTTAATCAGATTTTTAGGATGAGAAGGGAGGGGATCACAAAATTATAAGTGAGAGATATTGAACAATTCTACTTCTTTATAAGTACTGGAATCTATTTACATAAGTTAAAAATATTTTAAATCTCCCTCTTTAAATTCTAGAATTTAATAAAGCATGTTTAAAATTACATTTATGCTATGGAGGGAGAAAAATTGAAAATTGCAATCTAACTGTCACCAATAATTTTAAGAAGTGATGTGATCGACATTTCTTCGATTTTATTCGCGTTTTATGTATATCAATTGCCACTTTTAAAAATATTTGGTGGCTATTGAATAAAGAAATCTGGCAACACTGAAGGATGGGTGGCAAATCGACCAACTAGCGACTACTAACGGGTTAAAAATCTGGAGACTTGGAATTTTTGAACAATACTATTTTGAAAAAAAAATAGCACTTATGTGTCTCATGTCTCACATTTTCTGTCATAGGGGTGGCTCTGTAATAAGCTTCCTAAAATAGCGGCAATTATTTAAAAACAAATTATTGGAAGTGAGTAAAGTTTATCTATCTTTTCCAGATAGTTGAATGTAGTTTAACCATGTTTAATTTCAGCAAGAAAATACTTGTCAATTTCTATATTTTTGCCAATTTTTTTGTTTACCCGTCCTCTCTCTGAATATATCCTGACTTTCAAAGAAAGATTGAGGGGGAGCTTGAGCAGTATTTTACAGTATATATATATAATTTTCTTGAATCCCATAGTTTTCTTTATATTGACAAACTTTTTTTTAATGATTATGCGAAGAATATATGAGTAAAAAAAGAAATGGATTAGGGGAACAAACTGAGCTATCATTTAAAGCTCATAAAAGCATTGTATTTTAATTAGATTGCATGCTTCACATGTCAAGATTTTTTAATGTAAATAAGTATTTATTTTATTCTTTCTTTTTCTAGCTGCTGTGAGGAGGATCAGATCTGGAAAAAGTCAATTACTCGTTTGTTAACTGCCATGTTAACGAAGCGGGAAAAAATGATACAAAAAATAAATGAAATTTTTTGAAGTTACTTGTTTTTGTTTGTTACAAAGCAAAGTTTACACACACACACACACATTAAAAAAAAAAAAAAAAGCTTAAATTAGTTTTTTTTTTAACTTAGAAAATGACAGGGTTGCTACAGTACCTGTAATTTTAATGAAAACTTGGAAAGTTCAGGGAGTTTCACAGTTTATTGTAAAAACAGGAAAAACTCAGGCAATTTTTTGGGGGGAAAATCATATTTAAAGTCTCAAGTTATTAATGTATTAAGTCTTTTAGTTTAAAATTTTAAATTGTCAGTTAATGCTTAATGGTAAAAAAAAAAAAAAAACTTATGAAAATTCTTTTCGAGAATCGTGTAGCATGATTGAAAATATCCTTTAGTATTAAATTGTTCGACTTTAGAACTTTCTCTTTAATTTGTTATTATTAATAGTAAGTTAACAAATAAATGATTTTTCAAGCATAGTTCTATCAGAATAAAATATTTAAAAGAGAAAAAAGTGATTTAAATATTAAAAAACTAATAAAATATAATCTTTTGTTGGATTTTTTTTTTTTTTTTTTTTTAATTCTACAAATATTTTTCATAAGAATCTGGCTATAGCTTCTTGGATTTTTGCATTATTTATTATTTATAGTCTTACATTTATTTCAGTTAGATTTAGTATTTACGAGCTTAATTTCAGTTTACTCTTGCTTATTAAAAATGAGAAAAATATTTGCATATATATGCTGTGACATGATTAAATTGTGGTAAAAATTTCATTTCTTAATGCAGTGTTCAAATTTTACATTTTAGTAGAACATGTTCAGTAAAGCTTCTTTTTTTTCTTTTTAATAATAAAGATTTGATACCTAGCTTCTCTATTGTGAGCTACAATCAACACTGGATTTTAACTATGAGATTTATGCAAGTGCTATAGACTGCATTTGAAAATATTTTTTTTCATTGTTAATTTATTAAAAGAGCCCTTTCTCCCTTCCCATGTTATCCAATGGGATTTTTGTTGCTTCGTTTCATAAGGATGTCTCATTCAAAAATAAAGTTTTTCGAATTTTTTTTTTTTTTTTTTTTAAATATTACTCTTTGAACAGGTCACCTTTTAGCTTAGTGAGTAATTTTTCGAAAAAATCAATTTAAATATTTTATTTCAATAAGTAAATTTAGGAGTCTAAGTTTGGATCTCTAAATGAAATATTTATTTATTTTTTTTTAATTACTATAAAAGACGACATGTTCAAAGAGTAATATTCAAGAAACAGAATTCGAAAAATTTCATTTTTGAATGAGATACTTTTATAAAACGAAGCAACAAAAATCCCATTGAATAAAATGAGAAGAAAGAGAGAGGGAGGGAATTTGACTGCTGTACAGCCTTAAAGGTGGGTATCACAGATATTGTAATCAGTTTTTATAAATTACTGTGTTTGAAATGTTAATTTTGCACACATATGCATTGAAATGCAGCAATATTAAATATATTATTTTTATTTTGAAAAGTAAAGAAAAAAAAAAAAAAAACTTATTCAAGATTCTTAAAATGTTACTTGCTTACTAGTTTTTATTTATTTATTTTTTTTTTTCTTGTAGATCTTAGATTATTTTAGTTTAACAATATATTCTAAACAGATTTTTGTATTTTGTAAATTCATTGATAAGTTAAATTAAAAAAAAAAAAAAAAAAAAAAAAAAAATTGTTTGAATATGCCAGAATTTTCCATTAAGTTTCAGCATTCAAACAAAAATATTTATTTACTTATCAATGGATCCACAAAATAATATCCATGTATGTTTAGTTTATATTGTAAACTATAATAATGTAGAAACAAGACAATTAAAAATTGCATTTTTGAAATATTCAATGAAATAAAATAGTCTGAAAATTTTTGATATATTTTAACATTGAGTTATTTAAAAGAAAATGTGTGTTTTTTTTTTTTTTTTTTTTTTTTTTTTTTATTTAACAGTAATTTATGAAAAAGATTTATGCCAACTATTCCCTTGAAAACTCTTCTTAATGGTAAATAAAATTTAGCAACAAAACAAGATTCAGAATTTAGTTTTATCACATGATGACTTGAGAAGAAAAATTGTTACTGTGTTTACTGCTTATCAATAACAAATAAGAGGAATTTTTGTATGCAGGTTTCAAGAGTTCCAAGAAACTTTAAGGGTAGGTCAGGCATGTCAAAAAAATCATTTTTACATAGAAACATATTGGCAGAAATGTCATGTATCTGCACTAATTAGACAACAATACAATATAAATCAATGCAGATATGGATTTAAAAGAAAAAACAAGTTTATTGAAACACTGTGTGCATGTTACAAAAAGTGCTCAAAATACTTTCCATCGGTAGCAACACAAGCTTCACAATGGCATATCATGAATTGGCAAACACTTTCAAACAGTCCAGGTCTGTCACAGATATGTACTATTTCAACAACTTGTGCTACAAAGTCTTAAGCAGAGTCGTTCACAAGGTCTTTTATGAATTCCATAGGAAGATATTGATAGGGGGACAAATCGGGAGATTGTGGTTGCCAGGCAGTGGGTCAGCCCCTGACAATCAACAGTGCCATGGCTTGTGTTACTCAATTCATTTTCAGCCAAATAAATGCTTTCTTCTTGTGAGCATATATGGTGCTCCGCGTATTTTTCTATGTAAAAATTATTTGTTTCGTTCGGCAGAATTCTTGAAATACCTGTATATCACCATTGCTGGTAAAAATATACTTTATATTAAATATATATATATATCAATCAGAAATTTCCTTTAATACATTATTATATATAAAGAATAATACAAAAAATAGTTTTGTATAATATATAAAGAAATTATATATGTATATATATCAGGATAGTGACAGATCAGCCTTTTTCCCCTAATCTTTCCCAAGAATCAGGAGAAAAAATTTGATATGTCACCACCCTGTATATATATTAAATTTTTGCTTTCTGAAAATAAAGTATACTCAGTAGTTGAGTGAAACATTGAAATTTTCTATGTTACAGAAGTGCTTCTCACATTTTCTGAGCATATTTTTTACAGATACACCACTGATAGTTCTGATTGAAAATTGGCCAGAAATGCAGACTTGGCTATTCTGAAAACAATTTTATGACGGTAACAAATCCATATATAACTTCAAGATTATACAATACTTATGTTCACTGGCAGAGAAAAACAAAGTTATTTTATAGGAAAATTTGTAACTACAATGAACCACTTCACATAATGTATTTCATTGAATTCTGTTTTCACATTCAGAAAATTCACATCCATACAATTAGTACTCTGTTTTGTAAGTTCATTTTTTAATATTTTATTTCAAAGCTAAAACAAACAGTTAAATTTTCACATTTTTAAACACAAAATGAAAAATTTTACAAATTTTCAGAAAATGAGTACTAATTTAATGGATGTGAATTTTCTGAATGTGAAAATGGAATTTCAAAAAAATTAAGTGATGAATAATTCTGGTAACAAATTTTCCAGTGGAATAATTTGAGCTTTGGCCATTGCTAGTAACACTGTTGGGAACTTTTGGCCAATTTTTATTAATATTAACCATTTGTGGCTTGATGGTGGGCAACTTTCGGCTAGTTTTTATTTATAATAGCTGTTAATGATATGATGGCGGGCCACTTTCAGCTAATTTGCATTAATGTTAACTGTTAACGGCATGATAGAGGGGGACCTTTCGGCCAATTTTCATATTTGTCAACCCTTAGTGGCTTGATAACGGGTAACTTTCGGCCAATTTTCATGTTTGTCAGCCATTAGTGGCTTGATAACGGGTAACTTGCGGTCAATTTTCATATTTGTCAGCCATTACTGGCTTGATAACGGGTAACTTGCGGCCAATTTTCATATTTGTCAGCCATTAGTGGCTTGATAACGGGTAACTTGCGGCCAATTTTCATGTTTGTCAGCCATTAGTGGCTTGATAATGGGTAACTTGCGGCCAATTTTCATATTTGTCAGCCATTACTGGCTTGATAACGGGTAACTTGCGGCCAATTTTCATATTTGTCAGCCATTAGTGGCTTGATAACGGGTAACTTGCGGCCAGTTTTCATATTTGTCAGCCACTAGTTGCTTGATAACGGGTAACGTGCGGCCAATTTTCATATTTGTCAGCCATTAGTGGCTTGATAACGGGTAACTTGCGGCCAGTTTTCGTATTTGTCAACCATTAGTGGCTAGATAACGGGTAACTTACGGCCAATTTTCATATTTGTCAGCCATTAGTGGCTTGATAACGGGTAACTTGCGGCCAATTTTCATATTTGTCAGCCATTAGTGGCTTGATAACGGGTAACTTGCGGCCAGTTTTCATATTTGTCAGCCACTAGTTGCTTGATAACGGGTAACGTGCGGCCAATTTTCATATTTGTCAGCCATTAGTGGCTTGATAACGGGTAACTTGCGGCCAGTTTTCGTATTTGTCAACCATTAGTGGCTAGATAACGGGTAACTTACGGCCAATTTTCATATTTGTCAACCACTAGTGGCTTGGTGGTGGCCATCTTTCAGTTAATTTTCTTTAATATTAATTGTTAATGGCATGATGGTGGGCAACTATTGGCCAATTTTTATATTTGCCAACCATTAGTGGCCTGTTGGTGGGCATCTTTCGGCTAATTTTCAGTTATCGTGACCATTAATGACATGATGGTGGGCAAGTTCTGGCTAGCTTTCATTTATGTTAAGCATTAATGGCATGATAATGGGCATGTTTTGGCTAATTTTCATTTATGTTAGCCATTAGTGGCATGATGGCGGGCAGCTTACTGTACTTACGGCCAAACTTAATTTGGCCGTATTGAGGCCGGCGTGACACTTTTGTTACGTTGCCGTTACGGCCACCGATAGCGGGCCGCTACAAGTTGCTTATGGCCAAAGGTAACATAGCCACAAGTGGGCCATTACCTCCGTGTTTGTTGGGTATATATATATATATATAGAGAGAGAGAGAGAGAGACTAAAACGTATCTTTCGTGTAATATGACAACAGATATCATATTTGAACAAACTTTCATGAAACAAGTTTGTTCAAATATGCATTCATCTTTGATTTTTTCAAAATATCGCTTAAAAGAGGTCCTGTTTATGTTCTTCAGCGTTTTTTCCCGTTTAATTATTCAAAGTTAGTCACATCTCAACAGTGCTTCAAAACAAATAATAATTACGTTAGAAATAATTCAAAACATTTTCAAAAGAATTCAACGCAAATTTATCGGACACATTATTTAAAAACCCTTTTATGAAGATTATATATATATATATATATATAAATGAAATAAAACTTATATATCTTTTAATGTGACAACAGAACTGATATTTCATGAATCAAGTTTGCTTTAAAATACATTTATCTTTGATTTTTTTTCAAAAAATCGCTTAAAACATGTCCTAGTTATATTCTTAAGCTTTTTGTCAGTTTATTTACTAAAAGTTAGTCACATCTCAACAGTGCTTCAAAATAAATGATAGAAATAGTTCAAAATATTTTGAAAACAGTTCTACGCAAATTTATCTGACACTTTATTTAAAAACCTTTTATAAAGATTAATATATATATATATATATATATATATATATATATATATATATATAAATGGAATAAAACTTATCTATCTTTTAATGTGACAAAAGCAATGATATTTGATGAATCAAGTTTGCTCTAATATACATTTATCTTTGAATTTTTAAAAAAATTGCTTAAAACAGGTTCTAGTTATGCTCTTCAGCTTTTTTTAGTTTATTTATTAAAAGTTAATCACATATTATCAGTGTTTCAAAACAAATGAAAATTACATTAGAAATAATTCAAAGCATTTTGAAAAGAATCTAACGCAAATTTTTCCGACACTTTATTTTAAAATCCTTTTATAATAATGATAATATATACATATATATATATAAAAATGGAATAAAACTAATCTTTCGTTTAATATAACAAAATAAATTACTTTTCCCGAAACAAGTTCCTCTAATATACATTTATCTTTGAATTTTTCAAAAAACCTTAAGAGAGGTCGCATTTATGTTCTATTAAAGATTTTTATTAATCTGTAACTTTGAAATAAATTAATTTGTTAATGATTTTTTCTATTGGAGTCACATGAAAATTATTCAAAATGGATTAAAGTATTCATTTTTAAATTTAAATTATTCAAAAGTCACTTATATATTTATATATTTAACGCAATGAAAAATAATGCTTATCTTATTGTGAAATTCTACAAATATAAGTGGTTATTATACAGTAAGATTTAAATACTTTTATGTATATATAATTTTTATTCAGAAAGTTACTTATATAGAAGATTATCTTTAAAAGTGTACACACGTACAGTCGGTAACAAAAGTGTCCGAACATTAGCAAAAATTCCTATGTAAAATATGTACACTTCATACGGTTTTGTTAAATAAATCCTTGTCGAATATTGTTCTCAGTCAGTGTATGAACATGATTCGGTAAGGATTTACTTAACAAAATCGTATGCAGTGTACTTTTTTTACATAGGAATTTTTGCTAGTGTTCGGACACTTTTGTTACCGACTGTAGAAAAAGACAGAATGTATCATTTTTACACATTCTGTAATTTGCAAAAAATATTCAAGTATCTCAAAGAGAAATTTTTGGAAAGAAATAATTATTTAGTGACATAAGTGCTTACTTTCAGAAATCATGTTTATTTTCTTTTATGAGATTTTAATGACTATATTAGCTAAGATTTATCGATCATGGAAATTAAAGCAACAGGAAAATTGTGCTATGATGAAATATTTTAAAGAAGTATTGTTTAAATTTAATGATTAAGCTGTAAATTTCTCGCATAATTAAACTTTCGTCAATGAAATTCACTAAACACTTAAAGTTTAGGGATTAACATTAAGGAAGAGTAACATTTCCAGCGTTGCATTTATAGCATTTATACGTAGAATATGCAATAAATTCAGTTTACTTGAAATAAGCTTAAGTATTGACACTAAAAATATTTGATACTAAAATTGATACTAAAATTTTTTTACATGTTTATAGGAAAAACTAAATAAAGGTGATAGCTGTTAAGTTTTTCTAATAATATTCAAAAAATATTATTTTTCTGTTTACGAGAAGTGAATATCCAAAATCTGCGACAAAGTTCCTTTAGTTAATATAATAGTTCAAGGACAGACAAATTTTTGATAGTTTTTTCCTTTAAATTTCTATAACATTTCTCCCAAGTTTAAATAAATTTGAATAAATAAATAATTAGAGTATAATTATTTATTTATTCAAATTCAGCACAATTAGAGTATATATATATATATATATATATATATATATATATACTCTAATTGCCATAAAAAATTGCTCACCAACAAAGAATTACACTGCGCAAAGAATTACCTGTATCAGGTAGGGGATTTCATTTTATTGTATTTTTTAATTTCTTGTATTCTTGTATATTTCATATATATTAATTTGTTGTAATTGTAATACCTTTGTAATTTTGGTAGTTTTATAATTGTTTTTGGAATTTTTAAATTATATGTATGTCAGATTTCTTCTCAGTTATTGGCGGTTTTCTGTTTGGTGAGAAGTTGGAGGCTAAGGATAGTTATTAGCTAATCGCTACTGTCCTTTCAGAAACTTCTCTTTCATCCCTACACTGAGGGTCTCCCTGATGAAGACCTCAGTGTTTTTTGGGGTTTTATTTCATTTTATTCATTGATAATCTTTTCCTATATTTAAGTTTTGCATTTCCTTTTGCATCAATTCTGCGCATTGGTTTGCAATTCTCCTTTTTTGTTTTTCTTATCTTTAAACTCATAAATTCGTTACAATAGTTACCTATAAATATATTTAATTAAATACATTTATCAGAAAAAAATATCGAAATGTATTAATTATATTTATGTTATCACACGGCTATACAAACATATGAAGTTTCAGTAACGTTCACGTTGTTGCATTTACTCAGAACTCTTTCTTAACAAAAACGACCGTCTCGAATAAATGGAAATCAATAATATGATCTGATAAAAGGCTTATAATTTATGATTTTGTAGAAACATTAATTCTACTAGTAAGGTACTGAAATCTATTTATTTTCTTATCTCATATGTTTTTCCTTGTCTTAAATCATTATTGCATTATGTCATTAATTTACTCCATTTATGTCACCATGTAATTTTTTGTCGTTAATGTGCACTGTATAAAATGATTTTTACCATCAATAATGTTCAGGAATTTTGTCTTATATGCTGTAATTCTTTTTTATGCAAATAAAATTGTTTCTTTCTTAAAAAAATAAATACTAATTCTTCTGGATTTATTTTATTTATTATATAATGAAAATGTATACGTTTCGTAATTTGTATAGTCAGGACATTTTTTTGTTGTTGTTGTTGTTTAATTTGAATTTAAAATATTCTGGATTTTTACGTATTTTTATTAAATAATTTTATTACCAGAATTTAAAAAGAAGCCTCAAAAATTCGAACTACATTTTTTTTCTTAAAATAAGCAGCGGCCTTTTTTATTACTTCTTTGCTTTAAGAACTCTGCGATTAAAAAAAATAAATTAATTAAAATATTTTTGCTTAAATTTTGAAAACAGTGAACTACAGACGCTAGTTATACTTGCAAAAATACAGCGAATAAAAAATTATATTTACAATTATTTTATACAATTTAACTGATAATCTGCAGTGTAGGGGTATACATGTGTAGGGGTTAAGACTAATTTGCTACTCGAGTGCCGATTCCTCCCGTGATAAAAAAATTCTGCTCTCAAATCTGATAGACGTAAGGTGCTAGGTTCAATCCCAGGTCGCACTAGTTGGCCAAATCTTTCAGTTTTTATGCTTTTTTCTTCGAAATTTGTATAAATACGGTTTAGGACTCGTTTTGAATCCTCCCCCCTCCACACACACACAAACCGCCTCAGGCTTAGGAATCTTGCGCAGTGAATTCGATTTTACCCTAACATAAAAATCATATCTCCACTCGAGTACCTGCATAAGGGGTAATGCCCTTTATGAAAGTCTTTAAATGTGATACTAGCCTTTATTCATGCGACTCTAGTCTTCTTCATAACATGCTTATCAAGTTGGAAGTTGCACTAATGCTGCATTATAAAAGCTTTTCTTTCTTCTAGAAAATAGCATTAATAATAAAGAAACTGCCCTTGTTGCTTTCCTTGATATTAAAGGAGCGTTTGATAGCGTGTATTTTCATACTTTTCAATCATTCTCTTGATTTGAGGAGCATTAATCCATCATTAGTAGATGGATTACTAGTTTGTTGTCGTACAGTTATATTTTGTGCCGCTCTTATTGGTGGTTGCATGAAAATTCTTACTTCCTCTGGTTGACCACAGGGAGGATATGCTTTCTCCCATTCTTTGGAGTAATCTTGTTAATTTTTTGTTAGTACATCTTTCCGACATTGAAATTTCATGTATTGGTTATGTTGCTGATGTAGCTGTTGTTGTCATGGAAAACTTAGTAACTCTGTCTCTGATATCATAAATGGGGCTCTTCAGCATGTTGTATATTAGTAGTTTAATTTAGGCATATCTATCAAAGTCTCTAATATAAACCTTGTTGCATTTTCTAGGAAAATCATGTAAATCTCGGCAATGTCTACTTTCCTCGGTCCAAAGGTGTTGTCTCCAAATGAAGTCAAGTGAAGTGACAAGTTCTTAAATCTTAGCAGGAAAGGTTTAAGAAAAGTAATTGACCTTTTTACTGGTCATTTTACCATTCAGAAGCACCTACACAATATTGTTATTTGTTCTAATCTCGTTTGTCGTAGTTATTGTCTGGAAGAGGAGACTACTCCTCACATTTATATGACTATGAGACCCTTTCTATCTAAAGGTTTCAACATTTTGGTGATCCTTTTGAGCCTTGAGAATTGTAGGATGTACAGTCGGTAACAAAAGTTTCCAAACACTAGCAAAAATTCCTATGTAAAACTATGAACACTTCATACGGTTTTGTTAAATAAATCCTCGTCGAGTCCTGTTCTTAGTCAGTGTAGGAATATCATTCGATAAGCATTTATTTAACAAAACCGTATGAAGTGTACTTTTTTTACATAGGAATTTTTGCTAGTGTTCGGACACTTTTGTTACCGACTGTATCTGTCAGGTGTTCGCTGAACTTTGCTTCAGCTACTAAACATTTCTCTTAAGGATGCTTTGGATTTGAGTAAAATAGACCTCTGGTCGATGTACGCAACGCTCAGTGAGGCCCTCTCTTCTCTTAAATTTTAAATCATAAGTCATGTATATATATTTGATTTTCAAAAAAAAAAAAAAAAAAAAAAATACAAATACGAACAATTGCGAATAGAATTTCATTTTGTTGAAATATGATTATTAACAGTAACTAATAAAAATTTTAAATCAAATTTGTAAAAAAAAAAAAAAAAAAAAAAAAAAACATGAAAATATTTATACAGACACTGACAAAATCACATCAACAATCGAAACTTATCAACAAGTCAATGTTTAAGTAAAAAGTTTTAAAAATTATATAATCTGGTGTGTGACTCACACGATTTTCTCTTACCCTGAAATTTAATTCTATAAATACACGTTGGAGATTAAGGTGTAAGATAACGAGTACTGTTATGTAAACCTGTCTTAAAATAATTCAAACTAGCTTTCGGAACAGCTTTATTTGAGGAATAGTTTTATGTGAGGGGGAAGGGTGCTGACCCCTCAGCCCCAACTTCATTATTGTACCTACATTTATATAGAATTCTAATCTCGTTATTACATTCAAAATTTCATTTAAAATTATTCAGACAGCTTTTGCGCTTAACATTATTTGAAACATATAATTCTTGAACAAACGTTTCTAATATCAAACGTATTTACTTGAAAATACAACATTTGGATCGCCTGCAATTATTTGTTTTTAGTCTACTTTAACAGACACAGACAAAAATCAAACGTTAAAAACTTGACATCGGTATTCAGGAAGCCTCAATATGTGTATATATACAAAAAACAAGCGTAGAATATTTAGCTTTAAAACATACATTATCTACCATATGTCTATGAGGACTACATTTCAATTCCTAAGTAGCTTTATTCGACATGACAAAGTATTATAGTAAAGCACTTCCACTAACAAATAAAAAGAATGTTATGACTTAAATTTATGCAGTTTTGTATATCTTCTGAAACTCATGTACGCATCACATGGTGCACATAAATATAATCCTACGTTAATAACACACAGCAAAAGCTGAAGTACACTTCCATCAATTTCCAAGTATTATCGCACTATAATTTAGTTCTTTATTCCCTGGAAACGAACGATGAACGATTTCTATACCATATTCTACATGAAACTTGATTTAACGCATGTAATATATATATATTCGTTTCATTTGGTTAAGTGCAGTCTATAGATGTTTAAACTCTATTTACCTGCAATTTTTCCCATAGGTGTAATGTATTTGAATTATCTTGGGTGTCCCAGTACACGACCCATTTGCTTGATCTTAACGAAACGTTTAGTGTGTCATCCCTATATGAGACACATTTAGAATACCAAGTTTGGATTTTCTGCTATAATGTATTATTGAGATATGCTGACGTCAGACACATACACAAACCAACGATAAAAATATGTTTTTGGATTCAGGTAATCTAAAAACGTGCAAATATAACAAAAATTCAATTTCGAAAATTTGAACCAAAAACAATACTCTCTCTTCCTAATAGGTAAGAAAAAGTAAAAATAAAATCACATATTAAGTTTTTAAATTATTTTCTTGTGAAAATATTATAACTGTTTTACAAACTTCTAAATAATCGAAGGCAGAATTACTTTCATTATCATTATATTTTGATCCCTTTTGGTGACATTTAGAAAAATGAAATACCTTTTTTTGACAAAAATCTGCACATAATGTTTTTAAAATTTTTCAAACTGATTTCATACAATTTTACTAAGTTTATGTTTGAAATAATTGCAGGATATATTTTAAATAGGGTGTTTATAAAGTCCCGGACCCATTTTGATGTTTAATAACTTACAAAATAATAAAGATAGATTAAAATTAATAACATAAATGGTTCGATAGACACAAAAAGTTTCATGACCCTTGTCAGTGAACTTCCACGTGTGCCCCCTTCGTCGCACGGAGAATATCAAATCGATAGTCAATTTCATGCCAGGTAGCGGCAAGCATGTCGGCATCCACAGAGGCTACTGCGGTTGCAAAGGTCATCCTCCTAGGCCTATCGTCCGGTTCCAAAACTTGAACAATTTGAACTTTGTATGCATGCAGTCTTAATTTTTTCTTAAAAACCTTGTACACCGTCGAAATTGGCATATCCAATTTTCTTGCGGCTGATATCACAGATCTTCTAGGATTGTGTAAAAATGTCTCTCTGACACGGTCAACATCATAAATGAGTTGTGCAGGGACGTCCGGAACGTATCTTATCTGCGATACTTCCAGTTTCTAGAAAATTATTTTTTCACCGCAAGATGCTGCTTTTGGATGGAGGATCTTTTTGGTAAATTCTTCTGCAATTTCTCTGTGCTTGAACTATTGATTTCGTTTCTATGTACCACCATGAAATCTGTGCTTTGTCTTGTGGTGTATGCATTCTCCTTAATATCGGTTCGAATAAAACATCACATACAAAACTACTACATAGAACAAACACATCAAAAGTAAACATAACATTGCAATAGTTTCCAAAAACAAAAGAGAGAAAAATGCTATTAATAAGCAGACGATATTTAGAAAAGTACAGATATTTAGACTGGAAAATGAAATTATCTGAAATTAACCACACGCGCAGACGATATTTACAAAAGTAAAGATATTCAAACCTGTAAAGAAACTATATGAGTTATTCCATCAATAAATGCCATAAGTTTGTTTATATATTCATTATTTTATGAGTTATTAAACATCAAAATGGGTCCGGGACTTTATAAACACCCTGTTTATCATCAATATAAATTGAATTGCGGTTCTAAAGGTCAGGGATCAAAACGTTCCTATATTTTTACCAGCGTCTTATTACATTGTAACCATCAATTCACTGCGATATTTTTTAACCCGCGATTTGCCGAGCCAATTTTTTGTAGCGGTAGTGCTCGCATTTCGGTGTATTACCCGCCCCCGTTGTGTTGTGAGAAAGCCGAGAGAAAGCCAGTAGAGAATGGTCAACTGCATCTAATTCCCGCGAAACCTTTCCCGCAAAACACTGATCGGTCTGAAAAATTGGAATATGGGTGAAAAATGAATTAACGTTACTAGTCGCATCACGGTCAAATAGACCGATTTAAAAATAAAATGTTATTATCAGGGATGACGTAAAAACGTACCACACTCGTGTTTAAAAGTTTAGCAAAATTTCCAAACGATCATTTTTTTTTTTTTTTTTTTTTTTTTTTTTTTTTTTTCAAATTAAAACTTTATCTCTCAATGAAATGTTTTCACAGATTGGGTATTTAAAGAACTGTGTCTTCCTCATGTTTTTCAGTGAAGATTGGTTTAAGACAACAATTAGGGGGCTAGTAACAAATTGAGAAATAATAACACTTTTTCTGATCACCCTGCATCGTTGAGTGGACGAAATGAGCTGTAACTTTAGAATATGTTAACATGGACTCAGTTCAATTTGTGGATGAACTTGTGTGGTGATAGCATGTTAAATAAAAGAGGTATAAGCATTTATTTTAAAACTCCAAAAAAATCAACAGGTTATTTATTTGTAATATACAGAGTTTTAACCGAAAATTAGTCCTACTGTCAGATAAGTTGGAAAACACTTTTAAAACAATATACTGCAATCGAAATACAAATATCTTCAATATCTCATGAAATATGAACATTTTTATAAAAACGTTTTTACTGCGATTGTGCGAAAGGTAAAACATTTTTTATTGCATAGGTTGAAAGCTATATGTATTGGGCAACTTTTATCAAAAGTGCATTTGAATTAAGTGAATTATACGAAAAAGGACGAGCTAAATTTTAGATATTTTCCAAAAGCTGAAATTTCTTAAGGGGTTTTTCACATGCCGCGTAATTAATTTTAAAATCCAATTATTTCAACCACACTCCAAATACACTTTAAAAAAATCTCTTATAAACTTGTAACTCTAACATATTTTTGTTTATTTACTATAATTTGTGAGATCATAACGGTTTTTTTTTTCAAAAAATAACCTTTGGAAAGTGGTTGAAATAATTGGATCTACAAATTATTAACACGGCATGTGGAAAACCCCTTAAGAAATTTCATCTTTTGGAAAATATCTAAAATCTAGCTCGTTCTTTTTCGTACAATTCACTCAATTTTTATTCTATTTAAATGCAGTAATGAAACAAGTTGCCCAATACATCTGGCTTTCAACCTATGCAATAAAAAATGTTTTACCTTTTGCACATGCCCAGTAAAAACGTTTTTCATAAAAATTTTCATATTTCATGAGATATTTAAGATATTTGTATTCCGATTGCAGTATATTGTTATAAAAGTGTTTTTCCAACTTATCTGAAAGTGGGAATAATTTTCGTTAAAAACTCAGTATATTATAAATAAAAAACATGTTGATTTTTTTTTTTTTTTTTTTTTTTTTTTTTTTTTTTTAGTTTTAAAATAAATGCTTATATCCCCCTTATTTAAATCTATCATCACACAAATTCATCCACAAATTGAAATGAGTTTATGTTAACATATCCTAAAGTTACAGTTCATTTCGTTTACTTAACAATACAGGGTGATCACAAACATTATTAATTTTGCTCAATTTGTTATTATTGTTTGTTTGTTTTCTAATTGTTTTCTTAAACCAATCTTCACTGAAAAACATGAGGAAGATTCAGTGTTCTAAATACCCACTGTTTAAAAACATTTCATTGAGAGATAAGTTTTTAATTTGAAAAAAAAAAAAAATCTGATCGTTTGCAAATCTTGCTAAATCTTTAAGGGGTGATTCGTTGGATGAATTTATCTGTAATGAGCAGAAAGTAGACCGATATGCGACTACTAAAGGGTTAAATAATATTGTAGCACTCAATTTCTAAAAAAAAAAAAAACTTCTTTAAATAACGGTTGTTAAGAATAATAAAGTGCACGTAAAAAAAAAATAGGAATCATGAAACAGCATCCTAAATGTGATAAAATAATAAGAAAAAAAAAAAAAGTAAAGCTTGACTGTTTAAAGTGATTATTAAACAGTCAAGTGTAGTCAAACGTGTAAATAATAAGGGATTTTATTATTTACAAGTGAAGTATCTGATAAGCTTTGTAAAGTTTAAACTGAACAAATATTATACATTATTTAATAACTAATTACTGAACAAAAGCTGAATTCATAACTATCATGTGAATAATATTTTATACTGAAAGAGCGTGCCTAAAAATGCTTTAATTATTTACAAGCAAAATTAGAAGAACACAGGAAATATTTTGGAAGCGCATTCATATTTCTGCAAAAATGTATCATTATTCCAGTACGTTGAATGTAAAACTTATGAAAGAAATCTATTTTTAAAATATGTTATTGGTCTCGTTAATGGTATGTGACAACGCTTAAGAATTGCATGTCTTAAATTCTTCGAGAAATAACTGCTTCAAATTAGGAAATAAATCTACGCTACAAGTCACATTTTTTAAGGCTTTAAATATATATTGGAAACATTGCTCAAAATGTATTCATATTTAGCTGTTTGTTCTAATTATACTTCTTTTATTTCGAGTAATTTATTAAAATTTTATGGATTTTTTTTTTTTTTTTTTTTTTTTTTTGAGTGATAAAAACAATATTTACAATTAACGTGAAATTAGCATTTTTTTTTTTAATACTATATGAGTAAATATGGTTTCTCATTTTAATAATTATTTGTTTTAAAAACATGTATAGCTCAATAACAAATCCATTGAATTTAAAAATAAAATGTTTGGATATCGTAATTCAATAATAAGTTCATTTTTAAAGGTTAAAGGTAGTAGGTTAATGTATAATAAGGGACGTATATTTAAAAATATGAATGTTTATAATGTTCTGTATAAAAATAACTACAAGGTTTAAAGTTCGAACGTTAGAGAAATTGAGTTTTATATATATTTATTTTGCAGTTTGTTTTTATTGATAATTTTTACAAATCGTTTTATCTTACTACTAACGCAGTGAGATAAAATAAGTCTATCAATTTTAGAATACGATTATACATACATTTAATTAATATATATATATATATATATATATATATATATATATATATATATATATATTTATATATATGTGTGTGTGTGGGTGTGTGTGTGTGTGTGTGGGTGTGTATACACAAATTATAAAAAATGAAAAATTTAAATAAATTTTTATTTATTTTTTTTACTATACTAATTTTTAAGGCAAGTATAGTAGCAATATTTACTTCTAAGCCTAAAACAAAGACAAAGAATTGCGGAGTGATGCTTTAAATTTAGACAATATTTGTCTTTCAATTTCAGGAGAGATGCTCACATCAAGTTGAGAAGAGACGACCACCTATAAAACACCAAAAACTCATGATGTATTCTCTGTAGACACACGTACATATAAACCTTCTAGAATACACAGAAATTCCAAGTGTCCCCTTCCTTCTACAACATCCAGTGGTCACCAAGTTGAAAAAGTCTTAAGCTGCACCTAAACACTGACAACAGCAGGGCGACAAGGGTGGCCCCTATTCAGATATCTTTGATGAGTGATTTGATTTGTCGCGAAGCTGGAAGCGAAGATTCCTGCTCTGACAAACCTCTTACTGCGATAATTGCATGGTGAACTTGGGCCTCATTTGTAAAAGAGCAATAAAAAGTAATGTATTTCATTGTAAGCATGCGCAAAATTTCAAGGGTTACATTCGGTCAATGGATAATTTATTACTTTGTCGCTCTACTTCTGTTGCTAGTATTTAAATGTGCCGGGCTCAGGGCTCAGATCGATCTTTCCTATATCGACAAAGACCTCGTTTTAATACCAGACTACAAGCCCGACAGCAGACAGATGCAGCTAGCCCCCCCCCCCCCCCTTCCACTCTGACGAGGAGAGAGCTTTTGTTCATGCTTTATGGGGTGCCGAGAATTACCGTTCAGACTGTGAAGACACAGCTTCCTAGAGGAGGATTCCAAAGTTCAACAGCTCATTGTACCTCAGCCTCGCAGATGTTCATCCTCTCCTGATGTCTAAGTCAAGCCAAATAAGTCAGATAACTTTGTTCAATTATTTTCTTCTATTTTTCAAGCCAATTTTTTATCTGGAGCTAAACGAAATATGATCTGATAATATTAAAGATTTTTTAGTCTTTTATAGAAAATGAACTTTTATTTAAATGAATTTTACAAATTATAAATCAATCTATATGTTACGCACATGTCGTAATATTCTGGTGCATAAACATCTTGTATGTACAATCAGTAACAAAAGTGTCCGAACGCTAGCAAAAATTCCTATATAAAAAAAATTATGTTTAATACAGTTTTTCTAAATAAATCCTTGTCGAATCCTGTTCTCAGACTGACTAAGAACAGAATTCGACAAGGATTTATTTAACAAAACAGTATTAAGTGTACTTTTTTAGACAAGGATTTTTGCTAGTGCTCGGATACTTTTGTTACCGACTGTATGTATTATTATAATTTTCTTCCAGCCAACAACGGCAGAGAGGGTGATTATAATACTTTTTGCTCTTTGTTACTATTGTAAGCTAAACTCCATTGCCTTTTGGATAAGTACACGAATTATCTGTATTTGTGTAAATGTACGACTTATTTTGTCATCTATAATAATAAATGTTTAAAATAAATTCTTGCGTGCATTGATAGTGGATTTTTTTTTTTTTTTTTTACGCTTATACTTCAGCTTGTAAGGGGAAAACTTTTATTCCCATATGCACATACACAGTTTAAACTTACTCATGATAATAGAAGCAAATATGTCTCATTTCTTTCCAAATGACAGTTTTCATTTTTATTTGAATAGCATACTGTACGAGAGTTTTTTTTTTTTCTTTCAGTAAATTGATTACGCTTACAGGAAAAAATTTAGTTATAAAGCATATATGTGTTTAGAAGTCTGTCAGAGAAAAAACATTCTGAGGTCCAATAAAGCTATTGAAAAAGAAATGTTGAAAATGGCCTTTATATACAAATTCCCTGGCTGAAAGGAGCATATGCTCTTTATACGCAATAAGGCGTTTTACATCTAAAGAGGAATATAAAATTCATATTTTTTTTTTCACAACTCCGAGATAATTTTTTTCCTTAAAACGATCGTTCTGTTAGTGTAAAAAATTAAATTTTCTTTTCGTTAAACGTTTGGGAGTTTTTGAGTTCGACTAGCATTAGATTAAAATTAATTTTTTTCCTTGATTAAAAGGTTAAAGCTTTAATTTAAAATTCTACATTATATTTTTATTTTATCAACAATCGTTTTTAACGTTAACTTGCACAACGATTAAATCCAATTTATAAATACAGGAGACAGTAGATAGTACTTTTTGTGATGTCAATTGTAAGTTCATGGATAATTAACGTTTAGACAGAATTAAGATATTTTTGATTAGATACGTTTTCAAATACGTCTCTTTTTAATCGATGAGTCATGAATGCTGCTTGTTGGATAAAGGAAATAGTTTGTAACAGTTTTAGATAAGACTCATTTCGATATTAAAGTTTTAATTCGGACCTCATGAAAAATATTTGTTTCGTTGGAGGGATTTGTAAAATATGAGATATTATGAGGTCTCTTTCGGTAGAAAGAGTGAGCATGGAATTCTTGCGGTTGAAGTGTCAGGTTCACAAGTCGGATCCATAGTTGGAAGGCGATAGTTTCGGTAAAGATATCAGGTTAAGCATAGAAGTGTTGGGTAGAGGTAAAAGAAGGTTATCAGCTGTTTGGAGGTAATTTGTCGTATTGTTCCAGTAAAGACGTAGAACGAGTTTAAGGTCATCTGCGTAGGTTGATGTTCAATTGAATGTAGGTAATTTTAGATAAATGTTTTAGAAAAATTAAGGGAATTTCTCAGCAGCTATTTATTTTAAATTGAGACTTTCAAATAAGGACTTTTGAGCTTTTGATATGTGCTTTGACTCGCGCTTTCATATGTGTTATTTCAAATACCATATTTATGATGAGGAAAGATAAACCGGCCTGACACCACGAAGTAACTCCAGGGGGTGAGATAGATTTATTTATTGTCTTAATAATAATAGAAATTTGATATAAGTTTACTAAGTCTAATAAATTAATAATAAGTTTATTAAGTTTATTAAGTCTATGTCAATGGTCAGTCGTAGCTCCTCCCCTTCTATGTAAAATAAAGAAAGTATACTTCTTAAATAATTTGTCTTTGTGATCTCCTTTACACTATTTTTGAATTATCATGGGACAGATTAACAAACAGGGTATGAATCAGCCGCTACACTCTTGTATATATACATATATGTAGATATATAATAACTCACACATTTATTAGCTGTAAATTCTTACTTTTCTTATAAGATGAAATATTTTTAATTTCTCCAAAATAATTTTTTTATAATATGACAACTGCAAAATAGAGATAATAATCACACACCCACACCCACACCCACACACACATATATATATATATATGTATGTATATTTACTATAAAACATAATTGCTTGAGTTAATAACACGAACGTATTTTCTCTTTTAATAAACATTGGTATAAACTATTCTGACTTCGTGCAACGCTGTTTGCCATATTTGCCCTGTAGCAACAATAACCTTAGTGACACTTCTCACTCGTACTAATAATTATTGTTCGGAAAATTCGGATATGTGTTTATCTAGTTTCTTTGCGAAAGAAAAATAATATTTTCCTCCGGAATAAACTATACTTCATTTCTAGGTATTATATTCAATAATGATATTTTATAATCTACTTATGATTAATTATTATTTTTGATCCAAAGTAAAAAATATACATATTTACAGATTTTAAAGTAATTTGAATTTAATTGTAAGATAATATTTGAAGTAATATTTGGAATTCTTTTTCAGTAATTCTAGAAAAAACTGATTTATTTATTTATTTATTTTTTCCAAATAACAGAAATTTTTACAGAAACATTGCATAGAGGATGTTCTGAATTGTATGCAAAGTTATGTGCAGTGACTATTAGCTGTGCCGCATATGTATAATATAAAACAGTTGTCGAAAAATGTCAAATATTAATACAGTAAAATAAAGTGAAAAATGAAATAATTAGTAGAAATCGTTGAAATAAAGAAGTACTTTAGACCTATAATTTGTTTTGGAAAATATATATTTATAATATATTTTTCTTATACTCCTTTTTGACTATTACACATTTATTCAACCTAGACAAAATATTTTAAATTACCTTCTAAAGTATATGAAATAATTTTGTTTAAAATACGCTTTGTAGTAACGAGTGTAATATGATATTAGTGTTAGTAAGGAGCATGAACATGATTCGTACGGCCACGCCTTTTTTCAAGGACTCTCCCACCAATACTTTTATACAATATATTTTCTTTAAAGTTTTAAGGACTTTTTTAATATCGAAATTTGCTAAATAATAATTCTGGTGTCGAAAATTAAGAAAATTCAAGGACTGTATGAACTATGATGAAAGTAAAATTTTAAATATCTATGGAGAATCGCTAGTATGCGAGGTACGAAATGTTTCTATAATAAAAATGTATATTTCTGTATATCTTTATATCTATACATTTATATGTATATCTATCTATCTATCTATCTATCTATCTATCTATATATATATATATATATATATATATATATATATATATATATATATATATATATATATATATGTGTGTGTTACATATCTCGCTGCACTGAATTCATAAAATATAAATTTTGATATATTATTCATATTATGATATTTTAATGCAGACATCCATTCATATATATCACACAAAAAAATATCTCTGCAAATCAAATTTAGAATTATTTGCGAATGAATATCTATTGAAATAAAAACTGTATTTAAGTAGAAATGTCAAGTGATAAAGCTACTGGATTTGGATTTTCTATTTAGAAAATTTATTCGATCGATATTATCTACAAAATAGCTCTTTAAACTGAAAAGGACTGCGAAATATATGAACAAGAGGTACCTTTTGTATATATCTATATATATGACGACAAGCACGTTTCATGATAATACTTGGTTCTAAGCATGACATTTTAGTACGTAGAACATCCAGTTTAGTATTTACAATAGTATGAGAGAATGCGTATTTCAATACAATACAATGGAATAGTGTGTAATGATTGCCGAAAATGGAAAGTTATTCACTAGTATCCATGAATAATATATAACTAAGTGAATTTTATTAATGTATGATTCATACCTGACTCCGCATCTATAAAAACGAGTACCATTAATAATAATTTTTGATAAAAAAAAAAAAAAAAAAAAGAAAATATCCAATATTAAATAAAAAAAAATAAATTTATCAATTAAATAAACATTTTTTTTTAAGAAAACTATTTTAAAATTGTGTTATCTTTTTCAAAAATAAATGTTTATTAATAACCTTTTGGCAGAATAAAACATTTTAATTTAATTTCTGTGTTTATTTAACCCCTTACCTGCTGAAGGAAATTTACGAAATTCGCTTTGTTCACTTGCTACTCCGAAATGAGTAAATATTTCAAAAACACTGTCAAGATCACTTGCATATATTTTTTTAATGCATTGTTAAACCGTGTCAGTAGTTTCACTGGTAGCAGGGTAGTACAAAAGTCGTACTTCGGAAAAACGTATATTTACGCCAGGAACAGTTAAGGGATTTTTTTATGTTATAAATATTTGTGATAAGTTTTATTATGATAGTTAAATTTTCTTTATTAATTATGTTTAAATTAATTTGCTGTAAAATATTAATATAACATGAATAACGTTACGTATGATAAATTTATATAATTGTTGATTATACTAGAAGTAACATTAAAAAAATATATCAAGTATTACATCATTTATTTTATAATTATACATGTTATTATTCAAGAGAATGTTTTTTTTTTTTTTTTTTTTTTTTTTTTTTTGTAATAATGTAGCCTTGATGTTAAATATATGCTAATAAAAAATACGAAAAATTTATACTTAAAATTTTATTAATGTAGTGGCTCTGCAATTTAGTTTTACTTAGAATACTGTATCGTATAAATTTGATATTAATGATTTTATGCATTCATCGATATTTTTATTGTTGAATATTAACTGTTGATTAACGCTAAATTAAAATTTAGACACTATGTTAAATTTTACATCAATTTCATTTTCTATTGAAATAATTCTAAATGCAAAACACTTTTCTTTAAATTTTATGATAATAAAAATTATTTATTAAATATATACAAATTAATAAAAAAAAAAAAAAAAAAAAAAAAGAAAGAAAGAAAGAAACGAAGAAAGAAAAGAAAAGAAACAAGAATATTTAAGACCTATAATTTTATTATTATTTTGCACCCCCCCTTTTTTTTTTTTTACTTACTCTTGCATATGTATAGTATAGAAAGTTATAAATTTAAATTAAGTTTTCAAAACTGTGTTTTCGACATGTCAAAGTTTTCAGTTCTTCTGAATCCGGAAAGCAGGTTCTCAGTTGTTGGTCTCTCTGCGTGACTGACTGTCTATTCGTCTGTTATCCGGAAGCCTAAACTTGGTATTTTAAATTTGTATCATGCGAAAACGCTACCTAAAACTTTTTGATTTGTTAAAAAATCTAAAAAATAATTCGTCTACAGAGACAACCAATATAATTCAATACATTACTTTAATAGGCAAAAAATTTCGGTAGCTACAGTTTAATATCTTCGAACAATGAAATAACAAATATCCAATATAACAATCTGACCACCTTTATCAGCTTTAGTTTTCATTACTAAAGCTGATAAAGGTGGTCAGATTGTTATTTTGGATAAAAAACAATACATCGAAAGTGTTACCGAACTAATTGATGATGGCCCATACATTCCTCTGCTCCGTGACCCCTCTCCTCAAGAATTAAATAAAATTAAATCCACTATAAAATCTTGCCCCTTGTTATTGAACTCGACTAAATCCCATCTTATTCCTTCTATTGCTAATTGTGCCTGATTTTATGCTTTACCAAAGGTTCACAAACCCAATATTCCATTTCGTCCAATAGTCTCTAATATCGGTACTGCTTCCTATAATTTAGCTAAATTTCTCACCACAATTTTTGCTCCACTTCTTACTGCTAATATTTATACTGTTAAGAATTCCATAAATTTTGCAAAAAAATATTCAAAACTGCCCTCAAACTAATCTCACTATGGTTTCTTTTGATGTAAAATCTCTTTTCACTAATGTTCCAATAAGCCCTCTGCTGTCTCGAAAATAGATTAAAAGAGTTTCATTTCACATCTTTTGAAATACAAGAATTAATTTCTCTTACCCGCATTTGTTTATCACAAACCACTTTTTCTTTCCAAAATAAATTCTATCGTCAGTCTGAAGGTTTAGCCATGGGTTCCCCTCTCTCCCCAATTCTCGCAGACATTTACATGCACTATTTCGAAAGCAAGCTTTTTAAGAAAATATCTTTTCCTTTTTGGATCCGTTACGTTGACGACACCTTCACGCTTATCAACATATCTCATCACAATATTGACCATGTCTTAGAAACCTTAAAGTCAATTGACAGTGATATCCAGTTTACATATGAAATAGAAAATAATGGCTCCCTTCCATTTCTTGATACCCTCGTCTCTCGCACTGTAAATGGATTTTCAACCACCGTCTATCGTAAAAATTTTGCAGTCTCCCTCCCCATGCACGTTCATGTCACCCACCTAACCAAAAAATGGCTGCTTTCTATACTTTTGTAAACCGTGCCCTTAATATTTGTTCAAATCCTGTTTTATTGAAATTTGAAATTAAATATCTGAAAGCCATCGCAATTGACAGAGGTTATGACCCTTCTATTATAGACAAAGCTATCCAAAAAATACAACTCCCTCGTATTTCGTCAACTAAATCCGTCACATCTAATATCAGTATTGTTTTACCCTATTTTTCTAAAACCAGTCAAACCATAGCTAAAATTCTCAAACAATATGATTTTAAAATAATATTTTCGCCTTCCAATAAACTCACCTTTTCTCAGTTAAAAGATCCTATTGATATGCATAATTCTTGAGGCATTTATAGTATTTCCTGTCAGTGTGGTTTATCATATATTGGCCAAACTAAACGCAGTCTTAAATTTCGTCTAAAAGAACATATGAATTACGTCCGCAAACAAGAAACCAATAAATCGGATATTTCTAAACATTCCTGGGAAAAAAATCATAATTTTAAATTTAATTCAGTTAAATAATTTGCAGACCTAAATCCATTCATGAACTCGATTTCTTTGAAGCTTTTCATATTTATAAAAATTTTAAAAACCTTGTAAATTGTGATTTCGCTGTTCCCTATTTGTCTGATTGTTGGAAATTTTACATTCAGTCCACAATTTCTTAATTTTTCTACTGTTTACATAGCTACACATTCCTAAATTCCTATTGGCCACACTCCCCACCTCTTCCGTAATCCTATTGGTTGAACTAAATCCGGTCCCTCTCCTATATATACGAGCACTTCTCCAGATTCAGAATTCTTTTTGCACTGATGACGGTACGCTTTAGGCTACCGAAACAGCTGTATGCACCTCGATAATTTTTCTTTGGCGTTTCTGTCGTAGTAGTTTATTCCTGTTTTAATATATTCTTTTCTTGTAGAATAAAGCAATTATCTATACTACGACTATTTTTTATAAGCATTTTAATTAAAAAAATGTTTAATTTTGTGATTTTAATCATAGTATTTCATTTCATTAATAAATTCTTCTAAAGAACTTAATTTCTTTACAGAATTTTCTTATTTAATTATAGAGAGTTCACAAATTCGTTCTAACTTAATAAGGAATACAAATTACGTAATTAATTTACCGCTAATAAATGCAAAGTTCATGTTTAAATCTATTGTTTTACATATAGCTAAATCTTTAATTCTATTTAATTTAGTTTTAAACTTCAAAAACTCTATGATTTTTTTTTTTTTTTTTTTTTTTTTCAAACTTTGAATATAACTAATGTATTATTTAACTGTAAAGATAAGAAATTTTAATAGTTTTCAGCTAAAATTAATTATAATGCATTTAGAAAGTATAGCACAATTATTGTACAAAATTTTCATTGTACGTACTACAATTATTGTTTTTTTTTTTTTTAAAGAGATATTGCTATTTCTCTTCTTACAATGAACCAAAAGGTTTGTCGGGAAACAAACATAACTCATACTTACAAACAAATGTTTCTTAACCGTACCTTTTTATGTTACAGCCCTTTTGACATTGCACGAGGATGGTAGGTTTTTTTCTTGGTGTAGATCAAGTTGACTGAAAAAAGTGAAATATTGCTCCGATTAAAAAAAAAAAAAAAAAAAAAAAGGTCTTGAATTGCGCCCCAACAACATAAAATTATGAAAGTCTGTGAAAATCAAATTTTTGAATATATATATATATATATATATATATATATGCAGATATTATAATTAAAATATTTACTTTCGGGATAGTTTTATCATTTTAAAGACATGCCTAATGAGTTATTCGATATAACTACTTTTCATTCTTAACGCTTATATGACTAACCACAGTACTAAGATAAAATTACTTTAATAAAATTGACCATTAAACGTTATTAGTGTAAAAATAACTAGATATGGTTGAAAATTAAGCACTTTTAGCAATTAAATATTTATTAATTAATTAACTTTTTTTTCTTTTCTAGGTGATCGTTTTTTCTAAAAATCAAACATTTTCAGTCATTACGTAGACTTTTTGAAATGGAAGATACATAACGGCATTTTATTTTAGAACTGTTGTACGAAAACTAAGATGTCCGTAAACGTAGCTAAGTATTGTACCATTATTTTCAAGTTTTCAGGATTAGGGCAAATATAAGATATTATCATATTTAATGAAAATACGCTATCTGAGTTAAAAATTGCATATTTCGTAATTTAAAAATTTAATTTAGAGTTTTTCTGTGTCTATTATGTATTACGTATAAGAATTAAAATTTTATCCCGTTATGAAATGAATATTTTTATTTTTTATATATTTTATTTTTTTAACTGAAATTGTTTGATCCAGATTCCACATTTTGCAGGTAGAAAGAATGCTGTAAAAGGCAGCGTAAACCTAAGCCATATTTCTTTTCAAATTTCAAAGTGATTTTTATTTGAAAATTTATATATATATATTGGCTTATTTACAAAAAATACTTATTTAATATTATTTAATTTCTTACAATTTTTGGGTTGGATTTAAGAGGTTAAATGTAGAATACAGGAAAATGGTCTATACCCGCTAGAAATAAACAAATAAATAAATATTCATTTGAAAAACCTACACTCTTAAAACTGTGCCTCTTATTTCAGAGGTACATTTTTCCCTTTTGTGCCTTTGAAAGGTAAGTGGCACAAATAGTGCCTTTGAAATTAAGAGGCATATTTCTGATGTTTGTGCCTCTGAAAATTAACAGGGATATAAGATTTTTGTGCCATTGAAAATTAAAAGGCACATGTGGCGCCTTTGGAATTAAGAGAAACATTTTTACTTTTTTGTGCCGCTGAAAAGCACATATGAGAGGAGGGTGCATTTTGAGAATCGATCTTTGAAATTATTGTCTTAGATGTATGAAAATTTACATACGTGCATTGAAATGGCTCAAAGTTAAATATATTAAAAATTCTCAAAAATTATTAAAATTTTAAACCACTTAAAGTATTAAAATGCTCCATTAGATTCAGTTTCAAAATTTTTCTCTCGATTTCACAATATTATAATTTATCAATATAATCTAAAAATATTTGTGTATTAATTTATATATTGATCAGTTAATTTCTTTTAAATATTTTTGTGTTTGTTAAAAATTTACAGGTAATTTCAGCATTCAAACATATATATATTTTTTTTCATTTAATTTAACAATCAGTGGTTAAATTCATGGAGAAATATGGTTAAAATATATTGATAAATTATAATAATTTAAAATAGAAGGGGAAATTTAAAAAGGCATTCTCATTAAAAATAAAATAAAATGTTAATACTTTGAGAAATTTTAATATATTTAATAGTGATACATTTCAATGCGCATGTACGCAAAATTTTCATAACTCTAAGACAGTAATTTCAAAGAATGATTTTCAATGTGTACCATCCTCTCTAGGCACAATAGGCTTTTGAATAGAAGTTTCTTATTTTAAATTCCTTTTTGTGCCTTTTATTAAAGGCATGTTTCAGTGATTTCATGAAAATTGCACTTGTGCCTTCCCCCCCCCCCCCCATCTACTAAAAGTTTTAAGATTATTTGGACATAAAAAAAATTGTATATTTCCCCAATTTATGGGGTTAAGCTTATATAAATGTTAGTTTGCTTAGATCAGATACACAAAAAAAAAAAAAAAAAAATCTTAAGAAGTGACTAAAAAATATAATTCTAGGAATGCACATGAATATTATAGCTCATTACTACGCTTCTGAATTAAGCGCAATCATTCATCTGGAGGAAAAGGAAAAAACAAGATGCAGCATGAAAGCCACAACATTTGTTGCAGCTGTCATGCTGTTTTCGATGCAAAATTTCTGTATTTTAAAAACATTTAGCCAACATTTCTTTTTCCTGATGGTGCATCAAACTTAATAATTTTCACCCAAAATAACTTATTTGATTTTTCCCATTTATGGCATTTGTTAAACTTTTTTTTTCTTTAAAGTGTTGTTGTTGTGTGTGCGTGTGCATGCACTTTACAATTATCTTGTATTCAGTTCAAATAATATTAACATATTAAATTTAAAATATATATACAAATAAATAAAATTTAAGTCTAAAATCTCATAATTTCCAATTTGTTTCTTAACTTCACATATTAACAATACCTTTATGAAATTGATAATCATAAAATTAAAAATGTTTGTCAATTACTGTTAAATAAGCAATACACTTCAAAAATCCTTTACATTCTATCCCCCCCCCCCCACACACACACACCTGCAAACCCCTTTCTTCCTTACTTTCTTTTTGAGAAAGTAACTTAATCTAAATTGCAGAATAATTTGTTAAATACAAAATTACTTAAATTTTAGAAAAATAAATAAAATAAATAATAAATATTATTTTATTGAAAAATGTTGATGAAAATAAAACCCTTTTAAACTAATTATTTTGCTGTTTCTCAATCCATCGTTTCTGCTATTTAGAATATTCACAAGGATCACAGTGTTGCTTTATTTTTATGTGTTGTTTTACTCTTTTGTCACTATTATTTCAGAAAAATAATTTTAAAAAGTATTATAACATTTAAACCTCAAGAATTATTTTTTATTTTCAATAGTGGTAACAACATATTAAAATGCATATAAAAATATAGAAACACTGCGACTCCTGCATTCAATATCTTACATTTCAGAACTGCTAATCTCTCAAAGGAGATAAACATGAAATGTTAACATTTACTTTAGATTTCCTTACTATAATCATTTTAACATTAATTTTAATTATGTTTAATTATCACTAATTTCCTAATAAATAAATGAATAAAATTAAAATTTGTAAATTTTTGCTGCTGAGTAGTTAGAATATGTAGTAAATATAAAATACAAGCGAGTTAAATAATTATATTTTATTAACATTCACATCAACATTTTTAATATTTTATTAAAATGATCTGATAGAAATGGTTTTGCTTTGACATGTAAAACTGCTACTTGTTCTCTGTAGAGCTTTCTTTCTTTTTCCTTTCTTTCTTTCTTTTTTTTTTTTTTTTTTTTTCGCTATAAAAAAATACTGGGCACTGGCCTCTTCTTCCCTCTTCTTCTGAGAACATTCACCTACAAAGAAAAAAAAATGCTCACGATTTTATATTTATTTATGATAAAAATAAATATCTGATTAAAATATTTTAGTTAGTTTTTTAAATAATACGCACATATGAAACAACTTAAAATGCAAAAAAAATTGTTATGCGCCCAGAAGCAGAATTTCCTGTATCTACCTGCAGCAAAACAAAATTTATCAGGAACTCCGGAATACCGGATTAAGTTTAGCATCAAGGAGAATAAGCAATTCATAAAATATGTAAAATGCACACCTACAAAGAAAATAAATTAAGAAAATAAGTGCTCCATCAGTAGCCAAGCGGTTGTGCTCAAAATTGGTAGACATGAAGTGCTGGGTTTGGTCACGGATTGCCCTTGTCAACCTATTCATTTAAAGCTTTCTATAGTTTTCTCTGAAACTTGCATAAATATACAGGATAGGTCCCCTTATAAAGGCCCCAATGGAGAGCAACCCCTCAGGCTCAGGCCACTAATGTAGACAACTGGCCTTAAGCCGAACACCAGATGGTAAAAGCACACTGGAGAAATTAATTACTTTAACATATAAAAAACGGCAATATTTTCACTAGTATCAACATGTAAAATTTCATTTAATAAGATAATGTAACAAAAATACACATTAAAAAAACTTCTATTTACAAAGTACAAAATTAACAATGTGTCACATCATTACAGGGAGAATAAAAATAAATTATTATAAACCTAATAAACTTTATCTTTGAATTTAAAATGAAAATATTTTTTACCATACTTAAAGAAAAAAAAAAAAAAAAAAAAAAAACACACATATATACTTGTGGCATACAACGTACGAGCTACATTTAAATTTTAACATAAAATTCAAACGAATGAAACTATTATTTAGCAAAAGGTACTTACTTACTTTATCCTTAAGTAATTTTCTATCCACTCTTCATAATGGCTACTCTACTTCCATTCCAAGAAATTGTTTCGTACCTATTATCGTCCAAACTTCAATTCACATTTGTTTGACATTTATTTCACATTTTCAAGTTGACATTACTTCAAAGCTTTGAGACTTATAGTTACAATGACTTTTCACTCGACTGATCCATATTTTTACAGAAATTCACAGAAACAGGTGCACACACAATATCTTGTAGCAATCTTCTTCGAGCGTAAACATCCGCCATCATAAACACCATCATAAATACTGATGCATGCTGGGTTCGGTTGTTACGCACGCTCAGTTCCGTTATATGCAGCGCTTAGAAATCTGAACAGCGTTTTTAAAGGCACAAATGTGAAATTGTGACTCTCGCCGAGATCGATGTTCAGTCGGTGCTTTTCATTTTGTTGTGCCTTCTATATTTCTTCCAGTATCAGAGGCACTTTGACAGTGAACCTCTTGATTGAAGGCATAGTTTACTTGTGCCTTATATTTAAGAGCTACAGTTTTAAGAGTGTATGTTCAATAAAAATACAAAACGTAAATAAACGGAAAATATTGTAAAGAAATTTAAACAATTAATATATATATATTAAAGTTATCTTTCTTTTATTTAAAAAAAAAAAAAAAAAAAAAACATTTTTTTTCCCAGAATTATGAAGAAAATTTCCCAGTAATTATGAAGAAAAAAGAAAGAAACTTACATTTATACATTATATTATATTACTTTTCCTTTCTTCTGATGTTTATATATGTATATATATATATATATATATACATATTCTTTTGAATAAAGCGTGTACTTTTTAAGTTATAAATATATTTCCTTTTGATATCTTAAATGTACAGAAAAAAAAGTATCTTAACATATAGTAGAGAGTTTTTAAAAAATGCTACACATTCTAGATAAAGTAATAAGCTTGTGTATGATTATTTCATCTAAATAAAAGTTTTTTAACAATTAGCCATATCTTTTCATAAAAAAAATACTGTGTAAATTTCTATAACGAGATAGTTGATTAAAAAAAGTATTTTTCAGCTTGCTCAATATGTATCCAAGTAAAAATTTATTTTTAAAAGCAAAAAAGACATTTATATTTGGCATAATGAATTCGAAAATAAATAAATCTCATGAGTAAGCAACAAATTAAAGCATAGAGTTTTTATTCGTTGCAGATTTATTTAATTAATATTCGTTTTAATTTTAAACAAATCATAAATTTTATCTCATTTTTGTATTTATGTTTTTACAGTTTTATAGTAAATGTTAAATTTTTTTAGAAATGTTTCAATACAAAAATAAATATAAGACAATAAGTAAAATTTTAAAACTTGTATTTTTATGATTAAAATTATGATTTACCTAATAGTAATATTTAAGTAATGTTACAATTTGAAGGAAGCGTATGTTTATTTTATTTTAGTGATTTTGTTTATGGAGAAACTTCCGAAGTTACTTTGAATTTATACAAGAAATTAAGCAATAATTTGAGCTGAAAAAAAAAAAATAATAATAAGTGAATAAAAATTGTGAACAAAAAAATCGCGTGAAGGTTTCTTCAATACTATATTTAATTCTTGGAAAGTGCTTTTTTTTTTTTTTTTTTTTTTTTTTTTACTTCAAACTAATAATTTATAGTTCACTAGCAGGCTTTGCTGGTCATTATATTGAAATGAAATCTCAAAATACCATATCATTAATAATAATAAAAAAATTTCAGAAAGAAAAATGAAATCAGTCTAAGTTAAAGTTCTCACTGGTATCGGTATCGGTATTCCCGCTAGCCACAGTGGAGTCTGCAGCCCAATGCTTTCGGCAACGCCTCACCAGCTTTTTACTTCCCTTTCTTCGCGGGTAAATTTTAAAGTTTTGAAAAATCTCATCAAAGTGCATATTGCGTACACTCTTAATCAACATCCACACACCAGTATTCGCTTTTCTAAGGTAATTTGGAGCAGATTTAAGCTTCAAAATGTGTTTTTTACTCCGCCCGACCCTAAAGGGGATGGGTGGGGGGTAATTTTGCAAAATTACTTTATATTGCATGTTACGTATAAATTCGTAAACGACACATCACAAAATCGAGATCCTGAGATCACTTCAAGAAGAGTTTTCTTTTAAAACGTGTGTTTACCTCGTCTCCCTTTTAAAGGAGGTAATTTTGCAAAATCTGTTAATACCGTAATTTAGATACATATGACCAACACACACACCAAATATCTCCAACCTAAGATACTTTAGTGAAGAGTTTCGCGTGAATGCATGTCTTTTGCCCCCACCTCCCAGAAGGGCGCTAGGGTGGAATTTCACAAAATCTCCTTGCAGTATGTGTTGAGTAAGCATGAGCAACCCACACATAAAAATTATCATTCTAAGGTAATTTGGAACAGAGTTACGCATGGAAACATATTTTTGCCCCACCTCACCACGACCCCTCACGGGGATGTAAGACGGAATTCTAAAAAAAAGTAATAATAATTTGTAGTGTGTGCGTTGAGTACCCATAGACAATCGACATATTAAAAAAAAAAAAAAAAAAAAAAAAAAACTTTCCTGAGATAATTTAGAACAGAGTTGCTCTTAAAAACGTGCTTTTCTCCCCCCGCCCTTAGAGGGGGTAAAAGGGGAAATTTCGCAAAATCCCTTTATAGTGCGTTTTGGGAACGTATAACCAGCCCTCGCATAAGAAAATCGCCTTTTTAAGCTTGTTCGGAGCAGAGTTATGCATGGAAATATGTCGTGAATACGCGTAACCAATCGACATATCAAAAAGTCGCTATCCTGAGATAATTTGGAACAAACCTACCATTAAAAGTGTGTTTTGGGGCCCCCTTCGCCCTTAAATTGGTGGGCAGGGGGAAATATGCAAAATCCCTTTATAGTGCGTGTTGGGAATGCATAACCAACTTATGCATAAATATTAAACTTACTGATATAACTTGAAGCTAAGTTATGCTTGGAAACGCGTTTGTTGTCCCTCCCCGCCCCCAAGGGTAGTAAGGGAGAATTTCGCAAAACCCCGTAACAATGTGTGTTGGATACACGTAGTACAAGTAAATATGCCGCAAACTAAATTTTGTGACCCCAGCTCCTACAGATTTTCCCAAACGAATATAGCGCTAAAAAGAGCTCTCGAATTTGCCTGCTCGTAACCCCAAAATCGAAAAATGTAAAAAAAAAAAAAAAAAAAAAAACAAGTTTTTGGCAATATCCTCAAGGAGACACTTGGCAGTTTTTTTTATATCTTTGTACTATTATTGGTAGAGTTCTATTCGAAAATCCGTATTTTGTTAAATTTGCCTCCTCAAAACGTTTCTCCTTAAAAATTCAAAATTCCAAAATTGCAGAAAAGGATTTTTTTGTTCTAAAGTCTAGTCTTCCCATCTGTAATTTCATCACCGTGAAGTAAGTTGGAGCCGATTTATGCTTATAAAGGTGTTTGTGCCTTCTGCCCCCCTCCACAGTATGGGAACATTGATATTTCGCAAAATCTCATCTCAGTGGGGGTCAGGGTCCTAAAACTAACCTGGTCAAAATTTGTGATTCTATGTCCCATAAAATCGCGATGGCTGTGTTGAGTCAGTGAATCAGTGAGTTTGCTCTTATATATATACAAAGGTGGATGTAATTATAAGTTCACATCCAAAATCTTATAAAACTATGATTTATGCAAATGTATTTGTTATAAAATATTTCTCACTTCATTTAAACCTAGTTAAATAAGCATTTAACACTAATATCGTGTTTTCACTCAAGCAAAATGTCAAAGTATAAGTTATACAAAAATTTGTGTATATATTAAGCGGACATAATTATAAGTTCATAAAAAAAAAAAAAAAAAAAAAAACTCATATATAATTAAAATTGTACTACACATGATATTTAATTAAGGAATTTGGAAATATCAGTTAAAATATATTGTAACAGACCGATATTTTTCTTTCAAAACCAAGCTCAACATGCCCAAAACAAAAAACCGCTATCTGACACAGAACAAGCTCAAATTGATGCATTTATCAAGATGAGATTATCGCACAGACAAATAGAAAAGAAGATTGGACATTCCCTATATGTTATTAATAATTACATTGAAAAAGGGAAAATAAAATATAACACATTAAAACGACCAAGAAGGAAGCCAGTCGTTAAGGAAGCGTAAAAAAAAAAGTTGACTGTGAAAAAAGTAACAAATAAAATGTTAACTTCAAATGAAATACACTGTTCACTACAACTCCCTGTCACTCCAACACATCTTAGAAGAATTCTGCATAACGAAAAAACTGTAGTATGGATGAAAAAGAAAGTCAAACAAATCTTAGAAACTAATCATAAAACAAAGAGATTAGAATTTGCAAAAAGTACATAAATTAAAAAGAAGAATGGAGATCAGTGATATTAACCGATGAAAAGAAGTTCAAACTAGATGGTCCTGATGGGCTACATTTACTGATATGATCTAGGGTGAGAGAAACAGATTAAATATTCAAAAAACTTTGGTGGAGGAACAATCATGATATGGGGAGGAATTTCATATAAAGGTGTCTTGTCTCTTGCGTAGATTTCCACAAAAATGAATTTAGATATATAGGGTAGGTGCACCAGCGATTGGCATGCTCCAGTAATTGACATCTTTCCAGAAATAATTAATAAATAAGAAAAATAATAAAATCATATATTTTACCTATAAGAATTCTAACAGTTTATGTCAAACACTGGAGCATAGGGTGCTAATAACTGGTAAAATGAATAACTAGCAGTGTCAAATACTGGAACATAGGATGCCATTACTGATAAAATGAAAAACTGGTAGTGTAAATTACTGGAACATTGAGTGGGTGTCAAATAAATATTCATAATAAAAAATAATTGTTATCAAATGTATATATTTTAACATATATGTGGTTCTGAATGTCTTTCATACCATATGTACTAACTTAAGATTTCTAAAAATATTTTCTGATGACTAGAACATTAAAAACATCAGAGATTGCTCTAAAAGTGCCAATCACAGGTGCACTTACCCTATGTAGAATTATTAGAAATTGCATTAATCACCCATCCTTAATCAGCTCAGTCACTTATGGGGAGAACTTTATTCTACAACAGAACAATGCAGCCATACACCCCTCAAAAGTGACAAAATCATGGCTTGGAGATAAACACATACTATTATTACTGTGGCCAGCATGCAGTCCAGACCTTAACCCTATAGAACATTTATGGGAAATGATGGTGCGCAAAGTTTATGCGCATAGAAAATAATTTCAATGTATAGAAAACCTAAAGGACAAAATTTGAAAAGTATGGTTGGAAATCCCATTAGTTACCTTGTAAAATCTCCTCATATCAATGCCAGAACGTATTTTTTAAGTCATTAAACACAAAGGAGACCACACTAGATTCTAACTTCTTATTATATTTAATTATCTCCGATGAAATTTTCTCTGAACTTATAATTATGTCCAACTATTTTTTTTTTTTTTCATTTTTTGCTTCATATTCCTAAATGAGATATATTTGTTGTAAAATATCAATATTAAAAGCTCTTAAAAATTAATTTAAAAATTTTCATGTGGGTTTTGTATTGATTTGTATTTCTTTTCGACTACTAAATCGTCAAAGTATAGCTGAACTTATAATTATGTCCATCACTGTATATACACTCTCAGAAATGGATACTCAAATTTCACAAAAATTTCTTCATTTTTGACGAAAGTGTTTCTAGGGATATGCTTCGAGCGAACATTTTGTCAAATTGACGAAATTTGTTTCGTTACGTATTTGAGAATACGAATTTCGTCAAAAAAAAAAAATATATATATATATATATATATTCTCCTTCTTATTTCGTCAAACTGAGAAAATTACTTTCGTCACTTGTTTGAACACACGAATGTCGTCAAAAGTAAAGATACATTTTTTCAACATAGTTCCGTGATACAAAATAAAATACAAATTATAAAATTATAAAATTATAAAATTACTTGCAATTTTGTTGCTTTAGGCATTAAATCCTAATTATATTTAACGAAAATGTAAATAAAACAGAGCAAACAAATAAAACTCATTTGGACATTTATTTGACATCTTTGAGACTTACAGTTGCAAAGATTTTTGTCTCATTTGATTAATATTTTTTAAGAAATTCACAGAAACAAGCGCACACATTATTTTGTAGACATAGGACATCACAAACATCCATACCCGCACCGCGATTCGAACCCGGGACGTGAGAATCCAGAAGGCACCGTCCCACCGTCCGAACCACCAGGCCGGTAAATAAAAGTCATTATAAAGTAAAGTCCAAACAACACAGGAAAAAAATATATAGCGGTAATGAGAGCTAGCACATGCTATTGTGAGTAAACAGCTTCGTCAAATATTTGAGAGTTCATGTTTCCTCAAAAATCACGTGATCGCTTGACGAAATGGTTGTCAAAAACAACGAAGTTAAGCCCGAGGATGTCTGAATCGTCAAAATTGAGTATATTATCTCTGAGATTGTATATATAGAAGAAATTCAAAACGTACACGTCGAATTTGTTTACTGCATTACTAATAATCAATTATTCGTTTCTTGATTAGAAAGATTCCAAAGAAACTCCCCTTAAATATTAAAACGAAAAAGCTTATGCTTGTAAAAATCTATTTAAAAAAAGTTATAACCTGCTGAACTTTTTAATTTCAGAAATTTTAAAACTTCTAGAAAAAATATATTAACATTTTACTTTTAGTTAAAAAAGTTTTTGCGTAACATTTTAAAGACTAGGATAAATTTATTAAGTATGTTAGAAAATTATTAAGTAAAAACTAGCAAGAATGTATGTCGTAGAACTCTAGTGTTCTAAATAGTGGTGTCAAATTCATTTAAAACAAATTAAAGTTTTAAAATATAATTAAATGATATTATTATTCGCCATTTAAAAATATCCGAAATCATTGAAAATAATGTAAATAAATACCAAACAATGTACTCAACATCTAATAATTTAACTTAAGCTCAATTCATAAATTCCTTAAGAACGGAACTTTAAGTTGAAATAGTTTTCTTAAAATACTTAAATTATTTACGAAAGTAAAGAAAAATATGCTGAAAACATTTTAAAATCTATATTTTAAAGTCATATTAAACTATATTCAATTTTTTTAAAACTACATAATCTTTCTTTGTGCGTTACTTTGTGCATACTCTATCTTTATGCTAAATAGTATGAAATCCCAGAAGCTTTTTACTACGCACACTTATATAAATTAATAAAGTAATTAAAAGTAAATTAAAATTTATTGGATTTTATCTATTTATCATTTTTTATACAACATACAAAAAACGTTCTTTATTCTAAATTGATGCGTATACGCAGTCAGTTAGATTTACAAATGGATTACAACGTTCTACGTAGTTAATAACGTTTTCTTTCTTTTGTAAAATAAAAACTTTTCTTATTTAAAAATTTTTTAATACTTTCTATTACATATTAGCTTAAAGATTCAGATGTTTAGATTTAAACAGATTGTAGCAATAAAAAAGTTAATAAAAAAATTCCATATCCAGAAAATTTGTTTATTTTCTATTTTTGCTTTAGAATTAAATACTGAAACAACGTACTTTGCGACATTTAGTAATTTATGGCTTTATGGTACTAAATTATAAATTTTGTGCATATTAGATAAATGCTAATGAAAACGTTCTATAAATTTAATAAAAGCACATCCAAAAATAATAAATAATACTAAAATTCTTTCTGAAAAAATAAAAGAAAAAAAAATGCATTTTTATGCAATAAAAATATATTTAGGAGATTTAACCTTACAATTCTCAATACATATTTTTACTTTTTTCCTGTTTTTTTCTTTTTAAAATAGTGCTTAGATTATGCGCATATCGCTTCGAAAAAAATTTCTTTCTTGATTCAACAACTACGTATAAACAGATTTTGTTGTACGTGTACTACAAAAAAGCATAAATAATAAATATAAGAGGAAATAAATTCTTTCGATATTTTCAAGAAATACTTAGAAAATCGTGTTTGTAAAACAGGTTTGAAATCCAACCCCTTTTTTTTTTCTTTTTCCTTCAGTGTTTCCATTCACTTCGCATATTCTGGATTATATTTTTGTTTTATGTAGATATGTTTATAAAATCTCTTTTGAACAAAAGTATATAAGATCAATTTTTTTTCTAAGCTGCTGAAAATTCTGTTGTTTATTATATAATAAATTTTTAGTCATATCATCAGCTTTTCTCTTTTTCATTTGAGTTAAATCAATGTTAACAAATTCAAACTTTAAAGAAAATAATGCCGATATTCTTCCTAATATTAATTTTCTACATATTCCAATATTATACTTTTTAATACTAAAGTATGATTTATTGATTATTTTACAAGGTCAAATGTGAAACATGTTCGATATTTAAACACCAAATAAAATTTTAAAATTCAAATTAGTAGTTAAATTATGTTTTCTTACAAAAGTGCTTCTTTATACTTTCTATACTTACAAATAATTACCTTTTAACTAGAAGATATGCATACGCATGTATATATATATATATATATATATATATCAGGGTTTAAACTGCCATTAGTTGTTTTAGCATTTTGCTAAAAAGTATCATATTTTGCTAAAACATGTTGGTCAGAATTTCGCTAAAAAGCTAAAACTGGATAACTGTATAAAATATCTCTACATAATAACTCAGATTTTTTTTCTAATATTTGCAGGCAAAAAGTACGAAAGGACTGAAATTTTTGAGAGTCATTATTTATAGAGTAATTTGGATTTATTTTTAATGATTGAATTTAAATGCAAAAATATTTAAAAGTATGTCAGAATTCAGAATTTGATTCATAGAAGCATTCTTAGCACTAGTATTTCACGATTATCTACCACTACACTTTACTTAATTTTTCAATTGCTTTTCATTTTACACATATGATATGAGTACCTCTTTTTCTATTGTTAAAATCAAAACATAGTTTCCCTGATTCATATTTTTAAAGTCACAAATATGGATGCATGGTTAAAATCATCAATGAACAAAAGAATAGAAAATAAAACTGAGGATAACAAAGCTAAGTAAAAGAAATCAATGGTATACAAAGAAATAACTTTTGAAAAAGCTAAAATAGTGCTTGCCTATTTTCGCTAAAATGCAGAAGTAATTTTTGTGCCAGGTTAAACCCTGTATATAATACGCGTGTAGCTTATATTATCCAGACAAGTAAAAAGTTTATGAACAAAATAATATTTACGGTTATCCCCTGAAAATTAATTCTTGATATGTATTCTATATATACCCAATAACTATATTACATTTTTTTAATTATCTACATTCATTTTTATGGGAACTTCGTTTTTTTTTTTTTTTTTTTTTTTTTATAAAGGTATAAATGTGTCTTAAACAAAATGGTACGTTTTTACGTTCTCGCACATTATAAGAAAAAAAAATATTAGACTTTAGGAAAATTTTCAAGCCTCGGTTTACGACAGATTTACAGGTTTTGAGTTCTCTAGAACATTATCTTTCCACTTTTAGAAAATGTTTCTCTGTCTCTCCGTATGTGTGTATCATAAATTTTAGCTGTATCTCACTAACTAATAGACACAATTTCACTACCAATCTGGATACCAAGTCCTATCTTCGTTTTAATTCGTACTTATATCATTCGGGGTCAAGAGCTAAACAAATGTCTCTAACTTCCAATTTTTTCATTATTTTTTCAAACAACAGTATAGGACAAAATGTCCTATAAATGTACATAAAAAAAATTGTTTTTAACTTTTAAACGTGAAATTATGTATTTTTAATTATACGTATTAATATACTAGATCCAACCATTCATTTTCCCACTGGTGATTTCTTTTGAAATTGCCCATGTTGAAACTTCATAACAGCAGGTGTTATTTACACCTCAAGAGCAGTGGGGTGTGCAATAACTCTACATATACAAATTTATTTTTGGAAATTAGAAGTAATATTATACAATAGCATACAATTAAAAGTAATGTATGTGATAATCATGAATTTTCTTTTTTTTTTTTTTTTTTTTTTTTGTTAATTTAAGGATAATGATATACAGAATCAATTAAAAAATGCAATAAGTAAAAAAAAAAAAAAAAAAAAAATGAAAATGTTTACAAGTATATCTTTTTGAGATGACTTCGCCGATATTAAAAAAAAATAAAAATAAAAATCTTCTATTATAATTTTTCTGATCGCAAAATTTCCCCTTAATCTCTTATGTATATTATTTGAATTAATATCAGTTACATCTTTTCTTTACTAATAATCATTTGAAACATCTTTTTTGATCTTATGTCACGAAATATGCTATATTTCCCCTATAGCATTCTGAACGTATGTGACACTTCCTTCTAATACAAATAATTTTTGTTCGAAAAATATTATCACTTTATCTTATTTTTGCGACTAAAAGAGTGATGTTTTCATATGAAGTAATAAATAGCAATTTTCTTAATGTTATATTTAATTAATGGTATTATATCCTTTATACTTAAATGCCTTTTAAATAATAAATTTTTAATACATATTAAAAATTTTAAGCCTATTAAATCTTGTTCGAGCACAATGGAAATATTGTGTATTATTTTAAAATATTAAACTATTTTTAACATTTTTTTTGTTACATTTATATACTCGTATAGTTAAAATAGTTTTTTAAACATTACAAACACATATGGATAGGTATTGTATACCTATGCTTAATTTTACAAGCAAAAGCATTTATTAAATTAGATATGAATTTTTCCTTTTTTTTTTTTTTTTTTTTTTTTTCTTCGCAATTTATTTTATATTATCTTTTGTAAAATATGAAATAATACTATTTTTGGTGTAGCAAAAAATGTTTGGAAATTGTTCTAGATCATAGAGCAGTCATTAGGAGTCATTTATATACGTTACAAGAAAATTAGGGTTTAGTGTAAATTTAGGATTCATACTCATCCTTAAATATTTTTGAAATAAATCAGAAATATTGCATTTTATTATTAAAGAAATATAGTAGAAAGTTCTGTTGATACATTTTAGAAAAGATGCACTTAAATATATTTTAATAATTAAAATTTAAAAATTATTATTCATCGTATTTTCATGTAATGATAAAATTGTGCATTTATAGCGCAACTGAAAATAATATTTATAAATTATTTTTGCGAAAATTAGTTGTTATCTTTTTAAAAGTAACAGATTTCACTTGTTTTTCTAATTCTTTCTGGCGATAATTTTATTCAATTATTTAAAAAAAATCCAGGATTAGATAACTATAAATTTATATATTATTTTGATATTAACATAGTATTATTTAATTAATTAATATTGATATTCTTTGAAGATATCCTTATCATGACTTTAGGAGGTCATTTATACGAATATATGCGATTTCGGTAACCTTAATAATAGAATGTATTGTGACCTGATACTTGTTACCTAAACATTAAATAGATTCATAATTTTAGAGTGTTTATGTGATTAAAATTTCAGAATATTTAGTGGATTTTTTTTTTTATATACACAAAAGAACTAAAAACAAAACGAACTCGGATATTTCCATTTTCTCTTTCTGCAGCATTTTATCATTTAAAAAGTGAATTTTCGAAACGCTTTTATTAAATCCGTCGTCAGATACGTAAAATTTAGGACTGAGCTAAATATTCAAATACTACTACTAATAATAATAAAATAACAGTTGTTACTAAAGTTGTAATTTCGAAAATTATTTCAAAAATGGCATGGATAAGGCAGTTAAAGATACCTCAAATATATTAATTTTAGAATAAGAAGCCAAAAATGTTTAACTGCGAGAGATGGGAAGATAATTAAATGTTACGAAATACTGTTGAGATGATTTTTAGAAAAATATACGTTTTTGGTTGTTTAAACTGAAAATTAAGCTTAAAGCGACTGTGTTGCTCATCTGAGTGAAATGACCGTAAGTTAAAGTGACAATGTTTAAAACAGAGAAGATTTTTAGTGGTACAATTTCTTTAAAATCTGTGCTGCAACGATTAAATAAAGCAAGTTTAAAAGCCAGAAGATCTCAAAATAATAATAATAATAATAGTAATAATAATAATAATAATAATAACAAAAATTAAAAAAAAAAAAAAAACAGGATTTCAGTAGGCCAAAAAAAAAATATTTTAAGCTGTCAAGTAACTTTTACACCAGTGGTTTTCTCTGATGAGTTAAGATTACCGTATTTAGAACAGCCTGATACAAGGTAATCGGACGTCAAATGTGACGTCAATTGTAGTCTTAAAATAATGAAATATTCTCCTTACATTATAGTATAGAGCTGCAGAACTTTTCAAGTACTGAGACGTGTTTATTTCATGTAATAAATAATAATAGAATACAAAGTACATGTTTATTATTTCACCTATAAAAGAAAGTTTTATGTAGATTTTTATTCAGTATTGCGTAGAGTGTAATAAATATATATACAAAATTGAAAATGCACATTCGTAACATTTTATCTCTTTTTCTTTATGGAAACATGATATTTTTTCTAGTTCAATGATAATTTTGATGTTCGCACAGATAAAAAAGAATAAACCAATATTTCTGCTGTGCGACACTTTTATCCGTTAGAGTAGACACACACAGAGACACGTGTAAAAGACGTTGTATTATGAACACCTGTTTGATAATAATGAATAAGTAATGAAGTAATACCAGCTTTAGCAATCCAAACTTCCAAATCCGTGCAAAACATTGGCTGATTGTTAATTTGGGATACCTGGTACCAATAATTTACCAATCTGTTCCTACAATTTTCGCACATTGAGTGGTAGTAGCATGTAATTTCGGATTCCGTTTTCTTAGTGCAACTACAAATGTTTAACTGGGTCCATGTCAGCTGAATTTGGGAGTAAAGACATAATATTAAATTCACCAGAATGTTCCTCGAACAATTCCCTCACGATCACATTCGGTCCATGTAACATATTGCACAGAACATTTGGAAAATCCCGTCAGCCGCCGGAAACAAAGTTACCGTGAAGGGATCTGCCTGGTCTGAAACGATGTTACATATAACATAGGCGGCAAAAATTGTGCTGTGGGAATTATGGGTCCTAAATTGTGTCATGAAAACACAAACAACACCATAATATAGTCACCACCCCTTATATTTGGTTAAAAGCGCACACGAGTGACAGAATTTTCGTTGGAAATTTTCGTATTCGAAATCACTTGTCAATGTTTTTGATCAGAAATCGTTTTACGTTAAACTGGCAAATTTCTTCCATTTTTTTATTGCCCAATTCTGACGTTACTTAGTTCATGGCAGGTGCTGTTGGTGATGACGTACTATTCGAGTAGAGAAATGGACTGTACGTAGCATATGTAGCCATACATCACCTTCGTTCATTACATTCAATAAGTACTCAAAGCAACTGCACGTGAGTAGCTTGTTAAACGCGCTGTTTCTGAAATCGGTGTTCCCAGGTACCGAGCCATAACTATTGAATCTTCTTTGAAATCGAATTAATTAGCTTCTTTTCTCATTATGCGTTTAAACATTCTTCGTGTGGGGAGACAGTGTATGGGATATTTATACTCCAAATTTAGCCGCGCATGGTTTTGCTCTCGCGCTTGTTGTCCTCGTTCATGAGTGGTAATAACGTCACAATTCTTCGGTGTATAATTATTTCATAATTTAAAAATAATTGTGATTGCATGTTTTATGTGTTAGCACTATTATAAATTTACTTTTCGTCGTGCATATTTAAGAAAATATTTTTTTTTTTCAAATCATAAAACTTATAAAATGTATGTTTTTAAAATATTCTTCGGTTCGAAAAAAGTGAAATCTGTATTATAAAAAATATTTTACGCCAATAATAGTTGTGTCTAGTTGATAAATTATATTTTAGAACATTATTTTATACAAACAATTTTGTTGCAACCAAAAAAAAAAAACTGTGAAAAAGTTAATTTTTATCGCTTATTTTTAAAGCAAAAGACAAGGAGACTGCAACTTTTTTTTTATTTTTTGTAATTGAAAATCTCTAAAATAATAATAATAATAATAAATATATACAGTGTGACCATTTTATAATGAACACCTGAAATTTTAATGCAAAGTAGTTACTGGGTCGCAATATTACCGCTAAAGAGCTACAAAAGTATGATAAAAAAACAAAAATCAAGCGGATAGCTTAGATTATTAACATTTTTCAAATGTACGTACTCGTTTCATCGTTTAACATTTACTGAGAAAAAAAAATATACTTTCTTCATCTAGAACGAATAAGTGGTCATTTTTTAAATCCCTAAACTAAAAATATAGATTTCTGATTTATGCGTATAAGGCAGGCAAGCCAACAAGCTGAATAGACGAAATGATCGAGAATTTCTAGTCTATGCATTTCTAGATAGGATAACAATATTCTGAATATTCTGAATTCTTTGTATCACGAGAAATTCTCGCTTGAGTTTCTATAATTATGATATAAACTAAGATTATATTTGCTAAACCTAGCTTCTTGTATTCGCATTTACTTGCAGAGATTTTTAAATACGTTTGACATCGATAACACACACAAATGCAATTATAATGGGGTTTCTGGAACTCGCTTCCAAACAGGACAAGAATTTACAAGGATAACATGAAACTATTTTTACTATAACCACAATCTAGATTCTAGATATCAGTTACAGAATTTTTTCTCTGTGTTCAAAATACTTTGACTACGTGATCATGTAACGAACAGATACGTTGACGAACAGATAATCTAATTGACTTTTAATTTATAATCACTTTAAAACGTTGTTGGAAAACGTTAAAACATTTAACACAAACGTAAAATTGAATTATTATTGTAAGACTTTATGTATCAAAAGATTTTAGTGTGTCCCTGTAACTCTTAACAATAACATACCCTATTATATCGAAAACATTTTTAAGCTAATGAACAGCAAATGCCAATTTCATTGTAACTTGTGCAGCATAAATTTATTTAAATATGATATATATATATATATATATATATATATATATATATATATATGTGTGTGTGTGTGTGTGTGTGTGTGTGTGTAGTAGTAGTAGTAGTAGTAGTAGTAAAGGCAGTAGTACAGGCAAATTGTTTGTGAAAATATGCGGAGAAAATGTAATTTGATGGGCTTTGCAGGTGAGGGTGCTAGTAAAAATGGATGGACCAATTCAGAGAAACTACTTCATTTGTGAAACGTTTAAGAGCATTCGTAATGAAATTGTATCAAGAATGTCAACCAGAAGACTATATCTTACTGGTTAAATTGAAGTCGTCAGCGATTTATGAATGATCACTATGAATGGAGTACATCCTGCAACGTAACAGAAAACAGAATAACAAAGAGTGTTTTAATTTGTAGCAGATGTTAACCAAAAATCATTTCATATTACACTTGCAGTTCTCTGTGCACTGTACTATGAATTGTAGGGAATATGGAAGTTGGTAGTCAGTGAAAAATGTGCGGGGTAATCGCAATAATGTGATAAGTCAGTGTATGTATATAAATATATACGCACACACATATTTTTCTATTAGAAGAAAACTCTAACTATAGAATAAATTATTTAAAATTGCTGAGAAAATCTTCAACAATAATTCTTAGCTATGCCACATATGTGTAGAGAGAAATCCTTTATTTTAATATGAAGGCAGATGAATTAAAATAAATAGTATCATTAATATAAACTTCCATTAGCATAGTGCATAGTAAATATAATAGTATCATTTAACAGTAGATATAAATAGTATCATTAAATAAAGAAAAAAGGAAATGCCTACAGAGAAGCATTCTACATAGAAAATATGCTTTGAATACATTATGTTTCAATGAACATTCTTTTTTTAACTAAACGTTTTTTAAAATTTCAGAAGTATATTTAAGTGGAGGTGTATGTTTAAAACGACTGATTTCTCGATGGTCCTAGACCTGGTTGAAGTGCCCTCCATGAGGTTTCCTTCTGAATGTAACCAAACATTATTTACGAGTGTTTTGAAGAAAGCCACTTAAGGAAAAAAAATTTCTTCGATTAGCACGACCTGCGTTCAAATATGTCATCTACAATCTACATTGTAAAAAATATGTCCTATGTGCTGCAAGACATTCTCTGTAATTTGAAATAATACATGTAATTTACAAAAATATTAAGTTGTCAGAACGTGTTTTCTTAAATTACAGAGAATGTCTGGCATATTTTTTACAGCGTACGAGGTTTGTAAGAAGAAAATCACAGTCAATGTTCGGACCAATATATCCATGTAAAATAAATAAATCACATTTATTCCTGTTTTAGAAAAACATGTTTTGGTTGATACCGACTATTCTGTATTGCTGTACTGAATGTATTAAGGTACTCGTGCCTGTACGTAAATTTTTGAACATACATTTAAAAATTTTGTATCTGGGACAAAAATAGTTTTCACATAATTCACAACAAATAACCTTTAAATGAATCTTTAAATCTTCAACCAAATAAATAAGAATTTTAGAATTATTGTTAACTTCATGAAATTTGCTGCCTTACAAAAAATTGTATTTATTAGTGATAATAAAATCTCCTAAAGTGTGATTTTTTTAAACCACACTATATAAAAAATTAAAAGTATATATATATATATATATATATATATATATATATATATATACTTTTTTTATTAATGGGAAAACTGCATTTGGAAAATTTAAACTATTTGCAAAGCAATGCTTTAAACTGAAAAGAACTCACAAATATACGGATGAGAACTCCCATATATGTCTATATATTTGAATATATAGAAATGCAAATGTGCCTCCTTCCTCCTGAATTTCAAGTATGGTATTTTACTATACAGAATATTCAGTTACTATTTGCATTAGTTAAAGAGAATAGTACTATGCATTACACTAAAATGGATTTGAATGAATTGTCGAAATAGCGAATTCATTATTAGTTTTCATGAATACAGTTTAACTATATTACGTTTTGTGAGATATAATTATGAAAGGAATAAATTACATTTTTTTTAATATAACATATATACTTATATATACATATAAAAGATCCACAATTAAAAATATTTATGATATAGAGAATGATTTAATTATGTTTTATTTATTTATTTACATTTTAATAATACATAATAGTTTACCAAATTTTCTTTATTTATCAATACGGTATGAATTAAAATATACTTTATTTCATGTATTAATTTATTTCGTTTCATGAATATATGTTTGTAAAATAGAAAAATAAATGTTTCTAATATATTTTAAGAAAATTATATTCCATTTAAAGGAAATAAGAAGGTTAAAGATTTAGATATAAGGTCAGACTTATGAATTTGTGATCACTGTAAATGTTCATTTTTACTATTACTTATTATCTTTTTACAGAGGTCAGGTACTTGTATATGAGCTTTAGCTGGGGGGGGGGGGGGGGGGGGTGTAGCTGAATTGATGGCCATTTGTGAAAAAGTACCCAATGAGCGGCTGTCGCTACCAATAACAGAGGCAACACAGGGTAAAACAGATATGTCTTGTCTGATATGTCCTACAGATATGTGATATGTCCAACCGTGTGTGAAACTGGGAAGGTCAATTTTTATAAAATTAAATTTTCTAAAAAAACTGATTTGATGAATTTAAAACTCTCAAAGGGACCTTTTTTACGAAGTGGGAATTTTTCAAAATGCATCTAAAAAGTCTTTTCTGTTTTTGAATTTTTTTTTTTTTTTTTTTTTTTTTTTTTTTGTCAAATAAAGTATAGAGTATTTTGTATATAGAGTTATATAGATACATTTTTTAAAAATTACTGGTTTATCAAAATTAATATATATATATATATATATATAATTTTTTATTTCAAAATCTCTCATCAATGCAGTCATTACACTAATTAAAACATACGTTTAAAGTAATATATTTCTATTGCGAAAATGTTACATTTGTTTTAAATCATTCCATTATGCCTAAAATTAACAACAAAAACTGAAGATATAATATTTATGACGATCATATTTTATGCGCTATGATATTTCATTTTTTGTGCCTTGCTGTTTTGTTCCTTAAGTACTACAAATATTGATTAGAGCAAACAAGTTCTAATAAGCATAGGGATAAACGTATCAAAATTTTACACCACATATGTTAATGATTTAATTTAATGTTTCTTAATTTTAGCTTTTAATAAATATTTCCAAATGACTTTAATTTTAATAGTTGTTAAATTAACTTTATTCTACTTTTAACTTTGTTAAATAAAGTTAAAGTTAAAGTTAAAGTTAATATACATAAAATTTTTCTTTGCATTTTTGATTGTTTGTTTAACAAACAGAAAGTTATAGTTTTGACTTTTACTAAAAAAAAAAAAAAAAAAAAAAAAAAAAAAAATATTGAGATAGATAAATTTACTTATGTTTTGTAACAGCATAGACGTCTAATAATTTAAACACAATAATGCACTTTTCTAATCTTTAAACTTTTATTTTAGTTTTATATCATATGAATTATTTTTTTAAGATTCTTATGTATGTATATATATATATATATATATATACACGATAAGAGTAAAATGCATGCAATATCTTTAATTTTTTCCAATGATCATAAAATTAAACAATTAATTATTTAATTAATTTCGTATAACGTGCATTTGCATTTAAAAAATTTTCTGTATAAATTATGATAAATAAAATAGAATAATTTTTACTTTTAATTACACTGTTACAAATTTGGTATTAGTTTGAACCAAAACTTGGTACTGAAGTAGCTGCAAGCACCCGATTGTTTAACCTTTTACCATGATTTGGTAATTTTATGTTAAACCAAATATTGGTATTATGTTTTTAAAAAAATAAAAAAATCGACCGAGAAGGGGATTGAACTGAAGACCTTCTTGTCTCAAGTCAAACACTTTGGCACGGTTCCACGCTTCCTTGACCGCTAATTCTGTTGATTTTGATAAAAGGGGCTAAATTTTCTAGAGTCTTATCATGGCCCATATGAGTGTGTTGTTGCACGAAATTTGCACTTTACTCCATGTTTTCGACTATGCTCTTTCATTTAAGCCTGCTTTGCGTTCAATAGAAATTTTACGGTTTCGTACTTCACTTTTGAGGGGATCTATGGTAGCTCCAAGTTTTGGTGCAATTTGAATTCATTTGCAAGAAACAGAAAACTTAAAAATGAGTTTGAACCATATTTTATGGTATTGATTATAACTTTACTCCATACAGTGATTCAAGATTGAACTGAAATTTTTAACAGTATATAAAAATAATTTATTCCTCATATATTTTTTGCTTACGTGTGGTTTTAAAACATGGTTAAAAAAATAAATAAAATAAACACTAAGAACTCTTTTATATTCTATTGTTAGTGGATATGGAATTTTAAATAAGTTTCAGTTGTGAAAGAATTACTAATAAACATAATTCTCAAAAAAAAAAAAAAAAAAAAGTAAGATTAGCTTTTAATCATTTAAACCACTGTTGCGCTGTGTTATTATATCGATAAATGTATCTCTCAACATTAAAAAATCAATTACTAACTTTATAGTAAAATAAGTGAAATTGGAATCATTTTTAATCAGAATTTCTTGTCTCCAAATAAAACAAATAAAATAATTAAAATTAAAAGCCGAAATAGGTTATTAATATATATATATATATATATATATATATATATATATATATATATATATATATATATATATATATATATATACATCCTTGTGCAAATTAATTAAAACAAACTTTTTTTTTCGTGAATTTTAAAATCATTCCTATTATTCTTCAACAAAAATGCTCAATTATGTTAAAATATGGATGGGAGAAACAAATCCGTTGCCTAGTAACAATTTCCACTAAACAGAGGGGTTCTGAGAGCGCATGCGCCGGAACTTCCGTAAATGAAAGATCGAGCTATGATCACATCAGTTGAGAGTTCACTGTCGTCAGAGATGTACGTGACACCACAAAAGTGTACAAAGATTTTTACTCTCTCTGAACATACGTCGAAGTCTTATAGAGAGATTTCGAAGATCGTTGGCGTTAATGTTGCAACTGTAAGCCCTATTATTAAACAATATAAATAAACAGGTTCCATATCTCCAAAGCGGAGAGGGAAATGTGACCAGATAAAGAAAATAACGCCAAGAGATGACCCTTTTCTACTTACGCAAAGTAAAAAATATACTCGAAAGATTAGTGTTGCACTTAATAGAGATTTAAAAGGTCATAGAATAAATATTAGCTCATCTACTCTTCGGAGGCGTCTTCTTGTAGCCTATCGGCCTACGAAGAAACAGCTTCTGACCCATTCAATGAAGAAAAAGCGCTGCTTGTGAGTGTTAAAATATGAAACCTAGACAGTCGAAAATTGGAAAAAAGTGCTTTTTTTACGATTAAAGCCACGTTTTTGTCTAAGGCCAGCGCACACAACATGTGCGGAGATCGTCAGACGAAAAAATTCGGAGTTGCTACAATAACCAATTTGTTAAACACACTCAAAAGAAGATGTTTTTTGGTTGTTTCGGTTTCAGTGGGGTTAGTTCTTTGCAGCCTGTTAACATTATGATGTCTTCTTAGGAATACATAACTATTTTAGATAAAATGGTTATTCCAGACTTGGAAAAACGATACCCTCGTTGAACGGGGATTTTCAAATAGATTTAGCCCCATGCCATACGTCCAAAATGATCGAAAAATTCATGTCTGAGAAACAAATTTAGACATTGGAATGGCCTGGGAACTTTCCTGAAATCAACCCAATGCAGAATCTCTGGACTATGTGCAAGAATCACCTATTAAGTATGGACTGTTCAAGTATAGAGAAGCTAATCACGGTACTAATCCATGTGTGGTACAAGGACACAAATGTTATAAATGACTGTACAAAATTTGTAGAATCCTTGCCAAATCGTGTCCAAATGTTAATAAAGAGTCATAGGGACCATATTATATACTAAAAAGTTTCTATTTTGTATAAATTTATATAAAATAGCATATTTTCTTAGTTATCTCAATTTTTTGAGTTTGTTTTAATTAATTTGCACAAGGGTGTATGTATGTATGTCTAAAACTAGTAAATAAACTCACTAAAAAGAAAGAGAAAGATGCAAGTTAAATATTAATTCCAGCTGTTGAAATTACTATGGTATATGATACTTTTTAAAAATTGCATAAAATACTATTTTTTTAATAAATAATTGAATCATTTCCTTTAAATAATTAGGTTTTGAAGTTGCTTTTGTTTTTATTATTATTATGAATTTTCAATAAATATTATGCAATAAAAATTTAAAAATTAGAAAATGCTCTGCAAATAAAAGTAATTTTCTAAAAATACAAATTTCTTATTATCTGATTTAAAATAATGTGGTTCTTCTTAGAATATAGTGAAAACCCTTTTTTAGAAAAATATTGAAGGTGAGGGGAAAAAAAAACTAATTTTATTTCGTTAAAAAAATTATTTGTTTAAGAAATTTTTCATTAAAATAAAAATACGAATATGATTTAAAGAATAGAGTCATAGAAATATTTATAAACATATTATTAGCATTCACCATTCTGACATAAGTCAAATATCCTACTTAAGCTTTTAACAGAATATTTTACATCATCTTTCCTTTTCCTTTTCTTTTTTTTTTTTTTTTAATTCTTAACATTTGATTGGATGAACAAATTGCTTTCAAAAGCTTAATAGCAACAAGGAAATTTCTGATTTAACTACCCTCAACTCCCTAATTCGTTTTAATTTAATGAGGGATAAATCATGCAAATTACGTATTTAATTCAACGTCAACAATTACTGTATCCAAGCAGAAAACTACTTTCTACCTATGGTACTAAATCTTTTATTCAATTCAATATAGTTTTGAACCTTTAAAAAAATATATGCATGTATTTTTATTTTTATTTTTATTTTTTTATAAATAATAGGTATAACTAAAACAAGATTTCGTTAAAAAACTAAATAACTTTAATATTTTTAAATTATGCTCAATCAATATACTGTTTTTTATTTATTTATTTATTTATTTATTTTTAAATAATTATGAATTTAAGAAAAAAGCACTTTAGTCTAAAAAATAGTGAAATTTTCATTTAAAATATTTTATTTTTAATTAAAAACAGTATAATATATCACGAATTTAAAAGGATAGAAATCGTATCCTCCGCGATATCTCAATCCTACTTTTCTCTACAAAAAAAAAAAAGTGTTTATAAATTTCACGTTCAGAAATTGTACAACCGCTAAATCTATTATCTTTTTTTCAAAACTAGGGGGCTCTGCCCCCTGCTCCCTCCGCTCACCAACCCCCGAGAGAGGCTTCGCCTCCCCCCTGGCTCCTTTTACTTATTAACACATGCAGAGCTCTGCCAGCCTATTTGTTGTTTTCCTTTTATTGAATAAGATAATTAATAGTGTCCAAGACAAGACAGAAGCAGAAAATTATTCTAAAAATCCCCATTTTCGATGTCAAAATGAAATAGATAATATTTTATTTAACAGCACATTATTTTTATTTATATTGATAAAAATTATGCTAAAAATCAGTTTTTTTTTTTTTTAATGGAAAGAATATTATAATATGTAGACCAATTTTCAATACAGCTTTCGTATATGACTTTTTATTACATTTTTACAACCATAGATCCGGACGGCGGTACCCCAATCAATACAGCGCCGAGCTCGTAATTGGAGATTGTGGGTCGGTACTCGAGCTGGCCAAAGACCGTCGTGAACACTAATGGTGACTGGTGCACGTAAAATCTGCCGTGGTTGCAATGTCCTCCATGTTCCCATCAAAATTATACCTTTATATTATACATAATTATTATAAGGATCACGGAAGCGGGGAAGACATCCCCTCTGTGTAGGATAAAAAATGTGGTGGCATGTCTCCAGAACATCCCTATGGGTACGTCCCAGATCGTCGTCAGTTATTCATAACGCAGTAATGGTACGACGTCAAACATAACCTGCGTAACTACCTACAACCATGGATTAAAATTTATTTTTCCCGTGTAAGAAAATTATTTTTTTATAAGTAGAGAAAAAAAGTTACTAATAGCGGCATTGACATTCATTTTCCTTTTTTTTTTATTTTATTTTACAATCAGGGTTCCGGGTTGTACCGCAGTAGGTAAAGTGCCGAGCTCATATTTGGACGATTGCAGATTCGATACTTGAACCGGACAAAGACCGTCGGGTATAACAAAGGTTGGCTGGTGCACATAAAATCAGCCGTGGCCTCCATGTTCCCATCAAAACTTTTCCTCTAGAGATCATCAAAGCGGGTGAGCCATCCCCTCTATGGTGGATCAAAATTGTGATGGCATGTCTCCAGAACATCCCTAGGGTACGTCCCAGACCGTCGCCAATTACCCATAGCGCAGTACTGGTGCGACGTTAAAACGAACCTACCTACCTACATCAATGGATCACATTTTTAATATTCCCGTGTTAGAGAATTATTTTTGTAAATGTAGAGAAAAAAGTTTCTAATAGCGGCATTGACAATCATTTTCTTTCTTTGTTTCTCTTTTTTTTTTTTTTTTTTTTTTTTTTTTTTTTTCAACCATGGTTCCTTGCCGTTGTACCCCAGTAGGTAAAGTGCCGAGCTCATAAGTGAAAGATTGCCGATTCAATACTTAAACCGGCCAAAGAATGTTAGATTATTAATGGTGGCTCTTGCACATAAAATCAGCCGTGGCCTCCATGTACTCATCAAAACTATACCTCTGGTGATCACCAAAGCGGGGAACAATCTCCTCCGTGGTGGATCAAAATTTTGATGGCATGTCTCCGGAACATCCCTAGGGTACGTCCCAGACCTCCTCCAATTACCCATAGCGCAGTACTGGTGCGACGTTAAACCCAACTTATCTACCTACAACAATGGACCACATTTTATTTTTCCCTTGTGAGAAAATTAATTTTCTAAAAGTGCAGAAGAAAAGTTATTAATGTCAGCATTAACATTCATTTTCTTTCTTTCTTTTTTTTTTTTTTTTTTAGAACTATGGTTCCGGGCCGTTGTACCCCAGTAAGTAAAGCGCCGAGCTCATAAATGAAAGATTGCCGATACGATACTTGAACCGGCCAAAGACCGTCGAGTATATTAATGATGGCTGGTGCGCAGAAAATCGGTCGTGGTCTCCATGTTTCTATCAAAACTATACCTCTGGCGATCACCAAAGCGGGGGAGCCATCCCCTCCGTGATGGATCAAAATTGTGATGGCATGTCTCCGGAACATCCCTAGGGTATGTCCGAGACTGTCGCCAATTACCCATAGCGCAGTACTGGTGCGACGTTAAACCCAACCTACTTACCTACATAAATTGATCACATTTTAATATTCCCGTGTAAGTGAATTATTTTTCTAAATGTAGAGAAAAAAGTTTCTGATAGCGGCATTGACATTCATTTTCTTTCTTTCTTTCATTTTTTTTTGCATCCATGGTTCCTTGCCATTGTACCCCAGTAGGTAAAGCGCCGAGCTCATAAGTGAAAGATTGCCGATTCAATTCTTGAACCGGCCAAAGAATGTCGGGTTATTAATGGTGGCTCGTGCACATAAAATCAGCCGTGGCCTCCATATACTCATCAAAACTATACCTCTGGTGATCACCAAAGCGGGGAACAATCTCCTCCGTGGTGGATCAAAATTGTGATGGCATGTCTCCGGAACATCCCTAGGGTAAGTCCCAGACCTCCGCCAATTACCCATAGCGCAGTACTGGTGCGACGTTAAACCCAATTTATCTACCTACAACAATGGACCACATTTTAATTTTCCCTTGTGAGAAAATTAATTTTCTAAAAGTAGAGAAAAAAACACTTTCCAATGGCAGCAATGACATTCATTTTCGTATTTTTTACAACCATGGTTCCGGGCCGTTGTACCCCAGTAAGTAAAGCGCCGAGCTTATAACTGGAAGATTGCCGATTCGATACTTGAACCGGCCAAAGACCGTCGGGTATATTAATGGTGGCTGTTGCACATAAATTCAGCCATGGCCTCCATGTTCCTATCAAACATAGATATAGTAATAAGACATAAATTGATCAGCGGCTGCAAAAAAGTGATGCCTTTCTTTCTCGGGGAAAGACGGCCATTTTACTCTCTTTTGGATGTCTTCCCCCGAGTGAATATACACTGGAATACACACAGATAATTTAGCAAATAAAATTTATGAATAATTTATGTACTAAAACTCCAGATACTCATTTTTCTTTCTCTCTTTTCTTCTTTTCCTCTTTTTTTTTTTTTTTTTTTTTGTATGGAATACCGATATTTAAAGAAATTTATCGCTTCCGTTTTACTATTTCTGACTGGTTAGTAGTTTATTTTTGTCGAAAATACTATTGGACGTATCCTCATCTTTTGAGATATTCGAGTTAACCCTTTAACTGCCAATCGCAATACAGTCGATAACAAAAGTGTCCGAACACTAGCAAAAATTCCTACGTAAAAAAAGTACAGTTTATACGGTTTTGGTTAATAAATCCTTATCGAATCGTGTTCTTAGACTGACTAATCTTCAGGAAAATTTGCGTTAACATTTTAATCGCCAGTTACAACATATAGCAGAAATTGGGTTTACTCGGAAATGGAGCGCGGACAGGTGTGCAAGCAGACAGGCAAAAAAACTAATTAATGTCATAATATTTTCTTAAACCTTGTTCGAAACTATAAGAAACGCTTAACACGACTAAAAATGCAATTCTAGCAATTTCGAATTATAGCCCCTAATATGAACGAGATTCGACTAAACTTACATTCAGTTGGACCTTGACCTAAACTGGTGCTGATTAGATTTGGGAACCAATCGCTCAACAGGTGGTGCTGGCCATCTTATTTTGTTTTTTTCTAAGTACTTCACATGACAGTATAGGACAAAATTTCATATAAATGTACATAACGTGAGTTATTTTTAACGCATGAATGTAAAGTTTATATGAATTATTGATAATAGTAGTAATAAACGATAATAGTAGTAAAAAATGTGTGCATGTAAGAGCATTGCTTTCCTCCTGGGAGGGAAGTGCACTTCCCCCGGGATCTGTATAAATTTTTAATGTGGATATTTTAGAAAGAACTCGTCAATATTTCTAAAACGAATGGTTGAACCATATATCTGTAATTATTTAAAACAAGGCAACAGATTTCTTTTATTTTTAATGTTAAATACACACACACATACATATGTATAGGCATATATATATACAGTCGAACCTCGTTAACGTGAATTACTTTTAGCATGAACTGTTACCACAATCCCCATCAAAATGAAGATTAATTTATTTATATGACGATCAGTTACTGATAGCATGAACTTCTTATAACATTAACAGATTTTTGATCCTCCTTGAAATTCTCGTTAACGAAGTTCGACTGTATATATCTTTTCATGTCTGCACAAAAGCGATTTTTTTTCAGCATTTATTATTATACTAATTTAAGAAAAAAATCGTCTGCATTCATCATGGAAAATATCTTTAATAAATTATAACTGAATAAATAATTTGTATTGCATAAATTTGTATAGGATTATTTACAGAAGAAAGTCTTGTGGTAATACTAGTTATAATATATTAAAACAAGTGGACTTTACCTCTGCCGCTGCTAACTACATTTAAAAGAATTTTGAAAATTCGATATTACTTACTAAAATAAAAACTTAAAAAATATTAAAATTAAAAATAAAGTATTCCATTAAAAACCAAAACAGTATTTGAAGCGTAATAATAACAAAGCAACTGATTATAAAAAATCATATTTTTCATAAATTAGTTAAATTTAACTTACTTATGAAAACTTATTCCACTTCCTTTCATAAATGTATTTGTACAATTAAAAGCCGCGCAGTATTTCTGCACTTTGAATATATATCAACATTTTATTCCATTATTCTTTCCGAGTTTTACACTCTCTCATGGCTGATGCAAAAAAACTATTTCGGCATCAAAAATCTTTGCATGTTAACATAGGGATGATAGATCTATATATATTACTATATCTATGCTATCAAAACTTTACCTCTGGTGATCACCAAAGCGGGGGAGCCATCCCCTCCGTGGTGGATTAAAACTGCGATTTTATGTCTCCGAAACAGCCCTAGGGATACGTCCCAGACCGTCGCCATTTGCCCATTGTGCAGTACTGGTGTGACGTTAAACCCAACCTACCTACATACAACCATGGATCATATTTTAATTTTCTCGTGTAAGAAAATTAATTTTCTAAAAGTAGAGAAAAAAAGTTACCAATGGCGGCGATGATATTCATTTTTTTTTTTTTTTTTTTTTTTTTACAACCAGGGTTCTGGGCCGTTGTACCCCAGTAAGTAAAGCACCGAGCTTATAATTGAAAGATTGCTGATTCAATACTTGAACCGGCCAAAGAATATCGGATTATTAATGGTGGCTGGTGCACATAAAATGAGCCGTGACCTCCACGTACTCATCAAAACTATAGCTTTGGTGATCACCAAAGCGGGCAGCCATGCCCTCCGTGGTGGATCAAAATTGTGATTTCACGTCTCCGAAACATCCCTAGGGGTACGTCCCAGTTCGTCGCCAATTATCCATAGCTCAGTACTGGTACGACATTAAACCCAACCTACCTACCTACAATCATGGATGATATTTTAATTTTGCTAAGTAAAATGAATTCATGACAGAAGAACAACGTCAGTGGGAGAAACATTTTTCAAGGTGGCAAATAGAGTACCTTCATTAACCTGTCGTTTTTAGTTAATAACTTCTTTACTTAAAATGATAGAAATTTCTAAGTAGCTGAAATGTCTCCCTTGGTGTATTCGGAGCACATTGATACCTCTCATGACGTGAAGGACCCTGCCCTTCGCGAGAAGATGCTGTCGCAGACAAAAAAATTTGACGCCAGCAACAGTAACTTTTTAAGCTATTGCATAGCTTTTATCGCAGGCTTTGAGCGCGGCGGCCGAATCAAGAAATTCCGTAACGAAAAAAAAACCTAACACAGTTCGGCAGACTTCGGCTGTACGAAGCTCGCACGGATCGAGACGAGCTGCTCCGAAATCGGACGAATATACGTAAGCAGCTGTTTGTGAGAAAGTATATAGGAGTATTGTATGTAGGTATCTATCATCTATGTACAACAGTGAATAGCTGTACACGTAAAATTTGTGTATAAACAGTCTGCTGGGGATGTTTCACATACAATATAGTGCGACCCCTGGTGGTGAAAAATGGAACTAGGTGATTTTGCTGCAGATCCTATCATGTAACATCTTATTTTAAAGGTCTTAGTATTTCCTGACCGTTGGTGATGTTCGTACAGAACACACTGCGCCCCATGGCGGTGGAAAGTGCAACTAAAGGATTTTGCAGCTGACACCACCATGTGACACCTTATTTAAAAGGTCTTGGAAATCCAAGGCGATTGGTGATAGAGGTCTTGAAATTTAATGTTGATTGGGGATGTTTGTATACAATATAGTGCGCCCCCAGGTTGTGAAAAATGGAACTAGGTGATTTTGTAGTAAACCCTATCATGTTATATCTTATTTTAAAGGTCTTGGTACTTCCTGACCGTTGGTGATGTTTGCATACAATATAGTGCGACCCCTGGTGGTGAAAAATGGAACTAGGTGATTTTGCTGCAGACCCTATCATGTTACATTTTATTTTAAAGGTCTTGGTATTTCCTGACCGTTGGTGATGTTCGTACAGAACACACTGCGCCCCCTGGCGGTGGAAAGTGCAACTAAAGGATTTTGCAGCTGACACCACCATGTGACACCTTATTTAAAAGGTCTTGGAAATCCAAGGCGATTGGTGATAGAGGTCTTGAAATTTCATGTTGATTGGGAATGTTTGTATACAATATAGTGTGACCTCTGGTGGTGAAAAATGGAATTAGGTGATTTTGCTGCAGACCCTATAATGTTATATCTTATTTTAAAGGTCTTGGTATTTCCTGACAGTTAGTGATATTTGCATGCAATATAGTGCGACCCCTGGTGGTGAAAACTGGAACTAGGTGATTTTGCTGCAGACCCTATCATGTTACATCTTATTTTAAAGGTGTTGGTATTTCCTGACCGTTAGTGATGTTCGTACAGAACACACAGTGCCCCCTGGCGGTGGAAAGTGCAACTAAAGGATTTTGCAGCTGACACCACCATGTGACACCTTATTTAAAAGGTCTTGGAAATCCAAGGCGATTGGTGATAGAGGTCTTGAAATTTCATGTTGATTGGGGATGTTTGTATACAATAGAGTGCGCCCCCTGGTGGTGAAAAATGGAACTAGGTGATTTTGTAGTAGACCCTATCATGTTATATCTCATTTTAAAGGTCTTGGTATTTCCTGACCGTTGGTGATGTTTGCATACAATATAGTGCGACCCCTGGTGGTGAAAAAGGGAACTAGGTGATTTTGTTGCAGACCCTATCATGTTACATCTTATTTTAACGGTCTTGGTATTTCCTGACCGTTAGTGATGTTCGTACAGAACACACTGCGCCCCCTGGCGGTGGAAAGTGCAACTAAAGGATTTTGCAGCTACCACCATGTGACACCTTATTTCAAAGGTCTTGAAAATCCAAGGCGATTGGTGATAGAGGTCTTGAAATTTCATGTTGATTGGGGATGTTTGTATACAATATAATGCGACCCCTGGTGGTGAAAAATGGAACTAGGGGATTTTGCTGCAGACCCTATCATGTTATATCTTATTTTAAAGGTCTTGGTATATCCTGACCGTTGGTGATGTTCGTATAGAACACACTGCGCACCCTGGCGGTGGAAAGTGCAACTAAAGGATATTGTAGCTGACACCACCATGTGACACCTTATTTAAAAGGTCTTGGAAATCCAAGGCGATTGGTGATAGAGGTCTTAAAATTTCATGTTGATTGGGGATGTTTGTATACAATATAGTGCGCCCCCTGGTGGTTAAAAATGGAACTAAGTCATTTTGCAGTCGACCCTGTCATGTTACACCTTATTTTAAAGGTCTTGGTATTACCTTACCGTTGGTGTTGCTCGTATAGAACACGCTGTGCCCCATGGCGGTGGAAAGGGCAACTAAAGGATTTTGCAGTTGACACCACCAGTGACACCTTATTTGAAAATTCTTGGAATTTCAAGGCGATTGGTGATGTTCGTATACAACATACTGCACCCCCTGGTGCAGGAAAGTGGAATTTGCAACGCGTGTGTAGCATGCATGCCTGCTATACAGTGCAGCAGTCACAGGCAGAGGTAACACGAGTCAGAGGTTCGCTCGGTTCAAGGTTAATTTTTGAGAAATTTTTCATGTTATTCGCGGCCTGTATATCAAGTCTCAAACTTATGTTTCTTATTTCAGTTACCATAAACCTATAGTTTCAATGATAAAAATTCCTGAATAACCTACATGTATTGTAAGATAATAAAAATATTTTAAACAATATTAACTTCTCATTTATTCAATAAAAGAAAAAAATTTGTTTTCTTATCGGTCACCACGCTCAAAAAGTGTAACTTGAATTAATATCAAAGAAAAAACTTGAATTAATATCAAACAACAACAAAAAAAAAATACTGCATAAATAAAATAAATAAGTAATTATAATTGCATAAGTTGATAAAAACTGCTATGCAATAGCTTTACCGCGGCAGTCCCCGAGTGCCACGCGTATTTTTTTATTTATTTTTTTAATGTACCTTTGTTATAAGATAACATACAGATGCTGTAAATACAGTGGAATTATTAAATAATAAAACGCAATAATTTTCATTGCATCCTATTATGCAATCAATTTTCCATGAGGTAATGGCGGAGAAAGAACAATAATAAATACACGTGGCTATTATATTTACTAACAACTCCAGTTGAGAAAGCGCCATTTATCGATCATTGCAAACGCGGATAGAGTTTCAACATAATTGTCTTGAATGCATTCATAATTTAAGATTCACGATCTTCCAACTTTACATTCACGTTAGATGATAAGTCACGTGTTGATATATATATATATATATATATATATATATATATATATATAAATAATATTAATTAGAGCATAAAATGTTTATTTATTTATTTATTTTTTTTAATATATAGAGATAACAACAATAATAATAATTTAAAAATGTGGAAATTATCTATATTTTTATGAATGTTTTAGCTGCAAAATGAATTACTAAACAGTTTAAAAAAATTAATTTCTAAAAGCCGAGAATCAATTTAACGGTTATAAAACTTCCATATAGGAAAACGGAATTTAAAATAATGTAGTATTTTGTAATAAGTAATTACTTAATGCCTAATACTATAAAAAACTTTAAAAAGAAAAAAAGAATAATATAGGATTACTTACAAAACTTTAGTCTTTACCATTAATCACCAGTGTAATACCTGTGCGACTGTTGCGTCATCAAACCCATGTGACCTCGCACCCAATGAAATTTAGTAAAAAACGCGACCAGTCAGCAACTGTCTTTCTACCAAAAGGTTTCACAGACTTGTTGTCTGCGTGATTCTTCTTTCTTTTCTTTCTTTTTTTAATGTTTTTTTTTTTTTATATTTTGTATATATTGTGTTATGTCTTCATTAAACTTTGTCATGTGCTAAAATGGTTGCGGAGTTTTCATTTTAGACTTCATGTTTTCATTCGACGCCTCAAATTAAATTGTTTTTATGGAAAAGCAACGAATAATTAGTCTTTCTACATTAAGTGCTCTACCAAGCTACCCAGCAATATAAAAGTATTTAATATGTTTTTTATAGAAAAAAAGTACAGTCGGTAACAAAAGTGTCCGAACACTAGCAAAAATTCCTATGTAAAAAAGTACACTTCATACGGTTTTGTTAAATAAATAATTATCGAATCATGTTCTTACACTGACTGAGAACAGGATTCGACAAGGATTTATTTAACAAAAACGTATGAAGTGTACTTTTTTACATAGGAATTTTTGCTAGTGTTCGGACACTTTTGTTACCGACTGTACATAGAATTATATAAGTTTGTAGAATTATATATGTTACGTATATGTAATTCTACATAGAGAAACATCCTATAAGTTGGCTATTTTTTTTTTTTTAACACAGAAGATAACTGTGAAAAATTATAAAATTTTATTATCACTTATTCCACTTAATTTTTGTGATTCTTTTATTACCCAACAATGATATACTAAGAGTGATTTTCTTAAGTTAGTTTATTGGTATAATAGTCCTGATCGGATTTTATAACAAACATAAAGATATATATATATTTATAAAAATATACATATAAAAATATATTGTTATGAACATTAATAAGAAGAATTTGTCTGTAATATGCTTAAAGAATAACAATTAACGTAAATAATTTTTTTAAGGATTTGTAATATCCTATTACTGGAATGGTTGTGAAACAGCCAATCTTTGTGCCCGATTGTTTTATTTTTTCGAATCTTTATCTAATACATTATAAGAAAAATAATGAAATACTATAATAATCAACAATTTTCAGTACGAATCAAAGAATTTTATAAAATGTATTTTAGATTAATTTATTTAAATTATATATAAACATGCAAAGTATATAAATAAATTATAAAAATGTGCCTCGCTATTTTCTTTTACTTTACTTATAAATTTTTGGAAAAATTTAATATGATAACAGAACAAAATCAAATAAACAAATCAAATCAAATCAAGTAAATAAATAAATCAAAAAATCAAGAAAAGCTGAAAAGTTATCCAATATCAAAGCATCAAAATCTATAACCAAGTATGAGTCAGTGTGAAAGTAGATCTTCGTTGTCTGTATATTATTTATCAATAAGTATTTGGACACTTTTGAATTCAGACGTTTTGTCAAATATTTAGAAAAGTTCTTTAGAAATCATCTTGAAACTTTGGTAGTGTAAAAAACATGTTATACCTCATGTATTTAAGCAAAAGTTGTGTCCTGAAAAGGAAAAGGGTATCTGTAAACAATTAAAGAGAGGTCAAAACATTTTGGGTGCCCTTGGAAAAAGTAATGTTTGGCAGTAGCAAGAGATTAAGATCAATTTTCTCATTATCTGTATGAACTTGTATGAGGCTACCACATACATTTATGGAAATATAATGGTTTATTTTTTTAAGTACAAAAAAAGATAGATAGATACCTTGGTGTAGACATTAATAGAGAAGGAAGAGACTCACAGGAAATTAAGAATAGAATCTGTCAAGGAAGAAAAGCAGTAAAACTATTAAATTCGATTTGGTGGAGTGAGGAGTTATCTAGGACGAGAAAGTATAATATATACAACTCCATTGTAAAAAGCATATTGTTGTATGGAGCAGAGGGATGGACAATTATGGAGACGGAAAAAAAGAAATTGGCTGCTGTTGAAATGGATGCCCTGAAAAGATCATGCAGGATATCAAGAATGGAGAGAGTGAGAAATGAGAGAATCAGGGAAATGATGAAAATAAAGAAAACCATATTAGATGAGGTTCAAAAAAAGCAATTAATCTGGTTTGGTCATATTAAAAGAATGAACGATAAAAGATTACCTAAAATCGCTTTTAACTATATACCAAATCAGAAAAGAAAACAAGGAAGACCAAGAAAGACTTGGGTGGATAATGTAAAAAAAGCGATGAGGGATAGGGGTCTGGAAGAAGAGTGGACCCATGACCGGAAGACCTGGCACAGAATTGTGGATTCTGTCGGAAGGCAACACCCGATGCCATAAACCGAACATGCATACATACATACAAAAAAACATTCACTTTTTAATTATAACACATGGGGTATCACACCTAGAGCGAAGATATTTTTAGAAAATTTGGAATACTATATTAGACACAGCATACTGCAATCACAATGCAAAAATGTTAAATATATTACGAAATATAAGCATTTTTACTGAATAATTTTTAACTACGCATGTGCAACCTTTAAAGAAATTCATTTGCATCATTTAATAGCCGAAAGTATTGAGCAATTTATGTAAAATCCCCAATCAAATATCGTGTAAATTCAAAATGTTATGAGAGATAGAAAGAACAGAATTCTGGTTCTCTCAAAATAAAAGCTAAACTATATGGGGTTTTACTCACATTTTTACTTTGATTCAGTCGAAGCCCAATGGTAATACAGTGCTCGCTGATTGTAAATAAATATTGATAAAACCCTTATCATCTTCATGTTTTTTTAGAAGAACTGAAATACTGTTCCTTCTACTCTCATAACTCCTTAAATTTATATATTTGTTTGCTGTTTTCATAAAAATTGTTCAATAGTTTTGGTTATTAAATTATGCAAATGATTTATTTTAAAAGCTAGCGCATGCGCTGTTAAAAATTGTTTAGTGAAAATGCTCATATTTTGCAAGATATTTAACATGCTTGCATTCTGATTCTAGAATGCTGTGTCTAATGTGGCATGCTAAATTTCCTAAAAATCATTTTGCACTAGATCTAATATCCTATGTGTTTTTATTAAAAAAGTGAATTTTTTTTTAATATTTCCATGAATAGATGCGGTATCCTCACACAAATTCGTACATATTATGAAAAAAATTATCCTGATTACATGCTACAGCCAAAATGCATTTAAAGCAATACTTTTTACAGGGGGATCTAAAACATTTTGAATATTATTTTATTTTTTACTGATTCCCTTTTTCTCTTCAGGACACAACTTTTCCTGAAATATATGAGGTGTAACATGTGCTTTACACTACCAAAGTTTCAAGATAATTTCTGAAGAACTTTTCTAGATATTTGACAAAATGTCTAAATTTTAAAATGCCCAAATACATATTGGTAGATAAGCTACAAATGAGAGGGGAAAAACAGGTGATTTATGTGTGTTTGTCCAGGAGTAGTTGTTGTTCCTGACATTTGTTTAGTCATTTATTTTAACTTTTAAAAATAAATTATAACACCTGCAACGCAAGATGTTGATTTGTTTCAATTTGAATTAATATATGGGAGATATATATTTTGCCTTATTTATGTTATTACAAAGGAGATTTTCTAAACAATAATACTAGCGCCGAGATCGTAATTGGAAGATTGTGGGTTCGATACTCGAGTCTGTCAAAGACCATTTGTACATTAATGGTGGCTGGTGCACGCAAAATCCGCCGTGGACGCAAAGTCTTCCATGTTCCCATCCAATTTTGAATACACTTTTGTCAAATACCAAAGAGGGAATGTCATCCCCCCCGTGGAATATCAAATTTGAGATGGCATGTCTCCGGAAAATCCTTAGAGGTGCGTCCCAGACCGTCACCAATTACTCACAGCGGAGTACTAGTGCGACGTTAAAACCCAGCCAAACCACCAACCAAAGGAAAATATTGAAATGAAATGCATGGTTGCAAATACTTTGATACCAAATCAAATTAGTATTGCTCTCAATGCCTGCTACAAAATTTGCATTAGTCAGTATATAGAGAAAACAAAGGATTTTTAATTTTTCTATTGGTGGTCAAAATTACCGCACTTTTCTCGTAATTCTTTACTTTTGTTAAGATAATCCTAACCACCCCCATTACTTTCAAATAAAGAAGCCTATGAATGTAACAATTTTATTGTGTGTTCTCAAAAGTTTAAAATTATTCTCTATATTTCTGTACTGATAAGTACAAAGGATTTAAGTCCAAAAATGTCGATTTTGAGTTAAGTACATAGTCAGACTCAGAAAAAAAATTCTCTATCGATTGGTATAAAGGATTTAAGACTATGTCATTTAGTCTTTGAGAAAATCCATTGGTGAAAAAAGATTCAAGTCAGAAATTTAGCATTCACGTATGGTATAAAATTTTTAATTCAATTTTTTCCCGTTATTAAATGAAGGTTAACAAACCCTGAATGATATAAAGGGAATAAGTCCACGAAATCCCTTTTTCCTAATCGATTCTTCTGATTAGTTTTTAGTTAGTTTAACTTTATTTTTCGTCTCCTGAAAAATCAAGAATATAGACTTAAATCCTTTATACTTACCAGTACAGATTTACCCTCTTAAGTATTTGAACATAACTATTTTCATTAGAAAGAAAATAGAATATTTACAATGTTTGAAAATGTAATAAGTTGTCATAATTACCATACTTGACCCTATAATTATTACATCAAATTTAAAATAATAATAATAATAGTGTAACTTATCCTTTCTGTAAAATAAATTTTTAGTATCGTATATAATTATTCGTAGGAAATATCTGTATATATTTTTAATTTCTCAATTTATCTTTAAAAACTAATTTTATATGTCAATAAATAAAACACATTTAAACTTCACGTAATTAACTGGAAAAAGAGAAGTATTTCTTTTGAGTTAGCAATCAATTATGGCACAGCGTCATTACTGGATTAAGTATTAATTAATTCAAATTATAAGCTTTGTCGAATTCCTGTAGCGATGATTTTATTATTATTTATGCATGTTTACAATTTCCACTAAAGTAAATCAATGCGCAAAATATCATAAAAGAACTAGTTTTGCTTTTTTCCTTCTATTTTATTTTTATAAATAAAGTATTTAAAAGTTCTGATTAAGAATTAGGTCTTTTCTGTTTGATTGTTTTCAAGTTATTCAAAGATTTCTTATGAAGGAAAAATGCAAACAGTTTACTTTTTTGGATGAGCTTATAACCTAAACAGCTTCAGTCAAGATTAAATGCGTAAAATATATTTAAATTCGACATAACGAACTGGAAAGAGAAAAGTAATTCTCATGAAAAAGTAACAAATTAATAAAAAGCCTTACTGTTCGAACGCAACTTATTGAATAGGCAAAATATTTAATTTTATTTCTAATAAATTATAGTTTAGATATCTATGCTTTTATTGTTATTTATAAAAATAAATAAATAAATAAATAAGTTGTTTATAAGGATTTTTATCACGAAAAATATTGTGCAATAATATTTGTTCTTAATTTTAATGTATTTTATAAAGAAAACTATAAAGACATTTTAATTATGATTTGTATTTTATAAAGGTAATAGAAATATTGATTTATGTAAAAAACAAAAATGTATTTTAATATTATATTTGAATTTCTTTATGTAACAATATCATTGATAATTTTAATTTTATAAATAGAGAATGGAAATGTATTAAAAGCTTGGATTTTGTATAAAATAGGAAAACAATAAAATGTTTTTTTCCGAACCTTTTATAAAAATAAATTATTAAGTAGGAGAATACACCGCATGGAAACGAAATATTGCACAGTAACTTCTTGAAATGATAAAGAATAATATAATATCAATATATGTGATATGAGTGGGTAAAAAAAAAAAAAAAAAAATTGTGATATGAGTGAATACAAGAAGTGAATACAAGAGTGAACCCAAGCAGCACCGAAACGTTCTCTGAACGTTCAAAAATTGTTCTGCAAACACGTTCTAAGAACGTTCACTTTGAACGTGTTATAGACGTCTATCTGTCCATCTTGAAGACGTACAATAGTACGGTTCAGAGAACGTTCAATGAACGTGTAACTATCACCATCGGTGTTATAGAAGCGTTCTGAGAACGTTCTATGTATACGGTCTCAGAACGTTCTAAACGTTTTTAGAACGTTTTTAAAACGTTATACACATTTTCAGAACGTTCCAGAAACCGTACTGTAAACGTTCTAAAATAGTGTAGTTAAAAAAATAAATAAATAAATAAATAAATAAAATGTGACGTCATTATAAAAAAATCCCCTCAGTACGAGCGTTTAGAAGTAAAAATTACATAGCTGATGACGAATAATGATACAACACATGAACAGGGATATGAATTACTTTTTTTTTTTAATTCAAATAATGTTTGAGAAATTTTAACATACTTACTATTCTTTTAATTTCAACGTATATGCATCAAAAATTCTATATTCTATGACAGCTTTTCCCAAAAAGTGTCATAACGTCTCTTTATACCTTAAAAAATTTCTTAAATTTTTGCATTTTTTAAAAATTTCTTTTTTTTCCCTAATCTGTAGATAATGAAGTTATAGTATTAATTACAAAACTTTGAATAAACACCATAAAATGCGAGAACTCACACCAACTGTTTCGGGTCAAAAGAAGACACAACCCTTCATCAGGCGAACATTGTAGGCACGAGAGCTGCAAACAAGCACGTTGAGTGTGTGGAATGCGTTGCCGCTTTGTTTGTAGCAGCCGTGCTTTGTTTGTAGCAGTTGCGAGTTCTTGCATATTATGGTGTTTATTCAAAGTTTCTTAATTAATACTATAACGCCATTATCTTCAGATTAGGGGAAAAAAGAAATTTTTTAAAAATGCAAAAATTTAAGGAATTTTTTAAAGGGATATAGGCACGTTATGACACTTTTTGGGAATTACAGTCATAAAATATGGAATTTTTCATGCATATACGTTGAAATTAAAGGAATAGTAAGTATGTTAAAATTTCTCAAACAATATTTGAATTTAAAAAAAAGTAATTTATATCCCTGTTGCTGTGTTGTATCATTATTCTTCATCTGCTATATACAACTAAACTCTTGATTTATTTTGCTTGTTTTAATCCTTGTGATTCCGAATGCGTCATCCTATGATTAATGTTTGTTTTTCATGGTTGTTTTCTGTTTGATTCTCTGATTTCTTGAAGTAAATAATTTATTCCAATTTATTCTTCATTTCTAACTTCAATTAATTTCTTGTACGATAGGGTGCCCGCTAGCAATTTGCTATTATAGCTGCTAACGAACGAAATCGTACATTGGTGCTCAACGACGAAAAGGGTCACCCTTGACGAGTTTTTTTTTTTTTTTTTTTTCTACCATTCTAAGCTTTTCCTACAAAAAATGTTTAAAATGCTGTCTTAATTTTTTATTTCCTCGTTGCTTGTTTGTATCTTTTGATTTGAGTTTCATCAGTGGCGGATTTAAGGGGGGTGCTAGGGGGCTGAAGCCCCCCCCCCCCAAAAACACTGACATTCACAATTGAATATTGTAATTGTAAATTTTTTATTGGTCTAGAATAACACTTTGAAAAATCTCAGCCCCCCCCAAAAGCCAAGTTCTGGATCCGCCACTGAGTTTCATGTGGTTTTTACGCACCGGCAAAATTATTAAAATTGCAACTAACAATATAGGAATAAATTTAAGATTAGACTGAAGTTAAATAAAATAAAAATCAATAAATAAAATATAAATGTTTCAATAAATCACAATCAGTCTCCCCAGGTTATTTAAATTTGTTGTAATTTTCTTCTCATTGACCTATGTGGTTTCAGGGATCTTATATCTGTTGCTTGGCTTTAACTAAGATTAAAAATTCATTTATACATACATATATATATATATATATACATATATATATATATATATATATATATATATATATATATATATATATGTTTTTTTTTTTTTTTAAATACAGGGTGCAAAGCATTGTGACGAGAATACCTTTATCTCCGCAACTATTGGTCGCAAATATATAGTTTCAGTTACAAAATGTTTTAAAGAATATGAGCATTTGTGGTATAACATGTTTAAATTTAAAATATCTATTTTTTCAAAATTGCAAAAACTAAATTTTTACATAGTCCCAGATCCCTATAATCATATTTAGAAAACTGACACTCATCCTAACAAACAGTTTCATTTCTATTCTCCCAAAATGGAACATGATATTTAAAGTTTGGATTTTCTAACATATTTCGGCCTTCAATAAGGGATCGGTTTAAAAATCCTAATTGGACTTTGTTTGCATTTTCCCTGGGTTTATTAAAGAATTTTTCATTGACTTTTTAATAAAGCCCGAGAAAATGCGAAATAATCCTAAATTTTGAAACTAACTATCTCAGACAATTTTGGGTGCACAAAAGTGAAACTTTTTGTGTTATATTTTTTAGGTTAGAACTCAACTTACACTATTAGTGTCATGAAAATTGTATAAAAATTATCAGTTTTTGTGATTTTTAGTAAATTGATTTTTTAAATTTAAACATGTCATATAATGAATTCTTACATTTTTTTTTTTAAATACATTTTCTTATTGGAGGACGTTTGAGACCAATTGTTGCGCAAATAAAGGCCTGCTCTCGACTTTGCACCCTGTATATTCTAAACATTTCTGGGTACTACTTTGTAAGTCCATGGATAGTTTATAAATATATTTGAATGCTGAAGTTTATAGAAAGTTTTAATATTTCAACATAAAAAATAATTTCAAAAATGAATGTACCAATACACCGCTAAAATAATATATAATTGAGTTTAGAATATATTGTTAATTTATAATAATAAGAAATTGAAACAAAAAATTAAAAATTAGTTAGAAGGAGGAAATTTTTAAAATGTCCAAATACTTAAATACATATATATATATATATATTTAATCATAATATTTTTCTAAAATATTTAACATACTTCATATTTTTAAATTTCAGTGCATGTGTGCATACATATTTTCAGTTTACAGCAGCAGTTTACAAAAATGATGTTTGCAGGTATTTAAATTTATTCCACATGGCAATGTAATTGGTATTTTTTAAATGTTTAAATTTCTTTAAATTGAGTCAACGCAATTTTTACCTCATTTGATGTAATTATGCTATCATGGCATATTAAATAATTGATAAATGTAAATATTATTTCTATTAATAAATAATATAGTAAATCGTCCTTTTTTTTAAGCAGAATATCTTTTTTTATAAAGATGTGGAATAAAATTGAATTGAATCTTTGTTTTATTATGCAGTTAAACAATTTCATATATTTTATTTAATAAATAACAGTAAAGAGATATTTAAAATTGTAAGTCGGTGAAACTTAGGATATTATTTTAAAAATATGCAATTTGCATAACCTAGATTGTATACATATTATCATATAAACATTAAAAAAATACTTCAGAATTTAAAAAGAAAAGAAAAAAAAAGAATTACATACCTTCCTCATTTTCTTCATAAGAATTTCTCCAAGAAAACACCCTTCCAACTAGCATTTTAAAATACATAATGACCAGTCTGGAAGGGCATTCACTTAAAATTAGCTCTCATCTTTTAAATTCTTTATGTTACTTCATTCAGAAGCATAATAACCAAAAACAGTCATTTTAACAATTTCCATCTCAGAAGACTGAATTAATAAAATGAATCCATAATTTCTAAGCGGTTTTCTGTAACAGGAGCAGTTTTTTCTGTGATACAATGCTACTTACAAGTATATCAAATGTTAGGCTTAAGAACTTACGCAGATATGAAAATGATTGTTTAATTGATATTAAAATAAGACTTTAATAAATAGAAAATAGAGACTATTACAGGTTAAAAATATTACATTTTTACCTTTTCTAAAGCTTATCCAAGTCATTATAACGCGAAAACTGAACAAAACAGATTACATTACACGTTTTAAAATTACCGCTTCACATAACGGCACGACATTCCCAAGACCTTTGAATTTGCACGGTCAGCGAGAATTAAATAAATGCAATCCACAGATGTCAGTTTCATCTGCTCTTCCCTTGTTACATCCGGAATAATCATGTTTCAAAGTTCAACGTTTGAAACATAAATTTATTAAGCATTTATAGCTGTAGAGGTCAATATTTTGAGGAAAAATGGAGCTGAGTTAAACAATTATTTAAATTTTTATAAAGTATTTGAAAAACTTATGACATCACTTTACTTTTCCATTTTAAAATCTCGAATTAAACGGAAAAGCATATTTTGTTTTAGTGTATATTTTAGTATTGAATAAAATATTCAGTGAAAATAAATAAAATAAAATAAGAACAATCAAACAGAGTAACGATTTAACAACATTATCAATATTGATAATTTATCAGTAACATTTAAACTTAAATAGAATCATAAATAAAATATAATAAAAGTTTAAAATTATGCTTAAAGAAAAGAAGAAAAAAACTCATTCTGTAACTTCCCGATGAGTATTAGAGACCGCGAGGTTCTACTCTCGAACCTTACAGACGGGAAGTGTTGGCTTCGATTCCTGGTCACGCTCATCGACTTAGGTTTTCGGAGTTTTCCCGTGATTTTCTTTGAAACTCGCGTAAAGCACTATGTTACTTATTCAATAACATCCGTGATTAGCTTTTTGTATCTAAACTTTGGGTCTGGGGAATGCATAGATTTTCATGACAGAAGACAATCATTTTTATGCTGTATAGAAGATCTTAGAAAATGTATTTTTCTAGGGGTTTATTATTATTATTATTACAAATGAAAAAAAAAAAAAAAACGGTAAATTTGTTTTAAATCATCAGAAAACGATGTTTCAATTATTCGTTTTAAAGGTGATATCGAATTCTTTTGAAAGATAATTATAGTGAACATTTTTATCCACCCTTCCCCCATCCCCCAGGGATCATGCATACTTATTCCTAGGGGAAAAAACAATGTCCTATGAATGATAATAATAATAAAAAAACTGTTTGACTATTACTCGTTATACAGCCAAATTGAATCAATATTATATATCAAATGTATGTCACGCAGAAGGTTTGGTGAGTATATATATTACAGAAGCTGATAGATAGCCTTTCTGTGAATGGAAAATATTGGAACGTGGCAGTGCCACCTGTCGTCCGATATGCACCCAAAGGCAATCTGTAGAGTTTTACGTAATATTAATTTCACTTACCAAATTTACAATATTTATAAATCACAGAAGTTGAGATTTTTCGTTTCTGTTATGAGATTAAATTGCAACATAGCCACGCCACCTGTTGGCCGATGTGCATCCAAAATGGACCAGTAAAGCTTTACATAAAATCGATTTCACTTATAACTTCAGTGTATCACAAAATTTATTGTTAAATCACAAGAGTTAAAATATTGCCTTTCCGTTAAAATGATTAAATTGCAGATTAGCAACGCCACCTGTTGGACAATGTATACATCCAAATTGTATTAGCAGAGGTTATGATGATATATGCCAATATATCATGTTTAATACATTTGTACACTATAGAAGCTGAGATATAGCCGTCCCATAAATGGAGGGTTTCATTGCATAGCACCGTAATCTATCGGGCGATATATCCCAAATGAAATTCAAATAAACTCCAATTTAGGGCAAGATCTAATATTGTAACAAGTTTGGTCGAATTCCATACATTGATTCCTGAAATACAAAATCCACAAAATTTTTCCATGAGTTTAAAATTTTGTAATTTTTTTTCACCTCACCGCTACTGATTATTGGGAAGCATTCTTTACTGACGTGCTAACAAAGCGTTAAACTGAAAATGTAAAAAATGCTCTATTCTCTATCATGCTAAAAATTATAAATTTCGAATAACTTACGAAGTTTTTAAATTAGAATGTTGCAAATCTCTCAATAAGATTCTTATCAATATCATAAGTGATATTTTAAAACTGGTCCGATCTCTCTGCAATCATTTGTTCTTGAGATATCGTGTACATGAACTAACGGGCTATCACACTAATAGGTGCCGATACACATTAACAGATACCATACCAACCTTTTGACTTCCGGATTCCTCACGCCACAAAACGTGTAAAAAAATCAAAAGCTGAAGTCAAAAATTTTAAAGGTTAACCTAGTTTCCCAACCAATAGTACTAAAAAGTCATTTTGTCATATTCGTTATAATTACACTGTTACAGAACGTGTTATGACGGTGTCACACTTGAACGTTCTATATAGAACTAGAATTGTACGTTTTATAGATGGTACAAATCAAACATTTTCAGAACGTTCTAAATAATACTATTTCTGAACGTGTTTTAGAACGTTCTTTTGACACGAAACACGGTGTTTGAACTATTGAAACCGTTATTAGACGTTCACAGAACGTTCCTGTGCTACTTGGGAATACAAGATATGAATGAATACAAGAATACAAGTGATATGAGTGGATACAAGAAACAAGTGAATACAAGATTCACTCATATAACAATGAGCTTAGTTGATGATAAACTTCATGTGGGAATTTTCTTAGTTAAATTGAATACCGCACTTGTACATTTTTATCGTGCAATCATTTTCACATTTTAAATAAATAACAGTTATAATTTAATACTTTAGAAAAAGATACAATGATCATGTCTCGCATTATATTATACAGTATCCATTGTACATTTATACAATTTGATTGAAAGAAAAATTGTACATATACATGAAAAAATAAATAAGCTTAGTTGATTTTTAAAATTGGCTCAACAAATTCTAGAGAGGATAAAATGATTTTTTTAAATTTAAACTTTTATTAATGATTGTAAATTTTTCATGAAATATTATATTCATTTAAATTATGTTTTTATACGTTCCTGGCGAAGGGAAAGTAATGTAAAAAACAATTTTTTAATCCATTTGACATATCTCATAGATAGCCAGAAATAATGCAACCATTCCATATTATGATTTTAAAAAAAAAGAGTTCTTTACAATTTCTTTTTTTCATATTTTCCACATAACACTTACAAGATAAATAGCTTCAAACTAGCATTTTTTTCCTATTGAAAATTAAAAAAAAAAAAATTTAGTAACTGATTTAGTAGTTTCCTGCGAATTAACATGATGAAATTTTTTACAAAAAAGTGGTGCGAAAAAACCGTACAAGTTGGCAACTATGAAGATATATTTATTAACTTTTCGTTGTTAAAATAATAAGTAATAATGAATGATAATAGAATTCCAGAGAAAAATAATATCACTAAATTACACATTCGTTGTTCAAAAGCGTACTAAAAACGAATACATGATACAAAATATGATTTAAATAATTGCATCGAATAAGGTTAAATTTTCGAACACAAAAATTAAAGTTAACCAAATTTTAGATGAATGATTTATTTTTATTTTTTACTTTGTACATACATACATATATATATACAGAGAAAGAGAGATTAAAGGAATATTTCATAAAACAAAAACATAATGTATTCTTCAATAATTATTTGATATCGGTTGTTTTAATAATTACCTACCTACTACATTTAATTCCATATAAAAAATTTACTGCAATTAAAGCAGATTAATTTTCAGAAAGAGAAGGGAATTTCACTAATTTTGCCTTATATATATATATATATATATATATATATATATATACATACATATAGTTTTTATAAAGCTATTCTTATCTCTAATATTTTTTAGCATCTGTACCTGAATTTTCTTTTATAAAGAAGACCGAATGAAACTAATTATAGATATTTTCATGCTATACTAATTTACCGTGCTTCGTCTGTACGTAATTCTTTTTGACAGTAAGAAATTACCAGTGATTTATATATGCATTAAAAAGAAGTCTGTTTTAATGAAAATGAATAGCACACACACGACAGGTTTTGAAAAATTACAGGATATTTATTGCGTTATTTTAAAATTTTGAGATATAAGTTATGCTAGTAAAGTTTAAATGATAAAATATGTAGCACATTAACTATATAAAAAAAAAAATAGTAATAATAATAAAAATAAAGATGTGTGAAACCCATTAACGTCAAGTTAAAAAGGGGAATCTAAATACCGTTAGTAAAAGCAGTTTTCTGAAAGTATATATATATTAGTTGTATCTAGCCGCTCATTGTTCTGGCATTAAAAGACTTTGCCCTCTTCTCTGGTCACTATAATTAAATAAATTTCTAAAATATTTCTAATATAATTTTTTAATGTACAGAAACTTCAAAGAGATTTCATTTAAAACAATCAAAACCTCTATTTCGGTACCATATGTCTTCAGAAGCAGCTTTCTCACCTGTACAATGCTGATCTCATTGCATGCGATATTATTTTACCCAAGCCTCTGCATAAAAACAAAATATTCATAAATTAGCATTCATTGTGTCACCAATGCCTTTTCTACTTGCCTTATGCCGGTTCCCGGCACCCAAGCACTATATTCACGCGCGACTTCCTCCACCTACGCATTTTAATTTTACAGACATGAAAGTAAGTGTAATAAATTGTCAGGTCAGAAAATCAACCAACAGAACAAAAATCGACATCTTGAGGTAATTTCAAACAGAGTTACGCTTTTCTATGAAAACTTCTGCAACAAAAGGCAATATAAAGACAAATTTCGCAAAATCTCTTTATAGTGTGTGTTGGATACACATAAACAAAGCACATACAGAAAATAGTCTTCGTGAGATAACTCTGAGCAGAATTTTTCTCGGAAGCGTGTTTCTTGTCCGCTTCTTCCCTGTCACAATAGAAAAAGATTAATTTTTACAAAATCCCTTTATAATGTGTTCTGGATACAGATAAAGAATCCACACACAAAAAATACCCTCCTGAGATAAATTAATGTAACTTTGAAACAACTCTGAAACATTTCTGAAACATTCGCCTTTTTTGGTAGTTTATTTGTTAAGTGATTGAAATGTTTTTGTTACGTATCTCATTTTTTATTACGATCGCGGATATTTCTACATTTTTTCAAGTAATCGGAAACCTTTTCTGAAATATTTACAAAGTTTCAATGTTATGTGACTTTTACGTTTGTGGAAGATTTCGGGCTGTTAGAGAAGACAGTTCGCGACGGTCTGGGACTCATTTCTAAAGATAGTCCTAAGATATATCATCACAAACATGATTGTCCATGGAAGAAATGTCTTCTCCACTTCAATGTACGGCATAGTTATAATTTAGATGGAAACAAGAAGGTTGGTAAACATGAAGGTCTTCGACCGGCTCGAGGATCGAACCCATAATATTTCAATTTCAATTTCGAGTTCAACGCTCTACCGATCAGGTTACAGCAGCTTTAATTTGGATGGAATGTGAGAGTTGGAAAGAGAATATATATATATATATATATATATATATATATATTTCACTGAGCTACATAAAACCTTTGGCACATATTGTTCTATACATAACAAATAAATACATAATAACAAATTATTCTATGCATAACAAAAAAACATAAGATTATCTATACATAACAAAAAAATATTTTATATCTAAGTAAGCTGTAATATTATTTTGCAATTATATATTTTTCACACTGAGAAAACAAAATATATACCGCCTTCATCTAGAATGAATAAGTGGCCATTTTCTAAATCCCTTAAATAGAAATACAGATTTCCGAGCTATGCGCATAAGGCACGCCAATAAATTGAATAGACGAAATGATCGAGAATTTCCAGTTTACACATTTCTAGACGGTGAAACAATATTCTGACTATTCTGACCATTCTGAATCTTTTGTATTGCGAGAAATTCTCACTTGAATTTTTAGAATTGCGTACTAAACCAAAATTATAGTTGCTGAAACCCGTCTCTTGTATTTGCATTTATTTGCAGAGATTTTTAAATAACTTTTCCCTTGAGAATATAGGCAAACGCTCGAGAATTCGAATAGGGGTTTCTAGAACTCGCTTTCAAAGGGGACTAAAATTTATATGGAAGACATGGAACTATTTTTTCTAGAGCCACAATTTACATTCTAGATGTCAGTTACAGAATTTTTTGTTAGTGCAGTTATTCATATTTTAGTTACAACTAAACTATCTTTTTTTGTTTTTCCCGTTATGTGTTTTTATTTTTAAACAAATTTTACTTTGTAAGGAATCGTTAATTTATTAATCTAAATAAAAGTACTTAATATGAGTAACTATTTCGTCAAAGTGGAATTTTTTGAATGAACTATCGATTTTTTATTAAAAAAAAAAAAAAAAAAAAAAAAAAAAAAGAAGAAGAATTTGTGTTTCAAATCAAAAGAAATAACATTAAATTAATTGCCTAAGTATAAAGAAATCTTCTTTTGTAAATAAAATTATAAATGTTTAATCATATTAATATAAGTATTAAAAATATATTTTGAAAATTCAATATAAACCTTTTTCTTTGAAATGTGCTACAATTTAAAAAAAAAAAAATATTACAAATAAATCAAATTTTTCACAAGGATAAATTTACAAGATATTAGAGAAAACATTTGCAAAAAACATATTTTATCTATTAAAATGAAACTAGATTTTAATATTATGTTACATTAAATATATATAATAAGCTCTTGATAATCAGGAACAAAAAAACGTTCCTTATGCTTTTTGCACATTTCTTTTAATATTAACCAAATGCTTATCGATGCAAATATATCCTCGCTATATAAAGATAAACGTATGTATGAAGATAAACAGATTAAATCAGTACTTTGGTATTTTTCCTGTTGCTCTCCTGGGGGCACTGGAAAAGAAGATTCGTGTGAGAAGGTTATACGGAACAGTAAATTGTTGTGATGTCTACATTGATAATGTTATGTGAAAACATAATGACGATTTGTCTGTTAACGATATTTCTACTTCATTTAATATAACATATCAGAAGAACAGGCATAATTTGTTTTATTAGAAGATGATGTACACAGTACATTAATAATATCAAAAGCAATTACGGATTATCAAGAAATATAACGAACACTATATATTTGGTAGAATTAATCTGGCAACGCAAAATGCAAATCAGTATATTATATGGTAAGACAGTGCAAACAGAGTTACCAGGTAAATACTCAAATTTTACTTTTTATAGCATTATTTCTATATTAATATAGAATATATATACGGATTTTATATATGAACTAATTAGTTGTAGGGCGACTAAGACTATGTCTAAGACTAATGTCTAATTTAAGCTATGTCTGCTTTCATATTTTAATTAATTTTAAAACATCTTATCAATAATTCATTACAAATAAGGTACCAAATGAAACAGGCGATTTTTGTGTATCCGTCGGACTAAACAGCTTGTGGGGACTTGCGTTCACACACAGACAGAGAGAGTCCAATGAAATCTCTTAGCCTTTTTAAGCGTATCAGAGTCAGTCAGTCAGTAATGAGCGTAACTATATATGCTGATTTATAATTAAACTAATTCGCAGATACTTTACTAAAGAAATAGTGTTGAAATTTTAAACTTTATTAGTTACCTGGAAACATGTACGGCAACTCTATACAAATTAACAGGATGTTAAAAAAAAAAAAAAAAAAAAAAAAAAAAAAACTTTGGAGACCGAAGTTACCTGGTTAGAAGAGCACCGATCTCGTAATTGGAAGATTGAAGTTTGATATTCGAATTCTCCCATGACCGTCATCTACGTTAATGGTGACTGGTGCTAGTATAAACCATTATGGTTGCAATATCCTTCACGTTTTCATCCAAAATAATATTTCTAGTAGTCACCGATCCAAGAAATCCATTTACAACGTTGTGAATAAAAAGGGAGATGAATGTTTCCGGACTATCACTAAGGGTGCATCCTGATCGTAGTCAGTTGACCATAATGTTGTGCTGGTGCTACCTAAAAACTCATAACATTCAACATAAAAATAAATTAATTAAATAATTAAATATTTGAATTTGTCTTATTTCTTTTTCTTAGAACGCGTAAAATAAGTTGTAAATTGCTTAAAATAAGCTTTCCAGTGCGAATTAAGAATATATTTGTTTATGTGAAAGGTTTTATTTTATTTGAGCAATTTAAAACATTTTTTTATGCCATTACAGAATGTTTAGTTATTCGTATGCTTATAAAAACAATGTCAAATATAGGATATTGCCTGGTAAACGTAATGTTGTCGTTGGTGTAATGGTTAAGATTAATTGTCTGCATTTGGTACCTAACCTTGAAGAGTGTCCTCCATCGAAGGTTTTATAAATTTTGTAGTAAATTAGAAAGCAATAAAAACATTTTACAATAAAAAATAAAAAGAATTTTTTTTCCTTAAATATAAAGCATAGAAACAATACATTTATGCATGTTATTATTATGAATAATATTTACAATATATACATTTATACTAAGAAATGTAATTATACAAGGTATGGATTTTTTTATGAATCTAATATAGATTATTCATGAATATATATTTTTACTTCTTTATACAAAGCATACATTTCAATGTGTGTATAAAGAAAAAATGTAGTGTCCACTTCAGATTATTTAAAATTTTGTATGTACAGAAAAAAAAAAAAAAAAGTTAGCTATATTTATCATTGGTAGACTTTACTCAGTTCAATATATTTCCTTCATTAATTTTTATCACTAGGCATACTATGATTATGTTACACGGAATGAAATCCGCAGATGTACAACAAGTTCGCAAATTGAATTCACCCCAGAGAACAGATTATTCTACCTCGGTTAGTGTCACTAATTTTATACCAAATTATTTATTATGATAAAAAGTTTAAGTTTACATTTAAATTTTCAATGTCTTCATACAATTTACAGTGTTATATAATATTCAGAATTCGAGTCTATGTGAAATATTTCTTTTTTCTGCAATTCATTGAAAACCTTTAATTTCAACTTTAGAAGCTTTTGAAGAAGAATACTTGATAATAAATAATGTTCAAAATAATGTCATAGATGATATTTTGAAACTGGTATGCAAAATTTATAATATAAATAATTCTTATTATTACGTTTATTCTAAATTTGCTGCACATTCCCACGTTATGAATATCTCTCGAAAAACGTACGAAATTTTTAAAACAGAATATTAATAGTCAAAATTTTACGTGGTGAAATGGAAATTACGCTAATTTTACTATATCTGTTTCTTTTATAAACATTTCTAATTGGAATATTCATTTTGACACATTGACAAAAAAAAAAAAAAAAAAAGCACTAATATAAATAGCCATTTTTGAGGAAAAACATGTTATTTATCCACGTTTAAATATGTATATATATATAGTCCGAATCCCGTTGCGTTCCACTAAAAGTAATATGACGGTATTGCATACATGTTTATTTGTACAATAACTTTCAAAATAAAATAAATATAAAAATAAAAATAATTTGGAAGAAATATACTTGAAGATAAGTGAAGCTTTTTTTCCCCTTAAATTTTATTCGCAATACTAAAACAACAATAATAATAATAATAATTTAAAAACTGAACAAAGTTGATCCAAAATACAACGCATTTCGTAAAAGTTAGAAATGTCATTCCGAAACTGAATAATAATTATTACAAGTCGTAGGTTTTTCTTTTAAAGGTTTATCATATTTTTACTATAAACGTAATAATAAAAAAAACACAAAATGGATTTTTAATTGTCACATGATACGAATATGTATTTTTAGGTAAACATAATTTACATCTAATATTATTACTATAAATATACTTGTTTGAAAACAGAAATGCATTTATAAAAATAGAGCCACGCATGATAAAAACACATTTTTAAGATCATGATAATATCAACAAATATTCAGTAATTTACACAATTCTTTAAAAAATGATGTTTTTAAATAAGCGACGACAAGTACATATCTAAATTTCTGTTATTCGAAATACAATATTCATGTAAAATAAAACAGAGATAACAAGAAAATATTTTTTTAAAAATATTATCTCTTTCTATAAAATATTTGTTCGAAGTGTCACTTTTAAGTACTTTAAAATAAAGAAACATTTAGAATATTTGTATCTCATAAAGGATTTTTTTCTAGTGAATTATACTTCCTTTTTTAAGTCAGAATTTCTTATGAATGAATATAATGCATTTTTCTGTAAAATATTATACTGAAAGTTTTAAAAAATAATGCAATTATGAAGAAAGAAAGAAGCTACGAGCATTTTAAAAGTAATTTTTATAATTTATTTGTAATGATTTACTAATTTGTACTCGCTATGTAGCATTTTACCAAATTTATTGTATGGATAATTTTCTCTTTTTTAAGACAAAATTTCTCATTTCATTTGAAAACTAATGTAAAGAGATACTCAAACTAACTAAAGAGATAACTCAAAGAGATACTCAATTAAGTAATTATGTTCGAAACGTATTTGAAATGTATTTAAAAAAAAAAAAAAAAAAAAAAAAAGAGAGAGAGAGAGAGAGAGAGAGAGAAAGAGAGTTATTAGTTTCGAGTTTCTAAATTTTAATTTACGCAATATCTGTAATGTTTTATTTTATTAAGAAAGGAATATGTATTATATATATAGTTAGATAAATAGATTAATAGTTTTGTAGCTTAAAAAAAATACCATGGATATTTTTCAGAAAAAAAAATATAAAATAAAATAAAACCTCGTATCTTTAAACTTATTGTTGAAGCATAGGTCTGTGGTAATTTAAAACAAATTTATTGATAATTTTTTAATTTAAAGAAAAAAATACATTTTTATTTATTTTTTCTATTATAATTATTGAGATTATTTTGTTTATTTTTTTAATTAACATATATGTATTCTTTGAATAATCAATATTATTTTTTCTGAGATGAAAATAGTGAATGCATACTGTAAAATAAATCTAATATTATATATATATACATATATAATATACTGCGTGAATTCATATAGAAAATATAGAAGTAAGAAATATGATCGTTTCTAATGTTTATAGAAAAAGGTAAAAATACAGAATGCTATCAGTATCCATTTTTTAATGCAAAAAAATTTTATCTTCAAATTTTGTATGATGCTAATCAAGTTGTTCAATTCATTTTCTTTTTCTTTCCATACAGCATGTGTTAAAATATTTTACGATTTTACGTTAAAATTTGTATGACACATAGATTACACAGGTCTGCGAAATCGTCCATTTTATTTATTTATTTATTTTCACTGCGATGTGTATTTCTAATGTATTTTGATAGGCTGAATCCAGAAATGGTTGTCTTTTCTTTTTATCATGTAAGAAATTTTCACAAATTAATAATGAAGATCGGAAGAATTCACTTTTACATATTTAAAAATTCGAAAAATCTTGTTAATGATATTTCTTCCACTCCTTTCTTCTCTGATGCTTGGAAATTACTCACGTAACTTAGAGTTTCGTTTAATTTTTGTTATCCTTAGATTGTTATATGTTTAATTTCACTCATTTATTTATTTTCTTGTTTTCTTGTACAATTCTACTCACACCAGTAGCTATATTTACTTCCTACTTTATAAAGTTTTTCTTTTCATTTTGAACGATTTTATGCGTTGCCGCTTTGACTGCAGCACTCGTGCTTACTTTATTCGCCTGATGAAGGGTCGTGTGTTTTTTCGACCCGAAACAATTGTTGTGAGTTTATTGTATTTTATGGTGTTTATTCAAAGGTTATAAGTAATAATTTTTACAACGCCAGTTTTGTGATGCTTCTTTATTAAATTTGTTGCTTTTTTGGGCTTTTAGCATCGAGTAAGTAATTTTGTGAGTGTTTCCTATTTCTTTTTATTGTTGTTATTTGTTAATTTATGATATTTTCTTCTCGATTTTGAGCCTCTCATTTCATATTTTTATTTTACCGTTTGTTTTCTACTTCTTTAATTATTTCTTTTTCTCTCTTTACTCCTCCCCCTTTTCTTCGTTTTAACTCCGCCTTCTTTAAGTTTCGAGATGTTTTATTTGTTAATTTATGCTCATTTCTTCCCATGTTTGAGCCTCTCATTTCATATTTTTATTTTATCGATTGTTTTCTCATTAATTATTACATTTTTGTTTTTAAAACTCCCCCCCCCTTTTTTTTCGTTGAAACTCCGCCTTCTTTAAGTTTTTACTTGTTTATTTGTTAATTTTTGCTAATTTCTTCTCATTTTTGAGCCTCTAATTTCATATTTTTGTCGAGGTTTTCTAATTGTTTAGTTACTTTTTTGTATTTTGTATTTACAGTTTTGTATTTTAAACTCCTCCCTCCCCCTTTTTTTTTTCGTTTAAACATTGCCTTCTTTAAGTTTTTACTTGTTTTATTCGTTAATTTTTGCTAATTTCTTCTCATATTTGAGACTGTCATTTCATATTTTTATTTTACCGATTTTTCTATTTGATTAATTACATTTTTGTATTTTTAACTCCTCCCCCCATTCTTTTTGTTTAAACATCGCCTCCTTTAAGTTTTGACTCTATTTTCATGTATATGTTTTAGCATGAGTTCTTCAGAGATTAATCGTTTCAAACATCTTCGTTTGAAACGTTCTCGCTTTCTCAATCATTTAAATTTTCTTCTCAGATGTAAGCGTGCTCGGATAATTACTAAGTTCATAGACATTAAGTACAATCTTCCTGTTTCTCTTCGCATTAAAAATGCTTTAAATAGGAGTAAGTTTGCCATTCTTAGGGCTATTATTCAGGATATACGACAGTCTCTCTCGTCTATTGAGTCTGAATTATATACTTTACATCTGTCTCTTAGCAATTCTGTCCATGATTTCTCTTCTTTTGAAAAAAGAAATTTCGCATACGTTGCGTTTCAGTCTTCTAGGCATCAAACTAACTTGAATAAGAAATTTAATTATCTTCTTAAAACTAATTCCTTTGCTTCTCCCTTTTCTCCTCTTGCTCAGAATACTGTTGTTAATCTCTCTTCGCACATTCTGAGTGATACTCAACGCGACGTGCTCAGTTTGGGTCTGAATTTTGCGCGTACTTCGAGACCCTCCATTCCGGATTTGATCTCTTCCATTGAAAATTCCTTTAAAAATAGTAAAATTTCTCCAGGCCAGTTAGTTCGTTTCATTTTATCTAACATTATTTCCACCAATAATCATCCACAAAAGTCTAACCTTACTCCTTCTCAAAAATCCGCCCACTCTGAATTAAACTCCGCCCCCGATTTAATTGTCACAAGATCTGATAAAGGGGGACAAAGTGTTCTACTCAACACATCGGATTATATTTCCCATGTTGAGTCCTTGCTTACTTCAGGTCCCTATTCGAAACTTAAAAAAGATCCTTCTAATGATCATCTTGATCAAGTCAAATACCACGTTAAAAATTCCGTTATTCTTAATGATTACACCGAACGCATGGTAATTCCTTCTGCTGCTAATTGTGCTCGTTTTTATGCACTTCCGAAAGTTCATAAACCCACTCTCTGCTTTCCGCCTATTGTGTCTAATATTGGTACGGCTTCTTATAATCTTGCTCGATTTCTTTCAAACTCTCTTTCTCATCTAACTACTACTAATCTTCATACTGTAAAAAACTCGTATGATTTTGTGGACAAAATTAAATGCATCTCTCCGTCTAATTATACTATGATTTCTTTAGAAGTAAAATCACTTTTTACAAATGTCCCGGTTCAAGGTGCTCTGGTTTGTTTAGAGAGAAGACTACGTGAATTCCATTATTCTTCTATTGAAATTGAGGAGCTTGTAAATTTAGTTCATTTGTGTATCAGGCAAACTGCCTTCATTTTTAATGGTACTTATTATTCCCAAAATGATGGTATGGCCATGGGTAGTCCTCTCTCTCCTTTACTTTGCGACATTTATATGCACTATTTTGAAGAAAAACTCTTCGGTGTATATAAATTTCCTCACTGGATTAGGTATGTGGATGACACTTTCGTTCTTGTCTCCCCTGATGTCGATTTGTCCAATTTACTTTCTTTGATCAATTCGATTGACCCATGCATTCAATTCACTTTTGAGGTTGAACAGGATTGCTCTTTGCCTTTCCTTGACGTTCTTGTGAATGAAGAAAAGGATTGTTTCTCAACTACTGTTTTTATAAAACCATTCTCTTTGCCGCCGCATGCTCTCTCTAACCACGCCCCTCAACAAAAAAGTCTGCTTTTTACACTTATGTTTATCGTGCCTTACACATTTGTTCTGATCCGTCTAATCTTTCGAAAGAAATTAATTATTTAAAATCTCTTGCTCTCTCTCGTGGCTATAACCCATCTATCATCGATAAAGCTCTATATAAATTTAAGAATCCTAAACGTTCTGCTCCCAAATTAAACGATCACAGTCTCATCCCAATTGTTTTACCTTTTTATTCTTCACTCTCTTTTAAAATCTCTAAAATTCTTTCACCGTTTGGTTTCAAAGTTATTTACAATCCCGTCAATAAAATTAAATTATCTTCTCTTAAGGATCCCATTCCACTGAAAACCGCTCTGGAATTTATTTAATTCCGTGTTCGTCCTGCAACTTAGGTTAATTGGTCAAACTAGGAGGCGTTTGAAATACAGAATAAATGAGCCCCGTCGGAATGTTCGTAATGAAGAGATTACCAAATCTTCCATTGCTTCCCACTGCTGGTCTCAAGGTCATCGTTTTGATTTTTCCAAAACTAACATAATTTCATCTCCTGTCTGTTCCTCCCATTTGGATATTCATGAAGCATTTTACATATTTAAAAATTCGAAAAATCTTGTTAATGATATTTCTTCCACTCCTTTCTTCTCTGATGTTTGGAAATTACTCATGTAACTTAGAGTTTCTTTTAATTTTTGTTATCCTTAGATTGTTTTATGTTTCATTTCACTCATTTATTTATTTTCTTGTTTTCTTGTACAATTACTTTCTACTTTATAAAGTTTTTCTTTTCATTTTAAACGATTTTGTGCGTTGCCGCTTTGACTGCAGCACTCGTGCTTCCTTTATTCGCCTGATGAAGGGTCGTGTGTTTTTACGACCCGAAACAATTGTTGCGAGTTTATTGCATTTTATGGTGTTTATTCAAAGGTTGTAAGTAATAATTCACTTAGAGTCTATAACAAAATCGAAACAATTTATGTATAAATGCAATTTATGTATAAAATGCTTTGGAATGTGCTATTATTGACACGCTATCTTTCTTTTCATCGGAACGCCCTTTAGAGCATTTTACCTCGTGCATGTCTTGAGGATCTTGAGGAGAGGATTCTCTATGAAGCATCCAACAGTAATCTGCTAACATGCCAATATTTCATCGTCCCTGATATATCCTTTACATTTACAGAATAAATGAGCACCGTCGGAATGTTCGTAATGAAGAGATTACCAAATCTTCCATTGCTTCCCACTGCTGGTCTCAAGGTCATCGTTTTGATTTTTCCAAAAATAACATAATTTCATCTCCTGTCTGTTCCTCCCATTTGGATATTCATGAAGCATTTTACATATTTAAAAATTCGAAAAATCTTGTTAATGATATTTCTTCCACTCCTTTCTTCTCTGATGTTTGGAAATTACTCATGTAACTTAGAGTTTCGTTTAATTTTTGTTATCCTTAGATTGTTATATGTTTCATTTCACTCATTTATTTATTTTCTTGTTTTCTTGTACAATTACTTTCTACTTTATAAAGTTTTTCTTTTCATTTTAAACGATTTTGTGCGTTGCCGCTTTGATTGCAGCACTCGTGCTTACTTTATTCGCCTGATGAAGGGTCGTGTGTTTTTTCGACCCGAAACAATTGTTGCGAGTTTATTGCATTTTATGGTGTTTATTCAAAGGTTGTAAGTAATAATTCACTTAGAGTCTATAACAAAATCGAAACAATTTATGTATAAATGCAATTTATGTATAAATGCTTTGGAATGTGCTATTATTGACACGTTATCTTTCTTTTCATCGGAACGCCCTTTAGAGCATTTTACCTCGTGCATGTCTTGAGGACCTTGAGGAGGGGATTCTCTATGAAGCATCCAACAGTAATCTGCTAACATGCCAATATTTCATCGTCCCTGATTTATCCTTTACATTTATTTGATGTCTTTATGAAATAGCTCTCCTTGTTCTTCACTCACATCAGCTAGATTTTACGGGAAATATGTTAAATAGGAGTTTCAAAACTGGTAATTTAATCTCAAATAATCCCCCCCTTTTCTTTTTCATAATTTTAAGTGGTAGATCTTCTTGAATAATTTTTCCTTAATGAACATAAAAAAATTCACCAGAAAACATACTACCTTAGAGAAAAAATTTCATCGTCGAGCTGTGTTATTTAAAATGTTGGAAACTGAATGTACCATTAGACTAATATCAAAAGAACTTCCAAGCGTTTAATAATCTGTAAAGCAACTAAATTTGAATACATTGCTAAGAAGTCCTTAAATTACATTTTATAAATGTTTTTTAATTTAAAATTAGTTATATAATGAAAATTTGCTAATACCCATTAAGATAAATTGAATGAAATTAATTGAAATATAAGGATTAGTTGAATTTATTTCATTTGATTAATATTGCAATAAAAATCTACATTCATAAAAAATAAAATAATAAAATATATATGTATATATATATATATATATATATATATTGCATATGAGACATTATTCGATGATTACTTGTGAGTTTAAAACCTACTTCTTAACTTTGAATTTGAAAACTCGCCCTAAATATTAATATATATATATATGTATGTATAATTAAAGGATATTTATATTTCATGATAGTTAATAAAGTGTAACTATTCGAGGTAATATATATAAATATATATATATATATATATATATAAATATATATATATATCAAAAATTAAATGATACATTTATTTAAAAATTTGACTTTATGCATATTTAATAAGCTTGTTTAATTTAAAAAAAAGTTGCAACAACTAATTAAATATATAAATAAAAATAAATTCTAGTTACAAATCATATAAAATATGCGTTTTAAAATAACGGAATATTACTAATTTTCACCTAAATTAGTATTAGAATTTTATAAAATGGATGACAATGATGTTAACAAAAAGTGTCTCTTTAAAAAGATACATTTTAAGATTTTCGCCACAAACACTTGTATAATTTATTATTATCTTTAAAAGAAGCCATTAAAAAAATACTAGCTGGGAATTAAATAAAAGAGAAACTTATGTTGAAACAACAAATTGAATAACTGTGTTTAGATGTTCGGGTTATTTTATTTGGTCAAACATCGTTTAATCCGTTATTTAAAAGGTAATTAAAAGCCTTACAACAGTGACAAGTAAGGAAATGTGGAGATTAAAAGGATCGCAACATAAAATGCACTTAATTAAATTTGTTTGCCGTTAGTACATTTTTTTTTTCTAAGGAGACAGTAAAAGAGAAAATAAAATTATGTGCCTGAATAAATAATGGATTTTAGAAATAAACGTTTTCTAATTGACTTTGAATTGGTAAATTAAATATATATTTTTGGTAGGATTATTATTTTATTTTCCGTTTTTTTAAATATACCTCTCTTTTTTAAAATGTTCCACATGATTTACTACAAATATTTAAAAAAAAATCTGGTGTGAAACAGCCACACGACTTCCATTACCCACTATTACAGGTATTATATGCATTTTTGAGAAATAATGTGATCACAAAACATAAAAGTGATCTAAAAAGAAAATCGTCAGAGCCGTTTTTGAGATACCAACTTTTACAAAAAATTTATTATTGACCGGAAAACAATAATTACATACAAAAGGATATTTAAAAATGAGTTAATATGGCGAGTTTGAAAAAAATCCGTACAACCGTTTTTAAAGTAACGCCTTTGCGAGGCCTGAAATTGAGCTATTTATACAGGACGCCTATCAATTTTCCTGAACTAACCAACTATATCATTCGAAAGGACATCTAATAGAGTGTTTATGTAGCATGTTTGAAGAAAATCGTTAGAGCCGTTTTTGAGATACGGACTTACGGTCCAACTTCCGGTTTCCGATGTCCCACTTCCGGTTTTTCAATTTTCACCAAAATTTGGAAATTTCATCTGTACACCAGACGTATTTCAATTCTAAAGTTTCGTAGCTCTATCTTTATTAGTTTCTGAGCTATAATAGCCAGAATATTCTCCACATACATACACACACACACACATACATACACACTGACCAATTGCCAAAAACCACTTTTTTGGACTCAGGGGACCTTAAAACGTGTAAATCAGGTGAAAACTTGATATCGAATTTTCAGACCGAATACAATACCTCCATTACCTACGGTAGTAGGGTAATGGATGTAATAAGGATTAGTTGAAATTATTTCAGTTATTAAATATTTCAATTAAAATCTACATACATACAAAAAAAAATATTTAAGTATTTTCTACACTAGCATTAAAATTTAACGTACAACATGTTTTCTTTTTTTTATTTTTTTCCCGCATAATTAAAAAAAAAAAAAAAAATGAATATATGAATATAAAATTTGTATGGCATATTTTTTATCAAATCAGTATTTGAAAATTTTTATGAATATTTAATATGTATTAATTTTTAAACTGCTATAGCTTTAGTTTGTATCAAAAGTAAGCATTGGAAAAAATGAAAAAAATAAATAATTTTAACAAAGGAAACCAAATGAGAAACTAAATACAAATTATGTCAAAGGTGCATCACAAATAGTTAATTCTATATATCCATCCAAATGTTAAATTAAAATTGGATTTTAACTTGTATTCACTCTACTTTTTCTTCCATAAAAAATATTTTGAAAAATATAATTATTTATTGGTAAACATTGAGCAATCTTTTTTTTTTTTTTTTTTTTTGTACATTTTGCGAGTAGCAGCCATTTAGCAGCTACAGTTGTCTGTCTTCTTGCTTTCTAATATTTTTGCATTCACAAAAGCACATTAAAATATTCAGAGCTATTATTTTAAGAAACAAATTAGTTTATATTTTTACATTGTTTAAAACTATACTAATCGCACTTTAATAAGATCTGCAAACTGTAATTCTGAAATAATAGTAATTAAATCATTAATATTGAATTTTTTTTACCTTACAAAATACAAAAATGAAAAAACGAAAATATACTTTTAAAGATATATATTTTGAAAATGCATTTGTGTAATATTTAGTATTTGTTGATAAAAAATAACTGTGCTTGACGTTCAAATGAGTAAACAATAAAAAAGTTGCAAAAACAATCATAGATGCAATAAGAATAATATTGCGTAAGGAGGCAAAGTTATTTTTTAATACTTATAAGTATTGTATTTTATTGCATAAAATAGGTAAGTGTATTTTCCTTAGAAAATATATGAATTTTACATTCAGTGATTAATTTTTGCTATGTTGATTATTATAAAGAATAGTTGTGAAAAGAAAGCTTCCAATGAAATGTTTCATCACTATTCTGGATTCACTATTCCCTTTAGTTGGAAATACACTTGTGTTTCCGTAGTGACAAATGAAAAAAAAAAAAATAAAAAAAAAAAGAGGTGGGCATTTTGAAATTTTTATAAGCTGCTTTAAACAATCATTTCAGCAAATAAGTGCGTTGTTGTAGGTAGATGCATGCTATTTATGCAATTTAATCATTTACTAAGATTGTGACACATACTATTTAATCATAAAACTTACTCTAATTATATTCAGTTATCCTAAATAATAAGTGATTTTAATTAACGAGAAAATTAATTTAAATATTAAATAATTAAATGTTGGAATTTCACAAAAATTATTCTATTTATATTAATACAAAGTAATTTATATTTTATATAAATTCCCTCTAAAAATAATTAGAGACATGTTATGTTGTAGAGTTTACATAAAAAGAAATAATTGTACATTTTGAGATTTTACTGTAATTTTACAGTATTCGTTAATATTTATTTAAATTAAATAGACAATTAATTATTAACAAAACAGATAACACGATTTTTTAAAAATGTACTTATCAATAAAAATATTTTAAATAACTTTAGGTTATTTTTATTACAATAAAACGTCTTAGTATAATCGTACATGAGCATTTAAGATATTATGTATATCCATACATGCATTGTAGAAAGTCAACCTTCAAAAAATGTCTGCGGATAGATTTTTTATTCCGTTCTCAGTGCAATATTTTTATTAACATTATTCCACTAATATAAGCGAAAAGAAATATAATACATATTTCCCGCATCACCTTTCTCTCTATTCGTCTCCATTTCCCCACCGTACCACTACAAATACGGTGCCACTCTGATTATATTATTTTCAACAAATCAACTTGTTTAGGAATTTCCTGATTTCCAGCACTTAATGAAGTAGAATAATCTTTTGTCAATGAGCTTCTACTGTGCTATGTCAGACACTAACAAAAGCAGCCATTAGAAGAAGATATTGCTTAGTACAGCACTCTTCCATGCACGCTTGTTCTATCTAGCGTTCTCGAGAGGGCAATAACACAGATAAATGAATGAGTTCAATTTATTCCTTTTCATACATTCTTGTTCTAATAATTAATTCCTGTATCATTTTATATGCGTCACAAATATTTGTTTGATTTTTAGCATAAATATAATAAAAGTCTGAAAGAAGATTCGTTATCAACAATAGAAGATTCGTTATCAATAAAGCTATTTTTTGTTAAATAAAAGAATGTAAAATCAAGAAAAAAAAAAATAGCAGTATTCTATATTTTATATATTACTAAAAAAAAAAAAAAAAAAAAAAAAGATTTGAAAAGAAAAAGGAAATAAAAGTAATCCATTCTATTTTGCACACGAATAAATGAACAATTTTATTACTGAAAAAAATAATAAATAATAAAAAATAAACACATTAGAAACATAAAATTCAAATTCAGGGCTGGAAATAAATCTTTTTTATGAATAGGTGATATATATTCACTTTTTTGAAAGTGATTTTTTTTTTTTTCTGAGTTAAAAAAAAAAAAAAAAAAAAAAAAAAAAAACTAATATATTTTTAAATGAATAATAAGATTTCAAATAATGATTAAAGAAGAAATCGCATCAAAATCTTATTTCCACATGAAAACGTATGACCAATTTCTACTAAATAAGTTCTTAAAAAATTATAACATTTACAGTTAGAGATGATGTAGAAAGAAATCCTTTAATTATTTTTTTTTCAAAAGTTATTATTCAGCCAGTTTTCTCGCGACCATAGAATATTCTGTGCATATGCTGACTGAACAATTCTATTGTTAAAAGAGGGGTAATAGTCCTCCTCGTGCAGAGAAAATAATCGATAAGGGAAGGCCAAATAATTAGATGTTTATCAAATCCTAACCTATCGACAAATTTGACACGCCTCCAAACCTTTAGAATCGTTTACAATTCTGGGAGCAGGAAAAGTGTTTGCAATTTTTATAACTACCTGAAACTGACTGCTGCGAATTGCTATCAGTCGCAGTTCCCTAACCCTCTCCTGAATATATTAAGGGTTTAAAAATCAGTCAAAAATAAATCGTAATGAGTAGATTCATTTCTACAGATATATGTAGCAAAATATAGCAAATTATACAACGAAATAATAATTTTTATTTTGAGGTATACCTCGTATTCTAATAAATTGAATAGAAATATTGCAGTTATTAGTTATTTGGGAAATGATAAAATATCTTAAAGAACTTGAATACTTATATTTTGTTGATGACTTCTGCAGATAGTCTTTCTTGAAATGCTTGTTCTTGAATTATTTTTCGATAATTTTATAGTCTTTATGCGAAAAAAAGTTAGGGTAATAAAACTTCAAGACGGTACTATAGTAATTTACCTGATGTTTAATAGTATAGAAACAACAGCGTGTGGGCTTAATACTAATATATTGTGTCAGAGGATATATATAATATCAGATGTTTAAACATTTGATTTTTCGCTAGTAGGAATTTTATTTTAGTAAAATATTGTTCAAATACTATAATAAAACAAACTGCGAAAAATCGGTTTTTAAATTAACACAAATCTAAGGTTCAACCATTCGTTTCGCAGGTATTGAAGAACATTCCCATATTAAAAATTTACACCCCAGAGAACCTCCCCCCCCCCCCATGGCGGATGCTCCTACATGCACACACTTCTTTCCCGTGTTCACTACTACTATCAAAAATAATTCATATTAATTTTACAATCATGCATCAAACTAACTTTCATTATGTGCATTTAGACGAAATTTTGTCCTATACTGTGATGCTAAAAATTTAGAAATTATGAAATCAGTGTGCCACGTAATGGACGATTTATCTCCAAATGTATCAGCAGTAGTTTAGGTCAGTGTCGAAAAAAAAAAAAAAAAACAAATTCGTTTAAATTCCGTTCATTGGTTCGATACATACAGAGTCCACAAAATTTGGAATACATATAGACACAGAGATCCACAGACACACTGACAGAGAGATATTTTCTGAAAACAGTCAAATCGTGTTCAGAACATCACAAAACATGTAAATTCGTTGAAAATTGGAGATCGAATATTTTTACGAATCTAATACAATCATCTTATTAGCTGTAGAAGAAATTAAAACTAAGATAAACAGAATACAGTAACCGCCGCTTAATAAAATCATTGGTTAATAAAATCAGCCGCTTAATCTGATCAAATTGCCAGGACCGGCATCAAATTAATGCAAACCAATTTTAAAACTGCCGCTTAATAAACTCAAAAAAAAATTTTCTTCAGCAGCAAAAATACCATTCATGTACGTTGAGCAAATTTTAATTTTTAAATAAAAAAGAAATTAAATACAGAAATCCCTCCGTTATCTGTATTTGTCGAAAATTTTACATTTACAACATTAAGTTTTATATTTACAGCAATTAAACACGGCTCATCACTTGTCTTAGGTATAATTTCAAATTTCAAGGAATGCATTCTTCAAAGCGCGGTAATAAGTTAGAAATTTGATTCAATTCGCCAGGGATTTTTGTATTTAATTTTTAGTTATTAAAAGACAATTTCTAATTCTTATTCTGAAACAACTAAGAAACAAAACGTTTAAACGGAAAAAATTTAAATTTTAAAGAAAGGCGTAAATTTTTAGCAAAGTAATGATGATTTTACTCAAAGGAAAGTGCATTGGAGCTTGGGATGTGTTTAGTTCTATTATTTTGAAGGAGCAGATAAATAATTATCTGTTAAAAATTAATTAATACTGTTTAATAATTCCATTATTTGTTATAATTTGAAATTTATTTTCAAATTCAGGGAAGTAACACCTATTGTTCGAGTACAGGAACGTTCGCAGGATATAAAAATCAGCCGTTTAATAAAATCACTTAAGCTCAGAACGAATGTGATTTTAATAAGCGGCTGGTACTGTATATTAAAAATGTAAAAGTGTTAAGATAATTTATACTTCATCAGAGCATATATAGAGAAAAACTGTAAAGAGATAGGAGATTTTTGTCTTAGTCAATTTATTAGTCAGTCAAAGAACATGATTCGACAAGGATTTATTTAACAAAATAGTATTAAGTGTATCTTTTTTATATAGGAATTACTGCAAGAGTTCGAATAATTTTGCCGCCGAGTGTACCTCTATGCATAAAGATGGGATATTATAAAAAAAAAAAAAAAAAAAAAAAAAAACAGATTATTTATCTCGTTAAAGTGCAGAATCTAATAGCAGAAGAAATAAATAAAGAAAAAAACAAATTATTTAATATATAAATAAATAAAACAAAGACAAATACTTATGAGTAGCCCTGAAACTTTTTTAACAACATAAACATGTAATTACATTGCAGATACATACAGATTTAATAAGCAATAATTTTAATAAAATATTTTGAAAGAATAGAATTTATTAATAGATTATTATCTTTTTTTTTTTTTTAATTTTGCCCCTAAGATGCTTATAAATGTATATTTTGGATTATTATGCCACCTTGTAGACCAACTTTTCATATTTAAAATGTTTTATGTTATTTTATTATACGCTATCTTTAAAAGGTGTCGAAAACCCCAAACAATTGCGCTAAACAATGAATGTTTTACACTTATCGGCATTTTCGATGCTTTTATTTTTAATTGTAAATTCCGCAATGGTTTGTAAATTTTAAATTATTTTGATAATTATTTACATTATGGAAAAGCTTTAGTCTGAAATTATTAATGTAAGTTTTGAGTAATATTAATAATATAGGATTGTTTTAGGCGAGACATAGCTACCCTCGACGATAGCCTCAGGTCCTCTAGCCCGTTTTCCTCCTGAGCTTCAACTACATTTTCTAGTGTATTTCAACCTTACATTTCCTCCAGTGTTAGCCTTTTTTTTTTTTTTTACACAATTGTGATTGTGAGTTTTTTTCGTTTTCATCCCATGCTATTTCCTATAAATTTCTAGCCCCCACCCCCTGTTTCGCACATTCTAAAGTGCGGTGGCTCCCAACCACCTCCACCGCTGGTGACGCCGAACTTTTGAAGTTACAAAACAAAAGAGAAAGGCTAGAAATCCTTAGAAAATTCACATCCTTAGATGCAAGATTCCTAAAACGTACATATAATAATGAAAATAACATGTTTTTTGTTTTTATTATTATTATTATTATTATTATTATCAAGAATATACTTCTTATTATTACAAATAATGATAAAGCCTTTTAAAAATTAACTCGATTTGGAAAAGTAGCGAATTATAAAATGGTAATTATTTCCAAAGAAAAATGGTAATTTTTAATTTTTCAAGTATTATTCTAACACATATTTTCGGGATAGAAAAAAGAAAAAGAAGAATATGTTTATCAGAAAAAATATCGAAGTTTTTTAATAACATTTATGTTATGACACGACTAAACAAACATATGAAGCTTCTGTATCGTTCACGTTGTTTCATTTACTCAGAATTCTTTCTTAACAAAAACGCCTATTGCGAATAAATGGTAATCAATAATATCATCTGATAAAAGACTTATAATTTATGATTTTGTAGAAGCATTAATTCTGCTAGTAAGGTACTGAAATCTATTTATTTTCTTATCTCATATGTTTTTTTCTTGTCTTAAATCATTATTTTATTACGTCATTAATTTACTCCATTTATGTCATTATGTCATTTTTTGTCGTTAATATACTCTGCATAAAATGACTTTTACCATCAATAATATTCAGGAATTTTGTTTAATGGAAGTAAAATTATTTATTTCTTAAAAAAGATATACTTATTGTTCTGGATTTATTTTTTAATATAATGATAGTGTATACGTTTTATAATTTATATAGTCAGGATAATTTTTTTTTGTTTAATTTGAGTTTAAAATAGTTTGAATTTTTATGAATTGTTATAAAATAATTTTATTACCAAAATTCAAAAAGGTGCCACAAAAATTTAAACTAGAATTAAAACAATTGTAGTTTAAATTTTTGTAGTTTAAAAATTAGCAGCATCCTGTTTTGCTACTTCTTTGCTTTAATGATTATGCGATTGAAAAATGTTTATGTAAAACACGTTATTTATATATATATATATATATATATATATATATATATATATATATATATATATATATATATATATATACAGAGTGTTCCAAATGTCACACATCCCCCTCCTAACTACTCGAAAATAAGTCGGAATTTTGAAAAATGGCAAAACACCTGTTTAATGAAGTCGAGAGGGTGAAATGTTTTGATGAAAACATTTTGGTCCCGGTGGGCCGCTTATTTCAATTAGCAAGGTATGATCTCTTCAAGACAATTAATTTGATATAAATAGTTTTCCCTATTATGATTATTAAAGGAGATTCATGAGTTTTTAGACTTTCGAAATGTGGATTTTTTACTTATGTTTCCCTTTTAATAATCACTGCAGGACAAAACTATTTATACCAAATTCATTTTCTCGAAGAGAAGTTTCCAGGGATGTATCATAAGGCATATCTTCCCACTAGATATTTTAAGTTGCACTCCTTAGCGGCACTCCTACGCCTTGCTCGGGCCCAAACATTTTTGGGCAAAGTATGCCTTGTGATACATTCCTGGAAACGTCTATTCAAGACAATGACTTTAGTATAAATAGTTTTGCCCAGCAGGAATTATTAAAGGGGATGCATAAGTGTAAAATCTACATTTCAAAAGTCTAAGAACTCCCGTATCTCCTTTAATAACCATCGTAAGGCGAAACTATTTATATCAAATTCATTGTCTTGAAGAGACGTTTCCAGGGATGTATCACAAGACATAGTTTCCCATTTGAAAGTTTAAAGTTGCCCTCCCTAGCGACCCCCCTATCCCCTCCGGGCCCAAACTTTTTTCGCCAAAACAGGTCCCTCTCGATCACTTCTCTTTTAGATAATATATTTAATAATTTTATTTTATACTTCTGAAAGTATATTAAGTAGCAGAATTTTTGAGGCAATGCATATTTACCAATTTTAATGTAATTTGAATTTTATTGCGAGATCCTGTTTGAAGTAATACTTGGAATTTTTTCTTAATATATCTAGATTTTTATTTATTTATTTTCAAATAACAGAAAATTTTACAGTAATATATGCAGAAATGTTTTTCTGGATTGTATACAATTTCAAAATTATATGCATTGAATATTAGCTTTGCTGCATATGTATAATATAAAAACAGCTGCCGAAAAATTTCAAATAATAATAAAGTAAATCAAACTGTTAAAGGAAATAAATACTAGAAATCATTGAAATAAAAAGTACTTTAGGTCTACTATTTGTTTTGGAAGACATATATTTAAAAAATATTTTTCTTCTACTCGTTTTTGAATATTTCATATTTATTCAACCTAGACATAATATTTGAAGTTTTCTTCTAAGTTAAATGAACCAATTTTGTTTAAAATACATCTTGCAAGTATCGAAAGTATTATGATATTAACGTTATTGCGAAGCATGAATGTAAAATTTTAACTACATATGGTGAATCGTTAGTATTCAGTACGCAAAGTGTTTATGTCACACACATATATATATATATATATATAAAGGTCAATACTTGGTGCTTATTCCTCTATAACTTGTTCTTTTGAATTCATAAAACATTTCTATCTCTACATGATATTTATGAATAGCGAATTTACGTAACTCAAAGCAATTCAGATTTATTTAGTTAAGTTTAAAATTAAGTTTTAACTTTAAGGTTTAATTGTTAAAAATTAAAAAAAAATCTAATTACACTAAAATTTAAACTGAAAAATTACTTCGCTAAATCGTTCAGTAGATGAATTCATTTCCCTTATTGACTGTGAATTTAACTGTATTCGATCTCATGGCTGCTGTGGAGTGTTTTACCTTTACCGGCATGCTTTTCAAAAGTAAAGAAAGTTAAAATTTGGTTTTATTAAATTTCTTTAGGGTTGATGGATTATGAAGGGATTGGTGTTTTATGTCTAATACGTTTCTTTCTTTCATGTTTTTTTCTACTTCATAAATTTATTATGAAAAAATAAATTATGTTTGAAGTTTAATACATTTCTGTCTTTCTTGGTATTTCCACTTCATAAGTTTGTTTCTAGCTCGGTTTTTTCCACAGATTGTTTGAAATTATTTTCAAGTCTTTTAGGTGACCTCGGGCATTGCATGCTGTAAATATTTAGCAGTTTGCGTACAGCATGACAGAAAGATCACCTATTTTGCATACAGCATTCATTCAATGCCCTTGAAAAAGTGGTGAATTTGTATGCTTCAATATCTAGTTGCTTATTTTTTATTTTCATCGACTTCATTCAATTTTTATAGTTATTCATGTGATATTTGGTTTCACATAATGCAATGTTTGAAAGGGTTTTCAATATATATATATATATATATATATATATATATATATATATAGATATAGATATAGATATATATATATGTTACAATTCATATTTATCAGTGAAAAAATTATCCACAAATCAAAACTTAAATAAGACATTTCTAAATGAATAGCTACTAAAATAAGAATCAATAATTGTATTTAAATAGAAATGTCATTTGGTAAAGAAACATGATTCATATTTTTTATTTAGAAGATTTATTCGATCTATATTATGTACAAAGAGCGTTTTATACTAAAAAGCGCAGAGAAATACGTGAATCGGAGGTAACTTTTGTATATATCTATATACATGACGACAAGTGCATTTCATGATATTTGGTTTTAAGCATGACATTTTCCAATGTAGAACATCCAGTTTAGTATTTAGAATTGTATGAGAGAATATTTCAATACAATAGAATGGAATAGTCTACAATGATTGTCCAAAATGAAAAGTTATTCACTAGTATTCATGAATACTATTTAACTAGGTTCTTGTCATTAATGTGTGGTTCATACTTGACTACGTAACTATAAATACGAATACCGTTATGAGTGATTTCGTTTTCATAAATACAATGCATAATATTCATTATTAAATTAAAATACTAATGTCTGTCAAATGTATCAATCAAAAAGACTTTTTCCAACTGTTTTAAAATTGTGTTAACTTTTACAAAAAAAAAAAAAAAAAAAATTATTAATAAATTGTTTTTCAGAATAAAACATTTTAATTAAATTTCTCTGTTTACTTAATATATGTGATAAGAATTTGTGATAAAATATCTTATTATAGTTAAATTTTCTTTATCAATTATGCTTAACTTAAATTGTTATAGAATATTAGTATGACATGGATGACGTCATGTACTCTTAGAAATTTTTATGCAAGTATTGATTGATTATACCACTAGTAATATTTTAAAAATGTGTCCAGTTTTACATCATTTTTATTGTTAATTTATTTGTTATTCAAGAGAACATTTGATATATGTAATAATGTAATCTCCCTGTTAAATGTTTGTTAATAAAAAAAACCCGAAAAATTTTTTCTTTGAATTTTAATAATATAGTGTGTCTGCAATTTTGCTTTACTGAGAATAGTGTGTGGTATAAATTTCATATAAATGATTTTACATATTCATAGATATTTTTATAGTTGAATATAACTCTTAATTAATGCTAAACTAATATTTAAAGAATATGTTAAATTTTACAACTACTTCATTATTAATTGAAATGGACCTAAATATAAAAACATTATTTCCCAACTTTTATAATATTGAAAATTAGTTAATAAATATATACAAATTTAACAAAAAAAAAAAAAAAAAAAAAAAAAAGAAAAGAAAAAAAAAAAAAAAAAAAAAAAAGGAAAAAGAAAATATGAAAATAAGAAAATAAGAAAAATATTGTAAACCTATAAATTTATTATTATTTTGGCTTTTTTTTTTTTTACTTTTTCTTACACGTATATAGTACAGAAAGTAATAGTTTTAAATTATATTTTCGAAACTGTGTTTTCGATATATAAATGTTTTGAGTTCTTCTGAATCCGAAAAGCAGATTACATTACTTTCATGGAAAAAAAAAAACTTTTGTTAGCTACTGTTAAATATCTTCAAACAATGAAATAAACATTTATTTTTTATATATTTATAAAAGCGTGTTTTGTAAAGAATATGATGTATAGTAATAACAGACCTAAGTACGTACGGTTATATATGCAAACAAAATTCTATGTTAAGAAATGATGTCAAGCCGTTTGTTAAAACGTTTAAAATAGCTGATGTGTTATGTTAGGTAAATCTGATAAATATCACACTGGAAAGAGAATTAGAGAACTTTTAAAACATACCAAACGAAAATAGCTCGCATTTCATGCTTTTGTTTCCTTCATCTCAACAAAAAATGTAATATGATGTCGCTATTTGATAGAGATATAGAATACCGAATTCCTGCTACCTTTTTACGTAGAGCTATGTGGATAACACGCACAAAAACAAACACATGACAAACATCTAACAAGAAAGAAAAATCATGCAGTACGCATTGATTAGTAACAATTTCCAACTGTACGTAATTCTTGTATCGTATAACATTTAATATTCTTTGCCTACGTTATCACACAACAGACAGAAGGACTGAAATGTACAGATAGTCTAATTGATGATTTCAAAATCATTCTTAGGCTTTTTGGAATGTGTTAAAAGCCTTAGCGCAAAAGAAAATGCAGCCGTTAAATTATAATTACAGCTTATAATCTATCTGAATATTTTAGTGTATCCCTGTAAATCTAGAACTTAATCACATCATTTTCTATACAAAACATCATTTTAGAATATTAACAATACATGCCAATGTTTTTATGATTTTTATAGTAGAAATTTTAAACGTTTCATTACGTTTCCTAAAACGTAATGTATTTTGTTGTTGTTGTTGTTGTTATATTTCAATTGCATTAAGCTTTGTGCAAAGTAAAATTATTAAAATTTGGTTATAAAGATAACTCTTATAGAACGCAATGCATTGGAATATTTCCAAGTGTCCCTGTGCATAAACCAGTTAGAAATGTACTCTTTTTTACGTAGGAAACATCCGATAGGGTACTTGAAAAACATATTAAAATTTCATTAAAGTTTCTGTACAGTAAAGGCATGAAAATATGGTTTTTCGAAATACCTCTCACAGAACACATAGCTTTGAAATACTTTCGGGTATCCCTGTACACAAACCAGAAGAGGTATAAACTCCATTTTCAATAGAGAACACTCGATAGTGAACTTGAATAACATATATAAGTTTCAAGAAATTCCATAAATATTTTCAGGAGTTAGAGCATGGACAGACAGACAGACGGACAGACAAACCAAAGTCATTAACACTTTTCATCCTTGTTAGAAAGTGTTAAAAAACCTAACCTGTTATGTAAATACAAATAAAACTACATTTCAAAACTTTTTTCCCTTCCCTCATCCTCGCAAAAATACACTTTTTTTATCATATATCGGTAAGAGAGAGTAAAAATTATTATTCTAATTCTTTTTCGTTTAATTATATCAAATTAGACTTGTTCTTAAATTGCATAGATTTCATGAAAATTAGATATATGTATGCATATGTATATATATGAATATACATATATGTGTAAATTATTTATTAAAATAAATATGTTTCATTTATGGTAAGGATTTAAAAATTTGATGGAAATGTTTTCAAAACATTAAAAAAAAATAAAAAAAAAGAGGAAAGAGCACTTCGGAAATTGAAATACATATTACATTCACAAAATAAAAACAATTGTTTAAGCTTATTATGTCTTAACTTCTTATTTATTTAAAGTTTATTATTTCTTAATTTAGTGCGTAAATGCATTTCTATATTAAAAAAAATGCTGATTAGAAGATAACATATAATATATTAAAGATATAATTTTCAGTTGATTTCAGTACTTTTCATTATGTTAAAAATTATAAATATGGCTTATACTAAGTGATCATAAAAATATTTATAAAAATATTGTTTTCTGGTAAAATAAATCAATTATCTATACTACGACTACATTTTATAAGCATTTTAATTTAAAAAATAAATTAATTTTCCTTTTTTTTTTTATCATAGTATTCTATTTAATCAACACATTGTCCTAAAAAACGTAATAGTTTCACAGAATGTTCTCATTTAATTATCCAGAATTCACAAATTCCTTCTAACTTAACAAGGGATAAATCATGGAAATTACGTAATTAATTTACCGCTAAAAAGTAACGAGTTCTTGTTTAAATCTAATGTTTAGACCTAAATCTTTAATACCGTTTAATTTAGTTTTAAGCGTGAAAAAACGTATATAAAATTATTTTTGTTTTCAAATTTGAATATAACTAAAGGTATTATTTAACTTTAAAGGTAAGAAACTAAATGAGTTTTCAACTAAAATTTATTATAAAAAATGTAGAAAATATAACACAATTATTGTACATAGTTGTTCATTGTACGTAAAACAATTATTGTTATACTATAAAATATATATCACTGTATCTCATTTTACAGTTAAACAACAAGTTTGTCGGCATACAAACAAAACTCACTCCTGAACTGTTTCTCAGCCATGAGATTTTAAGTCACTGTACAGCTGACATTCCACGGGGACGGTAGAATTTTTTGTTGAATGAGATCAAGTTGATGGAGAGAAATGAAATACAGGGTAGGTAAAAAGTCCGTAAAAACATTAAAAATTTATAAAACCATATCTAAAATAAAAAACGTTTTGCAGATTTAGCATCGATAAGTCCCGGGATTTTTTTTTTTTTTTTTTTTTTTAAGATAAGAAAAAAATAATAATAATTAAAAAAAACCGTTGATAGGTGGCGTTTCGTACATAACAGAAAGAAAAGGCACGTAAATAACAAAAATAATGTTACCAATTCATTTATTATAGCAATATGTGTTCCACTTGTCCATTATCACAGGGGATAACACATTGCGGGCGTGTCACAAATCCAGCAACGGCAGAGTGCAGCATGTCTGGCTGTATACATGACAGCTCCTGGCGGACTGCATCTTTTAATTCCAACAGATTCGATGGATCGAATCCTTATTCACTTACTTGAGATGCAATAGAGAACTGGTTCTGGATTAAGAGCGTAAGTATTTATAATCGTCATTTGCATATTTCCAACTAAGTCGTTCGTATCAGCGCCATCTGTCGGCTGTTTTTTTTCGTATCTTAAAAAAATCCAGTGACCTGTCAATGCTAAACCTGAAAACCGCTTTTTATTTCGGTTATTGTTTTCGGGGTTTATGAATTTTTAAAGTTTTTACGGACTTTTTGCCACCCTGTATTGCTCCGATTAAAAAAAAAAAAAAAAAAAAAAAAAAAAAAAAAGAGGGCTTGGTTGTGGCCATCATTGTGATATTATGAAACTCTGTGAAAATCAAATTTTGAATTTAAAAAAATACAGATTTTATAATTACAATTTTTATTTTCGAGATAGTTTTGTCATTCTAAAGAGATGCCTAATACGTGATCAGATCTAACTACTTTTCATTCTTAGCACTTATATGCTAAGCACTGCACTAAGGTAAAATTGGTCATTAAACGTTGTTAGTACGAAAATCACCAGCATTAGTGAGAAATTAAAAACTTTTGGCAGCTAGATATTTTTATTTTATTTATTTATTTATTCATTCTGAATGGATTTTTATTTCATTATTTATTTATTTTCTGGAAATCATGCATTTTCAGTTATTACGTAGACTTTTGGAAAGGAAGCATAATAGCATTTTATTTTTCAACTATTGGCCTAAAACAAAGAAGTACGCAAACAGTTAAATATTGTACCAATATTTTAAAATTTTGAGGATTATTGTGACAGCTTCAAGATTTTATCATATGCGGTTAAAATACATTTTATGAGTTAAAAAAATGCATATTTATATTTTGAAAATTTAATTTAAAGTTATTTTGGTTTCCATTAGGAACAACACTTCAGACTTCAAGTTTTGCCCAAATTTCAAATGGATTTTACATTTCATTTTATTATTATTATTATTATTATTATTATTATTATTATTATTATTTTCAGAGAAACTCTTTGATCAAAACTGTCAACTGTCAAAGGACTGTTACAGAAGCTGTCAAAAGCAGTGGCAACCTAAGCCAAGATTTTGCAAGATTTTAATGTAAACTTTACTTTAAATTTTATAAATTATTTATTTATAAAAAAATACTGATTATTATACAAGTTCTTTCAATTTTCGGGCTAAACTAAAGAGATTAAATGTGCAGAAAACAGAAAAATTGGCTATGCCCATTTCTAAAAAGTTAAACTAAAAATTTATTTGAAAAACATTTCTTAAAAAAAAAAAAAAAAAAAAAAAAAAAGAAAGAAAGAAAGAAAAAGAAAAATCTATCAATTGAGAAAAAGCTTCCTTTTTAATAAAACATTGATTTTCTATTGCTATTATTAATAATGAATGAAAACATACGAAGCGTAAAAAAACAGAAAATATTGTAAATAATAATAATAATAATAATAATAATAATAAATACTTTTTTAAAGTTATGTTTTATCAGATTTTAAAAAAAAAAAGGCATGCTTTCCAGAAGGTAATTATGAAAAGGAAGAAAAAAAAATATTATGTTATAAATAAATCTCCTTTTCATATTTTAAATGTATAGAAAAATATGTGTCTTACGTTATAGCAGATAGTTAAAAAAATCACTATGCTTATAAGTTAAAATATTAAGCTTATGTATGATTATTTCAGCTAAATATATATATTCTTTAATTAGACGTATCTTTTCAAAAAAAAAAAAAAAAAAAAAAAAAAAAAATTGTAAATTCCGTCTATGAGATATTTGTTTAAAAATGTATTTTTTCAGCTTACTCAATATTTATCCAAATAAAAAAATATATATATTATTAAAAGCAAAAAGGATATTTATATCTGGCACAACGAACTGGGGAAAAAAAAGTATATCTCGAGAGTTTTTACTCGTCGGAGATTTATTGAACTGATATTCGTTTTTATTTTAAACAAATGATAAATGTTACTTTATTTTTGTATTTAAATTTTGATAGTTTTATTGTTTAAAAGAAAAAAAAAAATAATTTTCAATGTAAAAATAAATCTAAAACATTCAGTAAAATTTTAAATCTTGTATTTTTATGAACAAAATGTTTAAGATTTCTTAATGGTAAATTATGATTTACCTAATTGAAATATTTAATTAATGTTACAGTTTGAAAGAAGTGTATACTTATTTTATTTCAGTGATTTTTTATGGAGAAACATCCGAGATCCTTTTGAATTTATGTATCAAATTAAACATCAAGTTAAGGTGAGAGTTTTAAATTTTTAATAAAAAGTTAACAAAAATTGTGAACTGACACCTATCCCTGGAAAATACAAATTTTATTTACAAATTGCTTGCACCTTCCATTTTCTATGCCCACCAGCGACCGAGCGGTTCTGCGCTCAAAGCTGCCGGGTTCAAGTGAGTTGGTGCCGGGTTGAAATTTTCGTGGTTTTCTCCGAATCTTGCGTAAATACGGGATAGGATTCCTTAGAAAGACCACCACGGAGGGCAATCCCCCTCAGGCCTAGTACCTACAGCAGTTAATCGACCTTATTCCCCTGTCTAATCCAATCCAATTAAATCCTTTCATATTTTTATTTCTAGTTCATATTTAAGAAATTAAAAACATACACGTGTATTTTTAATAATCAATTATTCGTTTCTTGCATTGTGAAGAATTAAAAGAAACCTCCCTTATATATATATATATATATATATATATATATATATATATATACACTTGCAGAAGTCGAAAAAAAAAAAGAAAAGAAAGGAAAAAGAATACAATATGCTGAAATTTTTAATCTCAGAGTTTTTGCTCAGCAAAATTCTAGAAAATATATATTAACATTTTACTTTTTGTTAAAAATATTTTTGTGTAATTTTTCAAAGACTAGAAATGATTTATTAAGTATGTTAATGATTTATTAAGTAAGATCGGCAAGGTACCATATCGTAGAAAAACACACTATTATTGTAAATAGTAATATCAAAAACATTCAAAACAAATTACGCGATTAAATATTTAAAATATAATTAATTGATACTGTTATTCACCACTTAAAAAAATCTCAAAAATCTTTAAAAATTATGTAAATAAATACAAAACAACGCATTTAAATCCTAATAATTTAACTTACGCTCAATTCACAAATTTCTTGAAGACGGAATTTACGTTGAAACAGTGTGCTTAAAATGCTTAAATTATTTAAGGAAAATAATTAGAAATGTACTGAAAACTTTTTGAAATCAGTATTTTAAAGTCGTAATCAATTATATTCATTTTTTTTTTCTTTAAAGTGCATATTCTTTGTTTGTGGATTTCAAAGGGAAATTTTAATTTTAAACAATTTTTTTAACCTTTTTCTGGTTTACATGAAATATAATAAAAAGTAATAACCAGTTTATTTCAGATTTATAGTTTACTAGCAGGCTACACCCGCTTCGCTGGTCACTATTTTAAAATGAATCACTATAGTTAATGAATTCTCAAAATTGCATCAATTTTTATCATGAGAAAAAAAAATGTGATTGGAAAAAATGTCGCAACGGGTCCCCACTGCCCTTGGTAGCGCAGGCAATTGTGCACTGCGCGCGAGCATTTATGTTCAACAAATTAATGAATCACTATATTAACATAAATAAAAAAACAAGTCCTTCCGGATTATTCGGAAGGGTAGGTTGATTTCTTTTATCTTATCAAGTACACTGTTAAAAAAATGCAGAAAAAATACAGAAATTCTCTGTAATTTCAGAAAAAAAGTCGTAAAATACGTTTTGTCTACGTAATTTTTCCGTAATTTACGACTTTTTTTCTGAAATTACAGAGAATTTCTGTATTTTTTCTGCATTTTTTTAACAGTGTAGCCGTCATTTTGTTTCAAAATGGCGGCTACAAATTATTAACGAATTAGTAGAAATATTTATGTAGGCTATCTACATATGGAGTTTTAAGCAAATCGGTTCATAAATACCTTTATGTGAATTTAAAATTTTCTAGTGGCCGGCGCTTGGAAACAAGATGGTTGACCAAGTTGACAAATATATCAAATGCATTTGTGAGATAAGACTACTGTACAAATATAGTTGGGATAAATTCAGAATCTCAAAAGTTGGATAAAAATGACAGAGAAAGTTGCTCAGTGAACTAATTAATCTAAGATATTGTTGCAAATTTGAAAATAATTCTTTTTTTTTTTTTTTTTTTTTTTTTTTGTAGAAATTCTTTCAAAGAGGCTTAGTAAGTTTATTAAATGTTAAATTTCTGCATTTCTAGTTTGTTTTAACGTTAAAATAGCCTAATTATCCCTTAAAAACGCATTAAAAAGCTCCAATATAGCAAGTAATGGATTTGGCGCCACATTTGGCGACTTTTGGCGAGAAAAATCCATAGTTCATTAATAAACTTCATTGAGACACTTGTATAGTCTATATATACATCCAAATTCAAACAAATTCGGAATACGCTTTTTACAATTTAAGTTTGAAATTTTCAAGTGGTCTCCACTTGAAAACAAAATGGTGGAGGAACTTGGTTAAGAAACTCATCTAAGACATTCATAACACAAGTTAAGACACTGTCCAAATTTGGTTTGGTTTGGAGTATTATTTCGGAAGTTATCGTGATTTTAAATTTTCAAGTGGTAGCCTGATTTCAAGTGGCCCCACTTAACTTAAGATATCCGCCACTTTATTAAAAATGGCGGATATGTTCATTAATAAACTTCATTGAGACATTTATATAGTCTATGTATACATCAAAATTCACACAAATTCGGAATACGCTTTTTACAATTTGAATTTGAAAATTTCAAGCGGTCTCCACTTGAAAACAAAATGGTGGAGCAACTTGGTTAAGAAACTCATCCAAGATATTCATAACACAAGTAAAGACGCTGTCCAAATTTGGTTCGATTTGGAGTATTATTTCGGAAGTTATCGTGATTTTAAATTTTCAAGTGGTAGCCTGATTTCAAGTGGCCCCACTTAACTTAAGATATCCGCCACTTTATTAGTGAAATTTATGTGCAATTTTTAATAAAGTTCATTTAAAACCTTATGTAGTCTAAATTTACATAAAAATTCAAGCAAATCTTGCTCTAAATACGCTTTTTACAATGTGGGTTAGAAATATTCAAGTGGCTGCCACTTGAAAACAAAAAGTCGGGACAACTTGGTTAACGAACTCATCCAAGATATTTATAAGATCAGTTAACTGTCCAAATTTGGTTCGATTTAGAGTATTATTTCGGGAGTTATCGTGATGACAAAGTTTTCATTATATATATATATATATATATATATATATATATATATATATATATATGTATATATAGATAGATAGATAGATAGATAGATAGATAAACGAAGTGATTGCAATAGGTCGATTTCTAAAGAAATCAACCTAAAATTTTCTCCCATCAGTGGAATAATCGGTTCGAGCCACCACTGCCTGCAGCAGCGCATACAGGCTCGCATGCTCCTTCACCTACCGTTCCCGCCCCTCCTAATTATTTTAGACTTTAAAAAATACTCGCAGTCGTTCTCTCGGGCTTTTAAACCTAATAACACTAATTTCCAACATTTTATCTGAATTTCTTTATTTTGACCCCTGCGCCCTATCCCTTCCTGCCCTTCATAATAATTCTGTACGAAAATATCCGCAATCGATTTATCCGGCCTCAAAACCTAACAACACTAAGTTTCAGCGCTCCAACTCTTATTTATATATTTTTGCCCTTTCACCTCCCCTTCCCGCATATCCTAATAATTTTACAAATTCGAAAATATACGCAATCGATTTGTAGGTATCAAAAACCTCCATGTACCAATTTAATAACTTTATAAATTCGAAAATATCCGCAATCGATTTGTGAGTATCAAAAACCTATTTTGAACGGTCTAACTCTATTTTAATTTTTTGCCCCTCCGCCACCCCCCCCCCCACACACACACCTGTCTCACCCTCCTAATAACTTTATACTTTCAAAAATATCCTCATTTGACTTGCAGATCTCTAAAACCTATCTGTACCAATTTTGAACGGTCTAACTATATTTCTATTTTTTTACCCCTTAGCTCCCCTTTCCCGCCCCACCTGAGACGAATTTCTAAAATTAAAGAAATTAGTTTTTATATATTTATGGGAGCAATATTTTAGAACAAAAATATCTTACACATATATTTTTTTCTGTTTGCAATATAAAGATTTGTTTCAAATCACGTTTTGCCCCCTCTCCTCCCCTCTTGGGGGCTGAATTTCGAAAATTCCAGAAATTAGTTTTTAGGTATTTGTATTAGCTATATATTAGACCAAAAGTTTCACTTTTATCTGTTTTTCTGTTTGAGATATATAGAAGTATGTGAAACCACGTTTTGCGCATGTGAAATCACGTTTTGTCCCCTTTCCTCCCTTGGGGACCGAACTTCTAAAATTCCAGAAATTGGTTTTTAGATAATTAAATTAGCTATATTTTAAAGTAAAAAAAATACGGATATCTGTTTTTTTTCTTTGGGATATGAAGGTTTATGTGAAATCACATTTTCCCCCCTACACCCCCTTCGGGGGAGAGGCGAATTTCGCAAAATTGCTTCTTAGTGGGTGCTTACACTATATGTTCTATAATCTGACTCAGTTTCGAGTTAGTGGCTCCAGTAGATTTTGCTGTGCGTTGATGAGTCAGTGAGTGAGTGGAAGTACTCTTTTATATGTATAGAAATAGATAACTAAAAATATTAAAAGTATGTATTTGAAAGGGAAGTATTTTTTTTCCTGAATATTTTTTACAAGTTTTTTTTTTTTTTTTTTTTTAAGGGTAATAAAAGTATTATTAATACTTGGATCTTTTTGCTAAATCCTATGAACTATGGGATTCTAGAAATATGTTGCTAAGCATATTACATAAAGTGATAAAAAAATCAAAACAAATTTAGACTTTTTACTGATTTTATTTATTTATTTATTTTTTAACATGGTACAAAAAATGCCCTTTTTCTAAATTCATGCATAATGCTTTAGGTGCAAACAATTAGATTTGAAAAGGTCCAGTTTTACATGCATTAAAACATTTTACTTTTTTATAAATAATTAAAACTTTTGTTATTTAAAAAAATATTTTACTATTTTCTGTTCCATATAAGCTTAAAGTTTCAGATATTTAGATTTAACAAATAATAATATAAATTCAGATATTTAGATTTAACGTATAATAATACAAATTCAGATATGTAGATTTACCATATAATAATATAAAGTTCAATAAGAAAATACCGTAGCCAGAAAATTCGTTTATTTATTTTTTTTAGACTTAAATTCTGAAATAAATTATTTTGCGACATTTTTTAGTTTATCATTTTAAGGAACTAAATTATAAATTTTGTACTTATTAATTAAATATTACTGAGACTACATGTCTAATAAAAGTACATACAATAAATAATAAAGAATGTTAAAATTCCCTGTAAGTAAAAGGCGCATTTTTATGCAAGGAAAATATATTTAAGAGATTTAACCTTATAAATCTGAATATAGTTTACTTTTTTTCTATCTCGTTTTTTTTTTTTTTTTTTTTTTTGTTTTGTTTTGTTTTGTTTTGTGCTTAGATTATGTGTATATCGATTTGAAAAAAAAAAAAAAAAAAATATTTCTTGTTTCAACAACTGCGTATAAACGGATTTAACTGCACGTGTAGAAAAAGAAAGCATGAATAATAAATAAAAGGGTACATAAGTTCTTTCTTCATTTTCAAGAAATACATGGAAAATCGTGCTAGTAAAATAGATATGGATTCCAACCCTTTTTTCTTCTTTTTTATTTGACGTTTCCTTTTCACTTCGTTTATTCAGGATTATATTTATATTTTACGTAAATATGATTGCAAAATTTTTCTTGGACAAAAACACATAATATCGATATTTTTCCTAAACTTCTGCGAATTCTAGTGTTTTTCATATAGCAATTTTTTTTTAGTTATATTACCAGATTTTCTCTTTTTTCATTTGAGTAAAATCAATGCTAAGAAATTCAGACTTTAAAGTAAATGACTATATTTCCTAAATATTATTTTTCTACATATTCTAGTATTACGCTATTGACACATAAGTATAATTTATTGATTATTCTACGAGGTTAAATTTGAAGCATATTCAGTGGTTAAATATGAAATAAAAATGGAAAAATTCAAATGAAGGTTTTCTGAGTGTTTCAGAAGTGTGTGTGAAGAGTATTTCTGAATATTTTTTCTATGTCTTATAGCACAATAAATGTATTCTATTTTAACGAATATATATGTACATAAATTTTAAATTATTGATCTTCTTTTATTTGAAAAATATACTAAACGAAAATTATCAACAAAATAGTAGAATTCATAGTATCCCCCTCTCTATGTACACACACACACACATATGTGTGTATATCCTGTGTAACAGGTTTTCTTCTGCTTATTTACGTACAAAGCAAGTTTTCAACTGAAGGACATTTATTTGTACCAAAATGAAGTTTCTATAAAAATACTGGATTGGTATCTTAGGACTTACTGAAAAGAGCACGTATCACCTTATAACGTATACACATTTATTTACCTAACGTATTTATCCGGGAAAAAAGGGGACAAGTGAAAAAAGTAAAGAATAAATAATATTTAAGGTCACTCTATAATAATTTATTCTTATTGTGTGTTGTAGCTGTATCCCACGTTAATACTGCTTCTTTTAAATAACTATGTTCATTTGTATGCGCTTTGGATATGGTTTTTATTCATACCATGTACTATATTCATGGATGTGTAAATATATTTTAAACAAAATGGTAAGTCTACCCATTCTTCTACAAATAGTAGAAAAAAGTATTAGATATATGAAAATTTTCAAGCCCTGGTTTTTGATCGGCTTACAAGATTTGAATTGTTCTGAACACTATTTGCCCACTTTTAGAAAATGTCTTTCTGTCTGTCTCTTTATGTGTATCATAATTAATTATTTCTTATGTTGCATATAACGAACCAATGGACAAAACTAAATAAAATTTTATATTTGGGGGGGAGGGGGAGTGAAAGGGTGTGAATAATATTGGTTTTGGTTACCTACCAAAATCATCTCTCTCATAATAATTTTTAGTTAATTTTAATATGGCATGATGGGACAATATTGCGCATAAATGTACATAGAGAAAATTATTTTTAACTTTCAAACGTTAAATTACACATGCATATAAATATACATTATATATATATATATATTTTATTATTATTATTATTATTATTATTATTATTATTATTATTATTATTATTATTATTATTATGATTATTAGTATTATTACAGATCTTTTGTTCAACAATTCGTTTTAAAGTTGTTAATGAATTCTTTTGAAATACACCGATATTGAAAATTCACAACCGCAGGGGTTATATCCCCTTCAAAAGACGAGATAAGGCCACGATACTTCAACATATGCCAATTCATTCTCTGTTAACTATTATATACATATATATATATATACTAGCTGACCCGACAAACGTTGTTTTGTCATATGAATTATTTCTAGAGAGTATTTTGCAAGAAAAAAATAACTAACTTATTGTAAGTGTGTAAGGATGTGTTATATAAGTGGAAGATGTATGGAGCGCTGTGAACGGTGAAAGAATATAAAATAACAACACACCAATCATTTATTTTTTTTATTTATTAAAATTGATTCTTTAAAATTATATACATATCGCTACTTATAACAATATTACTAAAAAACAGTATCAATCCCTTAATGCAACAGGGTGTACAATATTTTTTGTTATCCCATCTTTCGCCAATACAAACAAACTGGATGGTTTGCCCACTCGAGAGCCACGTATAATTGTCCGTGTGAAAAACATGATGTGCTCAAATCTAAGCCACAGACAGATATCGTTTGACCCTGAGACTTATTGATAGTCATTGCAAATGCCAATCTAATTAGAAATTGAGGACGTTTAAATTGAATTGGCACATCTGTGGGTATAATAGGGATTCGCAGTAGTAATATATTTTCACCTCGGAATTTGTCATTTAAAATGATGGCTTCGATAACATTTTTCATTAATTTTTTTATGACAAATCGCGTGCCGTTGCACAAACGTGGTGGGTTCAAATTACGAAGCAAAATAACCGGAGATCCAACCTTCAGTTGTAATAATATTATAGTTTTAAAAAATTAAAGAACACGCTTTTATAGAAATGTGAACTAAAAAGCACAAAATATATATCTTAGTATAAAAATTCAGGGTAAGAGAAAATCGTGTGAGTGACACACCGTAGTATTTACATACACTTAAATCTTTAATTAAAATAAATTAGAGTTAACAAAAACCATTTTTAAAAAATATCCCCTGATGGGGATCGTACTCTGGACCTTTAGGTTCGTAGCGCGGCGCCTTACCTCTACGCCACATCGCTCACGTAGGGAAAGTATTTTTTTTACAATATAAATTTTTTGTTTGCTCCCAGAGAAGTTACAAACAAGCATACATACTTATATACGTACAGGTGAAGCTAATAAAAGCGTGTTAAAATATGCGATGGCTTGCCTGGTAAATCCAATGAGTTTAAAAACTTTGTTGGATAATTTACAGCTTCGGTGGCATCGCAAACTGTATCATTAGATTTGTATGACACCAAGTCTCCTGGTAACAAATGTTGTATTATGAGATTCAATTCGTTGACGTCCACAATTTTTGCTGCTAAAATTGCTCTTTCTGCTAGCCACTCATGATTTGTGTATCGTCTGTGTACATCGGGGAATATCTGGCCAATAAGAGCATCTTGAGAATCAATGATTGTGCAGAAATCGGTCGGTAATTTTATGCATCCAGTTTCATCTGTAGTAACTTTTCCATCGCCGATATCTAACAATTGTTTTGAGAATGTTTCAGCGGATGGATCTTGAAGCTTCTGAACGCACAAATTTACTTTCAGTTGTACTTTTTCAACATTAAGCCACAATGACGATGATTTTAAGCACCCGTTGATCTCATCAGCGTATGTTGAACGCGGAATAACGGGAAGTGCTTGTCTGAAATCACCTGAAAAGAGTAACAGAGCGCCGCCAAATAGTTTGTCGTTTTTTATATCTTTCAATGTCCTGTTCGACGCCTCAAACGAATGTTTGTGGGCCATAGTACATTCATCCCAGATAAGAATTTTACACGTTTTCAGCACTGTGACCATGGACGATTGTTTTTTTATGTTGCACACTGCGTCTGGGTTATTTTGAATATTTAGTGGCAGTTTAAATAATGAATGAGCTGTTCTGCCTCCATCCAATAAAGTTGCCGCAGTGCCAGATGATGCAACAGCCAATGCGATGCCATTATTTGATAGTATTTTGGCGAGAATTAGCGAAATAAGGAATGTTTTGCCAGTTCCACCTGGTGCACCCCCCCCCCCCAAAAAAAAAAAAAAAAAAAAAAAGAATCCACCTTGTCCTGCCAAAACTGCGAGCATGATGCGGTCGTAAATGGTTCTTTGTTCTTCATTCATTAGTGGGACATTGCGAGCAACAATCGCTGCCATTTCTACAGTATTGTATTGTAGTTCACGATTCAATTCAGTGCTTATTAAATCAGATGCATTTCGATTTGTTGAATGCATACCGAAATGACTGAGTGGTAAGTTGGCAATGATAATGCAAAGATCTTCAATAGCAATCAATGCTTCATTGTACATAGCGTCACTGAATACTATCGTTAGATCGTTGCACCGTGAACGATGTTGATGCAATATATCATCAGTCATTGAATCTTTGTGATTATTCCATAATGTCTCTGCTCGGGCCTGGAAAGATGTAGTCAACACTATAGCAAATAGTAGACGAATTTGTTTTGCTGTACAGTTCAGTCCTACTTCAGCAAGCATACACTCCCACTGGTTGTCGTCTTCCAGCAAGCCGAGTGCAAGGCATGCAACTTTATACGTTGGATACTGTTGTCCATTCACTTTACGTAAATCTTGAAATGACAAAGGGTCGATGACATTAACCAATAACAGTCGAAGATAAAAGCATTCAGTTTGCCTTGGATTGACTTTAAATACTCGTCCCAAGGTGTTTGATTTGAATAAACCGGGGCATGCATCAATCGGCGTGCCTTGCTTGCGGGGCATCCATTTTTTTGTTGGAGCCCATGTGAAATAGCGTGGTACTTCTGAATAGAGTAATGTCCGTGTAAAAGCACCAAAAGCAGCCGCACGATTACACAATTCAAAAAATTCGGTGAGTGTAGTTTTTGGTGGATTTATAGCACGATCAATGGCTGTCTCGCTCGTGAAATATACGCGCTGGAATTTTCAAGATGGACGGCTAAATGAAGAACTGCTGGATCCCGTTCATGATTTGGGAAACCAAAGATACGCCAAACAGCTTCATTGGAGCTGACGTACCGGCCAATTTGGTAAAGTGTTATTTCATCGTTGTTATTTACCGGAGGAGCATTCACATTTGTATTTTCAACTCGAAATACAGCCATATCACTCACTGCCTTTATTCACATACTTGCAAATGTATTTGATGCTCTTCACTGAACTGCAGAACTGAACATTAATATGAACATTGAATGTTTTGCTCAGCAGAGGCGAATATGAGACCACCCAACGGTTATCAATGTCAAAAATTCATTTTTCATTTTAACATAAAATAACTCCGTCGGATATTGACGAATTTTTTAAAAGAATATACCATTTTAACTAATTTTAACATTTTAACAATATTAACGTTGAAAAAATATTTTAAACACTTACGGTTAAAAATTCATTTTTCATTTCAACATTAAATAAGTTCTGACATCGTGTTTACGATTCTAAAATATTAACTTTGAAAAAATATTTTAAACACTTCGTAAGATACGGTTACGATTCTAAAAATATTAATTTTGAAAAAATATTTTAAACACTTCGTAAGATACGGTTAAAAATTCATTTTTCATTTCAACATTAAATAAATTCTGACATTGTGTTTACGATAACTCACGCCATCTAGGTGGAAAAGTTGTTGAAAGAGTTGGTTAAAAATTAATTAATAAAGAACTAATTAAGTTACAACTTTCATTTGTAAATCTAAACCATTCTCGAATCCACCTGAAGACACACAAAAAATTTCATTAATCTCAGTTCAGCCGTTTAGGAGGAGTTCAGTGACATACACACGCACAAAAGAAATATATATATAAAGATATATATGTTTGTGTGTGTGTGTTTGTGTGTAATAGTAAATATAATTGGAAGTATACAATGTGATTAGTAAGAATTTTTCTTTTTGTTATGAAACGATAGTAACATATGCAAGCAACACACACAAACACACACGCAAAAAAAAAAAAAAAAAAAAAAAAAAATGTCAAAAAATTAATAAAAGATAAATAAATAAATACAAATATATAATTTTGAGAAGATTTTGCCAATATTATCAAAAACAAAAAATAAAATTTTGCTATTATAATTTTACTAATTACAAACTAAATAGTATTTTAAAAAATCAGACATTTTTAAAGAAAATATTTAAGTAAGAAAAACATTTCCTTGTACAGGCACTATTAAAGTGTCTCTCCTAGAAGTATCTAAATAAATATATATATTTTTTAAAGCAACCTATTAAAATTATTTATGCGAGGGATTTGAAAGTACTGGTAATTTTGTGTCTGTATAATTTTAAATTCTGATAAATAAAGAGAAATAATAACACATTTCCTATATATTGTTTGCTTATGAGTGGTTTAAAAACATGATTTTAAAGAAAGAGAAAATACTAAGAACTAATGGCTCTTCTAATATTCTATGGCTATCTGATTAGAAATCTACATTAGTTTCAGCTAGTTTCAGATATGAAAGAGTTACTAATAAATATAATTCCAGTAATAATTATCTAAAACAGTGTAAGATTAGCTTTTAATCGTTTAAACCTTCGTTGCGCTATATTATTTTATCGATAAATGTCTCTGAAGGTTCAAAAATCTATTAACAAGATAATAGTAAAATAAATGAAATTAGAACCTTCTATAATTAGATTATCTATAACCAAATATCACAAAAAAAATGAAAAATAAATAAATAGATTAACGGTGATATATATAAATATATATTTAAATCTAAAACTAGTAAATAAATTGACTAAAAAGAGAAATGCGCATTAAATATTAATTACAGCTATTTTAATTACAATTATATATGATGCTTTTTAAAAACTACGTAGTATTTTACATAAAACATTATTTTTTTTTTAAATGAATATTTAAATCATTTGCTTCAAGTAAATCCTTTTAGCTTTTCTTTGCTTTTAATATTTCCTGTATTAATATTTAATACATATTATGAAGTAAAACTTAAAAAATTTGAAGACGTTTTGGAAAAAAAAAAAAAAAAAAAAAAAAAAAAAAGATTATTTCTTAGGATATAGTGAAAACATATATTTAGGGAAAATATTGATTGTAAAAAAAAAAAAAAAAAAAAAAGATTATTTCTTAGGATATAGTGAAAACATATTTTTAGGGAAAATATTGATGGTAAAAAAAAAAATATATATATATATATATATATATATATATATATATATATATATAACAGCTTTTTTTTTTTTTTTTTTCTTTTAGGACATCTTTCATTAAAATAAAAAGTGGAATCACTTATTTTCCTTGAAAGTTGGCACACCGCCAGACATCTCCACACTATCAATGAAGCATGCGCACTCCCAAGCAGCACGGAAACGTTCTCTAAACGTTTAAAAATAGTTCTACTAACACGTTCTATGAACGTTCAGCTCGAACGTTTTATAGACGTCTATTTGTTCATCTTGAAGACGTCGAATAGTACGGTACAAAACACGTTCTGCACACGTGTAAACATAACCATTGTTCCTACAGACACGTTCTCAGTACGTTCTTCATATACATTTTTGCAACGTCCTGAACGTTGTTTGAACGTTTTAAAACGTTCTTTGAATCGTTCTTCGAACGTTCTTTGTACGTTTTAAGGGGACATACGATCCTTAGAACATCGATTTAAATATAGTCTTTTTAAAAGTAAATCATCGTTAACTAAGCTTCATTGAACATGTCTAATTGTTACCTATAAGTTTATTATGTATTTTGGTATATAATTTAAATTCTGTGGTGAATTATTTAATAATTTATGTGTTAATAATAAATGTGTTTTTTTTTCACCTTACGCGCGAGATACCTCTGAAACTATTTAATATTTTTTCTTGAAATTTTCACAGATTATGTAAAATATCAGATCCTTCAAACTGAATCTAAATTTGTATCCCCCTTCCATATTTTTTAATACAGGTGATACTTCAGATTTTATTTAAAAATAAATTATCTTTGAAATTTTTTTTTTTTTATTTTACCTAAACTAGAACAAATTTAGGTTCAGTTTGATGGATCTGATATGTTACATAATCTGTGAAAATTTCAAGAAAAAATATTAAATATTTTTAGAGATATCCTGCGTGCAAGGTGAAAAAAAAAAAAAAAAAAAAAAAAAAAAAACATATTTATTATTAACACATAAATTATTAAATAATTCACCACAGAATTTAAATTATATTCCAAAATACATAATAATCTTATAGGTAACAATAACAATTAGACAATAAAGCTTAGTTAACAATGATTTACTTTAAAAAAAGACTCGAATTAAATCGATGTTTTTTGAAGTTCTAAGGGTCGTATGTTCCCTTAAAATTGTGTGACGTGTATACTTTATTTATTTTTTTTCTCTTTTTCTTTACTTTCTTTGATTCTTTCTTTCTTCTTCTTCTTCTTCTTCTTTTTGTGTGTGTGTTTGTTTGTTTTTGTATGCAATTTTACATAAATGTATTGAAATATAATATTATTACATAGAAAGCAATTTATCGAAATCTATTTAAATTGACAATAACAATAATTTTTTTTAATTTCAAAGTTTTTTTAATCTTTTAAATGTAGATTTTAACAAAGACATTGTTAAAAAACACTGTTAAAATTTTAAGATTCCTCTTAACAAAGTTTTATTTTATTTTTCCATCGATTGTGCATTATTAACGTTTAGTTACAGAATTTAGACATTTCTGACTATTAATCATTTACAGATAAAATTTAAAAAATATTTTTTTTGAATGCTGAAATTTATTCCCAAGTTTCAGCATTTAAATATAAAAATATTTTTAAAATATTAACTTATGAATAAATTTACATATTAATAACTAAACTTGTGTAGATTCTATTTCGAAATTATTATATTGCACAACAGATGGAAAACTAAAACAAACATTTGTCAAGAGGTACATCTAAAATATTTTCAAAAGACTAAAATTTAAAAAAAAAAAATTTGCTATTGTAAACTTAAATAGATTTCGAGAAATTTTAATATACTTAACAATATTATATTTTAATGCATATGTATGAAAATTTTATTTAAATTATTGACTTACGAAATTAAAAATTTTCCATCTATATGCGCTGAAATAAAATAATATAAAATATAAAATTCCAGAAACGTACTCTTTTTTTAAGAACTTCCTGCCAACTAATTTTTAATATTATCCCTTGATTTTGCATTACTATAATGTAATAATAACATCTAAACATATCTGATTTACTTTTTTTTTTTTTGTGTGGATTCATTAATAAGTTAATGTTTTAAAAATATTTTTATGCTTAAATGCTAAAAATTAAATTTCAGCACTCAAACACAAAAATATTTTTAAGAAATAAACTTATCACTCTACTACAAATTAATACTCAAATATATTTATCGTTAAACTATAATAATATAAAATTAACGGAAAAAAAGAACTAAAATGGAACATTTTAAAATTTTGAAAAATTAAAAAAAATATTAGGTTAATTTGGCTTTAAATTTAAACAGTTTTCGAGAATTTTTTACATACTTAATAGAATTGTTAAATTTTGATGTATATATATAATGTAAAATGAAAGACTTATCTGTGTTCTGTAGCTGTCTTTTTTCAACGTGTCGGGTGATGTGATGTTAAAAACTCATTGCCAATTGCCATATGCCATTGACTTTGCACTTTGGCTCGCAACATAGGCAGGAAACCTAGAGGAAGTTCGGCGACAGCGATTTGGCGTTTGGCGAGATTTAACAAAACACACTATTATTATTTTAATTTTATTATTAAAAAGGAAATAATTTATTTTTAGTCTATGTATTATTTTTTTTTTTCAAAAATTTTTAATTTTTTTTTTTTTTAATTGATCGTAGTTAAAATACTAAATGCCTGTTTAATTGGTTTGCTTAAATTTACTTTCTCTAACCCATAAGGTAGAGAAAGTCAAATGGGGGTCAATTTTGGGTCAAATTTTCGAACGCGAGATTTTGTTATATTTACACGTTTTGAGGTCCCTTGAATACGAAAATCATGTTTTTAGCAAATGGTCTGTGTGTATGTATGTGTGTCTGTGTGTCTGTGTGTGTGTGTCTGTCTGTTATCAGCATATCTCAAGAACAAATAGTACCAGACGTTCCAAACTTGGTATTCTAAATGTGTATCATTTATAGATGCTACAGTAAGCTTTTCGTTTAAGATCAAGCAAATGGTTTTCGTGTACAGGGACAATCAAGAGAATTCTAATACATTACGTCTATGGGGGGAAATTGCAGGTAAGTAGAGTTTAACGTCTGTAGACTGCACTAAACCAAATGAAACGAATATATATATTTTGAAAAAGAGATCGTCAATTGGGAAAAAAAATTGTGTATGTAGTAGAGAATAAAATGGACTTTTTTTTAATATTTAGTGTTATACTATTTCTCTAATATGGAAATCGTCTGCATTATCATAAAAGATAATTTTTTTTAAATAATAATTTTAATAAGTTATTTTTTAATATAGAATTATTTTTTAATAACCGAATTAAATTTTATATAAATCTTGTTGCATTAATGAAACGGGGGGTTGAGGGGGGCAGTAGCCCCCCTCACACAGAATTAATTATCACATAAAAGTCATCTGAAGCCTAACTTGAATTGTTTAACATAGGTTTACATAACATCGTTATCTAATCTCTTAATCTCCAACCTGTATTTATAGTATTAAATGTCAGGGTAAGAGAAAGTCGTGTGAGTGACACACCAGATTATTTTTATGAAAGAAAAGTATTATTTAAAATCAATAAAAATTGCATAGAAAAACTATAATCATAAAGAAAGAAACACAATAAAATTGTTAGCTTTTTTATTGGTTCCAGACTGAATATTATATATCCATATGGAATATTTAGAAATTTATACTTATTCTTGTTGTTGTGTTTTGTTTTTATTATTTTAACCAATTATTTACTATTGTCCCTTTTTTGGGACGTTACTTTTTTTTTTTTTTTTTTAACTTTCTCTTACCCATAAGGTAGAGAAAGTATTGTTTTGGGGTCAAATTTTAGAACGCTAGATTTTGTTATATTTACACATTTTCAGGTTCCCTGAATACGAAAATCATGTTTTTAGCAAATGGTCTGTGTGCATGTCTGTGTGTCTGTCTGTTATAAGCATATCTCAAGAACAAATAGTAGCAGACATTCCAAACTTGATATTCTAAATGTGTATCATATATAGTTGCTACAGTAAGCTTTTCGTTAAGATCAAGCAAATGGTTCGTGTACAGGGACAATCAAGAGAATTCTAATACATTACGTCTATGGGGGAAATTGCAGGCAAGTAGAGTTTAACGTCTAAAGACTGCACTAAACCAAACGAAACGACTATATATATATATATTGTAATAGAGATAGTCAACTGGGAAAATTTTTTTGTGTATGTAGGAGCCTCGCCTCCCTCCTGGGGGGGTGAAAATTTTCATGATGGGTATCTTTTAAAAGAGCTCGCCAATACCTTTAAAACGAATGGCTGAACCATCGATCTGCGATAATTTAAAAAAAAAAAAAAAAAAAAAAATCGATTTTTTTTTCACTTTTAACGAAAAAAAAAATCGTTTTTTTTTTTTTTTTTTTTAAATATTGAGAATAAAATGGACTTTTTTTGGATATTTAGTGTTATACTACTTCTCTAATATGGAAATCGTCTGCATTATCATAAAAGATAAATTTTTTAAATAATAATTTTAATAAATTATTTAAAAAAAAAACAGAATTATTTTTTAATAACCGAATAAAACTTTATATAAATCTAGGTGCATTTATAAAACGTGGGGTTGAGGGTGGCTACCGCCCCCCTCACACAGAACTAATTATCATATAAAACTCTTAAGAAGCCTAATATGAATTGTTTAACATAGGTTTACGTAACAGTACTCGTTATCTTACCTATTAATCTGTAACCTGTATTTATAGTATTAAATTTCAGGGTAAGAGAAAGTCGTGTGAGTGACACACCAGATTATTTTTTATAATTTTAGACAGTATGATAATGGAAATATAGTTTTAGATAATGCATTCTGCCACTATCCTAAAAATAGGACGATCTGCGGTAGTATGCTTAATTTCTTGAAATTTGTTTTAATTCTTAAATTGTTTTTACTAAAACATATAAAACTCACTAATTAAGAAAAAAATTTAAAATTAGTTTGGCAAATAATGGGTTAATAAAAAAAATGTTTAAACGGTATAAAACATAACTATTGTATTATGTAATTTGAAAAAAAAAATAATTTTATTCAATTATTGCAGCAATCACACACGTTTTACTAATTTATTAAATAATAAAAGAGAAAAGTTTTGCAGTTCGTATAAATTAGAAAACTCTTTCCAAGTACACTTTATCCGTTATATCGTTCAATCTGAAGTGAAATTTACCTCAATGATGATGTCTTAAACTGTATATTGTTTTTAATTACTGAGAAAGAAATCTCATAAAAGCTTGCTTTATACCTATATTATTATTATTATTATTACGAAAGGGAAAGCATGAAGTGGATCATTATTTTTTTTATAAGCTTGTATATCGTTTAAAGTTTCCATACTTTCTACATACAATACCAAAGAAAAAAGAAATGGTGAAAAAACCTTTACAACACTGAAAATTTACATGTGCAATTTCGACATATATCTCATAATGTATCTGAAAACGATTGCAAAGCCCTATAAACTTATTAATTTTGCTAATCATATTCTACCGGAAACACTGCGTTTTAAAGCAGAATAATGTATGCTAATTCTGTTATTTTGTGCAAAACATACAACTTTTAAAATATGCTTTAAAGAAAGACCTCCCATAGACCCTAATGTGTCGGAATTGTTTTCAGGGTTTCTCTGCATAAAACAGTGCTATTTTTATTATTCGCAATTATGATAGAGCTAAAGTAAACCTGAACAACATATTAAAAATATAATATTCTAAAATTATTTACTGAATAAATGAGCAAAAATACAGATAGACAAAAAAACCAAAATCACGAACACTTTTAGATTTTGTTAGAATGTTGAAAAGCTTAAAAGAACTAAATATGAACTCAGAAATTCTCACATATATCCCCCAATGCACTTTAATATTTTTTTTTGTCGCAAAGTGAATCTTATGCTAATCATGCCACATTTTATACAAAGCATGTATGAATTACATTCCCCGCATATGAATTACATTAATTATGTAATATAAGTGAACGTATGTATGTAATATATGTTTTCTTATGTTTTACGCTTTATAAAAATATAATAAAATAAGTTTTACTGAAATATCTCTGGTAGACCATAATATATCAGAGTTCTTTTCAGGCATCACCGCATCTAAAGCACTGGTGCTATTTATACCATTTTCAGTCAAGAGCAAGGCATAGTAAAATGGAAATATATATATATATATATATATATATATATATATATATATATAGCTTTTGGAGCATTTTAAAAATATTTATAAAATTAAAGCGCGAAGAAGCAGATCAAGAGATAGAAAAACCGGTATCATATAAGCTTGTCAACTTTGCTGGGAAATGTTAAAAAATAAAAATAATAATGGCTTGTGTATTGCTAAATAAACACACACAAACACATATCTGGGATCGTACAGCGCAAGTGTTATTCAACACAATTAACGCACTATCTTTTTCAACACTTTCCAAGAAAACTGAACAGTATTTAAGATTTCGGTTCATCTGTCTGTCTACTCTTTCCTTTCCTTGATTATTACTTTCTCTAACCCATAAGGCAGGGAAAGTATTGTTTTTGGGTCAAATTTTCGAACGCGAGATTTTGTTATATTTACACATTTTGAGGTCCCTTGAATACGAAAATTATGTTTTTAGCAAATGGTCTGTGTGTGTGTGAGTCTGTGTGTGTGTCTGTCTGTTATCAGCATATCTCAAGTAGAAATAGTAGCAGAAATTCCAAACTTGGTATTCTAAATGTGTATCATATATAGATGCTACAGTAATATTTTCATTAAGATCAAGCAAATGATTCGTGTACAGGGACAATCAAGAGAATTCTAATACATTACGTCTAAACCAAATGAAACGAATATACATATTTTTTAATGGAGATAGTCAACTGGGAAAAAAAAATTACGTATGTAGGAGCCCCGCCTGCCCCCCAGGGGGGAAAGTCCTCCCTCGAGGGGAGTAAATTTTCATGATGGGTATCTTTTAAAAGAGCTCACCAATACCTTTAAAACGAATGGTTGAACCATTGATCTGCAATAATTTAAAACAAAATTATCGATTATTTTTTTACTTTTAACGAAAAAAAAACTTGGATTTTTTTTTTTCTCCAACGGTCTTCACACGTTGGAGATGACGTTATTGACGAAGCCATAAGGAACAACCCGAACACAACCGTGCAAGAATTAGCGAAGATCTTCAACGTACACCAGACAACGGTTTAGACACGGCTGGTTAATTTGGATTTTGCGAGAAAGTTGCATTGTTGGGTTCCATATAAACTGGCCGCTAATCAACGCTATGACCGAATCGCCACCTGTGTTTCCTTGCTTACCCGGTACAAAAATGACCCATCCTTGACACGAATTGTGACAGGAGATGAGAAATGTGTTATGTACCGTAAAGTAAAGTGTCTTAGGAGTGTGTGTCACCCTTCTGATCCGCCTGCATCGACTTCGAAAGCTGGACTTCATCCCAAGAAGGTGTTATTGAGTGTGTGGTGGGATGTGCAGGGACGAATTCACTGGGAGGTCCTGCCACTCAACCAAACCATCAATGCTGGTTTCTTCTGTCTACAGTTAGACAGACTGCATTCAAATTTAGCAGCAAAGCGGCAAGCTCTCATCAATCGTCGCGGTGTTATCCATTATCACGATAATGCCAGGCCACATGCTGCTGACATCACTCTCCAAACTTTACTAGGCTTTGGTTGGGAGGTTTTACCCCACCCTCCTTTTCCTCCTGACATGGCACCAACTGACTATCACCTATTTTGCGCGTTAAACAATTTCTTCAGTCAGAAAATCTTTGATGATCTTGATGCTGTGAAAACTGCCACCCAAGACATTTTTGACTCGAAACCGCCGGAATTGCATCGCTGTGGGATTCATCTCCTACCAGAAAGGTGGCAAGAGGTCATAGATCAAAATGGGGATTATGCATAATAATAGGTACTGTTAATTTTACGTTTATTTGCTCTTCTTTATGGGTAATAAAATCGGATAGAACCTTTGCACTTATCCAATATATACACATAAAAGAAATTGTTATAAAAACTAATAAAAAAAAACTTCTTTTATTATTTTAAAATAATAATAAAAGTAAATACTTTTAAGGATTTGGTATGTTATATTATTGATATGAAACAGTCGATCTTTGTGCCCAGTTGTTTTATCATATTTAATCATAATATATTATTTCAAAAATAATAAAATGCTATAACATTCTACAATTTTTAACGCAAATCAAAGATTACATTAAATTGTATTTAAGATAAAGTACGTAAATTATATATAAATGACCAGAATATATAAATAAAGTATATAAATGAGCTTCTATATTTCCCTTTACTTAATTTATAAACTTCATTATGAAGTCAATATGATTAAAAAAAAAAATGAAAAGCTATAATTCAATGTCAAAATTCACTACCAAGTACGAATCAGTATCAAAGTAAATCTTCTCCGTATCTACAAGATTTAACAGAGAGTATTTGGACACTCGAATTTAAAGGTTTTTTTCAAGTTCTTCAGGAATCATCTTGAAACTTTAGTAGAGCAAAGAACATGTTATTCCTCATATATTTCCGCAAAAGTTGTGTCTTGAATAGGAAAATGAGTAAAAAATTAAAACGAAATGTTTTGGATCAGCCTAAAAAAAGTAATGCATTAAAAGTCTTTTGGCTGTAACATGTGAATATGAGGGTTTTTCACATTCTCTGTATAAATTTTTATGAGACTATCATATGTATTCATGGCGGTATAACAGTTTATTAAAACAAAAATCACTTTTAAATTGTAACACGTAAAGTAATACATGTTAAGGACCCAGTACAAAGTCCTTTCTAGAGAATTTGGCATACTGGGTCATTCCATGTCAAATAAACACAGTTAAAAACCTGATCCCCTCATATTTTTATGAAATTGGGCTGATTTATTGCGCTATTGAGAAATAAAGGTATACCAATTAATAAGTCCCTATTTTTTTTTTTTTTTTTTTTTTTTTAGTTTTTTATATGCAGGGATGCAAAAATGCGAGAAAAATGCAAATTTTCAAAATTCGTCTACTAGAAATGTACCTATATTTTATTTTATAATAAATTTTGATATAAAGGATTGGTAACGGCAGAATGCTTATAATATAGGCTTTCAAATGATGTATCACAAGTATATATTTTTAAAACGTTCCATTTCAAGATCAAACATTTTGACCTTAGACATACAATATCTCAAAAAGTACATATTTAGTTTTCTTTTAAAAATTATATGTTATATTTACATTTATCATCTAAATTATTGGAAATCTGAACGTGGGGTAGTCATATGGGATGCTGAGTTAGAAATTAAAATGCAACCCTAAATCAGTATTTTCAAACTATTATAACGTAAGTTCTACCCATATTTTGTTCTCTAATTAACTTAGAGGTAAAAAAATTGGTATCATTAGAAAGCGTATAATACAAGCTTTTAAATGATATATCACAGGTATATATGTATAAAAATTTTTCATTTTAAGGTCAAACATTTTGTCCTTTGACCTTCAATATCTCAAAAAGTACATATTTAGATATTTTCTTTTTTAAATTATATGTTATTCCTACGCTTATTATCTATAATTATTGAAAGTTTCACCATAGCACGGCCATGGGATACTGAGTTATAAATTAAAATGCAACCCGCTATCAGTATTTTCAAACTAACCTAACGTACGTTTTACAAACAAATGGCCGTCCCATGTTGAAACATACATTAATTATAGATATAAACATAAAAATAACATATAAAATTAAAAAGTGTTAAACTCAAATGTATTGTTTAAGCAGTATTACTTGATCAGAAAGGTCTTTAAAAAATTATTTAACTAAAATTATCATTGTAACTGCAATGGTTTTGAGTGATTATTTTATTTATTTTCTTTATTTATTTTCTTTTTGGTTTTTCAATAAATATTCATTTTAAATGATGCAATCTCTCTTCAATCTGCAAATAAATTTTAAATGTAAAAAAAAAAAAAATAAATAAATAAAATAAAATAAAAGACACACTACTATTACATCAGTATTTAACAAAATTAAAAATAAACAATGATAAATATTCATTTCTGCACTTAAAAAATATTCCCCTTTGTAATTTTAAAATAAATACGTATATTTATATTTCATTGCTATGTATTGATTCAGTATGCTTAAATTATTTACCTTATGAATGCACAATTTTATTAACATTGAAGTAATATTTTATTCCTAAATGTATTAGACATAGTCTTTCTATTTTAAAGTCTATTTATGAAATAATAATAATATTTGACTTTATATTGCTTTGTATCTGCAAAATAAAGAAGAGTTGAGTTGCTTTTCACAGTTACAAAATGCTACATAAGAAATCAGTAACAACAACAACAACAACAAAAAAAAAAAAAAAAAAAAAAAAAAAGGGTCTATGTATTAATTTATTTCAAAACTCCCATAATTTTTCAAAATTTCCCTCCCAAAAAACCCAGTTTATTTCCGGAGAAGAATCGGCTTTTTTCTAGCTTTTGCAACAATAAATTCTGTACTTTTGGTGAAGTAATTATAACTAACCGCATTAATTTTTAATAAGGAAACCTAAGAAAGACTTTTCTTGGAAGGAAAAAGTTATTCCTTTTAATAGTTTTAAACGTAATTATTTTCATTAGAAAAAGAATAAAATATTTACAATGTTCACAAATGTAATAAGTGGTCATAATTACCACACCTGATTCTATAACTATTACATCAAATAACAACAACAACAACAATAATAATAAAAATAAAAAATAAAAAATAAATGAATTTAATTTATCCCTTCTGTGAAATAAATTTTTAATACTGCGCATAAAATATTTTTACGAAAATAACGTTTATTTTTAACTGTCGTATTTATTACGAAACACTAATTTTATGTGCCAATAAATAAAACACATTTAAAATTGACGTAATAAACTGGAAAAAAGAAACTATTTATCCTGAGTGAACATCCAATTAAAAAACGTTTTTATTCATGTACACCACATTGAATTAAATACTAATTCGCTTAAATTATATGTTTTATCTAATTCCTGTACTGACGGACAGTCCTGTAGTTCGACCTGTAGCGTTATTATTATTTATGCATATTTAAAATTTCTACTTAAATAATTTCAAGCGCAAAATATTGCAAAATAACTAAATTATTTCGCAATTTTATATTTATAACTAAAGTATTAAAAAGCTGTGATTGTAAATCATGTTTCTTCTTTTAGATTATTTTTAAGGCATTCAATTTGTGAAAAAGTTTTTTAATAATTATCCAATGATTTTTAATTAGGCAAAATGTGAACAGTTTAATTTTTGGATGTACACAACGTGTATGCAGAGAAACTTCAGTCATTGTTAAATGCATAAATTATATTTAAATTTGACATAACGAACTGGAAAAGGAAAATTACTTTTCATGAATAAACAATAAATTAAAGTATAAAGTTTTTATACTTATAAAACTTACAGCTTTAACTATTAATTCGTCCGAACAATTTAAGTTTTATCAAATTCCTGCAGCAACAATTTTATTATTATGCATGTTTACAATTTCCACTAAAGTAATTTAACACGCAAAATATTGTAAAAAAAAAAAAAAAAAAAAAAAAAAAAATATATATATATATATATATATATACATATATATATATATTGCTGTTTCATCTTTATAAATAAAGCTTTTAAAAACTCATATTATGAATTAGGTTCATTCTGCTTGATTTTCTTTTTTTCTTTTAATTTATGTAGTTTATGAAAATGTATTTTAATATTAATTGAATGATTTTCATAAAGAAAAAATTTAAACAATTTAATTTATGATGTGCGCCATATGTAACGTAAGAAACTTTAGTCGGAATAAATGCATAACATAATTAAATTTGACATAACGAACTGGAAAAAGGAATGTAATTCTTGTGAAAAACAGCAAATTAATAAGTGCAAATAATTATTTGAGCACAGCTTACTGCATTGACGAAAAATTTAATTTTATTTCTAATAAATTAAATGTTTTGTCGAATTCAGATATCTATGTTTTGATTAATAAGAATTTTATTTTATTTATAAGTAATTTTATCGCGAAAAACCTTTATCATTCATTTGAATTTTAAAAAAATTTAATGAATAAAATAATCAAAATTTCTTAATTGTGATTCTTATCTTTTAAGGATATTAGAAATGCTTATTCGTATATATAAAAAATGTATTGTAATAAAATATTAAAGATATTTATGCAACAGTATTATGAATGACTTCCATTTTATGAGCAGAGAATCATAATAGATTTAAAGTTTGGATTTTTTATATGATAGGTGGGCAATAAAGTGTATTTCTGAATCTTTTTGAAGAATAAATATTAGGCAAGAGATTAGGAATGAAAGTATAAGAATGAAATATTACACAATAATATACTGATATCGTATAGAATAATATGAAAATAGTACATGTGATACCAGCTGATATTTGTGATGTGAGTGAATACATGTTTATTTATATGACTAAATGTTATGGTGATAATAAATTAGATATGCCAGCTTTTTAAAATTATATACAACACACCAGATATAAAAAATCACATTTTATACTAAAAATCGCAGAAATTTTCGAATTTTAAATTAATAATAATTATAATTTAATGAATTATAAAAAGCTAAAATCATTATTTCGCATATTGTGTAATATAAAGAATTCAATAATACAATTTGATTGGAATATCAATTGTGCGTGCATGTACATATAAAAAATTTGCAAGCTAAATGGTTTTTTCTAGGAAATTTGTTTCAAGTATTTCTGGAAATGATATAATGATCATCACCAATAGTTTTAAGTTTAAAGTTTTGTTTAAAAAGTACGTTGTTTTCAGTCAAAATGTAAGTAATGTAAAAAACAAATTTAAGTTTTTTAGCATATCACATTGATATTAAAAAATAATGCTACTGTTTAATATCATGTTTTATGTTGTGTTAAATTTTAAAAAATGTGATTTAGAATATTTCTTTTTTTTACATTTTCTGTATAACTCTTTACTGTTACAATTATAGATAAATATTGGGTGGTAAAAGAATTCCAGTGAAGGATAAAGTCACTAAATTATTCTTTAATAGTTAGGAAACATACTAAAATCGAATACATGATGCAGAAACAATTTAAATAATCATAACAAAGAAGATTTAAGTTTTTGGGCACAAAAGTTATGGTTAGAAAAATTTTTCAATGAACAAATTTTTTATTGAATTTTTCTAATAATTAAATGACTGCATCACAAAAGCATAATGTATTAGTCTTTAATTATTTATTATACTTTTTTTCTACTATATTTATTTTTTATTTGAATGTAAAAAGTTTTTCTTTGAAAATCAAAGCATATGTAACTATTTCTAGCACGATAAACATTTTTTGAAATACTTTAATTTTTAATACTTAAATCTGTTGAAATTGCAGAGAAAGAAATTCCACGAATTTAATAAAAAAAAAAAAAAAAAAAAAAAATTAAGAGCAATTTATAAAACTAATCTTATCACTAATATTTTTAATTAATATATACCACAAGCTTGTTTTTTAACGAAGACCAAATGAAACTAATTATAACTACTTTTAACGTTATACTTACTTACGACACATAGTCTGTAAGTATTTCATTTGACGGTAAGAAACCACCTTTGATTTATGCATGCATTCTAAAGAAATAAATATCTTCTATTTTAATGAAAACGAATAGCTCACGTGTGACAGGTTTTGAATATTTACTGAAAATTTATAGCTTTTTTTTTTTTTTTTTTTTTTTTTGGGGCAAATGAGTTATGCTAGTAACGTTTGTGTAGCACATTATCTATATTTCAAAAGCAATTTTAAAGATGAGTAAAACGTATAAACATCAAGTTAAAAGTTATCTTGAATACTGTTAGTAAATGTCATATTCTGAATATATATATATACATATATATTATTTGTATCCGGCCACACACTGCTGTGGCTCTAGCAGCCTTTGTTATTTTAAGTAAATGATTTTAAAAATCCCATACAAAAAAAAAAAAAAAATCATTTAAAACAATCATAACCTTATTTCTTGTTCCAGCAGCCTTCAGCCTCTTCTTTGTTGCCCATACAATGCTGACCCTATAGCATGCGACAGTGTTTTACTGGAGCGCATGCGCACAAAATACTCACAAATTAACATCGATTGGATCACCAATGCCTTGAGCAACGCATTTCCTGCCTACATTATGTTGTATCCTGGTACGCAAGTGCTATAGCCACAAGCGTCTTCCTTCATCTACACATTTTAATTTTGCAGACATGAAAGTAAGTTCAATCATTTGTCAAATATGAAAATCAACCGACAGAATATGCACGTCCTGAGGTGATTTCAAATAGTTACAATTTACTTTTAACACCGTTGCAGAAAAATGCGGGATAAGGGAAAATTTCCAAAATATCATTATAGCGTGTGTTGGATACACATAAACAAAACGCACACAAAAAAATATCTTTCTGAAATAATTTGGAGCTGAGTTTTTCTAGGAAATGTGCTTATTGCCCCTCTCCACTTCTCGCGCCAATGGAGAAATGCAATTTTACAAAATTCCTTTATAATGTGTGCTGGATACACATAAAGATCCACCCACAAAAAATACACTTCGGTGATAAATTATTGCAGAGTTGCTTCTTGTTTCACCCGTGGTTAAGAATTTTTTTTTATTTGTCGCACGCACTTCAAACTGAAAATGCTTTAGAAATGAAAGTTCTTTTTTTTTTTTTTTTTTTTTTTTTTAGAATAATTGTTTTTTTTATATTGTGTACCGATAATGTAAGTTTGTTGAAAGAACCACTGCCAATCTCTTTTCAACTCAATAATTTATTTAAATAAACGTTTTTGTGATGTCTACGACTAGCAGGGTTGAATTCAACCAGCGCCAATAAAGAAATAGTTCACTCATCTATCACCTTCACTCCTTCCTACTTCTAGAGAGGAAAAGGAGGAAAACTGCGCAAAATAATGTGACAGACGATGAATAAAATCAAACCAAATCACACATTGAAATTAATGATTGTAGTTACACAAGAAACCATTTTTGTTGTCACAAGAGAAACCCAAACAAGTTCCATTTTTGGAACATTCTAATTTGCTCCTCGTAATCTCCACTTCCGAAAAAAAAAAAAAAGAAAAAAAAAAAAGAAGAAGACGTACACTCTTCTACAAACTCGTTCCTTCGAAACCGTTTGTTGCCATCTGCCTTTCGTTCTAGGGTAATTTTGAAAAAATAAATAAATAAATAAACGCTTAAAAAAAAAGAAAAGAAAAACACGCGCGTATTTTAATGTAACGTTGTTCAAAATTTTGAAATCAATTTATTTACATGGACAAAGTTACAGGTTGAGATTGCATTTGATTGTGTTTTACGTCCTCCTAGAGCGACACTCTGAGCGGCTGATGACTGTATGAGACTCAAAAATAGTCCGGAGACATACCATTACAAATTACTCCTAAGCGGAAGAAATGGATTTAGAGCCCCGCAAAAGGTATAATTTCAATAGAATTGCGGATGGCACTTTTACGAAGTCCGATTTAACATGTACCAGTCAATATTGGTGTTTATGAAGATCTTCGGCCGACTGTTTAATCGGACCTGCAAGAATTCATTTACGAGCTTGGAATGTACTGACACAGTACCGAGGCAGGCTACCGCAGCTCTTGATATGGATGAGAAATTTGTGTGTGAGAGAGAGAGAGAAATGAATATATATATATATATACTTTTTTCACTGAGCAAAATACAAATAATTTTGCATATATATATATATATATATATATATATATATATATATATACATACATACATACATATAGCAACATATTATTATACATATCTATCTATCTATCTATCTATATCTCTGTATATATATATATATATATATATATAATAGCTGAAACAAAAATAAATTTCTTATTCCTATATTTATTTTTATTTTTTTTATTTATTTTATTTTATTTTATTTTATTTATTTATTTATTTATTGTTTGTTTGACAGAAATTTTTGATTTTTAAGCAAATTTGGCAAGACAACGTTTACTGATCTAAATAAAAGTACTTATTTTAAGCATGTATTTTATCAGTGCGGAACTATTTGAATGAACTACCGACGTCTTACTACATAAAATAAATAAAGTCATAACTGAAATGTTTTGTATTAAGCCAAATGTAAGAATAATAAGTTAATAGCTTAAATATTAAAGAAACATTACTATATAAATAAAAGATTGAATGTTGTATCATTATAATATCTCTATTAAGAGTCTGTTTTAAAAATTAAACATAAACTTCATGTTTTTTAAACGTGCTACGATTAGAAAATTTTGCATCATAAATCAAAATTTTACAAGGACGAATTTACACGGTGTTATAGAAAATATCTTCAAAAAAAAAAAACGTATTTCCTTTATCAAAATGTAACTAGATTTTGATATTAAATTACATTAGATACATAGTAAGAACAGGATAATGAAGAAGGTAAAAATGGCTCAGTATGATTTTTTGCATTTCTTTTAATTTTAACCATATGCTTATAGATGCGAATATATCTTCGTTATATAAAGATAAACGTAAGTATAAAGAAAAACAGATTAAATCAGTGCTTTTGTATTCTTCCTATAGCCCTCCTGAGGGCACGAGAAAAGAAGATTCGTGTGAGAAAGTTATACGGAACAAATAAATTGCTGTGATGTATACATTGTTAATGTTCGGCTTAAACACAATAAAAATTTATCTGCTAACGATTTTTCCACTTCATTTAATATACTAAATCAGAATATCATGCATATTTATTTTAATCAGAAGATGACACACACAGAACATTTATGATAATGTATTTATTACTCAGTATAATTATTATTATACAAAGTAAACTATATTATTGAATGGTTTTTTCTATATTTTCTAATATATTTATTATTGAGTAATTATTGTCATCTTTACACAGTATAAATGAGAAATAAGAAGTACAATATTATTTACAAATCTCAAATGATTTGCAAACTCTTCATGAATATTTATGACTTTCTCTTCCAATTTTTGTCTTTTAAAAACTTCTTAAAGTACTTCATTGAACAGTTTAGGTGAAATTGATTAGCCTTTTTGAGTTTGCATTAATCTTTGGGGAGTTATGATTAGACTGTTAACACACACACACACACACACACACACATATATATATATATATATATATATATATATATATACAGAGAGAGAGAGATAAGTGTGGTGTTAGTATTAGAGCAAATTGACTGCATTAAAGTCATAGACCTAAGGCGGGTGTCCTCCCAGGGGGATCTTTCTAAGGGGCCCTAACCCGTATTTACGTAAGTTTTGGAGTAAACCACAGAAAAATCTGAATGGCTAGGCAGGCTGACAAGTACTATTATGGATCCAATATTGCCACCTCAGGTCCATCAGCTTTGAGAAAATAACCTCTCGGCCGCTGATGGATAGAGAGAGAAAAAAAAAATCTGTATTTAAACCAATCGATTAATTGTTTATGTAGAATTACTGAGAGTTTACTTGGAAATAAACAGCAACTCTGTATAGTTCGAAGTGCTGTACAAATTAATAGAATATAAAAAATAATAGTTATAGGTGCATTTCTCTATCATTTAAATTAAATATTTTCTAAAAAAAATTGGATGTGGTAGCCTGATTTGTAAAGCACAGAACACGTAATTGGAAGATTTTGAATTCGATACTCGAGCTTGTCAATACCCGTCGTCTACGTTAATGGTGACTGTTGCATGTATAATACATCATTCTCTCAATGTCGCCCATGATTTCAACCAAAATAATACCTCTCACAGTCAATGAATCGTGGGAGCCATCAACACCGTTGAGAATCAGATTTGAGATTGCATGTCTTTACATCAACTCGATGGGTGAATCCTAGATCTTCGCAACTTAATATAGTTCAGCGCTAGTATAACGTATAAAACCATTCAATACGCAACATAAAAAAGGATTTTTTATTCAAATAATTAGATATTAGAATTTGTCTAATTTCTTTTCATTAAAACGCATAAAATGGTTTCTAAACAAATTAAAATAAGCATTGCATTGTGAGTTAGTAGTATATAAGTTTATGTGCTACATTTTATTTTATTTAAGCATTTTAAAGTATTTTTCGTGTGATTACAGAATGTTTAGTTATTTTATGATTACAAAAATAATGGTAAACATTGAGCACTGGTAGTAAATGTGATGTTGGTGTTGGCGATTAAGACCGAATGTCTGCATTTAGCATCTTAGCATAGGGAATGTCCTCCACTGTTTTTTATCAAGTGGATAATAATCGATATTATTAAAAACAAGGCAAACAACAACGTCTAGAAAGCCAAATAGAAATAACAGGAATACATTTATATTTGGCGCTCTAGACGTCGTTGTTTACCTTCTTTTTATAATCCCTCGCCAAGTCTTCCATTAATAATCGATATTATTGCAAATTGTTTGAGAAAACAACGAAAAACACAACAGAGTTAACCGACAAGTGTAATATTAGTTTGGCAACTCCTCATCTTCATATTCGAAAACAAAACGTTTAGAATATTTCTCATACATATTTATAAAAATGCTTCTCATAAAACGTAATGCGTCGGTATCATATTGGGAGTCCCTGTAGAGAAATCAGTACTGATATTAACGTCATTTTAAATACGAGGCATTTCATAGTGAACTTGAATAACATTATTTAACCGAATTTATAAGAAATTCGGAATTTTTTTACGGACGCTAGACGTGGATCGACAGGCAGACAGAAAAAAATATATAGTAATTTAAATGATATTCGCTCGTAAACAATATTAGGAAGTGTTAAAATGCTTATTAGAAATCAAAATGAAGTTTAATCGATTTCTACTTGTAGCTATGTGCGAGAATGTATTTATGTGGTCATGTAAATCTAATACTAAATACTGTAGAAACTTTTTTTGTATATATTAGAAACATATTTCGATTCCATTAATTTTTACTAAAAATAAAGTTATTGAAATACGGTTTATAAAAATACATCTCATATAACACAATGCTTTAAAATACTTTCAGCTTTCTCTGTACGCAAAGCAGCGGTGGTATTTAATCTATTTTCAATAGGAAATATCCGATATTAACTTTTAAACAGATATCGGTTCCAAAGAATTCCATTAATATTTACGGAAATTAGAGCATGAATAAACTAGACAGACAAAGCGAAGTAATTAACACTTTTCAGTCATGTTGAAAATTTTTTAAAACTAACAATTAAAAAATAATAGTTGCCTTTAAAAATATGCTTTAAAACAACTAAATTATGTAGGATTCCCCCTCTGGTAAAGTAAGGTAATTTTCCTGTAATATCTACGAACTTCTATTTCATGTATATTAAAAGCAAAAAGTGATTGAAAATATTTTTATATCGTTAATAAATGAACATTTTACATCTTTGTATGACATATATTAAACATAAAGTTAATTTTAAAATAACAATAAATTTAAAAATGTATTTACATATTTTTAATATGCTTTTTGTTGTAAACTACTCTCAGATTGCTCTAATAGTTGAATAATAATTTATATTCTTAAGCTCTAACTTTTTGTAACGTAGTTAAGATATTTTTAATCATACTTATTTTAAATTATTTTATATTTTATATGCACAATTTATGATGCTTCTTCTTAAATAAATGTTCAAAGAATTTTATTCATTTATTCACAATATGAATTTGTTGTCATTATTTATTTATTATTATTATTATTATTATTATTATATATTCCCAATAGTAAACGCAGATGATCTCAGAATGTATAATGGAATTTCCTTTAATGCTAAACGAAAATAGATAATATGATTTGAAAATGCTTGCTCGATAATGTTTTACCAGTACACCTTATTAATTATTTTGAATAAATACTACAGTATTGTAAAAAAATATGATCGTTATATATATATGATTATTGAAAACGCGAATATAGGCTGATTAGGAAATAAATTTTTAATGGATAATATATTTAAAATTACATTACAGTAATTCTAAAAATTAAATATTTCTACTTATTTTTGAAATTAATAATTTAAGTGAAAAAATAAATAAATAAATAAATAAATAAATAATACAATGAATTTTTATTTTGTAATTATTAATCTATATATGTAAAATAAATTGCATTACCTTTATATCTGCGTATTTGGGAACGTTGTACAATTGAAAATAAATATGAGAATATATATTATGTTTCAGAAGATATATATATATCAGGGATGGAACACGGGCGCAGAATTCATACCACTCTCAATGTACGAAAATTTTCTACTTCTTTAATCGACGATATTCTAGGTAGAGAAATTTCTTAAACGGATTCCGGTATGAATTCTGCGCCCGTGTTCCATCCCTGATATATATATCATATCCTTGTAAGACAGTAGGGTTTATTAACAGAGACTGTAAAAAAAAAAAAAAAAAAAAATCTATAAAAATAACGGTGAATTGCAGGAAATTTGTATTACATTCTGAAAGGAATTTTGTCTTACAAAGTGTCTTAAATATACCGATATTGTCAAGTTTTGCCATTCTCTACGGTTTATAAGCAAATCTCCAATTTCACATGCGTATTCTTTTTTCCTGTATCTGTAAATATAACTTAAAATTTAAAATGATTTAGATTAAAAACACTTTAAAACACGTAAAATTAAACTTTATTTAAAAGATTATGAAACATTATCCGAAACTTTCCGCTTTGAAATACCAAATCATCGTCCTTCTCCTTGTATTCTTTTATTTACAGTTCTCTTAGTTTGTCCAATACAATAGAAAAGTTCTTTGCTATTTTCGATGGGAATTTGATAAACAACTCCAGTGGGTCCATTTAATTTACGGTCATGAAATGTTAGTTGTTTAATACTTAGAGCAGAACTGAATGGGATATTTAAATCAAATTTACGTTGTATATAATGTTTAAAGATGTAGAATTCCTTACAGTAGGGGAGACTATTGGTATAAAGAAATTTTAGAGTTAAATCTAGAGTGTGATTAATAGGATTAATTAGCATGCGATTTTTTATTATATTAACAATTTTTACAATACTAGATTCACTATATCCTGCAGCATTACATATTTGAATAATTCTGTTGATCTGTTGTTTTTAATGAAATTTAAATGTAGTATAATTTATAGCTCGGGTAATGTAAGAATTAAAAAAAAAATCATTTTTATAATTAGTAAGATGAGCTGAATAACTATAGATAGGTGAAGGGATAAATGAGTTATTCAAAAAGACGCCGAAGCATATAGTTGAATTATCTTCGTTACGATGTATCTTAAGGTAAAGAAACGAAATTCAAAACGAAAATCTTCGTATAATATTTTAAAATCATTTAAATATTGTTTAATTTTACATGTTTTAAAGTTTTTTTAAATCTAAATAAGAATTGACACGTGTTTTAACTTAACTCTTTTTTAGAGATAATTTAAAAGGATTGTTAGTTATAATTTTACGTTGAGTACAGACCTAAAACTCTAACTCAAGTTTCCTTAATTCCAGGTTTAGCAGCATTGATATTATAATCGGGAATAAAATAAGTAAGTAAAATAATTAAAAAGCGCTACAGGCATTACACACACAGGGCCTACATTCTCTGTATTTTTTAGGGCACTTTTGTGGACGAGAAATTTTCACCTTTATTATTACCACAATTTTTATAGAAAAATCTTTATACTGTTTAATCATGTTACAATACTATTAAAATATCAAGGAAATCTCACTACAAAATTATTGGTAGAAAAAAAAATAAATAAATAAAATAAAGAAGAAGAAAAAAGGCGTAAAATTTCCATGCCAGAAAGTGCCCCAAAATGAAGGCGATCTTCAACATATATTCACAGAAAATATTGTGAACACATTTCCAGTTTCCTAAATGAAATGAACGTAAAAATATTAATTTTTTTTCCAATTTTCGGCAATTTACAATCAAAAGCTTTTAATTAAATAGATAATATACATAAATCCTAAATACATTTCAAAGGTGGTAAAAATAAGAAAACATTCAAATGGTTTTCTCTTTAGCGTTATATGTGTAAAATAATTTTAAGTACATGATATCTCCTTTAGATTATTTTGTATATTTGTTGCCGAACTTATTGTTATATTCTAAATTTTTCGTCTTGAATAAAAAGGTATTTTCTTTATACATAATGAATGACCGATACCTTATTTTTAAGAGAATAACAAGCCACAAATTGAATAATAATAATAATAATAATAATGATAATAAATTTAAATAATATTAATAATAATAATAATAATAACAGGGTGTAATAGTTTTATAGTAGTACCACATGCACTGTTTGCTATTAAATACATTTACATTTACATATAAACACACACACACACACACATATATATATATATATATATATATATATATGTATATCAATGTTTAGAATTATTGAATTTACATACAGGGTGGTCAGAAAAACATGATAGAAAGTATTTTAAGTTTCTGATTTCAAATGTATTGATGCAAATATAATTCTTCCATATTATAATAGCACATATAGTGACATTTCAGTTGAATGCTTAATTACCGGAAATAAAGAATAAGCAATATAGAATCACAAACCTTTTAAGATCGGTTATATATCGTAAGAAAATTTTATGAGTATAACCGATGTAATGTCCCCGTTCGACGGGCATGTCGTTCAGAGTTCAAAATGAAAAGGACGCTTAGTTAAGAGATAATCGCGCAGTAAGTTATAGCGCTCTAAAGTCGCAGTGATTTTTAAGCCATCAGATGACTGATGTAATGGTCTTAATCTCCCACTGATTTTCATTGTTTACAGGTTGATAGACAGATATGAATTTACAGGGAGTGTTTAGGATGCAAAAAGAAAGGCGTCGGGACGAAAATCAGCAGTTGTTACTGACGACATCAGGGAGCCTGCGCGTGCATAATTTGAGGATCAGCCAACCACTTCCTCTCGACAGGCGGCCCAACAATTAAGCATATCCAAAACATCATTACAAAGGCTAATGAAAGCAGTAGGATTGTGTCCATACAAGATCCAAATGTAACAGCCACTAAAGGGGGGGGGGGATACTGTGAAGTAGAGAGATTTCGCAAACCACATAATCGAGGAACTTAAAAATGGTTCCATCAGTGAATACAAGATCTGGTTCAGTGATGAGACCCATTTTCAGTTGAATGGTTTCGTGAACAAACAAAACTGGCGCCACTGAGGTACGGAAAATCCTCATCTCAGCGCCATCTCTTCACTGCATCCACAAAGGGTCATGGTGTTGTGCCATATCGTCGAAGCAGATAATTGGTCCGATATTTATTGATGGTGTGGTCACAGAAGTGAAGTGTCGAGAGTTGCTAGAGCGTCACGTTGGCCCTGATGCGGGCCATCTCAACAGGACACGCCGGTACTGGTTCAAGCCAGATAGGGCTCGTCTCCAAAAATCTTCTGACGTCTTCACGTGGTTTGAAACGACGTTTGGTGAGCGTTTGATTGCATTGGATGCAGAGAAATTCACGGGGCACGGGATAGAGTGGACCCCATACAGTCCGGACCCAAATCCGTGCGACTTATTCTTATGGGGTTACATCAAGTTTAGAATCTATAGTAATAGCCCTGATTCACTAAAGGACTGAAAATTGACTATCAGAAGTGAGATTGATGCACTTGATTACGACACACTCCAGCGCATTTTGACAGAGTTTTGGAACCGGCTTTATAACACTATAGTCGGGGACGGTAGACATTTTAAGCATCTTGCATATTCAATGTCATTCATATCTTTATTCAATAAAATATGTTTCATGTTCTTGCATGTTGTCTTTTTTCCACAATGATCGCTTACTTTCTATCATGTTTTTCTGACCACCCTGTAGATGCCACTTGAGTAGTTTTTTAGAACCACTTTTTCAGATAAAAATTTCCCCTCTTTTAATCACAGAAAACTACTAACGACTTTATGAATGAAAATTATCAAAATTTAAACTTTTTGATAGGAAAAACAAAATGTATGAATTTAAAATTTTGATTTCAAATGTTCAGAAATTATTTATTTCCTTAAATGGTGTGTCACTTGCGCGAACGTTTCTTATCCTGAAATTTAATACTATAAATACAGATTGGCGGTTAAGAGGTAAGATAACGGGTACTGTTATGTAAACGTATTTTAAAACAATTCAGATTAGTCTTCGGATCAGCTTTATTTCACAAATAATTCTATGTGTGTGTGTTGGGGAGGGAGGGACACCGCCTCTTTAACTCCCCGTTTTATTATTGTACTTACATTTCTACAACATTAAAATCTGTTATTAAATTCAAAAGTTCGTTTAAAAATATTCAGAAAACTTTCACACATAACATTCCTTGAATCTTATGAATCTTGATCAAACTTTTTTAGTAACAAACATATTAACCTCAAAGTACAACATTTGGATTGCCTGAAATTATTTGATTTTAATTTACTCTAAGAGACACAGACAAAGATCAAACGTTAAACACTTGACTACGGTATTCAAGAAACCTAAAAACGTGTAATTGTAAAAAAGAAAAAGAAAACATCATTTACCATGTGGCTTTGAAGTATTAATTTAAATTTCTGAGCAGCTTTCCTGGGCATGGTAAAATATTATAGTAAACACTTTCACAAACAATAAAAAATAATGTTATGGCTTTAACTAGAAAGCCCCTAATGTTCAAATTAAAGCGCATCTATGCCTTCCTTCAAGATTTATCAAATTCAACAAACTAAATTCCTTCTCTATCTTTCCTTAATTTTTCCTCCTCTCCTACATGGCGAATACTGGTCATGTCTGATGCTACAGAATTCCACTGAAATGCTCTCGGAAAGCAATCATCCTGCGCATGATGTTGCTAACCAACATTGTTCTTAGGGTGTTTGGGCTTGATATAAAGACTGCGAGAACATTGTATAAAGACTGTGAAATTTGTACATTACCTGAATGAACTTTGTAATTAGGCTTCCACTTGGCACCGGTCCTCTTCACTTTCATGCAACTTTGTCGCCTTTTGTCGCGGGAGAGCTCTGCTCTGGCGACCTTTGTAATTTTTTTTTTTTTTTTTGTTTTTGTTATTTGCTATGCAATAAACAACGGGGGAGGCTTAACCTTTGGAGACGGGCTCTTCTGAATCTCCACAGTGGCTTTGGAGCCCCTCTCCAAAGGTTAAAAACGCTCAAAACCACTGCATAGTGGTGAGCGGCTTCTTTCCGTCTTAGAATCTTAGAATCTTAGAATGTTATGGCTTTAAATTTGTCAGCCTTGTATATATTCTGAAGGTTATGTACATACCCCATGTTGCGCATAAATATAATCCTATATTAATAACACACGGCAGAACCTGAAGTAACACTTTAATGAATTTTCCAGTATTGTCGAACTGTAATATAGTTCTTTTGTGTAGGTCTGTAAACGAACAGTGAATGATTTCAATACCATATTCTACATGAGACATGTTTTTACGCGTATTAAAAATATGTATTCATTTCATTTGGTTTATTGCAGTCTGTAGATGATTAAACTCTGCTTACCTGCAATTTCCCCCGTAGACGTAATGTATTTGAATTATCTTGGGTGTCCCTGTACACGAACCATTTGCCTCATCTCAACGAAAAGTTTAGTGTTGCATCTCTGTATGATACACATTTGGAATACTAAGTTTGGATTTTCTGCTATTATTTGTTTTTGACATATGCTGATAACAGACACACACACAGAGACGAACTGCTAAAAATATGGTTTTTAGATTCAGGGGACCTCAATGCGTGTAAATAAAACAAAAACTCAATTTCGAAAATTCGATCTAAACACAATACATTCTCTACCATTTATATGCGTACCAGAAAGTAAAAAAAAAAAAAAAAAAAAAAGTTTTGTAGAAAAAAAAAAGAAAGAAAGAAAGTTGGGTACTAATAATTACTAGTGAATATTAATTATGTTGTTAGCAGCTATGATTTCATATATATTTGTTTTTAATTACATTTTTCAATTTGCTTTTACCAAATTAAGTTCTTTGAAAATTAAATAATTGCATGCATTTTTACAAAAATGCAAACGCATTTTTCAAGTGCTTTGCAGTCTCGGGTTAGATTCAATATTATAATTTAAGGAAAGCTTTGTTTTCAGCAAAGTCGCATTTTTATTCATCGCACTTTATACCCTGTAAGTGTTAATTAATACCGTTATTATTTTAATATATACAAAATGATTCATTAAATTCTTATTTAGAATCTTTACATAATAAAGAAAATATTTATTTTAATTAGAGAAGAGTATGTAATAGGAACAATGAGGGAAGCATCAATTTAAAAATCAAATAATAGACTGTTGTAAATTTATAATTAATTTGTTTGTAATGACAAAATAAAAATTTCCCCCATATTAATTATTATTTATTTATTTTTAATGGTGTAAAACAAAAGAAATCTTTATTTGCATTAAAAATGTTATCGTTTTGCTTTGTATAAACAATTAAAGTAATTACTCATAAGAATACTGCTTTTTAATTAAATGAAGGATACTAGTTGTTATCAGTTTCTATTTGTGTTAAAATTTCGCGTTGATATCAGAGAATAAATTTTTAATGAAAGATTCATATAGGCGGAACATTCTTTGTTTAAATAAGAATTCATATTAAAAGAAATTACAAGTTCGAAATATCAAATAAACATTTGAATGGAATATGATTAGTTTAAGGTGTAAGTTTATACAAAATAATAAAAAAAAATATTTCGGAAATGTCTTTTTTTTTTTTTTTTTTTTTTTTTTTTTTCGAAATCTTAATTTTAAGAACCTCGTATTAGGAAATTTTGTAGTAACTTAGAATGCAACACAGAAATTTTACAAAAAAAAAAAAATGCATATATATATATAATGAAATATAATAATAATAATTGTAAAATTGATAAATTATTAGAAACCCTTTTTTTTTATGTAAAACATAAAATGCAATACATTCGTACATGTTGTTATTACGAATAATATTTACAAATTTTGCATGAATTTTGCATTAGGAAATATAGTTATAAAGGGAATAGATATTTCCATGAATCTAATATAAATTGATTTTTCTATGAATATATAGTTTTACTTCGTTATAAAAAGACTTCGTTTCAATGGGTGTATAAGGGAAAAATGTAGTAACTGCATCAGATTATTTTAAAATTTATATGTACCAAAAAAAAAAAAAAAATGTTAACGATATTTTCAGCGGTAAACTTTGCTCAATTTAATATATTTAATTTCATATTTTTTTTACTATTAGGCATACTATGACAATGTTACGCGAAATGAAATCTACTGATGAACAACAAGGTTGAAAGTTGAATTCCCCTACCTAAGAGGTTATGAAAAATGATTTAACTTTACTTTTTAATTTTCAATGTTTTCAGCTTGTTTCTAATGCTATAATCTTCAAAATTCAAGTATCTGAGAAATATTTCTTTTTTCTGACATCGTTTGAATACCTTTAATTTCATCTTAAGAAGTTTTTATAGAGGAATACTGATATTCATTAATGTTCATATTAGTGTCATGGATGATACTTTAAAATTGCTCTGCCTAATTTATAATATAAATAATTATTAAATGAATGTTTATACTGAATTTGCCGTATTTTCGCGTTAGGAATGTAAGGGGGATTTTAAAAAGCATTAAATTACATCTTACAAGTTTTTTTGAAAATTTTTTCAATAACATCTCTGAAACATTATACTAAATATTTAATTCATTTATCATCAGTGGAAAATACATGTATAAAAAACAACATTTAAGCTTAATGATATACAAAGTCATATTACTTATGTAGCACTAGAACGGGGAACTGAAATATACGCAAATTTTATTATTTCTTTTATAAGCAGTTCTATTTGGGATAATAATTTTTAAACATATATAAAAAATGCCATAGTATAAATACTCATTTGTTTTTGAAAAACCATGTTAATTATCCAGGTTCAAATATGTTTTTATATATGTTTTATATGTTCTCATTCTTATTTTTCAGAAACCTGTCACATTCGTCTAAAATTAATACGACGGTGTTGCATACATATTTTTTTGTACAATGACTTTTAAAGTAAAAAAAAAAAAAAATACTTGAAGATAAGGCAAAATTTTTTCTTAAATTTTATTGTCAAGATTTAAAAAAAAATAAAATAAAATAAAAAATGAATGGCTTATCAAAATACAACGTATTTTGTAAAAATTTGGAATGCTTTTTCGAAAATGTATGATAAAGTATTACAAGTCGAATTTTTTTCTTTAAAATTTCAAATACTAAGATTTATCATATTTTTAATACAAATTTAATACTATGAAATTCAAAATAAAATGTTAACTGTCATATGATACTAATATATATTATTAAGTAAACATAATTAACATATAATATTCGTACTGCAAATATACAAATATAAAATTCATTTATAAAAATAGAGCCACGTATGATAAAAACACTTTTTTAAGAGCATGTTAATAACAAATAATTTTCTGTAATTTTGATAATTCTAAAAAAATTAAGTTTTTGTGACAGTAAAAATATATATTTCTATGATTCTAAACAAAACATTCGTGTAAAATGAAACATAAATAATGAGTGTATATATATATATATATACATATATATATATATATATACATATATATATATATATATATATATATCTTTTAATAACATATTTGTCTGAAGTGTCACTTTCAAACACTTAAAAATAAAGTAACGCTTATAAAATTTGTATCTCAGACAGGATTTTTTTTTTTTTTTTTTTTTTTTTTTTTTTTTAACGTGTTATGCTTTTTATTTTAAATTAGACTTTTTTTATGAATGATTATAATGCTATAATGCATATATCTGTAATATATTACAGTGAAAGTTTTGAAAAATTAATGCAAAAAATGAAGAAACAAAGAAAATACATGCATTTTAAAAGTAATTTTTATATTTAAGATTTACAAATGTGTATTCACTTTTTAGCATTTTACCAGATTTATTGTATGAATAATTTTCTCTCCATTAATCCATTTCATTTGAAAACTAATTTAGAGAGAACAAAATTATGCAATTATGTTCGAAACTTATTTGAAATATATTATTTAATACATTAAAGAAAAATGGGTGTTAATTGTTTTGGATTTTTAATTTTTAATTTGTGCAATATTTGTAACGTTTTATTTTTTCAACAATGTAATTGGCATTATATATATAAATTATATATAAATAGATTTGTGTATTTTTAAAGAATTTTTATATAGGAATTTTTTGAAGAAATCTCGTATTTTTAAAACGTTTTGTTGAAACATAGATCTGTGGTAATTTAAAACACATTTATCGATAAATTTTCAAAGTAAAAAAATCCGTTTTTAAAGATTGTTTTCATTATACTTATTAAGATATATATATATGTGTGTATATAGATAGATAAATATATGGATAATTAATATTATTCTTCTCTGAGATGAAAGTAAAATATTCATCTTGAAAATAAATCCCATAAAAAATACTTTTAATAAATATAATGTACTGTATGAATTCATACAGGAAATACAGAAGTAAGATATGTGATCGTTTCTTATGTTTATAGCAGAAGGTAGAACTACGGATCGTTATCAGTTCTCAATGTTTAATGCAAAAAATGTTTCTTTCTACCCTTTTTATGATGCTAATAAAGTTGTTTAATTTATTATCTTTTTCTTTTCATACAAGATGTGTTGAAATATTTTACGACTTTATGTTTAAATTTGTAATACAAATTGATTGCAGATGTCTTCCAAATCATACTTTTTTTTTCACTGTGTTGTGTTGTCTCTAATGTATTTTGATAGACTAAATCCAGAAATGACTCTCTTTTCTTTTTGTCACGTAAGACATTTTTACAAAGTAATGATGAAGATCAGAATAATTCATTTAGAATCTATAACGAATTCGAAACAATTTATGTATAAAATACGTTAAATACGCTATTATTTACACATATTCTTTACATCGGAACGCTCTTTAGAGCATTTTACCTCGTGCACGGCTTGAGGACATCGAGAAGGGGGGGGGGGGGAGAAATCTCTTTGCAGCATTCAAAAATAATCTGCCAACATGTTAACAACCTCTCGTTTTTGATTTCTTTGATGTATTGATGAATAGCTCTCCTTGTTCTTCACTGACATCAACCAGATTTTCCAAGAATTAACATAAATGGGAGTTGAAAAACTGGAGATTTATGCTCAAACAATTCCATATTTTTGTCAAAACTTTACTTGGTGTGAAATTTTTAATAGTTTTACCTTAATGAGCATCCAAAAATGCACCAGAAAAATATACTACCTAGAAGAAAAAATTCCATCATCGCCTTTTTTTTAAATTTTGGATGATCTGTACTGAATCTACCATTAGATTAATATCAAAAGACTTTCCAAACGTTTAATTGTTCTCTAAAGTAACTAAATTGCAATACATTACTAAAAATGCATTATATTACATTTTACAAATATTTGCTGACTAAAAAATTAGTTATATCATAAAAACTTACTGATACCCATTAATATAATTTTATTAAAATTAAATTAAAAATAACGTTTAGTTGAAATTATCTCATTTATTTATTATTGCAATAAAAATGTAAATCCATGCAATAAAATCTTTATTTTGCATGTGAGACATTATTCGAAGATTACGTGGGACGTTTACAACCTAGTAGTTTCTTGAAAATTTAAAAATGCCTTAAATATTAATATATATATATATATATATATATATATATATATATATATATATATATATATATATATATATAAAGATTTTTAAAAGAAGCACAAATGTTTTAAACGATATATATATATATATATATATATATATTTATTTATTTATTTATTTATTTATTTATGATACTTAACAAAATATAACTTTATTTTTATTCGAAGTAAAAGAATGTTCAAAAATTAAATGACACATTTATTTAAAAATTTGACTTTATGCATATTTAATATGCTTGTTGAATTTTCAAAAAGTTGCAACAACTAATTAAATAAATAAAAATTCTAATTACAAAGCATATAAAATACGCATTTTAAAATATCGGAATAGTATTTTTTTTCACCTAAATTTGTATTAGAATTTTATAAAATGGATGACAATGATGTTTACAAAAATGTTTCTTTAAAAACATGCATTTTAAAATTTTCGCCACAAACACTTGTATAATTTATTATTATCTTTAAACGAAGCCATTAAAAAATACTTGCTAGTATAAATAGCTTTTAAAAGAAAAAGCAACTTATGCTGAAACAACAAAGTGAATAACTTTGTTTAGATGTTCGGGTTACTTTATTTGGTCAAACATCGTGTAATCCGTTATTTAAAAGGTAATTAAAAGCCTTACAACAGTGACAAGTAAGGAAATGTTGAGAATTAAAGGATCGCAACATAAAATGCACTTAATTTAATTTGTTTGCCGTTAGTTTATTTCTTTTTTAAAAGAGATAATAAAAGAGAAAAAATATTATATTATGCTCACGTGTAATTAATGGTGTTTAGAAATAAATTTGTTTTAGTTGAATTAGAATTAGCTAATTAAATATATATTTTTGATGCAGTTATTATATATATATATTTCTTTATTAAATGGTCATTCCTGTCCTTTTTTCATAAATGGTACATACGATTTACAATAATTATTTAAAAAATAAGAATTTGTTGAAATTATTTTATTGATTTAATACTTTAATAAAAATCTACATACATGCTTATTTTTTATTTATTTATTTATTACTATTATTATTATTATTATTGTAATTCTTATTTACACTGGCGACCAAATGTTAATGTACAACATTTTTTCCCGTTATCTTATTTTGAACATAATTTTGAAACGAATATACATGTAAATATATAATGTTGATGGCACAATCGTTATCAAATCATTAATAGATTTTTATAATTAGATTTTGTTTATCACTTACAAGTTATGAGGTTAGTGACTCAATCGAAAATGACGAATGGAAGAATAATTTCAATGTTTTAATGATATTGCAGAAACTTCATATAAAATATATATATATATATATATTCAAAATTATACTGGACATAACATAGCTATTAATAGCTACAACCTATAAGATATACATACAATTGGCCCAAATATTTAGATTCAAAGATAATGTTCTCTACGCATGCTAAACAGCAGCATGTCATTACGATGCAAGCTTCTTTCTTAGACTGTCGGTAAACAGAAACATCCCGCTTCAACTCGGGACGAGTTTAGTTGTTCTGCGGAATTTTGTAGTTATCGCTCAACTTGGGGGAATAATAATTCCAGCTATTCTACATTTCTAACATTTAAATAACTCTATAAGAAATAATAAATTTTAAACAAATATAACTTTATTTTTTCTCAAAAGTAAGCTTTAGAAGAAATAAAATATTTTAACAATTTTTGTAAAGAAAACCAGATTAAAAGAATGTCAAGGGTGCATTTGAGATAGGTGATGTTACACATGTCTCCATAGCTTAAATTAAAATAGAGTTTTTTTCGCTTTTCTTTTTCTTCCACCAGTAACATTTTGGAAAAATATAATAATTAATATTTAAATTTTGAGTATCATCAAAATAATAAAAATATCAAAAAATAATTTTAAATCCAACGCCTGATCCATTTTTCATGTTTGTCTGTATACGTTTTTTAAAAAAAGATTTTCACATACGAAAGCAAGAAAATCAGAAATGTGGATACAGGAAGAAAAATCTGGTTGTAATCAAACATTTCCATTCATGTGCATCTTTACCCATCTACAATGCTCCTTTGACACCCTTTCGTATTTACATTTCAGATTACCATACAGATAGGCCACTGAAGCTAAAACGCGAATCGGAGCGATAGTAGCATCGCTATTGTCAACGGAAAGGAACTAAAAGTTTCCACGTCAAGTCTATATGAATAGTATATTTAATATTTAATCTTTTATCTACTTTTTTTTTCATTTCGTGAATAGTAGCAGTTTAGTAGGTAGAGTCTTTTTTCTTGCTTTTTAATATTTTTGCATTCATAAAAGCATATTAAAATATTCAGAGCTATTATTCCTAAAATATATATATATATATATATATATATATATATATATATATTTAAATATTTTTAGAAGCTGTCTTTATTGAAATTGCATTTTGTCATCGAGTGTTCGTGTCACGCTAAAGAACAACGTGTCTCCACTTTAAAGTAAATACAAGCAAATCATTTGGTTGCTCGCTGGCTCAGTTGGTTAAAGCATCATGGTGCCAATGTGTTGTTTTTCTGCAGACAATTCAATCAGTCGGCGGCAAAATTATTCGAGCGCTGGCAATAAATCCTATATATATATATATATATATATATATATAGTCACTCTAAGAACATGATTGGACAAGAATGTATTTAACAAAACTGTATTAAGTGTTTTTTTCATAGGAATTATTGCTAGCGCTCGAACAATTTTCCTGCCGGCTGTCAAAAACGTATGAACTGATAAAATAAAATTTTTCATTGTCTGCACAGTATCCTAAGATTTTTTGGAGAGTTTTTGTTAAGAAGTTTTTTTTTTTTTTTTTTTGCTAAAAAGCATAAAATGAAAATTTAAGTAATAAATAAATAAATAAATAAATATTGTTTTCACTGAAATTGGAATTTAGCCACCGTGTCTTCTTGTTACAATAAAAAACAAGGCGCCTCCACTTTAACGCAGGTGGTAAAACAAATCAAAATGAAACATTAATGTTTAATAAACAAATTTATAAATACTTATTTATTTATTTTTCAAGTTTAAGCAACACTCCAAGATTAATAATTTTAAAGATAGAAGTACAGTACTAAATTGCATAAGGCATTCCTTCCACATAAATTGATTTATTTGTATATAAAGTATCCAGAGATTGAAATGTGATGTAAGCAATGTTTTTTATCGCTTGTTAGCTAAGTTGGTTAAAGCGTCATAATGACAACACGATGGTCGTGGGTTCGATTGCCAAAGGGTCAATGAGTTACTTTTTTACAGATAGTTATTTGACAAGATGTCAAATGATTAAAAAAAAATCTATCATTGTCTACACAGTATTCTAAAAATTTTCCTTATTATAATTATTTTTTTTTCTAAGAAGCTTTTCTTTAATTACTAAAATGCACAAAAGAAAAATTTACGTAAAAAAATAAATAAAAGATTAACACTTGAATATTTTTATTGTGGAGCCCTAACAGGCTTAAAATAAAATTTTGTTCTTGCAGAGGCATGATATATATGTATTTAAAAACGTTTCAATAGTAATAAAATTTAAAAAAGAGAGCAATTTCGACTATGGTTATGCTGATTACACAATGGCCGTGTGTCAATAATCCAAGGGTCGATCTGTTAATTTTTGCAGATATAAGAAAAGGTGCCAATTGATAACAAAAAATTTCCCAGTGGTTACACAGTATCATAAGAATTTTTGATTATTGTTATTATTATTATTTTAGATTTTTTTTGTTTTGTAACTAAAAAGATCAAAATAAAAATTTAAGTTAAAAAATAAAATAAAATTATCAGTAAAAGATTTTTATTGTGTAGCCCTAAAAAGTCTAAAATAAAAATTTATTCTTGCAAAGACATGCTTAAAAAAATGAAAATTTTCACACTAAGAAAATTTTGAGAAATGTATAGTTATTTTACTTTTGCAAAACATGAAAAGTTTTAAATATTCAAAAGCGTTTAAAAAGCTTTCCAGATCTTTTAAATGTGTGACTTGACGAAAACTACTTATAATAAAACTAATGACAAAGATTATTGGTCTCGAATGATATTTTAAATATTTTGAATAATTAATAGTTTTCATCTTTTGCAAAAGGGAAATATTCATGTTTTTCTCTGTGTGAAAACTTTCATTTTCTTTAAGCATTTCTTTGCCAAAATATACTTTTATTTTCTGCTTTTTAGGGCTCCACAATAATAAGCTTCTCATGTTAAAAACTTTTTTTTTTCTTTTTTTTTTAACGTAAATTTCATATTGATTAAAAATATACTTTACTAAACGCTCTTCAAGAAGAACTGCAAACTGCAATTCTGAATAAACAGTAAATAAATCATTAAATATTGAACATTTCTTACTTTAAATAGTACAAAAATTTTAAAACGAAAGAATACTTTTGAAGATTTTTTTTGTCAAAATGCATTTGCTCATGAAAATAAACTGTGCTTGACGTTCAAATTTGTAAACAATAACAAAGTTTCCAAAAGTAAGCATAGGTTCAATAAAAATAATACGAACTATTGCGAAATCTGGAAAGCTCGGAAAGCTTATAGCCGTTGCTCGTAAGGTTACTAAGCTTATGGGAGTGTTCTACTAAAAGTTATGTATTATATCAGTGGACCGTCACAAAATAAAGTTGCCTTATTTTAATCCTTATAAATATTGTATTTTATTGTATATATGATTAAAAAAGCAAGTGTATTTTCCAATGAAAACATATGAATTTTACATTACGTGATATAATTTTGCTATGTTGATTGCCATAAGGAATGGTTTTGAGAAAAAAGCTTTTAATACATATTTCAATCGCTATTCTGAAGACTGAACCAACTTTAGTTGGAATACTTGTCTTTTCACAATGTCAAATGTAAAAAAAATAAAGAGCTGTACATTTTGAAATTAGTTTAAGTTGCTTTGAATAACAATTTTAGGTAAATAAGTGAATAATTTTAAGTAAATACCTGCTATTTATGCAGTTTTATCTTATACAATGAATGTGACATATATTATTTTACTATAAAATTTACTCAGATTGTATTCAGGAATCTTAAATCATAAGTGATTTTAAGTAATGTGAAAAATAATTTATATATTTAATAATTAACTATTTAAACTTCGCAAAAATAATAATTTTATTTTATTAATAAAGAGGAACATATATTTTATTTAAATTCACTGTAAAAATAAATAGAGACATGTTATGTTGTAGAGTTTACATAAAAATAAACAATTGTACATTTTGCAAATGTAATTTTAGTGTATTTGTTAACTTATATTTAAATTAAAAAGAGAAATAATGATTAATACGATTAAATTTATTAACACGATTAAATATATATATATCGATAAAAATATTTTTAATAAACTTAGACAATTTTTATTACAACAAAACATTTTAAGATAATAGCACATGATCATTTACGATATTATGTATAGCTATTCATGTATTGTATAAATTCATCCTTCAAAAATGTCTGCAGCTAACTCTTTTTATTGCGTTCTGAGTGCTATATATTTATTAACATTATTCCTCTAAGCTAAGCGAGAAGAAATGTAGTACATATTTCCCGCAACACATTTTTCTGAATTCGTCTCCATTTCCCAAATATACCACTACAAATACGCTGCCACTCTGATTATATTACTTTGAACAAATCAACTTGTTTACGAATTTCCTGATTTCCAGCACTTAATGAAGTAGAATAATCTTTCGTAGATGAGCTTCTTCTATGCTTTGTCAGACACTAACAAAAGCAGCCATTAGAAGAATATATCGCTTAGTACAGCACTCTTCACGCACGTTCTTACTATCTAGCTTTCTCGAGAGAGCAATAACATGAAGAAATGAATGAGTTTAATTTATTCCTTTTCATAGGTTCTTGTTCAAATAAATATTTCCTGTATCCTTTTATATGCGTTACAATTTTTTTGTTTTATGTTTAGCATAGGAATAATCGAAGATAATCATTATCAATAAATTTATTTCTTACACAAAGGAATGTTAATTAACAAAAGAAAAATCAAATGATGATGTACTCTATTTTATATATTATTAAGAGAAAACTTTCCCACAGAAAGATTTCAAAAAGAAAAGAGAAAAAAAAATCGCGTATTAGAATTTGACAAAATATCAAATTTGACACCGCTCCATCGTTTACAAATCTAGGCGCGGGAAACATGTTTGCACTTTATGTAACAGCCTTAAACTGACTAATCGCGAATTACTTTTAGTCGAAATTCTCCACCCCTCGACAGGTTAATGGTTTAAAAGTCAGTCATAAATATTCGTATACGAATAAATGAATAAATGAACAATTTTATTAATGGAAATAACTGGAAAAATCATTATTGTATGGAGTTATTAGAAAAATAAAATGAATGTTTAAGACGGAAAACCTATCTTATTATCAATAAGTGTTTTATATTCAAATATTTAAAAGTGTTTATTTCATATTGAGTACAAAATTTACTAATATACATTCAAATTAATAATAAGGATTTAAATAATAATTAAAGAAGAAATGACATCAGAAACTAATCATCATAAGCAAACTTATGACCAATTCATAATATATTAATTCTAACAAAAATAATAATAAATAAAATGTATAACATTTATAAATAGAGCTGATGCAGAAAAAAATATTTAAACCATTTTTTCAAAAATTATTATTCAATCAATTTCTTGCGACCACAGGAACTTTTGCGCGTAAGCTGACTCAACAAGTATTATAATGTTAAATTTGGGGTGATAACCCTTCTGATTCAGAAAAAATACGAGATAAGGGAATGCCGAATAATTGGTTGTTTACCAAATCCCAACCTATCGACAAATTTGACACCTCTCAAAGCCTTTAGAATTGTTTACAATTATAGGTACGAGAAACATGCTTGCACTTTATTAAACAGCCTTAAACTGACTGTTTCCGAATTACTATTAGACGCAATTCTCCACCCCACCACAGGTTAAAAGTTTAAAAATCATTCATAAATAATCGTAATGGATAGATTCATTTCTACAGTTTATGAAGCAAAAATACATCGAAATAATCATTTTTTATTTGAGATATAATACTCATTCAAATAATTTGAATAGAATTATTGCAGTTTTTAGTTGTTAGGGAAATAATTAAATATGTTGAAAAAGTTGAATACGTATAATGGTTAGTGATATATGTAGTTATTTGCTCTGTAGTTATCGAAAATTTTGTAGTCTATATACAAAAAAAAAAAAAAAAAAAAAAAAGGTGTGGTATCAAAAAATCAAGGCGTATTATAATAATTTACGTGCTATATGGCAGTACATCAATCACATTATAGCGCGGATTCAATGCTAATAATTTGGTCAGATGATATATATAATATCAGATGGTTAAACATTTGATTTTTCTCTCACAGGAATTTTATTTACGAAAAAAGCTGTTCAAATATTACAATTATTCATTTATCAATTTATGTTGTTTTTAAAATATGCTTATTTGGCACTTGAATGTGTAGTATAAATTCCATGAATACTATAAAATCAATAATATGGCAAACTGTTTTTAATAAATATTTTACATATTGAAAAGTATCTATACACATACAAAATAGTACTCAGAAAGCGATGCATTCATAAAAATATATCATTTGTAAAGTGAAAGAGCATAAAAATTTCAAGTAATAGTTTGAGATGATCGAGTAATACGAAACATGCTTTATATCTTTTGTTTTAAAAGGTTCAGATAGCTTTTATACTTAGCGCATTGCCATAGTGATTTAAAGCAATTTTGTTTTTCATTGCTTATTTTGAAACCCATTATCATTAACACTTTCCAAAGAAGTAGAAATGTGTTAAGGACTTTGTTTTTTCTGCTGTCCGTCTGTCTTTCTGTTTCTCCGCACTATAACACCGTAAATATTCATGGAATTTCTTGAAACTGAATTCTGGTATTCAAGTTCACTATCGGATGATTCCTATAGAAAATGGAGTGAATATCTCTACTGGTTTGTGTATTTAGATACGGAAAAGTATTCCAGAGCATTGTGTTTTATGAGAGACATTTATGTAAACCATATTTTAATACCTTTACATTAGTCAAATCTTAATTAAATTAAAATATGTTGTTCAAGATCACTAATGGATGTTTTCTTTAGAAAATGAAGTAAATACCACCACTGGTTTGTGCACAGGAATACCCGAAAGTATTTGAAAGCATTATGTTCTATGAGGAGTATTTCTATAAAGCAAATTTTAATAACTTTACTATACATAAATATTAATAAATTCGAAATATATTATTTATATGTACAAAAGAATGCTTTCTATTGAATATAGCATGATTAGCATTAATATTTGCAGGGCTACACAAAAATATTCAGTTATATTAAGGGCTATTATTGAAAAATTGTTGGAATTGAATTTTCGTTTACATTAAGCGTCTTTAAAACGTTTTAACAATTTTTAAGTGGAATATAATTGGAATTTGTGATCTGTCTGTCGGACTGTCCCTCTGTCGATCTGACCATCTTCCCGCCTTTAGCATTCGTAAATATTTTCAGAATTTTTAAAAAGTTATGTATGTTATTCAAGTTCACTAAAAAATATTTTCTATTTAAAATGACATTAATAAGTCCTGTACAACTGGTTTGTGTACAGGGACACCGAAACAAAATATTAATGCATTGCGGTTTAGGAGAGACATTTTCATAAATAACATTTAAACAACTTTCTTCTGAAAAATCATAAAAAAATTGACATTATCAGTTTATGTATTAAAATAATATTTTGTATGGAATATGGTATGGCTAGTCTTCAGATTTACAGGCCTACTCTAAAATACATTAAGGCCAGCAGTTTTTTTTGTTTTTTTTTTTTTTACGTTAAGCATTTTAATACTTTTTAACATCGTATAAGAGTGATTATGACACCAGTTAGTCTATCTGTATACCTTTCACTTCTTCTGTCTGTTCGTTGTATGTGATAACTTTGGCAAAGAATATTGAAATTTATTCGATACAACAAGCACGTAAAGTTGGTAAGTGTTAATAATCAATGCGTACCACATGATATTTCATTCTTGTTTTAAATATGCATTATTAAAGACCTTATATATTTGTTGCGCTATATAAATTCAAAAGGTATAATGTGAACGTATTTTCTGGGAACAAAAGTTTATTATTATTATCATTATTATTATTATTATATAATTCTTCGTAAGGGATGCAAATTATTTGTTAAATTTAATTAACTCAATAAGGATACAAAATAATATACGTCAGTAAATGATAGGCTAAATTGATATAAAAACGTTACTCAAAAACCTTTGCTCATATGATATTAATTTAAATACTACACTATAGTTATTAGCTCTATTAATTTAAATATTACTCGATTTTACTAAAAGCACTGCTTTACTAATGAGTTTAATAAAGTCAAAAATGAATATTGGATTTAAATAATTAATTATGGTGACAAATTAGGCCATAAAAGATAAAAATGTGTTAGGTATAAATTTTAATTGATTAAAAATAATATCGAAAGCTCATTGAGTATCAATTCATAAATTTTAGAACATATTTACATTCAAAAATTTTATTTAAAATTTAACACTTTCGCCCATCTTCTCTCGACTTTGAAATTATTAAACTGAAATATATTATGTTCTGACAACTGCTAATGTTTAAAAATTTCTAAACGATAAGTTATTTTTAACTGTAGTAGTTGTTTATACTTTAAATTATTTCCCTTGGGCAAATTTTTAGTAACGATGTATCGAAATGCTTTAATGTTTTAAATTTTCACTGAGTATATGGATTCTATTATTTTGTATAAATTAACAAAATTTGTTCACAAATGTAGCATTAAATAGTCCGTTTCTGAAAATTGTTTAACTGCAACTAACACTGACAGTAAGAAAATAATTTTTAGAATATCATGCACATGAAATCGACTTTAAACAAAAGTAAAAAAAAAAAAAAAAAAACTTTTTTTTTTTTTTTTTTCTTTTTTTTTTAACTTACCGAATATACGATGAAAGGAAAATATTGTAATCATATCAAAAATTTGACTTTGAGATTTTGTTGTTTTTATACACTTTGAGGTTTCCTTAGTTCATTTTACTACTTTTACGATGATGTATATGTGTGAGTGAACACGATAGCATCTTTGTTTGAATGAGCTGAAAATTGGCACGTATATTATAGATCACTATAGTACCAAACCTGTTGATCTTGGTGAATCTAGGACTTACAGTTTTTTTACAGGGACACACACACACAAAGAAAAAAAAAAAAAAGAAAGAAAGAAAAACCTTTATTAGTATGGCCTATGGGCCTAAATATTTTGAAGTGAGATAGCGTCTAAATGCCTTAATCGTTAGAACTGAAAATTTATACACATGTTTTAAGTGAACGTCGCACAAACAGTATCGATTTTCCTGAATATAGCACTTATAATTTTTACAGGGACGCAATGAAAAATACTTTATCATTATGCCCTGTAGGTTCAAATCCTTGAGAGTGCGATAAAGTTTAAACGACTTGTCCGATTGAACTGAAAATTTATATACGTATTATTGGTCACCGTCGCACGAATTTTAGTAGAGATAAATATTTAATTCGTAAATTTTTAAGGAATATCAACGGTTTCTTAAAGAGCCTAAAATTAGTTTAGTAATGAATATCACTGATAAATGTGGGCTTTTATTTATTTATTTTATTATTTATTTATTGTAATCATTGCTTTTTTAGGACGTTATTATAAAATCCTTATTAATTATTATCTCGGCATTTAATTTATTTAATTTATATATTTTAATTAAAAAAATAAATAAATAAGCTCTTTAGTTATTTAAATAGAAAATCAGACGTTTACACATAAATTTTTTTAAACATTTCATCTTATCTCGAAAACGTAGGAAATGTTTGTAATGCTTGGCGTGTTTAATAATTTGATATTTTTGAAGTGTTTAATAAACATTCTTTTATTATCGCTATAATTTTTAATCAAAAGAACATTTAAATACTTGAATAATAAAATATTTCATCCATAAAATCTTTTTTTTTTTTTCTTTTCCTTTCGGAAATAATATTTAAATTTATTCACCAACCGTTACAATAGAAATGAAGGATATATTTGAAATTTGAAGTGTTAGCAAAATCTTCTTGATATAAATTTCTTAAACTTCTACTGCCCGCGTTCTGCAAGCATAGGATTTCAACTCAGAGAACGACAGAATTTTAAAACTTTATTTTACCAGATTAAAGAATTTCCACTTCGATGTAAAACTTTCCAAAAGCTTTTGATACAACGCGTACAATATCGATGAACCGTGATTTTGAGTGGGAGAAATTTTCGCTACTCTTTCCTTTTAAACAAGTACACTAAACTTTTATGAATTTCTAAACATAACAATACAACAGAATTATATGAATTAACTTTGTTTAGTGCTTGAACTCTTTTTGAAAATTTAAATTTATAATTCCATATGTAAAATCAGAAAATAAATTACATTATAGCCGTTATTATCAATATAAAAGCAATAATTTAGACATTGCCTGACATTTCAATTTTCAGGGAAAGAGATTTGTTCTATTATTTGGTTCTCTTTTGCATGTATATTGATTATTTCTGACTTATTATTTATAGAATTTTGCTAAAAGAAGTAACTGTTATTATTAATTATTTAAACGGCTGTTATTCATTATATTTCTATCATTAAATTGAAAAGAAATTGAAATTGTCTAAATTATTGTTGATGCACACATGTAGTTTATTTAAAGTTTTCGTTGATTTAAAAATTTGAGGTTAACTAAAGGGTTTTTTTTTTTTTTTTTTTTTTTTTTTTTAGGACTGAGGGCCTATTAATCCTATAATCTGCGTTGTTGTTTTCGATAGTTGGACATTTGTCGAAATTATTTTTCGATAGTTGGACATTTATCGAAATCTAAAATTTATCGAAAATATAATTGAATAATTTGAAAGCGATGTTATAATTGGGAAGAAAAAAAAAAAAAAAACTAATAGTCCTCCGTCCTAAACTAAATTCTGCTTTTGCCAGAATTTCATAAAAATCTTTTATTATTGTTATTATTATTATTATTATTATTGAAAGAAAAATAAAAGAAAATTAATAATAATCAATATCGTTACAAGCGATATTGAAAAAGTTTTTTTTTTTTTTAATAATTTTGAATTAGGAAATAAAAAGTGCGCGGGAAATATTATGAAATAAAAATAAGTAAAAACAGGAATTTAATGATTTAATGTTTTTTTTTTTTTTTTTCGTACATTTGAACGAAATAGGCAATTTCGTTGCAAGAAAATTTGTGTATTTAAAATCTAAATCCTGAAATTGTATAAGTCATTTAATAGGGTACATAATGGTTTTAATAAGAACCATAACAAACTGTTTTAAAACTTTAGAAAATAGCCTGAATAACTATGACTATAATACTTTTAAGTTTTTTTTTTTATTTTTCGTGCAGTAAAATCATAAAAGCTTTTGAGTATATCACAATAAAATTTAAATCTTACCTATGTATGTTAAAGTATTCATTAAATGTGTAAAAGGCTTAGAAGGAAAAATCTGTATATTTGAGTGCTTTTTCTTATATTTTATGCATTAAGTATTTTCACATTCTATATTTTCTAAAACAACAAAAAAAATTTTAGTTTTATATTTTTTAAGCTTTGTTAAATGCATAAAATTTTATATGAAGTATTTAAACAAAAAATCAATTACTCTATATTTTTTTTTCACATTTAGAATTTTTGTGCTAAATAAATAATAGTTTCATGATAATAATTATGTAAATTCAATGAAAGTTTACGTAATTTTATTAAAAACCAAAATATGAAATTTATTTATAATATTTTTAATCTCCCTCTATTTATTTATTTTTTTAAATCTAGGAATTTTATATTCATTTTAACATAGAGCAGGTATTTATTTTTAGTTAAAGAAATAGTTGTCATTGGCGAGATAATTGTGTCATACGATAGATTATACATAGGATTAATATATATATATATATATATATATATATATATATATATAAATGGACAGTGATTTTTATAGACTATAGCTTTCATGGACAAATATAGCATTGCCTAGATGAACTGTAGAAATGTTGTACGAAATCTCACTGGATCTGTTTTTTCTGCAATATTTTTGCATAGGAAGTTTCAGATACAATGCTTCGTATAAAAATGCGGGTGTCTGTTATGCACGTTTAAAATACGACACAGTAATAATAGGTAAAACACTATATGAAACACTATTATTCAGTTTTCATTAACATAAAAAAAAATTACTTAGATCATTTTGAGCTTAAGGTTGATTTTCTAAATACGAATTATGTGAAAAATGACAGAGCCGGTAATCGGGCAAATCCGAACGCGGGCAATCCGCTTAATGTGTAGCAGCTCTACCAATGAGCTACCCTCCAATTGATCTAAGGAAATATTAATGGTTCGTGAATTTATGAATTTATATTTCTAAATAAAAAATATCACTTGCGGTTGGTTATTCTCATAGCAATGAAATAACAGAAAACAAATGGTATTAAATGATGAAGCAAAAGAACTTTGTCATTAAAACACAAAAAATTGTAAAACTCAAGAAATGCTCTGAATTAGTAGATGTGTGAAATCAGTCTTTCATTAATTTTAAAAAATAATAGTCAAATAATCAATGTATAGCACATTTTTTTTTTTCTATTAAACATTATTTTGCAATGGAGTTAACTGGATTTTAGTCACACGTGCATCATCATCACCCACTCGGTTTCAGAATAATATTTTATTATGCAACATCAGGAAGAAAAATATTTTTATTTTTTAATTAACCGAACTTATTCTGTAAGACATTTATAGTAATTATGATTTCGAAATAGATTTTGCATGAAAGTATAAAATATTTTTTCTTAAATTGATTGTATTTAAGATTGCAAATATTCCTTAAATAAGCAGATAAATTATAATGACACAGTAACATTACAAGTCATTTTAAAATAAAAATAATTATTTATCTTAAACAAATATTTACAAATAACTACAGAATAATGCAGATTATCCGAGGAGATAATAATTGCGGGTTCCGTGGAAAATTCAAAATGCGAATCAACAAAAACACTTTTATAAATGAAAGACAAAGGATATTCTAACACAAAAATTTGATTATATTGTATATAAAACATATTACCAACGATGAAAAAGTTTACAATATGATAAAAATATATGTATTTTACGTGCAAAATGAACAGAAAATTGCAATAAACAAAAAATTGCACTTAAGATGAAGCCAAGATAGAATTTGTAAACTATTTTATACACTAAATTTAAACAGTACAGTACTACATTGTACCAAAAAAAAAGTATTTATATATATAATTTTTTTGAAAAAAAAAAAAAAAATCATTTGTTTTTGTTACTTGTTGATAAAACACTTTCTGCTGATCCCTCTCTGTTTCCGCACCCGCGGATAATCAGTAATGACCATAAAATGTTTGCGGAAAATCAAGAATTTACTGTAGTTAATAAATTCAAAGCTACAAAATAATTTTATATTTTTGGCAAATAAAATGTGCCTATTTTTATTAATTTATTGAATAATCTCAAATTAATAATAACATTACTCTGTATATGTATAAGAAAAAAAAATCTCGAATTTTAATACATAATTAATACATCATAACCTAGTCTCTTTACTTAAATTTTATAAAAATAAAACAAACTTTATAATTAAAAAACTCCAATTTAAATAGACATAAGCATTCTGAAATATGTTTTCAGAAACATATAACAACCATTTAATATTTATAAAGAATTAAATATACTATCTTTCCATAAATGACCGGATACTTTCGATTTCAGACTTTTATTAAAATATCTTGAAAATTCAGGAATATAAAGCGCATGTTTTATTTCGTGTATTTCAGTGAACGTTTTGCCCCGAAATTAAAAGGGGGACCAGAAAAATTTTAAAGAAAAATGAAAATTTTAGGCATCTCCTTGTAAAAAGTAATGCTTGATATGCTATATCGCTGTAGCATGTAATTAAGGGGCTTTTTCTTACTATCTGTATAAATTTGTATGTCTTACTACATATAATCATGGAGATATAACGGTTAAAAAAAAGAATTAGCTAGTATGCACTTAAACTAAATCAACATGGTTCTAGTCCTTATAATATTAGATGAAAGCGGAAAAGAACAATTTTTTAAACATATAAAATATGTTATACAAAAAATTTTTTCCAATTATTCTTTGAAAAGATAATAAATTTATCTTTTTAATTGCTTTTTTAAAAGAAATATTGCATGTCGTTCGTCTTTAATAATGATTTTTACAAGTACAACAAAATTATGCGAAAGAAGTAGAATATAAAACAAAATCACAGACGAGTCTATTTCAAATTAATTTTGTGCACCACATAACACTTTAACAATAATTCGTAGATAAATCCCTAATTATTGCAGTCTTGTGCATTTACGAAATCTAAAGATATTAAAAATCTGATATTTTTAGTTAGCAATACTTATAGTTAGCAATAGTCTAATGAGTTTCGGACTGCATTTTTTTTTTTTTTTGTTTCATGTTAAATTACAAAAGAATAAAAGATAAAAAATAAATAAATAAAGACTAAATCTTTAACTCTTTTATACTTTAAGTTTTCAAACCAATTTTCTAACAAATAGTTATTCTACTTTTTATTTTTCATTTTAATTCAACTTCCTTTTGTTCTTTTCTTTTCTTTTTATTTACTTTTCCATAATGTTATAGAAATGAGGAAATTAGATATATATTTTTCACATCGATGTTTCATGTTTTTACACGTATTGTGGTTTGAAGAATGTAAAACATCAAAAAATAAAAACTTATAAGCGTAAATGTCTAAGAAAATAAATATTTTCTCCTTTAGTACTGCTGAGACCTTATTTTTCTTACAGTAAATCCATCAAAGCTATTTATAACACAGTAACTGCATTTATATCTTAGCCATGATAAACTGTTCATTAAATATGTAAAAAGCTTAGAAGAAAAACGGGGATTATTCGAATGGATTTTCCTTTATTTTTGCCTTGAATTATTTACTTATTCTGGCTATTTTAAAAGAATAAAGATTTATATATTTTTTTACCAAAAGTACATACACAAAGTAACATATGAAATAAATACATAAGATGTGATATATACGATTTTTATCTTCAAATTTAGATTTTTTCTTAAGAATATTTATATGCATTAAATAATAATTGTTTCTCTCTCTCTATATTTTTAATATTATTGATATTAATTTTTATTGTTTTTATTTATATTACTTTTTTATATTTTTAATTATTTTATGATCGTCAAAAAAAAAAAAAAAATAATAATAATAATATATAAATAAATAAATAAATAAAATAAATAAATAAATAAATTTTAAATTATTTATTCTTTTGAAATATTTTGCTGCTAAAAAATACAAAAGTGTTATTTACTTTTCATTTGAGAGATGAATGACAAATGGGGCCACAACTGTATCATTCTTATAATGCAAATTATTAACACTTCATTGCAGATGCCCATCATGAACAATTATAAAGCCACATGAAAGTGTTGCATAGGAGATTGTTTCTAGGTACTGAAATTAACTTTTGTGTAGTATATATTGTTATATATATATCACTATCAATCACACTGAAATCTATGAAATATAAAGTATTAACTCTCGAAAAGTATTATAAACAATTTCATAAATCTAAATTTTACTTTATTTCTAATTTTCTATTTACTTTTCTGGAACTTTTAAATTCGCTAAAAAATAAATATCTTCTAAAGCTAAATCTATTAAATAACAAATACTCCAAAAGGATTTATTTTTCTTAAAAGAAAAAAACTGAGACTATAATGGTTATATTTACATAAAGGGAGCAAAAGTCAATATTTGAACAATGTTCTTGAAGTCTATTCATTCAAAAAATATACCTGTGTCGTCAGAGACAAATGAATTTTTGTGAATATTCAATTGATTCTATTATATAAATTGAAGCGAGGTGTATAAACGAAGTCTTTTTATTTTCCCATTTTATATTAAATTTTAATTAAGTGTCCATCGCGTAATACAGCTACATCTGATCTCTTTAAAAATAATGTTCCTCTTAATACGAATAATAAGTTGTTGGTAATATAATAATCAAAAATACAAACACGCATGCAAACATATATACATAAATTTCATAACGGAAATACGGACATATAAATTTATAACTTTAAAAATAATAAAGAAAATATTAATAACGTTATAATTTTCGAAAATTAACGACATTAACAATTCAAAGTCCAACAAACCCGTTAACGCCCGACTTAATTTTGCAAAAAATATTTTAATGAATATTTCGCTACTAAATTAATATAGACAACTGACAGTAAAATACATTAAATTAAACAATATTCGGATAGTTTTACATTTTAAGCCTATCCTCATTTGAGGACGTTTAGTATTCTAGCAAAAAACTTCGACATAGAAAAATTTCGAGATAACAGCTTAATTTCCAATTATACGCTGGCAAAGACCTAAAAAGTAAAGTATTATAATACATATAATAATTCGACTTGACTTAAGTTGGTATATCTGCCCCAAAACAAATTTATATGCGATGAATGAAAAATTATAAAATAACTATCAAAATTATGTAATTATAATTAATAGCAGACACCTAAAACTTTTAGGTATCATTTAGATTAATGGAATAATCTCTCATTAAAAAGCACAAATCGTTCCAAGAAACTGCAACAAAATGTACTTGCTATTTTGTTAGCTGTCCTCAAAAGAGGACGCTAGACACTAATGGGCTAATAACTACAAAAGCATTTTCAGCAGTAAGTGCAAATGCATCAAATTAAATTAAATATCTAACCAGGTACATATTCTCCTTAAAAAAAGTTTGTCCAAAATTTATGCATAATGAAACTGCAGGGTCATCTAGATGTGAAAGTGTATTATTACCCCCTCACCTAACGCTGTTACAAACACTGGCCGTGGTTTCTGATTTATTTTAATATATTAGCTTTAGCTCCCTCTGTCTCTCTTTTTGTATACATACACACACATATATATATGTAAACAAGGTATAACATTTATTAAAAATTAATACTTCGAAATCCCAATAAACAATACCATTTCAATTATATCTAGACTTTAAAATATATTTAAATATATTTTTAAATGACGTTCATGAACCATGAATATTTATTTAGAAGTGAAATGTTTAAAGTTCAGTTTTTAAAAATTGACTCTCTAATAAAATATCAACCTTACACACCCCACCCCTAAATGTCTATTAAAATATATTTTATATAATTTCTTGATTAAAAGATCCATTATATCTATAACAATAGTAATAATCATTATGATAACCGGATGTTAAAAAAAAAAAAAAAAAAAAGAAAAAAAAAAGTAGAAATACTTTCATTGTTATAATATTTTAATAAATAAAATCTACAGAATTGTAACAGTATATATATATATATATATATATATATATATATATATATATATATATATATATATATATTACATTCTGTACACGAGATATTATTCGAATATTACTTCTGAGGTTTGAAACCTACTTTTCAGATGTTTTTAAAACCATACTAAATGTTTAAATATATATGCGAAAACAATCAAAGATGCATAAATGTTTCATTTTTTTTTTTTTTTAATCACCTCTTATAAAATGTAACATATTTTATTTTAGTATTATTTTTCAAAATAAAATGTATTTGTTCTAACATTAAAGGAGACATTTATATTAAAATTTTACTTTTATCAGAATAACTAATTCAAAAATATTACAAAAGCTATTATAATATGAATAATGGAATTGTAGTTGTAAAGTATTAAAATCATCGTGTTAAATAACAGATTTTTTTACTATATTTATTAAAACTCTTAGTATTACCACTTTATGAAAATGAAGTGAATGATGGCTGCAAAACTTCTTTTTGCTAAAAATCATTTAAAAAACTCCTTCACAACAAATCCATATATAACTATTATTATCTTTTAAAATGAAGCATTTAAAATTTCAGCTGGAATTAATGGCTTTTAGGGAAAAAAAGAGATATTTAAGCTAAAACAACAAAGTGAATAACCATGTTTAGTTGTTTAGGTTATTCTGTTTGGTCGAACATCATATTAAAAGCCTTACTGTAGAAACACGTAAGGAAATTTTTATGTTAAATAGATCAAAACACAAAATTTACTTAATTAAATTCGTTTGTCGCTATTTTGGCCTTTCTGTTTAATTTAAACGAGACAGTATAAGAGAAAAATAAAATTATGTGTATGAATAATTAACCTATTTAAAAAATAAAGTTATTAGCTAATAAAGTATACATTATCATGAAATTATTACATTTTTCTGGACTAAATTATTATCCTTGTTTCAATAAAATTTTTATTTAAATATAATCCATTACTTCATATTTAACTCTCCTACTACCGTGAGGTCAAATCTGACTCCAGCGCAAGTTTAAAGTTTCACTACTCTTAAAGTATATAACCTAAAATTCTTTAAAAAAAAAAAATGGCATTGTTCGTTTGGTATTCATCTTTACGATAATTACCCGTAGCATAAATATACAAGAATTTTTTGGGTGTTTTTCTCATTTGTCCCACTGAATACCAACGGTGTCAAAAACGACCGCAGTGACATTTAGTAGAAAACACAAAGAGACATTCATAGGAAAATATGTATTATATTTTTGAATAAATTCAAATAAATAACTATTGATACCATTTAAATCTATTTGTAAATAAATACTAAAATATTATTAAACGATTAATTTTTATGCTTTTATCTCTTTTTAACAAAGATGTAAAAAAGGAATAATTTATCTTATAAAATATCTCAAATTTAAAAGTACAATATTTAGTGATTTCTTCTATAAAAAACGCAATTTTTATATTATTTTAGTATAAATTAAAAATACATTTCAGCATATTTTTCATTTGTTGGTCGAAAACGATTATTAATTATGCTATGACATGCCACTAAGACATACGAAAAATTTTAGCCGAAGTCTCATGTCGTTAGTAACAGGCCATATGAGCTATAATATTATGTGAAATGATGATACTATAGTATCTGCATTTGAATATTTTATAACACCTAATAGAGTATGACAAGTTATAATAAAATTGTTAAAATAAAGTAATAAAGTTAAAAAAAAAAAAAAAAAAAAAAAAAAAAGTTAAAAGATAAGAAATGCTGGGTTTTCTTACACTATTCATTCTTGCTGGAATCTACAAATCATATAATGAATAAAATTGTAGTTATGGAACGAAAATAATGGTTGTCTAATTCTCAAGATATATATGTCTAAAAACAGATGCTTCCGAATATTATGTTGCATACGATTTGATGATGCTGATATTGGACGTCAAAACAGATTTGATGATAAAATTTCACTATCTAGAAACATATTGTTGTCTTGCATATGCTTCTTATCAAAATCTTAAAAATCTGGTCTGTGTTTTAACGTTTCTAATACACGAAAACGAAAAATGTACCTAGGAAAGAAAACATTGGAACAAAATAAATATAGATATTTAATTTTGACATTTAGATATATTTAATATCTCTGCAGATAACTGTTTTACAAATGTGAGTCGTGCGAGAAAATTAGTAGAAAAAAGCTGATAATTTTGGGAATTGTAATTCCTTTAGAAAAACACTAAAGGAAGGAAAGAATATTACTAAAAAGGAAGGAAATAATATTTATTATTTTTTAGATTTTAAAAATAAACAAAAAACCTTATCTTATTGCACAAATAAAGGTAAAGTTGAGAGGACCTTATTAATCTATATGTCTTTTTCTACGGAAAAAGAAATCACTGAAAAGTCATTACCATTTATGATGAAAGATTACAACTGCATAAAATCAGTGCCAATACAATGAACAAAATAATGGATAAATTCTTAATAATATGCAGATTTCCAATAAATATCTTTAATAATATTCTGCATGTGAAGGCAATGAATGATTTAGTTCTTTGGTTATAGCTTAATTTTAATTAGGGACAAAAATGCAATTATAAAGGACGACTATTTCTTTTGAAGCTAGGTAAATGTTTAGTTCAGGAAAATTTTTACAAACGTTTCTATATTTAAAATTCAGTGACAGACAGGGAATTCTTTTAGGATTACTAAAAGCAAAAAGTGTTGGGTTGGAGATGCATTCTCATTAGATAGAAAAAATTGTGACATTTGTGTGAAAATGCTCATTTTTTTTTTTTTTTTTTTTTTGTAAAATTTATTCAAATATTTTTATACTCTGTAAGAAATGCGTATAACGTGTAATTTATTATGCATGTTTGCCAACATACTAATAAATATTCCGTAGAATTGTTAGCCCCAAATTCTTTTTCACACCAGTATCTTTTTAGAGTATTATTTAATCGTAATTGCATTTGAAGAATATTACTCTAAATATTTACTGGTGTGAAAAAATGGGCGGGACTAACAGCACTACGGAATATTAATTAGGATGCTGGCAAGTATGATTATGATTCAAATAATAATTGCGTTACAGATTTTAGAATCTAAAACACTAATAAATTTATAATATCTATAATTAATTTACTCACACTTTTTGTATTTAAATTTTTAATTATTACATTTCAATATGTTTAATGAAAGAAAACTAAAGTGATATTTTGTTCCAATATAAATTTTAATCTAACTACTCATCCGTGCAAATAAATCCCCATATAGGTGTGTAGGAAATGTTATTTATATAATACATTACATACTTGTATTTTTGGCCATAACAATATGAACATAAATGAAAAAAAAAGAAAAAAAGATGAGACTATACAACGTTCGAAAATACAAATTACATGCAATTATTTTTCTGTATCTAAAATACTCTACAAATGCACTAATTTAATATTTTTATCATTTAGAATACTTCAATTAACCGTTTACAGCGTTTCTTTATATAAGTATACAGAAACAATGTAAAAATCGTTTTGGAGTCAAATTTGACCGCATTGGTATTCAATGTAACAAAAAACTTGTGGTAGTAGGGTTAATAAAAATAATAAAACTGAACGTAAAAATTCTTCACTAGTTGTGAGTGGTTCTCTTTTGTTAGCGATAAATGATAATAGAAAAAAAAGCAATCAATTATAAAATGTAAGCAAATTGCTTTAAGTATGCTTGATATATATATATATATATATGTATATTGTTCAATATTTGCTATTATGCAGTTTAATTAAATTTCAAAAGTATCTATTACATACAATTTTAAACACAAAGTTTTCTCAAATTTTATATAGTAATCTTACACAATAAACCATAATTATACTTAAAATACTAATATCAATTAATAAGATACATAATACGCTTTATTTTAAAACACACACACTAAAATAAATTCTTTTTCGATAAAAAAAGAAGATTATTTAATAGCTTTAGACAACTTTCATTTCAGTAAAACATTTCTTTGCATTGGTGTAGGAAGTGAAGATATTACAAATATGTATCTTTAAAAAATGCAATCAGATACGAAGATTGTATGCACATAATTGTTTTTATGTACTGAATGATTTATTTTGTATGAATATTATTTCAATAAGGTAAGTGAAAATAAATATAATGCATATTTCCCTTTTTCTATTCTTCTCTTTTCCCCCCAATGTACCATTAAAAATACGGTTTAACTCTCTGATTATATAACTTTCAACAAATTACTTATTTAAGCATTTCCTGATTTCAAGCTCCAAAAAAAAAAATTGGTTAAGCTTTCGTAGATGAGCTTCTACTATTCTTTGTCAAACATGAACAAAAGCATTCATTAAAAGAAGATATCGCTTACTAAAGAAATATGCCATACAAGAACATAATTTATTCATTTTCATGCATTCTTGTCGCAATAAATAGTTCCTGTATCATTTTATATGTTTTAAGTTTTGTTCGTCTTCATATCCACAATGTAGAACTGCAATTACGGTGCTATTCACTGATTATATTACTTTCAACCAATCAACTTGTTTACAAATTTTCTGGTTTCCAGTCTTTAAAGAAGCAGAAGCAGATGAGCTTCTACGCTATTCTTTCCCAAGCATTAACAAAAATAGCCATTAAAAGACTGTATAGTTTAGAAAATTATTATGCCATGCATATTCATGCATGAATCAGTTTAATTTACTCATCTTCGTACATTTTTGTTGTAATAATAATTTTCTCTATCATTTCGTACGAGATCAATTTTTGTTTTTCATTTTAACATCAATATAATAAAAAATGTAACTGTTTTACCGTAAACAAGAAAGCTATCTTAAAAATAAAATTTTGTTAAATTAAGAAAGAAGACAACGGTAGATTTTTTTTCTATCAATTAAAAAACAATTTTATTATAAAATCTTGAAAATAAAGTGAAAACCAAATAATCATGTATTGTATTTTGTAAAGTAAACATTTTTATAATTGATAATATTTGTAGGAACATTGTTTATCATGAAGTTATTAGAAATATAAAATACATATTTAGTATTGAAAAGAAATTGTATTATCAATAGTAAATATATTGCAAAACATAATTCAATGTCATTTTACCGGGTGATTAAAATAAAACAGTAATATATTTTAAGGCAACCAATGATAAATTAATTAAGTGGCATGCAAAAAAACCCTTAAGAAATTCAACTCTTTGAAAATATCTAAAATCTAGCTCGTTTTTTATGATATAATTTACTTAATTTTTACTACTCTGTTCTAATGCATTTTTGACAAAAGTTGCCCAATATATCAAACTTTCAACCTATGCTTTTCGTTTCTTTCTTTTTTTTTTTTTTTTTTAATCCTTTGCACATGCGAGTGAAAATGTTTTAATGTTTTTTCATAAAAATGTTAATACTTCATGAGATATTTGAGATATTTGTATTCTGATTGCAATATATTATTTTAAAAGTGTTTTTTTTTTTTTTTTTTTTTTTTTTTCAAATTATGTGAAATTGGGAATAATTTTGGTTAAAAACTCTTTATATTATAAATAAAAAAATGCTGATTTTTTTTTTAAATAAATGCTTATATCTCCCATATTAATATACTATCGTCACACAAATTCATCAAAAAAAAAAAAAAAAACCTTGGTCTATTTTAACGAATCCCAAATTTACAGTTCATTTTATTCACTTAAAGGTACAGGGTGATCACAAACATTATTGATTTTGTTCAATTTGTTTCCGGCCCCCTAAATGTTGTCTTAAACCAACCTTTACTTAAAAACACGAGGATGGTCCAGTTATTTAAATACCCAATGTTTGAAAACATTTCATGTATGTATAAGTTTTTTAATTGAAAAAAAAAAAAAAAAAAAAAAAAAAAAAAAAAAACTGATCATTTGCAAATCTTGATAAACTTTTGAGCAGGAGTGTATAAAAATGTATTTTCTTAAAAAACAATTAAAAAAAAAAATCATTTAAAGTAGATCAAGAGAAAAAAGTATACATTTTTGTTTGCCATTTAATCCTTTATCTACTGATGGTACTTAAAATAATATTATTTTAAAAGGCGTATAAAATCGAATTCATGGAAGAAAAAGGTATTTGTAAGAATAGAATGGATATATTTCGTTCTAATCTCAGTACATGGCCCTAGATGCTACATGTACCCATTTTCTTTTACAATAAAGGTTCTTATAGAGTGCTGCCACTGTTTTAGGTTTGCATTTTTCACGATTTTCACGCTTGTCGCAATTAAATTTTATGTTACCTCAGTAATCTACCACTAATCGTAGAAAAATACCCGGAGTTTAAAAAGTAAGCATGTTTCAACGTTTTTATAATGTCTTAATACCTTTTTCGACCTCTTTGTTGCAGTGGTACACTAGAGTATTACATCACTAAATACTCATTAATTACTTTCACGATGTGATATGCATAGTTTTATTACATATATTTTTTAAAAGCATATAAAATCGAACTCATGGAATATTTTTTAAAGATATTTGTAAGAATAGAATGGATACATTTCCTCTAATCTCAGTACATGGCCCTAGATGCTACAATTAGTCGTTTTTGTTCAAGAAAAATCTTGTAGATTGCTGTCACTGTTTTTGCACGGCATTTTTCACCATTTTCACGTGTGTTGCACGCAATTAATTTGTATGTTACCTCAATAATCTACCACTAATCGTTGAAAAACATCCGGAGCATAAAAAGTAAGCATGTTTTAACCTTTCCATAATGTCCTAATACCTTTATCGACCTCTATGTTGCAATGGTACACTGGGGTATTATTTCACTAAATACTCATTAATTACTTTGAGGATGTGATATGCATAGTTTTATTGCAAATATTTTTTTAAAGCGTATAAAATCGAATTCATGGAATAAATTTTTAAGATATATGTAAGAATAGAATGGATATATTTCGCTTTAATCTCAGTACATGGATGCTACATGTAGCCGTTTTTGTTCAAGAAAGGATCTTACAGAATGCTGTCACTGTTTTTGCTTGGGATTTTTCATGATTTTCACGTGTGTGTACAATAAATTTTTATGTTACCTCAAGAATCTACCACTAATCGTAGAAAAATATACGGAGCATAAAAATGTAAATATGTTTCACCCTTTATATAAAGTCCTAATACCATTTTCAACCTCTATGTTGCAATGGTACACTGGAGTATTACTTCACTAAATACTCATTAATTACTTTGAGGACGTACCAAGAAAAAATTCTGTAACTGACATATAGAATCTAGATTGTGACACTAGTAAAAATAATTTCCTATCATCCTTAAAAATTCTAGTCACCTTTGAAAGCGGGTTCTAGAAACCCCTATTATTAGAAGTCTATAGCGTTTGTCTATATTATGGAAGTCAAACTTATTTAAAAATCTCAGCAAATAAATGTGAATTCAAGAGGCATGTTGTAGCAACTATAATCTTGGTTTATAATCCAATTCTAGAAAATCTAGAGGTAATTTCTCGCAACACAAAGGATTCAGAATACTCAGAATATTGTCTCACCATCTACAAATGTATAGACTAGAAATTCTCGATCATTTCGTCTATTCACCTTATTCGTATAGCTCGGAAATGTATATTTCTAGTTTAGGGATTTAGAAAATGACTAATTATTCGTTCTAGATAAAAGCGGTATTTTTTTTTTCTCAGTGTGTTATATGCATAGTTTTATTGCATATATTTTTTTAAATGTACATTTAGATAACTAATGAAATATTTAAAATACATTTTTGTTATAATGCGGTATACAAATGGTTTAACAAGATAGATCTGTCTTCAAACAAATTAGTAAAGGATGGAACGTTTCAAAGTGTAATTAAAAGAAACCTTTGTAACTGTGCCTAAATATGAACTTCATAATATATATATATATAACTGCAGTTTTCAGCTAAAATTATGTTGAATATAGTGTTTCCTGCATCTTATCCGTAATTATTTAATTTTAGAAAGCACGTCTTTCCATGACCAATTTGTATAAACTCTCTCAATATGAAAAACATTGTTCTAAGAAAAATAGCATTAAAAATATTTCGTTCTAATACTTATGAACAGTTGTATAAATATGCATAGAATATTTATTAAATATCCTTGTACTTAAAAAAATTTTTGCCGACTAAAATTAATGAGAAGATTCTATGATAAATTTCGTTAATATGTTTACTAACACCAGTTGACAACAAGAAGGATCATTTATCATTATTTGTCAGTTAACGAATAGATGCAAGGAACATAAGGCGAATTCTTTTCATTATAAAGAAATATTTCATTATTATGTTTTATTTACTGCGGATAATTTGTAAAGCATTCTCTATATTGTGATAATATATATTTATTTTTTACCATATTTTAGATGCTTCTTATAAAGTACATAAGTTATTTGTAACAATTTCAAAAAAATTTAAAATATAAATTTATATAAACTTTTTTAAAAAGGTTTTAAGAAATATATTTTTATTTTCCACTTTGTTTATATTTATTTATTTATTTATTTATTTATTTATTTTCATATGATTGGTAAACAAATATTGGTGTGCTAAATTGAGTAGAACAATCAGTTTTTCGCAATCATGTTACAATTCCTAGGCATACAGGGAAACACTAGGGTACTTTTTTTCCCTTTTACACTGCTTGCATTGTACGTAAGGTATAATAACATTCAAAAAATAACATTCAATTACAAGACATTTTTGCTTGGAATAAAATAAAGCTTTAGAGCAGCATACGACATGCTTTTGCAATATCAAAGTGTAATATAACTGTTCTTTTTCTTCTTCTACTTTTGTTTTGATATTTTTATAGCCAGCAGCCATCACATAATAATGTACTTTTTTTTTTCAATTGTTTAAGAAATCTAAATAAAGATGATTAAATCTTGCATAGTCATTAATTTCATCATTAGTTTTCTATGAAAAATAAATAAATCTATAGGAAATGAATTTTATTTAAAAACGATTTTTTAATTATCTTAAACACCTTTCGTAATATGATATTTCTGAAAACTAATTCAGATTCTACGCAAAAAAAATACATGAGGCAATATATTTATTTTAAATGGCTGTAGAGAAACTATATTGATGAAGAAATTACAAATACAAATTTAAGAAACCTATAATTTTCAAACGTATGTAATCTTAGATTAAATGAGTTTTTTTTTTTCTTTTGTATTTGTTTTTACAATATCGGTATTTGCTTGATTTCACATTCATTAAGATGTTATTTCTCAAATGTATGCATTATAATTTTAAAGGAAATTTTATGGTATTATAATTTTAAAGGAAATGGTTTGAAGAAAACAATATAATTAAATAAAAATATTCGTAATTAACCGTATTTTTTTTTAATGGTAAATAATTATTTTTTTTATAATAAAATTGTTAAAGATATTGTCAATTTGTGCATTATCGCTAAAGTACTCAATATTTTAAATTATTTAAAGCCTATCGGTAAAAAGAAAAGACTTTTATCAGATGGAAACAAACATATTAATGTAATAATTGATAGATTTAATATTGTTTTGCTAATAATTATTTTAGGCTGTGATATGTGTAATACACTTGCTTTCATATGTCACGAACGCTTGTGTGCATACTCGAAATCTGAATTTGATTTTCATCATTTAACCCTTTATCTACTGACGGTACTTTAAAGTACCATTACTTTAAAAAGATTATAAAATCGAATTTTTAGAAGAAATGTCAAAGCTATTTATAAGAAGGGAACAGGTGTACATCCCTTTAATCTCACTACAAAGCATTAGACGATACATGTAGCCATTTTTGTTCCATAAGGGATTTTATGGAGTGCACTTGCTGTTTTTGCTTGATAATTTTCACGATCTTCATGTGTGTTATAATTAATTCCTATATTATTTGAGGAACATCCCACTAATCTTAGAAACAAATATGAGGAGCATAAAGAGTAAATATTTCTCTACACAGTTTTCACGTCTAAATATTGTTTTCGACCTCTATGTACCAGTGGTATACTAAAGTACGACCTTACAAAATTCTCATTAATTATTATGATGAAGTGATATGCATAATTTTTAACATACATATCTTTAAATAAGGCACTTTAGTAACTAAAAATATATGTTTCAAACACAGTTTTTGTCTGTATCATAATGCAGTAAATAAAGGGTTTAAATGAAGAGCTACTGATTTTGTAATACTAAAGAAATTTATTATGTTTGTATGATAGGTAGTTCAGTGTACCATTGTAAGAATCTTAATATGAAATACAAAACCATTATTTTTCTTTTTAATTTAAGTCCTGTTAAGTAATTCAAGTGACAATGTAATATTTAAAATCTATTGAATTTGCTCTTGGAGCGATGATGAGGGCTTCAGTGTCTCGGGCAACAAGCGTCCGAGACAGAGGGAACTGCTCCCGAACGTTTATTTAGAATTCAACAAGCGCTTACAAAATTCGCCAGGCATTGAGCCTCAACCGACAGAGGGCGATAATTTATTTATAGCAGGTGTGCCGGGATTAAAACCCACGCGACAAAGGGCACAAGGAGGAATAAATAGCTTTGTTAAGACTTTGAAATGAGAATTTTAATCTATGATTTCATTAGCTGAGTCCATAATTAAGTATTTTAGTTCATTCGTTTTAATCTTTGAGTTCGTTTAGGAACATTGATAAAAGGCTTTTTGACATTTGCATGTTGTTGCCGGGCTTTCGCCCCACGCGACAAGTGGCAACAGTGGTTAATTTGGTAATGTTGCTGTACTAGTTTAAAGTCGTTAACTAAGCCTGTCCGCAATACCCTGTATTGGGTCTTTCTAAACGAGGCCTAGCCCGTATTTATGACACTTTCGGTGCAAACCGCGTAAAGTTTCAAACGGCCGGCCAACAGAGAACGTCCTAAACACGAACAAGACATTTCTCTTCTACCAGCTTCGGAAACAAAATATCTCAGCCTCTAATAGACAGGAATGGAACACGGGCACAGAATGCATACCTGAATCTGTTTAAGAAATTTCTCTACATATAATACGTTGATTTGAAAGGTAGAAAATTTTCTTACATTGATTGTGGTCTGAATTCTGTGCCCGTGTTCCATCCTGAATAGAGCTTAGAGTAATTAAATTTACAATGTCTTCATTTCCTTTTTCAACATGTACTTAATCATATTGAAAACTAGATATTCAGAATAGCCTTTTAAATATATTTTTAAGTTATAAACTTACTACTTGAATTTATGAAAACACAGATATTTTTTTTTTTTTTTTTTTTTTTTTTTTTGTCAATCATATAAGAAATATAGTCTCAAAATGACCTTAAATTTTAACACATATGTATAAAATATCTGTTATATTTTCACTAAATTATTACATTTAAAATCAGATGCATGAAGCAACTATTATCATTATTATTATTTTCTTTTTTTTTTTTCTCTCTTTTATTTGGTATTCATTGATATTAATTAAGCTGCTTATCTCCAATGTGAAATTTGCAGTCATACATACTGAACATCCATATCAGTCATACATAATGTAAATTGTTTACACTTAAAAAAAAATAATTCATTAATTAAAATAAATAAATAAAAATTTGAAAAATATGTTGGTTGATATATATATATTTTTTTAAGTTACAATTCTAAATTAATAGACATTTTATTATTATTATTATTATTAACTCGCTTTTATTAGCTTCACCTGTGTGTATGTATGTTTGTATGTATATTTGTATGTATGTTTGTAACTGCTCTGGGAGCAAACAAAAAATTTATATTGCAAAAAAATACTTTCCCTACGTGAACGATGTAGCGTTGAGGTAAGGCGCCGCGCTACGAACCTAAAGGTCCAGCGTTCGATCCCAGTCAGGGGAGATTTTTTAAAAATGGTTTTTGTTTAATTCTGTTATTTTACTTAAAGATTTAAATGTATGTTACTATTATGGTGGGTCACTCACACGATTTTCTCTTACCCTGCATTTTAATACTAAGATAGATATTTTGTGCTTTCTTAGTTCACATTTTCATAAAAGCGTGTTCTTTAATTTTTTAAAACTATAAAATTATTTTTGCTTTATATTACTATATGGAATTCGATCCCTTCAGCGTTTTAATCCCATTCTGTATATACAAAATTCACGACGATTGCAATAGAATCCCACAGGCATTACCCTGATTTTAAGAGTAATCCATTAAAGAGAGAACTAAAATTATTTTAGCTCTCAATATCATTGATAAAATATGATTTATTTAGTTTTTAATTCATTTATGTTAATAATAGCTTTTGTTTGTCGTAAATAAATCGCCCCATAAGACATTTTTCTAGTTCTTATTCTTTTTTTTTTTTTTTTTACTATTATAAATTTAAAGATTTAAAAAAAAAAAAAAAAAAAAAAAAAAAAACAATAATCTTTAATTTCCTTGAAATATAAATTCACACACTATTTGTCTTAAAGTAAATTTTACGTAAAAATAATTTTACCTAAAATTGCAAAAAATTTGGAAATACTTTGCATATTTTAAAATTTTATTATTATTTAAATCATTTGAAAAGGCGTTCTTCTATTTTCATTATATTTTTAATTAAAAGAGCATTTATATAACTGAATATTAAATTAATTCGCCCATGATATATATATTTCAAAAATAAGACTTAAAACCTATACATTAAACATTACAATATAAAGGATGTTTTTATTAAAAATTTCAAATATTTTAAATATCTACCGTCTTCGCTTTGTAATCACCTAATTTCAATTCAGAGCGTGACAGAGGGATAAATCCTTAATTCACAAGATTATAGAATTTTCACATGGATGTAAAAAAAAAAAAAAAAAAAATTGTCACATCGCGTACTGTATCTATGGTTTTGAATGGAAGATAAGTTCGTCACACATTTGTTTTAAACTACTACATTTCATTATTTTTTTTATTATTATTTTTTAATTATAACGAATACTTCATTAATATTTAAATTCATAATTTGATACGTGAAATTACAAAATTAATAAGATAAAAATTGCTGTTATCAATATAATATCAACCATTTAGGCATTGTATGAAATTTGGCTATTGGGAAGAAATATCAATTCCATTATTTGGTTTTCTTTTGCATGAATACTGATTACCTGTATCTACATCTTTATGGAATTAAATTTAGTTAGAGAAATTAGCTGTTATCATTCATTCTTTATAATTGCTCGTTTACTATTTCAACGGTAAACTTAGAACCCATTTACAATTATTACGTTTTTATTAAACATATATTTGAATTAAAAAGATTTTTTTTATTCCATACATTCCAGTGAAAAATAAAATTTCTTCACCAGAATTTTTTTATACAAGGTGGGCAAAATGTTCGTAAAGTTCATAAAACCCGAAAAAATAACCAAAATAAAAAAACGGTTTGTAGGTTTAGCATTGATAGGTCACGGGGTTATTTTTAAGATAAGAAAATAACAGCCGACAGATGGCGCTGGTACAAACGACTTAGTTCAAAATCTGCAAATGAGACAGGCGATTATAAATACTTTTGGCTATGGAAATATTTAAAATCCTGGGTGTATCAATACCGTCCATTCAATCTGTCGGAACTGAAAGATGCAATCCGCCGAAAGATGTCATTTATACAGTCGGACATGCTGCACTCTGCCATTGCTGGATTTGTGACACGCCTGCAATGTGTTATCATCACCTGTGGAGGTGGATAGAACACAGCGAAGACGGGCAACTCACCTTGCGGTTTAGAGTTATACACTAAAAGTGTGCCCGCCCAGCAAAACACATATCATAACTCTCCAGGGACCCCGCGGACAGGGGCACGGGCCCGGCGGAGCCCGCGGGAAGGAAAGACCCAAAAATCGCGAGCAAACTAGCTGCTTTGCGGCGGAGAGCTAGGCCGGGTCCTGGAACTCACTTGAGCCTATTAGAGGAACAATGCCAGGAGTGAAGAGTAGGTGACAATTGCAAGTAGGACTGCACAGACGCCTCGTGCCGCCGGAACAGACCGCAACATAACACATCACCTATTACTTTACGAGCGACGAGTGGTTATAGCCTCCTTGCCAGAGAAGCATAGAGCACAATCGACGGGAGGACTATCAGTCTACCCGCCATGCTTCAAGCCCACGCCGCCTCGTTAGTTCACCGCCCGTGCGTCTATCCAGGGGAACCACTGAGAGGTGAGGTCGGCTGACGCAAGTAGGACAGCTACCTGAGTGGCAGCGCGTCCCACGGGCCCCCTGTAGTGGTGGATAGGACAAAGGACACAGGACACAGCCAAAACGGGCAACTCACCTTCCGGTTTGGAGTTATACACATTAAGTGTACACGACCAGCAAAACACATATCATAACTCTCCAGCAACCCCAAGGGCAGGGGCACGGGCCCGGAAGAGCCCGCGGGAAGGGAAGACCCACAAAATCGCAAGCAAACTAGCTGCTCTCTGACGGGTGTGCAAGGCTGGGTGCTGGAATTCACTTGAGCCTATTAGAGGAACAATGCCAGGAGTGAAGAGTAGGTGACAATTGCAAGTAGGACTGCACAGACGCCTCGTGCCATCAGAACTGCCCGCAACATAACACATCACCAATTACTTTTCGAGCGACGAGTGGGTATAGCCTCCTTGCCAGAGAGGCATAGAGCACAATAAACGTGGAGGACTACATGTCCACCCGCCAAGATTCACGCCCACGGCTCCTCGTTCACAGCCGTAGCGGCTATCCAGGGGCACCACTGGGAGGTGAGGTCGGCTGACGCAAGTAGGACCGCTACCTGAGTGGCAGCGCGTCCCACGGCCACCGGGGAACACATATTGCTATAATAAATGATTTGGTAACATTATTTCTATTATTTGCGTTTTCTTTCTTTCACTTTTGCACAAAACGCCACCTATCGGCAGTTTTTTATGAAAAAAAAATCTCGTTACTTATCGATGCTAAACCTGCAAACCGTTTTTATTTTGGTTATTCTTTGGGTTTTATGAATTTTTAAAGTTTTTACGGATTTTTTGCCCACCTTGTATTTAAATTCCAATGCAAATCTGTTGCAAACTAGTTTACAATGTAAGTAATATTTTGAAAATAACCTCAGTTAATTACTTTTATGTTAGCTAAAATAGCAGAGAAAATAAATATTTTTACTTTCTTGTAATGCTTTGTTCTTATCTTTTGTACATCAACAATGAGATCAACAAAGATCAACAATGCCTCTGATAATACCATAATTAGCATTAAATCTTAGCTTTGCTAAAGTATTCATTAAATATGTACAAAGTTAAGAAAGAAAATATTGATTATTTGAATCTATTTTTCTTTATTTTACGCATTCGATATTTATATATTCTGGATCTTCTGAAACAACTTAGAAATCTGTTTGTACCTTTTTTCGATCTGACAGTACTTACGCGATGAAAAATGTAAAATACACGAAGAAAAGAAAAGATATAGTAACTCTTTTTTATCATAATTTGATTTTTTTTTTTTTTTTATTAAATATGGTAGAGTTTCAAAATGATTAAAGAAGTTACCGATAAACAAAATAGGAGAATAATATTAATAAATTTTAATTTATATATTTCCTTGGCGAATTTTTCTATTTAAAATATGCAAATAATATGCAAATGTCATTTACTTTAAGTTAAAGAAATTTTGACATAAACTGCAAAAATTGTACTATGCTTACAATATGGTAAAATAGGAAAATGGTTAATATTTCATCACAGATGTACGTCATGGGAGACTACAGAGCATCTAAAATGTGTTACAGAAATGTTGCATGGAAGACTGAAATTGTTTTTGTATAATATTTTTTCATAAAAAAGTTTCAGTGTGATTCTTATAAAAAATTATGGGCGCCCATGAAGCCTGTTTAATGAGCATGGGTGAATAACACATAGAAATAAAATTATCTGAAACACCAGTGTAATGCATTACACTGAGAAAAAATTCTGCAACTGGCATCTAGAACCTAAATTGAGGCTCTAGAAAAAATAGTTCCATGTTATCTATATAAATTCTATTCCCATTTGAAAGCGAGTTCTAGAAACCCCTATTAGAATTCTAGAGAGTTTGTCTATATTATCGAGGTCAAACCTATTTGAAAATATCTCCAAATAAATGCGAACATAAGAAGCGGGTTTCCGCAGCTATAATCTTGGTTTGTGACACAATTATAGATAATTAAGCAAGGATTTCCTATCATACAAAAGATTCATAATATTCAGAATATTATTTCACCATCTAGAAATTTGTGGACTAGAAATTCTCGATCATTTCGTCTATTCAGTTTACTTGCGTGCTTTATGCCTATAGCTGGGAAACCTATATTTCAAGTTAAGGGATTTAGAAAATGGCCAATTCATTCTAGATGAAGGCGGTATATTTTCTTTTCTCAATGTAGCAATAAGACAACAATTGTATTTGGCAGCTTTTATAGAAATAAAAGAAAAAAGAAAAAAAATTGTTAAATGGTGAAAAAAAGAAATAAGAAAAAAGAAAAAAAGAAAAATCTAGAACATTTACAAGTACACAAAACTTTTTAATAAGATATATAAGACCCTCCCCTACATTATTAGAAAAAAAGCAGTGTTAAAACAGAAAATTTTCGATTTTTCAATTAAAGTTTATTTTTAAATGACTTAAATTAATGTTGATGTAAATGTATATCATAATTACATATTTTGTTTCATAACAGTATTTTATTTTAAAACACTACTATAAAATATTTTTCATTTCTTATTCATTTCTTTAAAATGTATAAAAATATTGTTCATGTTCCGATTTTATTATGTTTATAACTTTAGAATTTATGAAACGATTAATAGTTTACAACATAAGTGTAATCCATATTTTATATTTATTTCACATTAATTATCATATTTTTAATTGGAATTATTTAAAATTCTTTTTACTTTCTTCTATAAAAACGTCATTTTTTATGTAAAGATCTTAAAAGCAACTTTAATTACCTATATTTTAAAACTGGTTACTCTACTTATTTTTCTTTTAATGCTCAATTATATTTCTCTTATCACACAGAAATTATTTTACGTTATCTTCGTGTTATATAAATTATTTTCTAACTTTATTTAAGATTTAAAAGTTCCAACAATTTATCAGAAACTGGGTTGTATCAGTAGAAAGGTATTATAACTTCTTCACACACCATAAATTTTAAATCGGCACAACCGGTTTCGAAAGGACGTAGCCTTTCTTCATCAGGTACAAACACGTGCTACTGCCTTGGAGGCAAAAGAAAGACAGTCTTGCGTTTACCCTTGATTTAAAATTTATGGTGTGTGAAGAAGTTTTAATACCTTTCTATTGATTATACGCCAGTTTTCGTATTTAGTTTTTTGGTTGCATCAGATTGCATGTAATCTTTGACCCTTTCAAAGGCAAAGTAATTATGCTCATTTACAATCAAAAATAACCAGAATTCAATAACAGTGTAAGACAAAGTAATAATAATAATAATTTTAAAGAAGAGTAACAATTTGACAACGATCTGCTGTAAAATGATGAGACTGACAGATACTTTGGTTAAAAGTATCTAGAATTGAAACTATTGATTGGGTCAAGCTTCCCAACTTTCAAACTTGACTTCGAGTAAATATGAAAATACTGATTTAGAAGATAGAAACTTCAACAGCAGCAGTTGATGTAAATAAAGAACTTTATACACTCAGAAAAATACCAGAGAATCTTTGTGGAAATTGGAAAAACGCGACTAGTATTATATTTTTCACAGAAATATTGAAGTATAGATTATTTCGTGATAACAAAGAAATATTAATGAGTTTTTCATAATGCTTAATTTTTACTTGATGTGTAGATATTGTTTAATTTTATATACAGTATGTATTTATTAATTTTATATGGAAAATAAGTTTAATTATCTTATTTTTAGGGAACAATGTCTGTGAAAAATTAATTAATATTATTTATTAATCCTATTAATCGTTACTTTTGAACCGTTTCGATTATTTCTTGATAACTAAGAAATATTAATCAGTTTTTGATAATGCTTACAGGGATGGAACACGGGCGCAGTATTCATACCACTATCAATGTAACAAAATTTTCGACTTCTTAAATCAACCATATTATAGGTAGTAAAATTTCTTAAACAGATTCCGGTATGAATTCTGCGCCCGTGTTCCATCCCTGTGCTTAATATTTACTTAATGTGTAGATATTGTTTAATTTTATATGCAGTATGTATTTATTAATTTTATACGGAAAATTAGTTTAATTATCATATTTTGAGGGGACAGTTTCTGTGAAAAATTAATTAATATTATTTATTAATCCCATTCATCGTTACATGTCGAAATTTCTTTTCAAATTCAGGGAAATAATACCTTTTCTTGAGTGCAGGAACGTTCGCAGGATATAAATATCAGTCACTTATTAAAATCACTTTGGCTCGAAACGAATGTGATTTTATCAAGCGGCGGGTACTATATTATCTATCTGTACATTGTACAGTCGGGGAAAAAAAAACGCAGCACTCGATGTAACTCCGTTGCTTTTCAATGCACAAAAATGTAAAAAGTATCATTCGACGGGGAATTGAGAGTAGATTCAGAAAATGAACGGAAATTTTGAATTGGGGGTCGTCTACATATTAAAACGCGCACCAACTTTGATTTTTTCAATGGTAATGCCCATTTTTATTTTATATTTGAATTCCTGGGATCGCGACAATGCGAAAAAGTATATTGGTTGTATATTTTGCTTATTTTTTCACAGAGTTATAAGCGTTCAAAGTTTGAACGTGCTAATGTTAAATTCATATTTCAAACTTTTATTAATATCTTCACAAAAAATAACTTGATCGATATAATTCTTTTTTTACGAGATACAGTGAAGAAACCCAAACATAATCCATCATTAATTTTGATTCTGAAAAATATTTTTAATTCTGAAAAATATTAATAAATTCATATTTATAAAAATTATGAATTATGACCTATATTAATTTTTACATAAAATGAATCCTAATGCTGAAAAATATGGGTGTGCAAATTTGCAGCTCATTCCAGTTATTAGTTTTCGAGATATAAATAAATCTTTCTTTTGGAGTGGTTTAGGGGGCCGTCTCTTAAAAAATTTTGAATGAGATAACGAAGCAAATCTTAAAAAATAACGGAGAAAATTGAACAAAATATTTTTATTTTTTATTTAAGTGTCAAATTATATAACAACAACGTCAAATGCAAAGAAATGAAACAAAAATGGTGATTTTTAGACATTGTGTTAGTATCAAGAATTCCTGTTTTCTAAAGCCCCGCCTTTTATCGTTCTTCAAAACAAAACAATACAGAAACGAAAAGTGAATGTGACTTTGAGTATTAAACCCCTTATTTTACATTGACAAAAATATACACAAGTAGTATTTACTTCATCGATTACTGGTGATAAATTTAGAATCCTTTAAACGAACACTAGAAGAAAAAAAATAACTAAATAGGCGGGGTTTGCTGTTTGAAATACTCTCAAAATAAAATATTTCAAAACAAATTTTCTGTACCACAATTATATTACAGATGGATATACATTATAACTATATTCTTTCTAATTAATATATTGCTATCCATAGTATATTTTATTGCAAAAATATGAACACTGGGTACATGCTTAAGAAATAAGTAACATACAAATTACGAAAAAAACGCCCACTAGCATTGTTACAGATTTTCAAATGATGTGAATCTATGTCAGCAGTCGCGAAAGCGTTAATTAAGAAATTATATTTTCATAGAAATTATAAAACAAATCGTACAGTTCCAAAGAGTTCAACTGACCCAAAACTGGTAAGTGCTATTAAAATTGTTTAATATTTACTTTATGAAACCTTACAATAATTTATCCGAAAAGATTTAGTTTATGCGTTGTTGTATATATATATATATATATAGCTATATTATTTCAGTTTGTATATTATGTTACACGTACGAAAGAAAATTTAAGCTTTATTGGTGATCAGTATATCCATGATAGATACTTTTTAATTGAAAAATATTGCACTTTTATAAAAAGTATTGTCTGACCAATCGTAAGTGTAATGTATTTAAATATACCTAAAATTATCTAAAAAAGTACTAAAGTATATACATATCCAAAAAACTAAATTCATGACAATTAAGATACTGAAAAGGTGTTAATATTTTTATTTCTTTTTATAACTATTTTTTTCTTGAAATATTTCCGGTGTGAAACAGTATAATTTTGTCTAGTTCTTGTAGGATCTTAATTTTATTTTTCTATATTTAGAGATAGCCCCCTAACACATTTTTGATCATAACTCTATGAATACTAAAGATAAAGTATACAAACAGTATACTTTTCCGCACTGCCAGACTCTCAGAAATTTGAATATGAAGTCAAAATTGGGTGTTACCATTGAAAAAATCAAAGTTGGCGCTCATTTTAATATGTAGATGACCCCCAATTCAAAATTCGACGACATTTTCAGAAAGTGCATTTCATTTCCTGTTGAATGGTGTCAATTAAGTTTTTCTGCGTCAATTAATAACGAAATACCATCAAGAGCTGCGTTTTTTTTTTTTTTCCCCGACTGTACATAAGAAATATCAATAAATATTAAAACTCAGCAATACTAGTTTAATCTTCTAAAAATGTGGGGAGGATAATCACTACTTCGAGATGCTAAATATTGAGTTATAATAAATACACACCACAAATAAAAGCGTTAAGAGTGTATATGATAAACTAAAATAATTAATAACAAATAAGATTTAATTGTAAAAAAAACACAGGCCTGCAATGAATTTCACTTATTCAAGATGATGTGTTTATCTGTTACGTTTTTGGACGCCGATTAAGGAAAATCTATTCAAAAGTTACCATCAAGTACAGTTTTGACAAAAAATAAGATTGTTTGAGCTTAACGTTCTCCTTTTTGAACTACAATCTATGTTATTTTACGGAAAATCTGGGTGATGTGAGTGAAGAACAAAGATAGCTATTTCATCAAGACAGCAATGAAATTTAGAGGAGGTAGCAGGGACGATGGAGAGTAAACATGTTAGCAGATTATTGTTGGATACTGCATAGATTACCCCCCCCCCCATCACCGCTTAAGGCCATCGAGCCGTGCAGAAGAGAAAAAGCTCTAATGGAATCTTTTACGTAAAGAACGCATTTCAAAGATGATGATAGCCTAACTTAACGCATTATATATATATATATAATTTCGAATATATTAATGCTTCAATGTAACATTTCCTGAATTTTATCCTCGTTTTGTGAAATTTTCTTACTTGATAGGCAGAAAAAAACAATTTTGATTTTAGCATATCAAAACTCATCAGAGACGCACAACACAGTGAAAAAAAAATGAAAAGCGTGATTTTGCAGACCTGTGCAATAATCTCTTTGCTTTGAAGTACATGGGGAAAAACAATTATCATTTCATAAAGTAGCCCACATTAAGAAAATTCCTATACCTGCTTTCTGGTGTTAAATTCTTTGGAACCTAGCTCCAGAAGCAAACATTCAACAAAAGGTACTGTAATTGAATTTTACTATCTTAAAACTCTCGCTGTTTGAATAGGATATTAGTGAAGTAACAACATTAATATCTGCAATAACAGATTTCCTTAAAAATATATTCGGATTCTACCATGCACGAAAATTTAACCGACCGCAAAACTTTGCAACTTTCATTGTAACAATCACAACAATCGTTTCATATTTCAACTTGTGCCTTGCTACAAGCGAAAAAACTATCCGAACTAAGTCTGTCATTTTCAAAACTACGCAACTTTTCCTATTCCTGAGAAACAGTGGTATAAGCGCTCAAAGATGTATACAAATTTTTAAAACTGTCAGTCTCTGTAAATCATATCAATTAAAAGCAGAGCTGCCAACCAAATCCGGCAAATTGTTAGTACCGCCCCTTTTTCTACACCACTTAATTTTTAGAGTAATTCTCTTCAAATATATTTACGATGAATGAAGAAAACAAATACTCTAAAAATTTAGTGGTGTAGAAAAAGGGGCGTTTTTCTATGGGCGTTAACAATTTGCCGGATTAGGTTGGCAGGTCTGTAAAAGGCATTATTACCTGATGAAATTATCCATAGTTTAGGAAATTTGAAATATAACTCATATTTATATTTACTATAATATTTTCCTGGAATAATAAAAGTCTATTTTTACTATTTTAACCGAAAGAAATACACTATTAAAGCGACTTATACTCGAAAATAAATAGCTGAGAGTATTACCTCTTGTTAAAAAGCTAAGAAGGTAATGACAATTTTTAAATGGGAAGAGCTAAAGTCAATATTAACACAGTTAACAAAATGTCTATTTAATCAGAAAATTATGTGACCCCAAGGGAGGAGCCAATTGCTGGGAAAATTCTATTGATTTTACTATTATAATGGTATTGAAAACTAAAATAATTGTTTTTAATTTTAATTTTAAGCTTTAATTTTAAATTTAATGTTAATATTACAAATATTTTGTAAGTACACTTAAAATTGTGTTTATTAATGGAAAGTAAGCTATGTGAGTTTAAAATTATTTTTGATTTTGATTTTGCGATTTAAACGTGAGATAATTTACATAGTTCTTTAAATATGCATATTTATGAATTTTTATCTCTTTTGGATTGACATTGGAATTTAAACGTGAGAAAAAATACATAGTTTTATAAATAGGCATATAATAATTATAAAGAGCTTCAAAATGTGTATTCACTTGTTGTAAGTCAAAACATATCAAATGATGACAAAGATCATGCCCAAAATTTCTACTTTACATTTTAAATTAGCTTTTACTTCATGAAATTTAAATAATTTATTCAGATACATGGATTATAGAAAATTTTTAACTATTGAAAATCCTCCGTCTAGTAATAAGGTTTAACGAAAAAATTGAAAAAAAATTGAAAAAAAAAAAAAAAAAAAAAAAAAAAACTTTTTTTTTTCGAATAAATTTAAATTGCGAAAAAAAAATTAGAGTATTTTTCAATAAAATTTTAATAAAAATGACATAAAATTCTCGCTGTGAATGCTCATCAAAATTCCATTAAGACACTTACGCTCAATATATATATATAATAAATTACCAAAGAAAACTAATAGAAGAAGATAGTTATTAAAACGCAATTTTACTTCTTATGAAAAACATTTTTCTCATCACATTATGAAGCTTTAACTATTTTATCTCTTACTAAAGTTTAGCTATTTTTAAAGTTCTCTATATTTTAAATTTTTATCCCTTACATAACTTGAAGTTTAGTTCGTTAGAGAAAGGTGTTTAAATAAACATTTTGCGCAAATTCTCATTGCTCAAAACTCTTGTACAGTGAAGCATCCATAATCCGGCAGCACCCATAAACCGGCACTAATTACTTTTTCTGTTTTTTTTTTTTTTTTTTTTTTTTTTTTTAATCGGTCGTTAGTAAAGTGTTTATGGATTTTCATTTAATTTTAATGATTTACGGACAAGCGTGAAGTTTTTACAGATTAATCAGGATGATGGCAAAAGTTCCGAAAAAGTACAACGAGATTTTTGTGTCCCAATCGCAAATCCAAAAGTTATTAATAAAAGTAATCGTTACTATTTATGATGCCGAAAGTCGAACTAAACGCGACCACCCGAAATTTCGGTCAACAGTTTTTAGAAGAATGTGAAAAATATGATTTTATCAGAGATAACCAACTAATGAACGAGCATATGTTAATCAGTCAATGGCAAACTGGAAAACAAAAAAGAATGAAACAAAAAAAATTGACTGACATATTTAACCCTACAAGGCACCCAGTTCCATATATGGAACACCGACATTAATCGTTCCTATAGCTATAAAACTACTGGTAGCGACATCTCTTGACATCTTGATAGAAGCTACTGACATTTAGCAATGTAGTAATATGAATCTTTACCTAAAGATGCCGTTCGTGTTTTTGTTATAGTGCACTCAGTGGGAAATTTGAATGAAAGTGACGCGTTAGTCATTTGTCTGAATTCAAAAATTTAAAAAAAAAATAGTTATTGAACAGTTTTGACTCGAAAAAAAATACTGTGTGTTATAACGAAGAGTATATTTTGCAGAGGTAAGGTTTATATATATATATATATTACAATAGTAAACGTATTAGTAAATCATATTTTTATGTATGTTCCACATACGGTACGTTGAGCTACAAAATTGATTTTTCCGTAAAATATGGTTTTATTTTTATTTTTATAAGTTTTCCCTATCTTCTGATCACTAATTACAACCTATATATTTTTCTCGCGCACTGAAAAAAAATTGAGCCTTGTAGGGTTAATAGAATATAGCATTGTCAAATTTCTGACCTTATTTGTTATTAAGCCAGTTTTATTATCAATTTTTATTATTATTATTATTATTTGTACAAAAATAAACGATCTGTATTACTGTTTTATATAAACGTTATTTAAAAAGAAAATAATTTATTTCAAACATTATTAGGACTGAGGACTATTATACTCAATCTGGGATTTTCGCGGTGTCATTTTTCCATAGTTGGACATTAATCGAAATCTAAAATTTATCGTAAATATAATTGAATGAATTAAAAGCGATGTTATAATTTAACAAGTAATATAAAAGAAATTTTTTTAAAGTCAATTCCTACTTACAAACACTATCGATTTTTTTTTTTTTTTTTTTTTTTTATAATTTTGAATTGGGAAATAAGAAGCACGCGAGTAAAATGAAATAAAATAATTATTAAAATAAAAAAAAAAAAAAACTTTTTATATACTATGTTTTAAATTTTCTGATGAATCATAGAGGTGTTATCAATGTGCATAAAAGTTTTAAAGTGATAATGGTGTCAAATTTTGTGAGATGCATAATTTAACTTTTTATATTTTTTTAAAGTTCACGTTTAATTAAATGTATTTATTTTTATGTCGAAAGAAAATGAACTCATATATATATATATATTTGGGGGGGGGGAACAATTAAATTATAGCTAATATTTTAATGGCTAGATAACGCTATTAGGATGTTATTATTTCCATATTTTAATTAATCATAAGAAAACTAATAAAAAATTCGAAAATCGGACTTTGAAGTATTTTGATGTCACCGTGTTCTAAGCAATGCTGAAAGTTTCAAATTTCTAGCTAGTCGGGAAGTTAGTTAAAAATCGATTGCAAGATTTGTACAAGATATATAAAGGGAAAGTGTGAAATAATAGTAGGAATTGAAAAAAAAAAAAATAAATAAATAAATAAAAATAAACTAATAGTCCTCCGTCCTAAACTAAATTCTGCTTTTACCAGAATTTCATCCCTTTTTTTTTTTGAAAGAAAAAGAAAAGAAAATTAACAATAATCAGTATCGAAACAAACACAATCGAATTTTTTCTGTTTTTTTTTTTTTTTTCTTTTTTTTTTTTTTTTTTTTTTAATAATAATTTTGAATTAGGAAATAAAGAGTGCGCATGCAAAATTAAATAAAAATAAGTAAAAAAAATGAATTTAATAATTATATGCATATAAATATATAATAATTTTGTATATACAGTCGGTAACAAAAGTGTCCGCACACTAGCGAAAATTCCTATGTAAAAAAAGTACACTTCATACGGTTCTGTTAAATAAATCCTTGTCGAATCATGTTCTGAGACTGACTAAGAAGAGGATTCGACAAGGATTTATTTAACAAAACCGTATGAAGTGTACTTTTTTACATAGGAATTTTTGCTAGTGTTCGGACACTTTTGTTACCGACTGTATATAATAATGTTGTTATTAATAATAGTTCTTAAAAATTTATGAAAAAAAAAAATAGAGAAAAACGTTAAAAATTCTTTTACAAAGAGGGTCCGCACGAACCCTGTATAATTGCACATTAATATATCCTCAAATGTAGAATGCTTAAAGCTTTTCTTAATTCCTGACATTTTAAAGAGAGTAATTAGGTCATTATATTTTATAAATAATGTTAAATTTAATTTATTTTCACAGGGGATTAACATATTTAAACGTTTTATTTCATCCGGTTTCGCAACTCATGTACTGAATATAAGGTCGTTTATTTTGTCTAAATACCTGAAAGTTAAAACTTAATTTATGTATATACTCAATGTGAAATTTAAAATCTCTTTCTCGAAATAAAAGCGTTCATTTTATCAATGAATAGAGCTGTTTTGACTAATCCCTTCTGATGCCATGCATCACTTAACTCCATGGCTCACTTACACTTCAAAATGAAGAACAAATCTTTATATTGTTCCAAGATAGTATGAAATAAGTGAGCTTTGAAAGGAATATTTGTGTAAATTTTCACTGCGCTCAAAATTTTAAATAATATAATTTGCTAAATTATAATAATAGAGGAAATCAACTTGAAGAGAACACTTTTTTTGGAGTAGTATCAAATATATTTATTATAAATATTAAATAGTAATATATTATTCAGTAGATACATTTTAGATGAAAATTACGGTACAACTAACTTAAAAAAAAAAAAAAAAAAATGATAATGCATGGCTGAAAACTGTTATAGTAATTTTTAAATATAATCATTAATTATCCGCATTAAATATTTTTAAAGTAACTTCCTTCTACTAAAATTTCTTCATACCAATACTTTTAAGAATACCTTATATAAAATATTTTTTGAAAACTTTTATCTAGAAGGTATGATGCTGAAAACTCGTTGAGTATAGGCAACATTTCTTCCATGGTATATAACTAAAGTACAATGATATGGCTTACGGGAAAATTTATTTTCTATATTATACAAAAAAGTGTTTAAAACTTAAACTTACATTTAGTAATTTTAGTGTACTTAAATCAAACTGAAATTAAAACACGATTTTCATCATCTATAACATACATTAATCGTCCAAAATTGATTGACACACAAAACAATCATGAAACCGCAAAATGTAGTAAATTGCACAAAAATACTGATTACACAGGTTAACGATGATTTTATTTTTATTTTATTTTATTTTTTTATGCCAATTAAGGAAAATCTATTCACAAATTCCCGCCACGTACAATCTTGGCAAAAATGGGATTGTTTGAGCTAAAAACTCCATTTTTCCAGCTCCGATCTAAATTAATTCCCGAAAAAATCTGAGTGATGTGAGTGAAGAATAAGGAGAGTTTTAAACATTTTTGAAACAGATAAATTATTGATTTTGAATTTTGCTTCTCCATATCCAGAGCTGCCAACCTAATCCGGCAAATTGTTAGTCCCGCCCCTTTTTCTACACCACTAGGAAAAGGGGCGGTACTAACAAATTGCCGGATTAGGTTGGCAGCTCTGCATATCTATTGAAAAATAATGGAGAGTAATTTTTCAATTTTAAATGCATAAAACTAAAAAAAAAAAAAATCGCAAATAATTTTTAAAATTGCTTTTCTCTCAAAATATGATTTATAATTTTAAGAATTTTTTACAATAAGGATACACCATATATTTTTTATTTATTTATTTATTTATTTATTTATTTATTTTTTTTCAGTTGATATTTTTTGTAACGTGTGTAATCAAAGAAAAGATATAACATTAACCTAGCATTTCTGTTGCTGGGATAATTAAGTATTATTTAATATTCCTCCTTAAAACGTGTAATCCAATTTAAAGCGCTATAATTAAAAATTTAAGTTTACGAGTTCTTTAAGGTATTTGAATATTGTAGTAAATGATCCAATGTTTCTGTTTTCAAATTTCCCTTGATCACAAGTAAATATGGCTTCAGAGATCTTTCTAGATAGACGTCAAATTTTATGTAAGTAAAAAAATCAGAAAGTTTGTCTGAAAAAATATTGCGTCTTCAAAGTATGCCTACATGTAACGTATAAATTAAAAAAGTAATGCCCTTAAACAAATAAACTAAACAGAGTTACATACAAATAAAATAAAATTTGATTGTCATCAACAAATGTATCAGATTGGAATGAGCTTAGTTCACATATGGTGTGTTATTAATATATATATATATATATACAGGGTGATTATAATTAAAGTTACGATTTCAAAACTCTATATTTTTAAAACTACCCATCAGAGCGATATGATATTTTAACGGAGCAATCGTGACGCAATGAAAGTTTCTTTGGAGAGGAAAAAAAAAGTAGTTCCAACTTGCTCCTATAGATGGCACTGTCAAGATAATGCCAGGGGAAACGCCTAAATGGACTCATTAAGCACAGGAATGTTGTTAGCAATACAATGGAATAGCAGGAAACAATAGACTTCAAGGGTTTACTACAGTTTTTTTTTAGCAATAAGACAAGAATACGTGTTTACAGCGGAAACAGTCATAATGAAAAGAGAAAAAGAAGAGCTTCATGAAACAAATAGTTTTACGGATAATTAACGGTACATTTTGGAATTTTTTTTTTTTGTTTTGTTTTGTTTTTTTTTTGCCAAATAAAATTCCATTGCCTCACGATTGAAAAAATATTAAATCCCTTTGATGGGTAGTTTTAAAATTATAGCGTTTTGAAATCGTAACATTGATTATAATTACCCTGTATGTACATGTATTTGTAATATTTTCTAAGAAAAGTCTCGAAGAAGTAGTCTTCAACTTTAGAAATGCAAAGAACATAACTGGTAAACCACTCCTTACTACAATCATAAAAAAAAAAATCCAAATAAGCATCAGTTCAAAGAGCTTATATAACTTTTTTTTTTTTTTTTTTTTTTTTTTTTTTTGACGCATAAAACAATTGCCCATGTCAGATACGTTTTCAAGTTATAAATTCCGAAAGTTCGCCAATAATTGATGCAACCACGCGCGAATTGATAAAACCAGGCCTTGATGAAATAATAAATGAAATATAGAACAAGCAATAATCAAAAGAGCATACACAAACGTGCTGTTTGATGCATAAACTAATTGAACATTACAAATTTGAGATATATTCTATCCAGATATAATGTCTGAAAATTCGTTAATGTAAAATCTAAAAATTCATAAAATTCCTTACTCTGACAGGTTTTATCAAAACTCGTCCCACTCCTTTCTCATTACTACATTTTTGCATAAATATAAATATAGATTTCTCGAGAATGGGCTCAAGTGGGCAAATAGTTTACGCAACGAAAATCATGTTAGACATTAACCTCTCGAATGAACACCATTTAATTAATTTCTATTATTATTCTGTTGAAAAGGTTTCCTGGTAAGACCTATACTTCCCAGCAATGATTTAGTCCCGAGTGCAATAAGGAGAGCTATATATATATACAGGTAACTATGGAAACGAATTTATGAGCTTAAAGTTAAGAAAAACATAAAACAAGAATGGCAAACCAATGCGCAGAATTGTTACAAAAAAGAAATGCAAAACTTAAATATAGGAAAAGATTATCAATGAATAAAATGAAATAAAACCCCAAAAAACACTGAGGTCTTCATCAGGGAGGCCCTCAGTGTAGGAGTGAAAGAAAATTTTCTGAAAGAACAGTACCAATTAGCTAATAACTATCCTTAGCCCCCAACTTCTCACCAAACAGAAAACCACCATTATTTGAAAAGAAATCTGACATACATATAATTTAAAAAATCCAAAAACAATTATAAAATTACCAATTTGAAAGGACCTCAGTGATTTTTGGGGTTTTATTTCATTTTATTCATTGATAATTTATTTTATTCATTGATTATCTATTCCTATATATATATATATATATATATATATATATATATATAATTTGAATTATTTAGTACTATTGTGACTCTCAGTAGACAAAAGATAGATAAAGATACAAACATAAAATTAAATTTAAATTGAGATTTATTGCGATTAAAAATAGACACGGTGTTAATTTAATTTGAGTACCAATGATTAGTAAAAACATGTTAAACTACTTACGCAGAAGAGAAATGACACTAACATAACACATAAGCACAACGATGAGAGAATTTGCAAAAACTATGAATTATTAGTAACAGTAGACATTTAAGAAAAACGAGTAAGGATAAAATCACCAAAGAGTTCCGTTAAAAGGAAAAAAAGGGAACTCATGAATTGAAATTATGAATTTTAAATGCTGAAAAATAGAAAAGTTCAATCATCAGGAAACTTGCATTTCTATCAGCATATGCAATGTTTCAGAAAACTGTATAGCTAATTCCAGCAAATATACAGCTCATATATATATATATATATATTTGGATAAATTTGTATTGAAAAACTCTACAAATGACATGTAACTTAAAGCATGGATTTACAATATTTACGTGCATTTCTGTAGGAAAATTCCGAATATTATGATAAATATAAACTAATTGTTTGACAAAAAAATTACCTTTATCATAGAAGTGTTTCAACAAAATTTTTAGAAAACTTACAGAAATACTGACAAAACATTATTCTCAAAGGAAAATTAAAAAGAAATTATTCTGAAACATAAAACTCATACATATAATTTTCGCTGAGATATAAATATTTGTATAAACTATTTTTTAACTGTGCATGTTCAAAAAATAGCCCATTTTTTACTGCATGAGTTGAAATTTAGATATATAAAAAAATACGTCAAAATATAATAGAATTAGATTAAAAAATAAGAAATTTATTGTTAAAAAACGGTCTAAATTTTAGATAAACTCTAAGAGTTGTGACTTTCTCAGATTTTTTCCTTCTTTTAATCCTTGGTATTTAAGGCTCTATAGAAATAGTATTTATGTGTGAAATATTCTATTTTTATAAATTATACATTACGGGAACTACACTATAAAAGTTATATATTAATCACCCTTTTCTTAAACTCAGTAGGGCAAAAAATATTTAAATCCAAAGCACAAAATATGTATCTTTCCTTTAAAAGTACATATTTTTTCTGTATTCAGAATATTTTTTTATTTTGGTTTTACTACATAAAAAAAAAAAAAAAAAAAAAAAAAAAAAAAGCAGCTTTCATATTAGTGTTTTTTTTTTTTTTCTTACCTCAACTGAATTATACGAGGAAATCTTTATTTATATATATAAATAAAGAGAAATAATCTAAAAAATATATAGTTTTTTTTTTTCTTTTTTTAATAGTTAACTAAACTTTCTGCGTAAATATATTACATATTTTTTTTATGTTCACTGAAATGTGTATTAATAACAATTTTTTTCAATTTTTTTTTTCAATTTGAAAGTGTGACAGTGCATAAGAAATTTATTTATAATGTTTATTTACACTGTCTACATTTATGATATTTTAACATACGTTATGTATTGCAACGCTGATCGTTTCTCAAGAAATATAGCTTCGAATTCGGATTTTAGCAAACAGCTTTTTCTTTTTTTTTTGCTATTTTTGAAAAGCAAAGACTATACAAAATTCCAATGATAATATATGAAAGACTTTTTCAAATTTTAAATGATTATAGTTTCTCTAGAGATAGACCGAATAACCTTGAAATTTAAAAATCAATTTATTATTTTCTAATAATATAAAGTTTTGTTTAATTAAGAAAATTATGTTAACAAATTTTTAAACAGGACAATTTGAAGAAACGTTTATAAGTTTAATTTTACATTATAATTTCAAATATTTATTTTGGTAAAAACAACTTCTACCTGTATTTACTTATCCCATTGACATTAACTGATCTTAATGTCTAATACCGTCTTAGAAACCTGTGTTTAATAAATGCATCAATTTTTTTTCTGAATACCTATGTTAACTAAAGATAGACGGAAAGAATAAATTGATTTAATGAACACTGGTTTCAATCACAGTATCCAATATTGAGATCACTACACAAAAACTAGTATCGAAATTTCCTAAAACTTTCACAACTTGATTTAATAAAGAAACCCAGATTAGGCCTAAATCACTGACGCATTTCAAACTTTAATATAAAATCAATTACGTCGCGTACCAGAGTAATTTTGACATACAATGATTCTTACGAAAAACGTTTCGTTTCAGCAAACAAATAACAATAATAATAACTAGCGACAATCGCCCGCTAGCGGGTCAGTATATTCAAATGAATCAATAAAATTAATGAATCACTAACAGTAGCTTTTAGTGTTAAGAAAAGAAATTAATTTTTTTTTTTCATTTCTGATTGGGTAAAAAGTCGACCCGGGTCCCCACTGCCTTCGGCCGCGCTGTCCCGTGCGCGCTGTGCGTGCACAGCTTAAGGGGTACAAGTGCTGCGCGCGCGTATTCCTTCCCTGACCCTTCGTGCCCCCTAAAAAAATCATTTGTGATCGGGTAAAAACTCACACCGGGTCCCCACTGCGTTCGGTAGCGCAGACCCAATATACATGAACTGCGCGCACATATTCCTTCTCAAGTAAAATGTTTATTCTTAAGAAAAGAAAAATTAAAAAATAATTTCTCATCGGTTACAAAGTCGAACCTGGTCCCTACTGCTTTGGGCAGCCCAGTCCCTTGCGCGCTGCGCGCGCGTATTCCTTCTCTGACCCTTCGTGCCCCCTAAAAAAAATCATTTTTGATCGGGTAAAAACTCACACCGGGTCCCCACTGCCTTCGGCAGCGTAGACCCATGTGCGAACGTGTGTAGGTATACGCGCGCTGCGCGCACATATTCCTTCTCAAATCAAATTTTTATTCTTAAGAAAAGAAAAAAAATCACTTCTCGTCGGTTAAAAAGTCGGACCGAGTCCCCACTGCCTTCGTCAGCGCAATCCCGTGCGCGCATCTTGCGCACAAGTCAGAGGATACGTGCGCAGCGCACGCCTATTTCTTCCCCACATTTTCAGCCCTTCCTAATTAACCTACATATACCAATTTTGAATGGTCTAACTCAATTAGCTGAGATGCAAAACAAAACCTAATCAGGACACCTCAAAACATGTAAATCTGATGAAAACTTTCGATAATATAACAGAACTTTAAAATGTCTTTCGAATGATGTAAAAATAATTTAATCATAATCAGAAATTGAAATATTGATATTTGAAAATATTACATCGCGATCTGGCGGTAGAAATTTCTGTAATCTACTGTTCTATTCAAAATCAACAAAGCTTTCTAATGATGTATTACTTATGAAATTATTTTAATGAGTAGCTGAGATACAAAAGAAAACTGATTCAGGAAACCTCAAAACGTGTAAATCTGCTGAAAACTTTCGATAATATAAAAGAACTTTAAAATATATTTCGAATGATGTATTAAAAATAATTTAATTATAATCAGAAATTGAAATATTTATATTTGAAAATATTACAGCGCCATCTGGCGGTAGAAATTTCTGTAATCTACTGTTCGATACCAACTCAACAAAGCTTTCAAATGATGCATTATTTATGAAATTTTTTTAATTAGTAACTGAGAAAAAAAGATAACCCATTCAGGACACCTCAAAACATTTAAATCAGGAGAAATTTCGAAATATCGAATTTCTGTAATCGACTGTTCAATTCCAAATCAAGAAAGCTTTCAAATGATGTATTACTTATGAAATTATTTTAAATAGCAGCTGAGATACAAAAGAAAACCCATTCAGGACACCTCAAAACGTGTAAATCAGCTGAAATCTCGAATTCTACTTTCGATATTTTAATTAGTAGCTGAGATACAAAAGAAACCTTATTCAGGACAACTCCAACCGTGTAAATAAGCTGAAATCTCGAATCCCACTATTGAGATGCAAAAGAAAACCGAATCAGGGCACCTGAATACATGTAAATCGGGTGAAATCTCGAATTCCACTTTCGATAATGTAACCGTACTTTAAAATGTGTATCGAATTACGTATTAAAAATAATTTAAACATAATTAGAATCTGAAATATTGAAATTTTAAAATATTTCTGCGCCGTGACACCTCAAAACGTGTAAATCAGGTGAAATTTCGAATCCCATTACCTACGGTACTCGGTTAATAGAAGTAAATAGAAAAATAAATATTTTTACCTTAAGTGTATCTGTGTTGGTATAGAAACTGACATCCTCTTTCGACAGATGTAATGTAAAAAATTTAATTTGCAATTAAAATGTAAATATTTTGTTTATTGACCAAAATCGATGAAATCTGAACTGCAAGTTTGTTTTGTGGTGTTAAGATTGTATACCAAGTGTCGTGTGCGAATTAAAGAAAATAGAAATTTGCGATTTTTTATCCCACTTAAAATACATCTGATTATCAACTCAATCGGCCGCAGGTTTTTTTTTTTCGCTTTCCACCAGACGTCTTTCTTCCTTGAAGTGGTTGCCATGGTAACGACAAACGGCAACGAACACATTATACAATATTATTATGGAATGAAGGTCTCCTTATTAAAATGGTTTAATGCCTAAAATAAAAAAAAATTATAACTCATTCAGTTTTTGAAAATTTCTCTCAATCTTTTGGGAATTGAATTGTGGAAGCGAGATCTATGTAAAAAAAAAAAAAAAGATTTATCTGTAAACGATTTTGAGTTATAATATTTTTTGTGAAAAAATCGATGTTTCGTAAAATCTACAAATATGGATCGCTAATCCGTATTTTGTAAAAATGTTTATATGGTTCGAAAGAGGAATAAATGACCTTTTCAAATATACCAGTTCTTAAGAAATAGAACAGTTACTGGGTCGTAAATGGCGATTCAAAAAAGACGATCGAGAAAAAGAGAAATTTACGACCCTTTTTAAAACTCTTTTTAAAAATATAAAAAATCCGTATTTAAAAAAAAAAATGTACCGTAAGAATCTGAAATAAATGTTCTTTCTCTTCGTGCAGGTGTATTTTCGATATGTCGAACCGTTCAAACAAGATCGCTTTACAAAAACCTACGAAATTTTCTCTTTCTGCTTCTTCTTTTGAGGTAGGCTGTTCCGGAACAAAATGACAGTCACCTGCGATTTTGAATAGTTTTTTGATTACACATGGTTCGACATTTTATATAATATCTCCGCTAATTAGGGTCGCATCGTTTAGCAAATTAGATATCGTACATCTGCGATAAATTCTCCGTCCGACGGTACCTGTCCGAAGTCCGTGCGACCATTAGCAGCCGAGCCTTAGCTGCTTCAAGCCGTTTCTCACAGACAGACACACACACACACGTGCGCGCGCGCGCGTACAGATTTTAATACTATAAGAGACTAGCGAGCTTCGCCCGCTAGCGGGTCAGTATTTTCAAATGAATCACTAAAATTAATGAATCACTAACAGAAACTTTTAGTGTTAAGAAAAGAAATTTAAAAAAAAAATCATTTCTAATTGGGTAAAAAGTCGGGCTGGGTCCCCACTGCCTTCGGCAGCGTCGTCGCGTGCGCACAACTTAAGGGATACACGCGCTGCGCTCGCGTATTCTTTCCCTCACCCTACGTGCCCCCTAAAAAAAATCATTTCTGATCGGGTAAAAACTCGCACCGGGTTCGAAGAGGATTAAATGGCCTTTCTTTATATACCAGCTGTTAAGAAATGGAAGGGTTACTCGGTCGTACAGGGCGTTTCAAAAAAGACGACCGCGAAAAAGAGAATTTTTCGACCCTTTATAAAACTTTTTTTAAAAATATAAAAAATCCGTATTTAAAAAAAAAAAAATTGTACCGTAAGAATCGGTAATAAATACACTTTCTGCTGTTTGAGGTGTATTTCGATATCTCGAACCGTTGGAGCAGGATCGCTTTACAAAAAACCACGAAATTTCCTCTTTCTAGTTCTTCTTTCGAGGTAAGCGGTCCTGGTCGAAAATGGCGGTCGCGTGCCATTTCGAATCGTTTTTTCGTTAGACAATGGTCGACATTTTAATTAATATCTCCGCTAATTAGGGTCGCATCGTTTAGCAAATTAGATAACACATATCTGCGATAAATTTTCTGTCCGACGGTACCTGTTCGAAGTCCGTGCGACCGTTAGAGGCGGAGTCTTTGCGGTTTCAAGCCGTTTCTCACAGACAGACAGACACACACACACGCGCGTACAGATTTTAATAATATAAGAGATAATAGTTGCAAATTTTACTTTTAGATGTCGCTGCTTGTCATCATGTTTGATTGTGTAGCATTTTTTGCAGTTTGTTGCTGCCGCTCCGATTTCTAATACATAATCTATTTTGATTTCTTCCTCTGATTAAGTGTAGGACAATTTGTATGTTTCATTGAAGATACAAATAATGCATGTAACCCAGTTATTATATTTTTAATTAATGTTACCAAACTCACAGATTCAACTGAACCACCATTTCAAGATGGTTCGATCTATAAGCAGCACAAATATTAAAGTAATGAGTATTTTCCAAAATATATTTTATTTAATTCCTGCATTCACTTTATGATATATTTCTATTGTTACTTTTAAGTTATTGTGCTATCTAAGAGCAAATTTCAAAATAAGTATTCTGTTTGTTTATAGAGTTATATTGGTTTCAAAATTAAAAAATGAAAAATCATTTTTATTTTTATTTTTTATCTAACAGTACAATTTATGTAAAATATTTTTCGAATTTTTCAAGTTAATTGGGGTAAAATTTGAAAAAAGTAAGATTTGTCTGAATACATTACAAATGAATTTGGTGAACTCGATTTCTGAAAAACTAATGCACCGATATTATTGAAACTTTGCAAGAAAACCTAGACCCACAGAATAAATTTTTATTATTTTTTTTATATTGAAAACCTTATAAAATATTGTTTTAATGTTGCTCTTTCCTATACTGAAAATTTTGAATAAAAAATTTATTTATTATACAGGGTTATTACGAAAGAATCATTGAGTTTCTGAAGCGTTTATTTCGGAACATAATTGTGTTAGAACAATGAGTTATACATGAAAATATACTGAAAGCATCCAAGGTGGACGTCCACACTATAGACGTTGTTTGTAGGTTGTTGATTTCTTGGGACTACGGATGAAACTCTCTCTAACTCTGTTCACTGTTTCTTCAGTAACGCTTGGTCGGCCGGAACTTTTGCCTTAACAGAAACAACCGGTTTTTTTGAACTGTCGATACCAGCGCAAAATGCTTTGTTGGGTTGGTGGTATGCATATGTATGCCCGCCAGAATGCTCTCTGAGCAGCTATGAGCGATTCACACTTTGAAAATTCTAGTACACAAAACGCTTTCTGCTGTCCAGTCACCATTTTGAATATCACGTTCGCGCAGAAACCATGGCAACCACACGCACACTGCACATACGCAGCGTGAAATTGTAGTTAACGTCCTCTCGTTTGCGTTCTCATGGAAACATATACGTTTCCAAGTTCGGACGTAGTGATTTATCAAAACCCGTTATTTCATTTGTAATAACCTGGTATATTTAAAAAATAAATAAATAGAGGAAATAGTGATTTTATTTTATTTGTTCGAGACCTTTGTAAATCATTAAAAAAAGCCTTTCATGTAACGAACATCTTCGTGTCCTTCATCATACGAACAGCGAGTGACACGCTGCTCGTAACCAAACTCTACAGGTAACACTACGCTGAAAAAAAAATCGAGCCCTGATACCATTCTTACTGATTCGCATGAAAAATAACCATCCTGAATCCGAATATGACTCCCATTTTGCCCAGTTACCCACCGTTTTCTCGGGACATCTTTTTTTTCCCCTGTTCGGTAATTTTATAGCCATGAATTTGATTTGGAGAATGAAAAATAATCAATTTAACACTTCAAAACAATATATATATATATATATATATATATATGAGTAATTCTCTGAAAAGTGGTCATTTCATGTCCCAGTAGTCTTGAGGGCATATTTTTAAAAGCACAAAAACAAAAAGCAGTCCAAACTATCAATATTAATTGGTTTTGCATATAAACTGTTATTCTTTGGTTATTGGAATTCAAATATAATTTTAAAATATTTTTTGAAATGCAAAATATCATTCCCTCACTGTGTCTCCACTCCCACATGTAAGTAAATAAAATGGTTTCTATGGTATTAAAGCATCTATATTCAGATTATTTGAAGTGAAAATTTGAAAATTTATTAAACATACTTTAATAAATATTTATCCATTATACTACATTTATATACTATGCAATGAAAGAAATTAGAACACTTATTATTGTTGTCCCTGGTAATAGATATCATTCCCTCATCAAACTGTAATTATACCCCTACTTACTCCATTAATGGCAGCACGTACTTTATATAAGTCAAACTTAATTTATATAGAAGCAAAGTAAAGAAAACATTTCGTGCTCTGTTGGAAACATTTTACAATGAATAGCATATGGCTCTCAAATGTTAGATTGAAATACAGTATTTTTATTATATGTCATTCCCTCACTCATTATAAAGTTAACTAAAAGAAATCAAAATTCCTTTTTTATGCTATTATATTAATAAAAATATGTTTTAATAAATGTTTAATGCTTGAAAATATAGCTAAACTTAATCATATTTTTATAAAGTAGTTTCTAGAAGAAATTTGTCATTCCCTCACAATCATTCCCTCATTTTTCTTATTAATAAAAATAATTACTATTTCAAAAATTATCAGATACAGCTTGGATAATATAATTTTTTATTAACTGTGTATGTATTTTTATTGTTTTTATTAACGTGTATATGCACAAAATTAAAAAGAAAAATTGGAGCAATTTTATTTGAGCTAACTTTTCTTTTAAAAAAAAGCCCACTTTTCAGAGAATGACCCATATATATATATATATGAATTTATATACTTTAATAAATAAATTAATAATAGATAAAAAAATATACGAAATGTAATACGTAATTTCAGTGGCAAATCTCCCCCCCCCCTAATTTTTCCCCTTGCTGCATATGTTCATATTTTAGAATTTCTCGACTCTGCAACGCCTCAGAAGATATTTGACAGTTAAAAAAAAAAAAAAAAAAAAAAAAAAAAAAAAATCCTCTCCCCCCCCCCTAAAAATCAAATTTATAACCATAAAATTATTGGAAATTGATACAAATAGGGGGCCGTCAATATAAAACGGTGGGTGATAGGGCAAAATGGACGTCATATTCGGATTCAGGAGGTCATTTTACATAAGAATTTCCAAAAATATTGTTGGGGGGCAATTTTCATGCAGAAAAGTGTAATTAAAGGGTATTAATAAGTAACAGAGATATTGGTGTTCGAATTTAAAACTTTTTATTTATTTACTTATTTATTTTTAGAATTATTGTGACACCATTCAATATATCTACTTCATTTTCTAATTATTTTCCCTACTAAACTCGCGCTGTTGATTTATTTATTTAAATTGCATTTTCTAATCGTTGGCACATGCACATTTTTCTTTCTCTAGAATTCATTTTTTTTTTCTTTTTTAACGATTTGAAAAATAACATTGCGTTTCTATATAAAATAGATTAAATTAGAATTTTTATTAGTTTATTCAAATCCTATTTTATTGTATAACGTAGTAACATGGAGCGTATCAAGCAGTTTATAATGGACAAAATAGCTGATAATAATATTGGTAAAATGGTTATGATTGGACATTGCTGGTACCAAAATAATTTGCTTTCTTTATCGTAAATCCTTTTTAATAAATATTAGTAAATTTTTTCTGAATGAATTTATATAGGGAAATGCAGAAGAAAATTTTGTGGTGGCCACAAACAACTAACTTTTAATAGCCACGTGGGAGTGGATATCTTCAGGTCTATTTCAGTAGAATTTTACAAAGATTTTCGTCTACATTCTTTTTTGCAAGCAATCTGAAATACAATTTAAAGAAATAAATTAACAACACGCGTTTGGTGTGTGTGTGTGTGGAGGGGGGGGGGGTCAAATAACTATATTGAATGACATCGCAGTATTGGAAAGAAAATTGGTCCAACTTCGAATGCAAATACCTCCGTTCTGAAGTAACGTTTATCGATACAAATTGATAGGAATATATATTGTCGTCCCCATTATCTACCTGTAAAGATTGGTTACGATTGGCGTATGAGTATCCCTTGTAAGAAATAGTGTTGTACAAACCACATTCTCACGCGCCAATTTTTTGGTTCAAAAGGTATCAACAATTTTTGGGGCACCCTGTATTTTATTTTATTTATTTTTTAATTTTTTTTTTCCTAAACTACTAAATAAAATTGTTTGATTTTCAAATAGAAGGTTGTAAACTTTCAAGCTAAAATAATGATATAGAAAATATTCCATATACTTGAACGAAAATATAGGAACATCAAAAATAAATAAAAATAATAAAATAAAATAAAATAAAATAAAATAACTGTTTCTCGCATAAAAAAAATAATAATAAGCTGAAAAAAAATATTACAAAAATAAAATAGTCGATTTTTTTTTTTTTTTTTTTTTTTTTTTTTTTTGCAGGTATTTCAAAGCCTAAAATAACGTAAAAGCACTTCTAAGTATTTTGTTCGTATCAAACGCCTGTCAAGCAACAAAAGAAGGGAAGTAATATTTTTTTTTTCTTCTTTTATGATATCCGCTTTTTGATAAGCCGACTTCACCATCTTTTAAAATTTCTTATCAATTTCGAATTCGAAAGAAAAAAAGTATATATGAGATAGCCATTATTCATGTGAAATGATTGATTATGATTCATCTCAATGTAAGAAGTTCTTTATCGTACTTTAAACTTTTAATATTCGTGTTTACGAAATAAATTTATGAATTTCCTTTTTTAGAAATCTGTGTGCTATTTTCAAAGAGATTGATATAAATGATAAGGATATGCTTATATATTTGAAGAATGTTTTTTGAAGGGAATTGATTGAAGTCATGTATTTTATACACTTTACCAAATTACATAGGTATTAGATTTGTGTAATTTTGTTTCGTGAATCTATTGGAATGAATTTTTTTTTTATATAAATTTAAACAGATCTCCATCAAATCAAGTATATTTTCAATGTTTAATGCAAAACTTTGAATAGTAATTTATTGGGTTACTTAGGGATAATTGAATTCTTGTCTGATTTTCATACTGTACATTTACCAGAATAATGTAAAATTGCAAAAACAATCCTTTAAAGATATTATCTAACATTTTATGAGCGAATGCTAGCAAAATTTATTAAAAAAGGAAGAAAGAAAAGTAACTTAAAATTTAATAATATTGTCGAAATTATAAAAAAATAAAATAGTAATAATAATAATAATAATAATAACAGACTAATTGAAAATCCAATAATAGTGTCGAAAGAATTTTTATAAATTATATATATATATATATATATATATATATATATATATATATATTCTCCTTTTTTCAAAAATAAATAAATAAATAAATAAATAAATAAATAAATAATTGAATTACGATTTTATTATATTTTAGATATATTATACAGATTATTAATAATTACAATATTATATTATTATGAAAATTTTCGTACGTATAAAATGTAATAATTTCATTACATTTGAAAATACTTGTACCAATTACAAAAAAAAGAATTAAAAAAATAAATTATGAAAGGCTTGAACTTAAACAAGATTTTAAGCTTTACAAAATACAAGGAATTAAATAAGTAATGAAGCTTTATTATAATTTTTAATTCTAGTTGATATAAAATTTAGTATTGCTTACCTCAAAAAAAGTCTTTAAAGTGCCCTGATGTGTGAAGGAGTCTCTTTACATATATTGGCTTTAATTGCTTTTTCAAATAATTTAATATTTAAATATTACATTTCAAATACATAATATTTCTATTGAAATATATAACCAAATCCTAAATTATGTTTATATTTAAACGCATTTCTCTCTCTATAAATAACTATCTTAATTTCAATAATATTTAATCAGTTAATCTTTTAAATAAATCATTTGAAAATCAAAACCCATTCTTTAAAAAGTAATAATCATTCTTTACAGTATCTAAACATATTATTTATTAAATAAAATACTCTTTCAGAATTTCTAACTTCTAAAACTAAATAATTTTATTTAAAAAAAAATTAATTAATTAATTAATTAAATTAAATTAAACTGTTCTCATTTTTTAGCCATTGTGTATTCTATAAATTACAATATAATATTCTTTTAACCCTTTAACGTTCACTACTTAATTTATTTTAAAAATTACTAAACTAATTTAAAAAATGGCTTTTAGACACATAGCTGATCATAAATATTTAAAAAAAAAAAAAAAAAATAGCATTTTTCCTTTTTGGGAAATTTTTGGTTTGAACATCTATATGTTAACCTTATTAAATTCAAACAATATTTAATTTAATAAATAAAACACTTTGTAAGTAAACATTATCGACTACAAAAACTCGTAAAAATTGTTTCAGGGGAAAATAATTGTCCAGCTCTTCATTAAATGAAAAAAAAAAAAAAAAAAAAAAAAAAAACTAGACATGAATGCATCATGAAACCAGCAATTCGCACTCGCGCACACAAAGAAACTTCAAGTGACTTATGCATTTAGCTTCCTTTGAAGCATTGTTTGTTAAATTTTGGAATAGTGCTTCTATCTACCGAACAGAAAAGGAACAAAAGTTTAAAAACTGATTAAAAGTAGGAGGAAATGTTAAAAAAAAAAAAAAAAAAAAAAAAAAAAATGCTACATAAAAATTGTTAAATGATGTCAAATGTTTGGTTTCCCTGCGAAACCAATGAACGTTAAAGGGTTAAAGCAAAAGAACTTCATATGCAGTACTATAGATTGCACTTACAGTCATATCAGTACAGCAACTCGGAAATTGAAATAGCCACAAAACATCTTCAGTTAAAGCACGCCAATTTTTTAAATAGCTCGAAAAGACGTTTCTTCATATGAGATTTCAATCATTAGAAGATAAAAATGTTATAAGGATACGAATCAGTCAGATAGCAAAATTCAGTACCCGCCTGCTTATTTTCACTAAACAAAAACTCGTTTACTAAGGCTTCTGTATGACAAGATTCATTCTCCTGAGGCAACACTTAGATAATTTTGACCTGACTTTTAATAAAACATTGTCTCTTTAGACCTGCTGAGGTTTCATTGTACTGTACGGAATTCATAGAAAAATCTGACTGCATATTGTTGCTAAAAATTAATATCACTCATTTTTAAAACACACAATAAATAAGGTTTCACGAAAAATATTGCTAAATATATTCAAATAACTACAGCGAATTTAAATGGCAAACGCAGGTATTTTACATTTTCACTTCCATATCTTGAATTTCTGCTTTCCGAGTGTTTTCAGATGAAACGCTGCGTTGCCATTTTCATTACTTAATTTACAGACCTTGTGTAATTTGAATTCAATATTTAACACTACTTTATATGTGTATAATAACATTGAAAAAAAAAATAATAACATACATGTAAAAGCAATAATGATTTAAGCAGTTTAATTATGTATAAAATAAAAACAAGGTGATATTGCACATTATATCTTTATATCAAAATATTTTTCTAAAATATTATTTCAAAAATCTTTGTTAAGAAAGCATGTTAATTACTAAATAAATCATTAACGCGTGAGTCGCTGTCTCTTGGTAACGCTGGGGTTAAGAAAGTATATTAGTCATATATTATTTAATAGTGTGAAGAAACGAAAGTGACTATAATTAATAATTCTTAAATGATTCCACCAAATATTTATTGCTACAATAAGTTAAACATTATTGTTTAAGTCGTATTTATTATTAATAATCACTGAAATTTTATTACATGAAGATAATACATTATTGAACTGAAATGTACTGATATTGGTCGAGTGTTTTTGTATCAACATCTTTTAAATAATTAATTTAATATTTAAATTTAATGAATAAAGAATACTTTGTTGTGCAGTAGTTTGTTTTATTTATAACTTCGTAGTTTAAGTGAAATTCATTTAAAAACACTTACTTTGATATGTGTAGAAGGAAATAACTATGTTCTTCTTCTAAAGGCATTCATTAAAACATGTATGTTCTATTTTAAGCATTTAAATTATGATATTGTTTGTTCATTATTCTTTGAAATTCTGCACTTTTAAGTTAAGAATATCAGCCTCATTATGTAAATTACAAGGATTTACCACAAAATGGTGTCATCCTGATCAGTAGGAAAAAAATGGAGCTTAAAAAAAGAATTTTAATTAAATAGAGTTTAATCAAATGCAGTTTGATATTTAAAATATAAGTCATATGATCTGAGATTAAAATATGTGTTATATCATGATAAAAAATGAATAGTTTTCTGTGACTAATTATAATAAAATCTTGCTTGAAATAGTTTGGATTAGTAAAAAAAGTATTCGATAAAAATTTATTTTTTCATTTTTTTTACTTATTAATTTAAATATATTGTAAATATTTTTGAAATATATTATGACACAATTTGTAATGTATGTATTGTCCAGTCTCTAGATATTATTATAAATTTAATTTTGGATATTATTAAGTAGTTAATAATGTATATATATATATATATATATATATATATATATATATACATATATTTGATTAAACAAGTTTAATCTGTAGTACACTGTCTTTCATTTGTCTTAGTAAAATATTTATTTATTTGGTTGTTTTTTTTATCGAAATAATAAGCAAAAAATAAATAAATAAATAATAATAATAATAGTTTATAATGGCAACCGACGTTACGTCGATCATAAATTTTAAATTTTGAATTTAAAATACAAAAGGAAATGTTTATATTACTTGAATTGATAATACAAAAGGAAATGTTTAAATTACTTGAATTGATTTTTACAGAAAATTGTATATCTTAATTCCAATGCAAATATTTAGTAAACCAGTTAACAATGTTAATAGTATTTTCACTGTAAACGAAAACGTCTAAAATTCAGTTAAAAAAGTGTCTCAGACAATTGGTCATTTTTTAAGCGAAAAAAAAAAAAAAAAAAAAAGCTTACTTTTTGAGATACCGTTTTGCATTTGAAATTAAGACATTGCTAATATGTCTTAAAATACCACCATGTTTTTTAGGCTTAAACACACCGTCATGTTAGGCTTAAAAACAGCGCTATTTTTAAGGCATTTTTAACAAATAACTAAATAAATAAAGGTGGTCTGTGATTCTGTTTTTCTGTTAAAAATAGATTTTAGAATTTTCTAGAGTATAAATAAATTAGCAAGAAATTTTAAAAGAAAAGTTTCCTTTACCCGAGAGCTAATTTGAACCCAGACCGGACATGCAGTCTGAATGCTGGTGTTGGAGTTTAGCGTCTTTCCCAATCCTGCCACGGCAGAACACAACATGACATTATAAAATATACTACAGTTTTATCTTTTAAGCTGGATTGGCACCTTTGGCTTTGCATTACTGTATGTTTCATAGAATAGCTTATATTTCCGTTTAATGTTTATAAATTGAATTATATTACGTAGGTTAGATCAATAAAATCTATATTTAGGCAATAAGTATTATGTTTATATATATATATATATATATATATTTTTTTTTTACACATTTAAAATCTTTAAGTTGCCTTTTTTCGGTCTGCATTTTTCATGAATTTGTGATTTTCAAGATGCTAAACTTCTACAGATAATTAATGAAAAACTTAGTAATTTTTTTAATGTTTTAAACAGCCTACTTAAAAAAATTGGTGATGAATATTTTGAAATTTATTTATTAGTTTTTGAGGCAAAAGAAATAAAAAAAAGTACATGACTATGTTAAAAAAAAAAAAAAAAAAAAAACGTTTTATTCCTATTTTTAATATTTTTTCTTTAAATATATTACAATATCATTTCCCCAATTCTTTAAGTATCATCTATTAAACAACCCCCCTTTCACCCACCCACCCAAAATACACACACACACACACACACACACACATATATATATATATATATATATATATACATATATATATATATATATATATATATATAAAGTCTTTTCTTAAATATATGTTGAAGTTATATCATTTTGAAAATACGAAACTGAGAAAACGCAGTTTAAAGAGATGTAAAAATATATAAAAATCGGAAATCGTTGCCTTAAAATGTATATATTTTATTGAATAAACCTAACAGAATTTAATTTCTAAATGTTATAAACATGTGAAAATTTCAACCCTGGATGTTTGAATAATATGATTTTCAGAAAAATCTCTTAAGTAAAATCATTTACTAAAAGTTTTCAGTTTTCAGTTTTTTTTTTTCCCCTCAAATAAAACAGATTTAAATCTTTGATAATTTCATCATAATTTTAATTTTAGAAAATAACTTTTTTCGCTGAGAAGTTAAAAATTATTTCAAATAAATAAAATTATTATTTTTCGTGTTATTCTTTTTAAAACTTCATCTAAATATAACGATCAATAGATGGCGCCACTACTCTTCACTTAAATAGCGAATGGTGCAATACGAAATGTTTTATTTTAAGATATTTTGAATGTCATATATAAGACATCTCCCTGTATTAAGACATTTTATATTAGTTCATTTCCACCACCAGTTTATTAAGATAGAAAAGCGTCTTAAATAAAGATGTCTGTTATGTCTAATTTGTATATTTAGATATTTACGTGTCTTCAATACTTTTTCTGATTTTTTTTTTTTTTTTTTTTTTTGTTTTTTTTTTTTTTTTTTTTTTGTCTTACTTTAAGATTGCTTTATTTGCAGTGTTGATAACAAACTCAATTAATAACTTTAGAAAATTATACGGTAGACTAAATAATTGACAAAATAACTATTTCCACTTTGTTTTTACCTTTCATACAGAAAAATGAACAATGTTTCTGATAATTTCAGAGCTAGCTTTATATCTTAGCTCTGTTAAAGTATTCATTATATATTTAGAAAGATAAGAAAGAAAGAATAGATTATTTTTAACCATTTTTCTTTTTCTTTTAGGCATGAAATATTTACATATTGTGGATCTTTCAAAACAGCAAAGAAATCCGTTTATATATTTTTTCAACTGACAGTACTTAGGCGATGAAACATATGAAATACATGAAGAAAGGAGAAGATATAGTAATTTTTTTTATCATACATTGAATTTCTTAAATATAATAGGGTATCAAAATGATACTTATGCACATTAAATAAGTTTATAGAAATTTATTGATAAACCACTTTTAGTTAAACAAACTTTTATTGTAAGCGACAAAAGTTGTACCATGTTTACAGTACGGTAGAATATGAAAATGATTAATATTTCACAGCAAATGTTTATCATAGGAAACTAAAATGCATCTAAAAGTGCTAAATAAAAGTTGCATGGAAGACTGTATTTTATTTTATTTTATTTTATTTTATTTTATTTCGTAAAACTTTTTTACCTAAAAAGTTTCAGTCTGTTTCTCATAAAAATTACGGGTGCCCATGAATCATGTTCATTGAGTATGACGGTGTAATAATTGTTAAAAATAATATTATCTAAAACACCATCATATTGTTTGCATTCGCAATAACAAAGATAATTGCAGTTCGTCACTTTTTTAGAAGTAAAAGAAATGAGAAAAAAATGTGTTAAATGACAAATATATATATATATATATACCATACCATTAACAAAAACGAAAAAGTTACTTTGAATGAGTTATATAAGACCCGCCCCAATATTTTGGAAGCAAAAACAGTGTTAAAACAGAAAATTTTTGATTTTCCAATTATAGTTTATTTTATAATTACTTTAGTTTATTTCGATTTAAAGGTATATCATAATTGCATATTTTGTTTCATAACAATATTTTATTTTACAGCACTACCATAAAACTATTAATTTCTTTAAAGTGTACAAAAATATTGATCATATACCGACTTTTTTAATATGTTTATAACTTTAGAATTTATGCAAATATTAATATTTTATAACGTGTTCCATATTTTATTTTTATTTTACGTTTATTTTTATATTGTTAATTGGAATTATTCATATTTTGTATTTTCTTTTATAAAAGTCATTTTGTTTATAAAGATCTTTAAACATTATATTATATACTACATAAACATTATATAAACATTATTATATTTTAAAACGATTATTTTATTTCTTTTTTTAAAGCTCAAATATTTTTCTGCTATAGTATAAAAAGTATTTAGCGTAATTTCATGGTAATTTTTTCTTTTTTAGTTTAATATTTAAAAGCTTGAAACATTTATCGTAAACTAGGTTGTTTCAGTTTGCATATAACTTTTAACCCTTCCAAAGGCAAAGTGATAACGCCTATTTAAAATCAAAAGCCACCAAAATTTAAAGAAAATAAATGAATTATTACGGCTAAATCACAAATATTAATATCATATAAAAAATTACTGTGATGTATTTTTGCTTTTGGAAATTAAAATAAAGCTGTATAAAAAGTATCCCACCTCCCAAAAATGGCTAAATAAGCAGATAAATTACAATAACACTGTAATTTTGTAAAATAACCAATAACATAAAAAAAAAAAAAAAAAAAAAAAAAGATGCTTATTTCTTAAACTAGTATTCACACTAGCGCATTAGTTGCGTTTTATTTTTTCAAGTGTATTTTGTTTTTCTCTCGTATGAAATATATTCACAGTTTTTATTTTAATGAATGCTCATAAATTAATTTGACGTTACTATGTATATATATATATTTAAAAAAAAAAAAAAAAAAAAAAAAAAAAAAAAAAAAAAACAGATATTTTGAATGGTATAATTTTAAAGGATTATCGTTTACTTCAATTTAAATTTAAATACATTATTTTCATCCTTTTGAGAAAGCGAATATATTTCGGCATGCACATCGCAGCCCTCCTGAACGCTAATATGATGACTCAACTTGCCGGCACTTCCAAGGTAAACATTCTAATCCCTCGTAGTCGGTCCATTTCATTTTACTTCTTTAAGTTTAAGAACTGTTGCTAATCGTCGGGTATTAAGCTGTGTTCACGGTCATAATTAGCGGAATTTGTGGTTAGGATTTCTATGGCTTCGCGTTTTAAGGCAAATTTGTGGTTGTTACCCATAACAATAATCCCATTGACCTTAACACCATCAATATTCAAAAAATAGTCCCCTATAACAACCACAAATTTTCCTTAAAACGCGAAATCCTAACCACAAATTCCGCTATTAACGACCGTGAACACTGTTTAATACCCGACGATTGGCAACAAAATTTAAACTTCAAGAAGGGAAATGAAGTGGACCGACTACGAAGAATTGAGTGTTTACCTTGGAAGTGCCGGAAATGGAGTCATTATATTAGCGCTGAGAAGGACTGCGATGTGCATGCCGAAATATATTTGCTTTATCAAAATGATGTAAATAAGATATTTAAACTTAAATTACATATATATTTTGAATTCTATCATTTAGTTAAAAATCATAATCTGATTTCTTTACTTGAATTTTAAAAGAAATAATTCTATGTTTTTAAAAATATTCAACATCATTAAGAAAAAAAAAAAAAAAAAAAAAAAAGAAAGAATACATTAAACAAAGCCTTAATTGAAAAAAAAAAAAAAAAAAAAATGTCGACTTATATCGAAAGTCGACACTGCTTTTTTATACAGTGTGTCTGATTAAAATGCATATGCTTTGGAGTTACATAAAGCCACTGTGTATACGGAGGCCCTTAATTTATTTATCGAGTTTTTTTCTTTATAAATTAAAATATTTTATGAAAAGATACATAGTATCGATATCTCTTGCGAACTTTACAATTATTTTTTGTTAACTGTAATGTTTAAAGATGACATTAACCAATTAAACGATTGCTGTTGAAAGGCATTTACACTAATTTTTGTGTATGATACAAATAGGTAACGATATGCGATATATATATATATTTTTTTTTTAAATGAGCATTTTTTTCCAAGTTTGAACATTTACGTGGTTTTAAATAAAGATACTAAAATTGTGTAGAATTCTTGCTTTATCAGATCTGTATATATTAAATGACAGTGGCCATTCCTTCTATCATGATAACATATTTCTTTCTTTCTTTTTTTTTAACCAGCTAGCAATGCTACGTTTGTTTATACTTTTTAATTTCTTCTTCTTCTTTTTTATCATTTCTTTTCTTTCACTTATATAAATTTATACAATCTTTGGTGTAGACTACTACATTCATTTGAGTACATCGCAATTGAAAAAAAAAAAAAGATTATCCTTCTTAAATGGATTTCTTTCGTAAAATATTTTTTATACAAAAAAAAAAAAAAAAATGAAAATGAAAATTATTGAACAAAAAATTGTTTTGAAAGATATATCTTTTAACTAATATTTTCTTATTTTGGATTATATAAGTTTTTTTTTTTTTTTTTTTTTTTTTTTTTGACAAAAGGAAAAAAGTAGAAATATACTTGTCGTATGCTTTTTTTAAAGATATTTAAGAAAAAAATAAATCATTAAGTATTACAAAAAATAGTAATGATTAAAAAAAAAAAAAAAAAAAAAAAAAAAAAAAATCAGAAATTTTTAAAAATGTCCTAGAAGAATTATTTTTTCAAAAGTTTCAATAATTAATGAAGCATAAAACACACGATGATTATGTATATTTTTCGTGTTTTATGTATATATATATATAATATGTATATTATTTTTTTAATACTTTAAAATGTAGTGAGTTAGGTAAACAACATTGCATTTAATATTAAAAGTTCCGTTTAAAGCAATTTTATATTTTTTAGACTGCGTAAAATCCATATTGTAAAAATATATTTTTATGTAAATTTGTTGTTTTACATATTATTTAATAATATTTGTACTAAATTAGAAGGGAACATAAATAAATTCCCTCGATCATAACAAAGTAAGCAGATATTATATTTTTATATTTTCATCAATGGAGGGGAGGTAGAATAGTTGCATAAAATATGCCTAGACATTCAACATGTATGTAAATTTCATGAATAAGGACTGGTAATGTTCCGAATTAAAAATGTTCATGCATTGGATTAGCCTCATTAAAATGTTCTAAAGTATACTTTTAGTTAAGTTCTGCCTCTTTTACTTATACTAAGATTTTTTTTCCTTTATTACATATTTAAAATCTGAATTTAATATAATGTTAAAAATTCTCAATATGTAGCAGTTATTATTTTTTGAATCAATTTTATTAGACTTTTTAACTGTGTTAATATTTAAGATATTAAATATATATATATCTGTACATATATAATCTACTAATTTAACTCGATTCAACTTTTCTGATTAAAAAAAAAAAATGGCTTATTCGGTAAAAAGTATAAATTATTATTCAGATATCGTTTGATTATAAGGAAAAGTTTAAATATTTATTTGTACAGTGTCAATAAATTATTTTAGTAAATTTTACAATAATATATTTTCTTTAACTTTTAAATTTATGTAAGTTGCCGATTTTTTTTTGTAATGAATATAATATTTTATATTTTATAGTGATATTAAAATTAATGTATACATAATTCAGAAATTTAAAGCGTTATAAAATTTAGCTATTAATAAATACATAATTAAAATCAAAAAACACTGAAATAAAATTTATTTTAATCCAATTTAAATGTTAGCACTCGTGTTTTTCTTTTGATTTTTATTTACTTTGTTTTAATTAAATGAACAAATACATTTTCAAAGAATAATTTTAAATTAAATAATTAGGCTAATGTTTACTGATTAGGACCATTACGCTTAACCCTACAAGGTTAGAACTTTTTTCAAGAAAAAAATTCAATAAATTATCTTTAATAGGAAATACATGTGCTGTGGAAAAAATAAATTAACTACTGTATAAAAAAGGATGAAATTATAAGATTTTTTAATTTATGTATATATCTTCAAATTAGTAAAATATTGTCTTTAATTAATGATAAAAATTATAAATTTTTCATAACCTGGTATGTTGTAGGAAAAACTATCCAGCACAAAAATTTCTTCTTTATAATTCTAATATATAAAGTGATCGGAAAACTAAGTTATACATGAAAAAATCCTAATAACAGCCTATGCATGCAATTATGCACTCTATCTGAGTATGCAGTCAATTTGTATCAGCAGAGATTTTCTAAAAACATCTCACGTTAGATGTTTAATGCACACGCAATAGAAGCTTAAATAAAGCCTACTCGTAAAGAAAATTGTAACATAGCAATAAATTTTTAAGCCGATGTGCCATAGTTTCCAACCAGAATCGGCTGCTGAAATTTTTAGTCTTTATAGAAGAAAGTGAAAAGAACGATTGTATTGTTTATCTATAGGAATAAAGAGAAGTGTTTGTGTGTCTGTGTCTGTGTGTGTGTCTGTCTGCGCTCTGGTGCTCACACTAATGATCGCAGAGCTTCCAAATTTGGCATATAGGTACCTGGGACCCTGCAGGTGTGCACCTCATCGAGATTTTTTCGAATTTCGAAATTGAATGTTTTAAATTAATGTTTTTCCGATTTTAAATATTGGCTTCTTTGTTTCATTTTTCATAGATTTATTCTTTTGCTTCAATCGTCTGCGTATCTTAGCAACTGCTATTACGCAACTTATTTTTATTTAATGCATTCATTTGAAGGCGATTTTTTATTTTTTTAATTTGTTATATTTATTGAAAATAAAATCGTAATGCAGTAGAAAAAATTAAGTATGATTAGTTTTAAATTCAAAAACGTATTTATAACAGTTATGTTTAATTTTTTATAGTAGAACAACTTCTTATTTTTCATTTTTTAATTAATTCTTTTAAAAGAAAAAAAAAAGTTATTTTTTTTTTTTTTTACAGTATTTATTGGGAAAAATGGTAGTATATACATAGTAAAAAGGATTAAATTGATTAAAATTTATTTGTTTATATATATATATATATATATATTAATCTACTTTTTATTTTATATAATTTTATTACATTGGTCGGAATCAAATCTTAATATAGTGTAAATAGCATGGGCTATAAAATACATGGTTCAAAACTAAAATATTTAATAGATGCTGAGATACAGTCATCTTTAAAATCGCAGTTCTTAAATAGTAGCAGATCCCCCATGTCGTAGATAAATGTCCAGATTGAAGCGCCCGGGAAAGATCTTTCTGCAGACAAGGGAAACCTAGACCTGATGCAGAGCGGGCGGGAAAAGAGCTGCCGTAGACAGAGGGTACCAGAAGCGGGGTTTGGAGCAATTTCAGTTGCTTTTTTTTTTCTTTTTTTTTTAGTTTTGTCTAGAATGTGGTATAAAAAAAATATATTAATTCAATTCTTTCGAAAATTCATTTAAATATAGTACCAGCGAAGCAGGCGTAGCCTGCTAGTCTATAAATAAAGAGACGTGTCTCTGTGTGTGTCTGTCTGCGCTCTGGTGCTCACACTTCACAGAGAAACTTCACAGAGACTTCACAAAATTGATCACGGAGCTTCCAAATTTGGCATATAGGTACCTGCAGGTATGCACCTCTTAAAGAGTTTTTCGAATTTCGAATTTGAAGTTTTTTAATTAATGTTTTTTCGATTTTAATTATTGGCTTTAATGCTTCATTTTTCATAAATTTCATTCTTTGATTGTAATCGTCTGCGTATCTTAGCAACGGTTATTTCACTATTTATTTTCTATTTAATACATTCATTTGAAGGCGAAATTCTTTTTTTTTTTTTTTTTTTTTTTTTTAATATGTATATTTATTGAAAATCAAATGGTAATGCAATATAAATAAATTGTTATGTTTATGTATAATTTTTATTGTATAACAACTTTTTATTTTTAATTTTAAATTAACTGGTGAAATAAAAATGGTGGTATATAGTGGAAAAAGATTAAACTGATTAAAATTTATTTGCTTTTCATGTATTTAATTCCTTTTAAAAGAAAATCTACTTTTTACTTTATTTTGTTATACTGGTCGGAATCAAATCGTAATACAGTGTAAATAACGGGGGCTATAAAACACATGGTTCAAAAACAAAAACATAATAGATACTGAGATACAGTCATCTTTAAAATCGTAATTCTTAAATAACAGAAGATCCACATGTCGTCGATAAATACCCAGATTGAAGTGCCCGGGAAAGACCTTTTTTTGCAAACAGGGGACTTTTGGGAACCTGGACCCACGATGCAGCACGGGCGGAAAAAAGAGCTGCCGTAGCAATGTCGAAACAATGTCTAGAGCAATTTCAATTTTTATTTATTTATAAATTATTATTATTTTTTTTATCAAGTTTTTATTTATAGTGTGATGTAAAAAATAAATACTCATCCAATTCTTTTGAAAATTCATTTAAATATAGTGACCAGCGAAGCGGGCGTAGCCTGCTAGTAATACATAATTTAGCTTTCAATAATTCCTTGAGAAAACATTAAATTCATCTTCTTAAATAGTTTTTAAAAGAAATGTTTAATCTTGTTTGTCTTTCCAAATAATTTATACAGATTAAACAAAATCAAGTAATTTAACTAGAATATAAAACAAAATCACACTCCATTCCATTTTAAGTTATTATGTTTCTGTATCACATAACGTTTTGACAGTAATTGGAAGATAAGTCCCTAATTACTACACTTACTCAATCTAAAGATATTAAAAATCTGTCAGTTATGGCTAACGAGCTTTAAAGATAACGTTCTAATGAGCATTGGGATTCCATTGGAATCTTTTTTTCATTCCGGAGAAATAAACAGTAACGTTATTCTAAAAAAAAGTATTACAAAAAATTTAACTATTTTAAAATATTTAATAGATTTATATTTAAGTTTTTAAATATATTTTCTATGAAATTGTTAAACTAGATTTCTACTTTTCGCTTCACATTGACATTCACTATATTTTTTTTTTCTTTCCATGATATTAGATGTGTGAGGATTTAAGATATTAATTTTTTGTACCCAGTTTCTTACGTTTTTGCACGTTTTGAGTTTTTAGGAAACTAAAACTCACAAAATATATGTCTTTTTTTTCTTTGCAACTGTTGTCTAATTAGTTAGTTTGTCAATTTCCTAGTATGTAAACTCGTAAATTAGTTTCTTAATTTGTAGACATTATATAAAAACTGAACCACTGCAAAGAAATCTTAAAAGATATAAAATCAAATTTAATGTAGTAGCAAGGAATTTATTTTATATTATAATTTAAAACTTCGAAAGTAATTCCCAACTAAATGTTTTCTTAACATTGCAGAAAGGTACTTAGCATAAATCTGTGTTATAAGAACAATTTTGACGTAAAAATGTTAAAGTAATGTTTAAAAGCATAATTTTTGTTACTTGCCTGTAGTGACAAAAACTATTTTACACATTTGTCTAGACTCGAAGAAGCCTGAAGTAAATTATGTTTATAGTTTTATGAATAAAAAGGGCACTTGACAAGTTAAAACTGCAGGAATTCACACACTTATTATGTATCTAAATATTTTATTCTATTTTTAAAAGATTAATCCAATTAAACGACAAATTTTGAAGAATATACCAGTCCAAGCGAATCATATTCTTTCTAGTTAATAAAAAACCGGAAATAAATGAAAAGTAGTCTTTACATATATACAGAAAGAAAACCATCTCTAAATAAAATATTTCTTAAAAATAAAATTCAACGACGTTTTATTACTTAAGGTACATTATTAAAATTCTAAATCTTAAGTCCAGACATTTAGATAAGGATTATATTATATATATTTCAAAAATAAATGTAAAATTACCAGTTATTTCTGACCTTTAAAAACATAAGAAATTCTTAACATAGTGAAACTTTCGTTATGATAATTATTCCGCTTTACATAAGAAATTATTGGAGACCAATAAAAAACATTAGGGCGTATTCCATGCTAAAATGTCGAGATTAAAAGAAATTCGCCTCATTGGGTGTATTAAAATAATTTTATAATTAAACTTATGTATGTTGTTCATATTGTAGTGTTGGCTAAATAATTATTTTAGCGAAGAGTGATTCAAAATAATTTACGAAGTCCATTCAAGGTTATTTTAAAAAATATTTCCACTGGAACATTACATTATGATATCTGTTAGATGATTTCATCATTAAAGCACTTTGACAATAAATAAATAAATAAAATCATTCTTTCTTTTTATACTGAGTATTTAAACGTAGAAAATTTGGTGGCCGTCAAAACAGGTACTAATATATATTTCTGCTTCGTAAATTATATTTCAATGAGGAGAAAAGTTTCAATTTCCAAAAAGCAAAGTTTGTTTTCTTGGAAGAGCCAAAACAGAAATAATCCTTTATCATACACGGTAAAAATGTTAGTTTTGTGGTTGTGTAAATGCTGAATTCTATAGTTTATGTTTACGTTTTAAAAAATATAGTTTTATGATACTATAAATTTATCTATACATATAATAAAATAAGATGTTTGTGTGTGTGTGCGTGTGTCATTGTGTATGTATTTCCAGAGCTTTTTAGGAAAACGGCAGATGGCTGAGCTACACAAATTTGCATGGAGGTTCGTAATGACCTCTCCTGATGCACCTCGAAGCCCGACTTTCGAAATTTTTATTACTTTTCTTTTATTTAATTAAAATGTGAAAATGATAACCTTCTAATTTCTGATAAATTAGCCATTTAAATTTTATCCATAATTTAATCGTTGCCAATCTTTTTTTTTTTTTTTTTTTGACAGAATAAATTAATAAATAAATAAAATGTACATTTATTTAAAATGAGGAAAGTAAATTAGAAAAATTAGAAAATAAATTAGAAATATCGGTCGTATCGTTACAAATAAGGTACCAAATTAAAGAGGTAATTTTTGTGAATCCGACGGATTAAACAGCTTATCGTTCGGACGATTAGATTTTTTTAAATTAACTAATGTATGAATTTTAGGTGGCAACAGCAGGAGATTTTAAGGAAACCGTTTGGGGAAAAAAAATAAATTTGCTACTCATTAAGTCACATGTTTTTTGAGTGGGATTAAAAATTGCAGTTTTGAAATTTTTTTGTAATTTTCTTTCACGAACACAAACATATAATATACAGCCTGTACAACACTAGACCAAAGTGCAGTTCAAATTTCATCAATTTTAGTTAATAAACAAAAAAGTTACTTTTTTTTTTTTTTTTTTTTCAAATTAAATTTTGTTCTAACTTCGAAAATATTTATGTGATACGATACATTACGAATTTGGGTTTTAAAAGTTTTTTTAAATAGATTATTTAAACTCTATGAATCATATTTTTATTTTATCAGTTTCATTAATAGATCATCCTGGGCGATTTTTTAAAATTTTGTTGTTGAAGTACACCGAATGTTTTTCGACAAGAAGTTTAATATCGTAACAGCCATTTTAATCTAAGTAGCGCATCAAAAATATAAAAGAAAAGTATTACAAACAGAATATATATATATATATATATATATATATATATATATATATATATATAACCTAAATAATAGTCACATAAATGATTTATTTTTATCGAAAGTTTATAGAAAAAATGCAGTTTTAAAGATAGCAAATTTATTTCAGCAAGTACTATTTTAAACCTAAAATCCATTAAAAATAAAAACAGAATATGAGGGATTCTAATATGTAAACAAAAAGACGTCTGATAAAATTATTAGCAAAATAGTCTTCCCTTTCTCATAAAAAAAAAAAAAAAAAAAAAAAAAATATCCATCGTTAATATGGTGTCAAAAATTCAAAAGCCGCCAATGGAGCGTTATAATAAAGTTGTGTAGTAAGATAATGTTTACCTTTTTATTTTATTTTTATATACTAATCACTATGCTAATTTATCATACAAATAAATGAGCCTCTGTGTGTGACTGCACTTGCACGCTGTCGAACAGAAATATTTGATTAATTCAAATTAATATTTAAATAAATAAATGAAAATATGTTTAATGGGAAATATATATAACCATAAAAAGATTGGTTGTCTAAAATGTGGCAGAAATAGCGGTCATAGCATATTGTTACAAGGGATTACGTCTTATTGTTACAAGGGATTAAATCTAAAATGGTGATAAAAATTCAAAAGTCTCCAAAGAGAACTATATTAAGGATGTACTATGATCAGGTTTACAAACCATGAATTATATATAACCACAAAAAAATAATTATCTTATGCGACAAACGTAGCCGGTCATAGAATATTATAAAATTTGGCGGGAAATTGTTGTCATTTTTATGGTTGAGCGGATAAATAAAATCAACATAGGAAATAACGTAAAAGCAAATATTATGTGCACCACGTATAGTGTTGTTCATATGTAACTGGGATTCAAATAAAAAAGGGATACTTCAATTTTTTCGATACTATCTATTTCGAAACTGTTACCTAATAAGGACTTAATGGAAGCCTATCGGTAAACCATTGTCTCAGGTAATAGGGACAAGCGCCCGAGTTTTAGCGGATGACTAAATCCCTACCGAAAGCAGCATTGATCCGAAGCGAGCTTTTGAGCATTTTTTTTTTTTTTTTAATTTTATTTTTATAAAGCTATATAGAAAAGAGTTTCCTTTAAATTTAGTGGCCAGCTGGTAAGTATATAAATTTACCACTAGATTTTATGTAAAGAGGGTCAGTCTCCTTGTTTTAATTGTCTAAGATTATAAGTTTTATTGTTTATTGTATTTTGATTATTTTGTGCACTAATTACGTTATTGTAATATTTTTGCCTGATTTTTATTTAAATTGGAATATTTTAGAGACTGAATATATTGACCCTTGTTTAATTGAATAGAATAATTGAATGTATCGAAAATTAAGGATTAATGTCATCCAAAATGAAGGGCATTTGATGGAAAACCAATATCCATTACACAAACTTCTGTGGGTTCTAATTGCGTTTTTATAAAGACTGAAACGCCTGCATAAGAACTTTACTTGATGTTTCAATTCTCGCATTAATTCTCTCACTTAAAGATTTATTTGGATATGAAAACAACTACTTAAGATGATTTTTATATGAAATGATTTTAATAATTTTCAAAAAACCGCTGGACAATGTATTGAGTGCGTTAGTCACTCAACGCAGGAGAATTGCTACTTCGAAATACTAATTATTGCGTTATAATACATGCCACAAATAAATGTGTTAAATGTGTATATGGTAAAATAAGATAATTAACAGCAAGTAAGATTTAATTGTAAAAACAATAACCTCTTTGTTTGAAGAAAAATCCTCATAATTTAATAAAATAGTCCGCCATGAGGTAACTTCTATTCCAACTTTCTGGTGTTACATTTTATAGAAATTAACTGCAGACGCAAAATTCAACAGAACGTGCTGGAATTGAGCTTGATTGTCTTAAATATCTCGCTACTTATATAGGACATTCTCGGAGAATCACTTTAAGTATTTTTTTATAACAAACTTCTTTAAAAATAACATCGAATTCCACCATACACGAAAAATTTACCGAAAGCTAAACTCTGTAACTATCATTTTAGCAATCACAAAAATCGTTTCAAATTTTATCTTGTACTTTGCTTCAAAGGCTAAAAAAATTCGAAATAAGTATGTCACCTTCAAAACTGTGCAAGCTTTGCTATTCCTGAGGAACTGTGGTATGAGCGCTCAAAAATTTATAAAAAATGTTAACACTGTCAATAACTTTAAATTATATCAATTCAAAAGCATTAACTGATGAAATTAACTATAGTTTAGGAAATTTGAAACGTTTCCCGTTTTAATTTTTACTATACATTTTCCTGGAAAAATATAAATGTATTTTACTATTTTAACCGAAGAAATAGACTATTAAAAGCGACATATACTCAAAAATATGTGCTTGAAAGTATTATCTCTTGTAAAAAGTTAAGAAGGTAATGACATTTTTTATATGGGAAGAGTAAGAGTAAATATTTGAGTACTGTTAACAAAGCCTCTATTTAATCAGAAAATTTCGTGACCTCCTAGTGAGAAATCAATGGTAGGAAACATCTTATTGATTTTAATATAATAATAAAAATGAAAAGTAAAAAAAAAAAAATATTTTTTTTTTTTAATCAGAAAATTTCGTGACCTCCTAGAGAGAAATCAATGGTAGGAAACATCTTATTGATTTTAATATAATAATAAAAATGAAAAGTAAAAAAAAAAAAATATTTTTTTTTTCTTTTAAATTCTATACTTTAATTATAAATTTAACCTCAACTTCAAAGGTAATTTGCAAATATTCTTAAAATTGAATCGTTTATTTCAGAAAACTGTCAGCTGACATTTTTTGCGAAAATGGGATATGAATAGATTCGAATCGGCCTATTGTAATCACACCGTTTTATGCAGAAACACGTAAACTGTCAAGCATTCCAATATTTTATGTTGACATTTCTATTTAGCACAGAAACCCGTCGACCGAAATCACATGGAGGGTTTCTGCAGTAAATTTCCTGTTGTAATCCTGTCTTGTGGCAATCCTGCTCAGTACTGTTTCAGCGTTTGCATCACCTGCTTTATATGCTTTGTTTCCCGCAAACCACACAGCTGTTGTGCAAGACTGAATTCTACTTCCGTTTTTCAGGTTAATATTATAGTTCAGTGGTTTCACTTAGTGCGTTGTGGTTATTTCGTTTTAAGAAATACACAGTGGAAGTTCTGATGATGAACCTAGAGCAAAAAGAAAACGGAGTGCCATAAACGAAGATATGTATAAATGTAATGTCATAAGGAAAGCAAGAGAGAAAGGTGAAGAGTACACAAACTACAAAGGTAACCTTATTTCTTGTAAATCTGTTCCTGGTGAGATTGTATGCAAAACTCTCGAAAATGTAGTTTTTCTATTAAAACGAAACAAAAAGTGCGATCTGGAATAACTTCTATTCGTTAGAAACTAAAAACCAACAAGATTTACATTTGCAAACATTGATAGAATATAGGGAAATTAAGCGTAGAAAGAAGAAAAACTCAGATAATAATGATCGTAGGGCTATTTCTCTTTCAACTGAAATCCAACAGTCAAAAACTAATCCTTTTGTATATAATGTTAAAATCAATGGCGAATTCACTCCAGTTTGGAAAAAATGCCTTTTTAGAAATACATAGAGTTTTTGAGATCGAGTTGCAAGGTTATGTAACCTATTACTGCAAAATAGAATAATCGTAGTGGAAAAGCGATCGATGGCAGTATATGTGTCCTTATTCATCAATGCATTCCTAAATTTGAGGTAAGAGAATCACATTATGGTTCTACGGAAAACAATATTTGGATGCAGAGCTAAATATCTCAAAAATGTATGAAATGCTTCAGACCGACCACCCCGAGTTGAGAAATAAAGTATAATATAGTTTTATTATGCTTACTTTAAGGAAAACTGTAGTATATCATTTGGGCGGTCGCAAGTTGATGTTTGCAGCCAATGTGAGAATTTCACATCCAAACTGAGAGACCTTTGTCTAAGCGACAATATGAAACGTAGTGTTGCAGCTGAACAAATCGCTCATAAGCGCAGAGCAACAAAGTTTTACGTAAAATAAAAGGAGATGATTGACAAAAATAATGAAGATACAGTGATGCTTTGCTTTGACTTCATGCAGAATTTACCACTTCCGAACATACATGTACAGGAGGTGTTTTACATGCACCAGCTTTGGATTAATGTTTTTGGTATTGATGATATGAATACTAGCAAGGCAAAACTGTACATATATCAAGTAGGCGATGCCAATAAATCCCCAGAGAAGGTTTGCCCGATGTTGTTGCACTATATAAAAAATGAAGTTCCTAGTGAAACTAAGCATCTTGTTCTCTTCAGTGATGGCCCTTTCACGGAAAAACAAAAATCATTGTATTGTGTGACTCCCAATGAAACTTTGTGACAGGGGAATTTTTGAGACTGTTCGTCACTACTTCCCAGTAAGGGACCACGCATTTTTACCCTGTGATCGTGATTTTTGGGTGTAGTAAACGTCTGCTTCGAAGAGTAGATAGAGTTTACACACCAAATCAGTATGCTGAAATGATTCTTAAATCATGTAAAACAGGGCGCTTCACTGTTCATCAGGTAACAAGCGATATGATCTATAGTTTTAAAATTTGGTGGCCTTAGTTTTACAAGAGGACTGTAAACTCAGATGAAACTTCTGGAAGGAGAATTCGAAGGAAAGATAAGATTCATTTTAAAGTGTCCAAATAAAAAGAATTTTACTACAGCAAAGCTGGCCAAGGAAAAGTGGTTGCTAAGCACTTTATCGACGGTTTAACCTTTTCTACTTTCACACTGAAAAAATATAGTACTGTTCCGGAGGTCCGTACAGTGCTGGCATATCCATTTGGAAAGCTTCCCATCAATATGAAGAAAATTAATGACCTAATGACGTTGGCCAAGTACACTACAGGGTACGAAGATTTTTACAGCATCCTCCTCCAGTGGCCTTCAACAGAAGCTCACTCTAACATAAACAGAGTGTATGAGGATGATCAGATAGATTTGTTTTAGACCAAACAGATTGGATTTTTTTTTTCTTTGATATTTAATAAATTCAGGTATAAAGTATAATATGTTTCTGTTTAATATCTGACTGTTGTTTAAAAAATCATAATTTTACTATATATATATATATATATAGATAGATAGATAGATAGATAGAAATTTTACAAAAAAGGTGTTTTATTGCAGAAACCAGTCAAATACAATGTATATATATTTAAGAAGAGACTACAATTTTAAAAATTAAATACAAGCATTATTTGTTTATAGGAGATATTGAGAAACACTGCAGATTTTTTCTAGGCAAAAATCTACAGTAGTATTAAAAGTAAAAAGTTTTTTTTTTTTTTTCTTTTTTTTTTTCTTTTTTTTTTTTTACGAAAGTTTGCAAAATTATACTTGACACGTTACTTAAATAAACGATTCAATTGTGTTTATTAATGATAAGTAAACGATGTGAATTTTTAATTCTTTTTCGATTTGACTTCGGGAATCAATCGTAAAGAAAATTTATACAGTTTTATAATCATAGGCATTTGAAACCATAATAATTATAAAGAGGTTTTAAAATGTGCAGTCGTTTGTTATAAATTAAAATTGGGGAAATATTTTCTACGATTTTATCCAAAATTTTCGATTTACAAATCTAAATTAACTTTTCTTTCAAGAAATGTGAATAGTTTATTCGAAAACCTGGATTACAAAATTTTACTAACTATTGAAAATTCTCCATCTATTTTAAAAATTAACGCAAAAATAGAAAAAAAAAATCTTTGTTTATCTTTTTTAGAACAAATTTAAACTGTGACCACCCATAGAGTCGAGAAAGTATTCTTTTAGTTTCAAATTTTCGAACCTGAGTTTTTGTTATATTTACATGCTCTGAGGTCCCCTGAATACGAAAATCATAATTTAGCGAATGGTCTGTGTGTCTGTCTGTGTGTCTTGTCTGTCTGTGTGGATGTATCTGTGCCTGTTATCAGCATGTAAAAGTAATTAAAAGAAAACAATTTCTCTAATATTTTTAAATTAATTATTATATTAAATTATTATTTTCATATATATTCTTTATATATAAATATATTTATATAAATTACAACGAATACATGTGTACATGCATTTAAATGAGTTTAATTATCACACGTTTGATAAATTAAATGTAACATTTTCGGTGGTCATGCTATGTTAGGGTTAATGCAAATTGACTGAGTTACCTACCCTCCTAGACCTTGGAAGAGGATTTCTATCCCTTTTTGAGGATTTCTATCCCATATTTACTCAACTTTGAACGATTAGGAAGTGCAAATTACGATCGATCTCTACACTTTATGGTAATTTTTTTGGAAAAAAAAAAAATAAAAAAGTGTTTACCGATCATCTGTTTTTGTGGTCACAAAAAATATTTAGGAGAATGGGGGCGGGGGGGATTGAAACATAAAGAACAATTATTACAGCAAAACATAGCAAAAAATTTTATAGCGTAAAAAAATTACTTTTTTGAGTTTATGTCACTAAAGTATGCAAATGAACTGTCCTAACGTTTTAGCACACCAAAAAACATAAAGATCAGTCAAAATTATAAAATAAAAATTTTATATGTCCATTGAAATCGCAGCTGAAAATTTGGTGACGATCCTCGTTAGAATTAATTTTATTTTCAGAAAATGATAAAATATATTATTTCCCGTCCAAATCGTGAAACTTATCGAATAGGTGATAATTCCATATAATGACACATAACATTTTGCACTGAATTAAAATATTAAAGGTAGATTTCAGATCTTTAAGTATTGAACTAAGTAAACAAAACTATTATACATTAATTTAAAAAAAAAAGCTTTAACTTAAATACAAAAAAAAAAAAAAAAAAAAAAAAATCTTTGCATTAGGATATTAAGGTTCATTTCAGATCTTTAACTATTTCAAAAAACAAACAACGCTCTTATACGAAAGAATGTGAATCAATTAGAATAATAAGATCTGGAAATATGTTAAATAATAAAAATAAAATTATCGCAAATCATCAAATATGTTTCTATCATAATATCTTATGATGCATATATTCCCCAGTTTTCTTTGCTACTAAATTTCTGTAGCAATTTTTGTCATGAAATAAAGCTATGAATTTATGATGATTTCGTTGTTAGTGAAAACAGGTAAAATGTCCTTAAAAAACGGGTTCATATAAACCCTGAATAATTTTACATTAATACATCCTCCTATTTATAATGCGTAAAGGATTTCTTAATTCCTGACATTTTAAACAGAGTAATTAGGTCATTATATTTTATAAATAACATTACATTAAATTTATTCTCACAGGGGATTAAAATTTCTAAAGTGTTTTATTTCATCCGGTTTCGCAACTTAAATTCTGATAATAAAATCGTTCATTTTGTCTAAATACCTGAAAATTAAAACTTAACGAAAATATATACTGAATGTGAAATTCAAAATCTCTTTCTGAAAAGTATTCGTTCTATCAATGGATAGAATTGTTATGAATAAACCATTCTTATATGCATCACTTAACTGCATGCCTCATTTACAATTAAAAATTAAGAACAAATCTTTGTATTGTTGCTATATAATACAAAAATAAGTGTGCTTTTGATATAATTTAAGAGGAATACTTGAATGTTTTAACTGTGCTCAAAATTTTAATTATTGTATTTTGCTGAATTATAATAATGGATAAAATCAACTTGAAGAGCAAACAATTTTTGAACTAGTATCAAATATATTTATTATAAATGATAAATAATATATTATACAGAAGCACATTTTAGATGAAAATTATGGTAAGACAACAAACAAATAATTTTTAATGAAAAATGTTTTTATGATAATACATGGCTTAAAACAGATTTACTTTTTTTTAATACAATCATTATCCGCATTACAACAAACAACTAATTTTTAATCAAAAATGTTTTTATGATAATACATGGCTGAAAACAGATTTACTTATTTTTAATACAATCATTATCCGCATTACAACAAACAACTAATTTTTAATCAAAAATGTTTTTATGATAATACATGGCTGAAAACAGATTTACTTATTTTTAATACAATCATTATCCGCATTAATTACTTTTAGAATATATTCCCTCTACTAAAATTTCATCTTACCAATAACTTTAAAAATCCGTTATTTTAAATATTTTTTCTAGCCATTTTGCAATTTATTCGCATGTAAGTAGGGCATATAAATCTTTTAGTGCATTACAAAGTAGTACGAAATAGTAAAATTCTGAATTTATCAATTAGTTAAAATAATAATAATAAATTGGGGTGTTTTAAATGTTCTGAATGTTACTCATGAAATGTCACGTCACGAGTCCATATAATATAATTTGTGATAAAACAAAACTACGCTATATTAATTATACTGATGTATAAATTTTGAACTGTGGAAAATAATGAATAATTTTATAATAATTAGTATTAAAGCATTATATCTTTATCAGAAGGCTGTTTCTTAGACGGAAAAAGAACATGATTTGACAAGAATTTATTTTACAGAGCAGTATTAAGTGTACATTTTTTATATAGAAAATATTGCCAGCGCTCGAATAATTTTATATCTGACTATATATGGAATAATGTTATAAGCAATACCATTATATGGCTCAACCTCATTTTTAAGTTTTCTACTTCCTGCGATTGAATTTAAGTTGCACCAAAATAGGAGATACCATACATCCACTCACAAGGGAAGTATAAATCAGTAAAATTCCTATTGAAACCAAACCAAGATTCTATTAAAAGAGAGGTCGAAAACATAGGCTAAATGGCAAATTTTGAGCAACAATTCACTTATGGGTTAAGATAAGACCCTAAAAAATTTAATCCCTTTTATGAAAATCAACGAAATATAATAAGTGGGCAATAAAGCGTGGCACAGTGCCAGATTGTTTGACTTGAGACAAGAAGATTTTCAGTTCAATCCCCGTCTCGGCAAATTTTGATTTTTCTTTCTTTCTTTCTTTTTTTTTCCCATAATACTAATATTTGGTTTATCTAAAATTAACAAATGATGGTAAAAAGTTAAACCATGAGGTGGTTGCAGCTACTTTAGTACCAAGTTTTGGTTCAAACTAACACCAAACTTTTTATACTGTAACGCTGTACTTCTGAGAAATTAAACCCAACAAACTAACTATAAACCGTCTCTACATTCTAAAGAAAACTGCTAAATGACCTTACGTGTAGTGATTATACCCTACAATTGTAACGCTGAATTAAATCGATATATCCTTATATCGGTATTTTAGACGAACGATATATCGATTTAAGAAATGTCAACATCGCCCAGCACCAGTAATAGCATAAAGTGAAAAAATGATATTTTGCGCCAAGCAAACGAGAGAAAGTTCATTATTTTATGGAGTATATAAAACCCCGAAGTTTTTCTAACCCAGACAGCCCTTATTTATAAGCCACTGAATAAAATGGTGAAAATAAATGCAAGAATATATAATATGATAATGGAAAACGAGATTGAACCGGGAATATAAATATTATAATGCAGTTATTATTATAATCTTAATTGTAATTATTACAATACTATAAAACTCTATATATTATAAACATTATAATTTATATTATGAATATATATATATTATTTAGAAAAAAAATGCTTCACTCGTGAATTAAAAAAAAAAAAAAAATCTTATTAAAATGCAATTTTATTGAGAAAGTGAAAAGGAATCAGGCAATATTTGAATGAATAGTATTCAAAGAAATGATATTAAAAATTAAGCACCACTTCGATATTACGAAATACATTTTTGTATTAAAGGATATTAATATAGCAAAATTAAAATATCTAAGAAGAACCAAATTTTGTTCTAAGAAGGACTCTGTGAATGGTAACGTTACTTTAAAATTTGTGCTGGAAAAGTAAATATATAATATGCAATTACAATCATTTATCATATGTGCATGATGAAACAATTCCCAACATAGAGTGATATAATTATAATAAAACGGAGAATGGAGTGGCAAATGTCTAACCTCTCTTTAAAACTATTTAATTTGCGGCACCCCCCCCCCCCCCAAAAAAAAAAAAAAAAAAAAAAAATCCATATTTTGCTGTAGAAATTCAAAAACTAAATATATTTTTATTAAAATTATTATTTATTAAAATTAGTTTCCATGATTATTGCAGACGATTTTGATTATGAAAAAGCTTTACAATAAACGTCCAAAGAAAATCTATATTATGTTATACAAAAGATTCTTTTCATGTGACATTTAGATTCACGAATTGTTTTTCTGAAGAAGTTCGTTAAAGTTAGGAGTGATAATAAAATAAAATTTCTGAAAATTTATTTCAAAAATTCAAGCTGTTTTTCGTTATTTTATAATAATAATTAGAAAACCTGCATACTAATTGTTATTGTTATTATTACTAATATATATTTTGCATAAACATATATAATACTCTATTTGTAGTACTCCATTTAGGTAAAAATTTAAAAATATCATGCATTTAAGGTTTAAAATAAATGTTAGATAATAAGTCACAAGAAAAAAAAATACACCACAAATTATTAAAAATTAGTAACGTCGAGTAAAGCTAGTGCAGCAATATTTCAATAAGTGCAAGAGCGAGTTTTGGAATATTTAAATATGGATATCATTTTAGTCAGTTGTTTTTATATCTACACTTTTAAACATTTTTTTTTTTAATTAACTGTAGCTAATTGTTTTTTTTTTTTTTTTTTTTTTTTTTTTTTTTAACGCGATTTTCTTGTAACATAACAATTCGCCAATGCAAGAAAATATATGGTGAGTATTATATTTGATGGTTCCAATTTTCTTATTGTTTGGGGAATATTTCAAAATTAAAAAGCAATTAAAAATTGGTTTGTTTATAAGCATTTAAGTAATTACTACTTACGTCATTTTATCTTAAACTATCTAATATATGAGTATGCATCAATAATTTTCCATCATGCTTTCGCTTTTGATATATGGGGAGAACTTTTCGTCAAGAACTTTTTTCACTTGCTTGCCTTAAAACATATTTAAAGTTTGAAACGTTTTTGAAAGAGATAAATTATTGCTTTTGAATTTTGTTGCTCTATATCTATTGAAAAATAATGGGGAATAATTTTTCAATGTCAATGCTTAAAACTCAAAAAGTAGCAAATAAATTGCAAAATTGCTTTTCTTTCAAAATATGATTTATATTATTAAGGATTTTTTGTAATAAGATTATATGTCATATAATTTTAATTCTTTTTTTGCAATTGATATTTTTTCTAATGTGTAATTAAAAAATAGAAAGAACATCAAACAAGCATCTGTAGCTGCGATAATTTACTTTTTATATGTTTATTTTTTAGTTTATTGTAAATGAAAATAATATATGTTATTTTACTGATAAATGTTGTAAACATGACATTTTAAAACTATACTCTTTCACTATTTTTATTATTTTACTTTAATTATTTAGATATAATTTTTTAATGAACAATTCAGTTTTTCCTCCTTAAAACATGCAATCTATTTTAAACCGCTATAATAAAATAAATAAAAATAAATAAAATAAGTTGTCAAGTTCATTAAAATATTGTCACGTAGATTGGGCTTAGGTAACTGTTTGTGTAGAAACACTAGAGCGAAATAACCCCACAGCACTTAAAAATCAGCTCGACACTTTATTTTTCAACTCAAATGAATTTTACATCAACTTATATACAGTTCACGATCTTCTAGAACAGAATTTATAGAATTCGAAAAGTCTAGAAATTACATAACATTAACTGAATAATTAATATTAACATAATTTACATAATGGCATAATGAATAAATAAACAATAAACAATTTAGAATTAAACAAAAACCATTTTTAAACACTCGTACTTGAGTGGGATCGAACTCACAACCAGTGGATTCCTAGCCCGGCGCTTTGCCTCACAGCTAAGGTGTTCACAGGTGAAACGACTTTCGTTACATTTCCCCTCCCTTAGGGGGAAAGCAACGTCCCGTTGCAATCTTGTCTGGCTTCTTTTAACCGGTTTTCTGAAACTTTCCAGCTCTCTCGTCAATTAACTACTCCTTTCGATCATAGTAGAGTTTTAATCCCAACACTTGGACCATGTCTTTAGTATTTTGTCTTATGTTTTCTTCGATGAATTCTTCTGCGTATTTCACATCAGATAGCCGTCTTGTTACTCGATACGGTCCGAAGTAACGTCTCTAAAGCTTTTCAGATAATCCGAATTTTCATACAAGAGTGAAGACTTGAACTATATTTTTGATGTTCTAGCAGACTGGTCTATGACGTTCGTCATATCGCCGCTTATCCGTTGCTCGGGCTTCAAGTATGTGGAGTTTTGCTTATCGTCTTGCTTCTCCGGCATTGGTGATCAGGTACAGTTATGGTAGTTCTCATCCTAGTTCTCCTTCTGTGAGGAAAGATTACATCAAGAATATCTGTATTTCTCTGCCATGAGAGAGGAAGAATGGACTAAATACTGTAGTGTCTTGTTTCGCTGAGTTGTAGGCGAATGTCACAAAAGGCAAAATAGTATCCCAGTTCTTCTGGTCAACGTCAAGATACATAGATAACATATCTGCCAATGTTCCATTAAATCTCGATGCCAATCCATTGGTTTGGGGATGATAGGCGGTTGACAATAGATGAGATGTCTGCCACATTTCGTTGACATCTTTTATAACAATAAATAGAAAGGAATGTCCTCTATCACTTCTAATTTCTCTCGGAGCACCATGCTTCTATATAACTTGTTCAACCATAAATTTAGCAATTTCGGTAGCTTCAGCAGTAGGTAAAGCCTTTGTAATTATGAATCTCGTGATGTGATCTGTACAAACAACTATCCATCCGTCGCGGCTTCGGGTAACTATAGAACGTTCAAGAAAGTCTAATCCGATTTTAGCAAATGTTGTTTCAGGAGGCTTTATATGTTGTAGTTGTCCTGGTTGTAATTGTCCTGATGATACGTCAATACGGTAAAAGGCTTTCCGAAAAGGTAGGGTCTAAATTTACTGATCGACCATATAACAGCAAGACATTATTTTTCAGTTGTAGAAAAATTAATTTCAGCTGCACTCAGAGACCTGGATGCGAAGACTGCTGGTCATTCCTTACATTCCTGGACTTGCACTAGTACAGCACAGATCCTTACCCACTGGCGTCTGAATGTATGTTCGTTCCTGCGTCTGGAAGAAAATACCCCAAGACAGGACTATTAATCAGTAAATTCATTAGAGCAATGAAAAATTTTTATTGCAAAGTGCTTCACACGAACTTCGCATTTTTCTTCAATAGGGCATGTTTAGATCATTTAATACTGTGTAAAAAGATCCAATGTTTCCGTTTTTAAATTTCACTTGATCATAAGTAAATATGGCTTCATAGACGCTTCTAGATAGATGCAAAAAGTTGTGTAAGCAAAAAGTATCAGAAAAGCTTTCTGAAAAAAATATATCGTCATCAAAGTATGCCTACACGTAATGCATTAATTTAAAAATTAATTCCCTTAAACGAATAAAGTAAAGAAAGCTACATATAAATAAAATTTGATTTGCATCAACAAATGGATTCAGAAGAGAATGAGCTTGGTCCACATGCGGTCGGTGATCAATTTATATATATATATATATATATATAATATTTTGTAAGAAAATACTGGAAGAAATAATCTTGAACTTTAGAAATGCGAAAAACATTCTTAGACTCATACTTTGCAGTCCTGATTTAGTCACAAGTGCAATAAGAGTGACAACAAAAAATATATATTTTTTTATTACTTTGTATTACAAAATTTTGCATATGACATGTAACTTAACACGTGGTTTTACATTATTTGTACGCATTTCTGTAAGAATAGCTAGAATAATAAGACAAGTATAAACAAATTGTTTGGCAAGAATTTTGCCTTTAGCATGGAATGTTTTCAGCAAGATTTTACAAAATTTACAAAAATACTGACAAAGCAGTAATCTGAAAGAAAAATTGTCGGGGAAATATTCTGAAACATAAAACTCATACATTTAATTTCGATGAGATATAAGTATTTCTATAAAATATTATTTAACTGCGCATGTACAAATGGTATTCCATATTTTATGGCATAGGTTGAAAGTTAGATACATAAACAAGTTATATCAAACTCTAAATCAATCAGATTTAAAAATAAGAAATTTACTGAAAAAAAAAATAAAAAAATAAGAATAAGAATAATAATAATAAAATAAATAAATAAATAAATAAATAAATAAATAAATAAATAAAATAAATAAATAAATAAATAAATCTAATATTTGTGTAATCTTTAAAAGTTGTGAGTTTCTCAGATTTTTCCTCTTGGTATTTAAGGCTCTCTAGCAATGGTATTTATGTGGGAAATATTTTATTTTTATAAATTATATATGCCGGAGACTATGATACAAAAATTAAACATTAGTCACTTGTTCTTGAGCTTAGTCCTGAAAAAATAATTAAATCCAAAGTAATAAATCAAATATATAATGTTGATTTAAAACTACTTTTTCTGCATTCAGAATTATTTATATAGGATATTTTTTTTTTCATTTCAGGCCTTTTTTTTTTTCTTACCTCACTTTTTTGTATAAAAATTTTTAAAATGAAAGACAAAATATCCTGAAAAGCTTAGGGTCTTTAATAGTTAATAAAAATTTCTAGTTAAATATATTTACATGCTTTTTATGTTCAGTGAAATAAATATTAAAATCAAATTTCTTTATTTTTTTTTTTTTTTCAATTTCAAAGAATTATATTACTTACGAAATCTGTTTTTAATGTTTATTTTTTCTGTCTACATTTAAAACGTTTATATATACGTTAGATATTGCTAAACTCATTCTTTTCTCGAGAAATGTAGCTTTAAACTTCATATTTAGGAAAAAGTTTTTTTCATTTTTTTTTTATTTTTCTTTTGTAAAAATAAAGAATTAACAAAATTTGAAAGGTAGTTTGAGAAAGATATTTAAAGATTTAAGTAACTGCAGTTCCCTGTAGATGCAAAGTGAAACCTTAAAAATTAAAAATTAATATATTATTTGATATCAATAGAAATGTTTGCGAAAAGTAAATTATTTTAAACTCAATTTAGAAAAAGGCATTTTGTAATATGTTTTATAAGTTTTTTTTCAGCTGTTTACCAGCTAAAATTCATTTTTAACTTTGTTTACTTAACACACGCTGTTAAAAATGGTTTCTTGAAAATGAGCTAAATTGTCTCAAAATAGCTCCAAAACAATATATACTTTTAAATTTGAAAACCCGTGTTCTCCTTTTTGAGTATATTGGCATGTCAAACATGGGGATATTGGGATTCTTATCGGTCAACTGATTTTTGAGCATCTCAATATATTTATAAATGAGTACATGGGTTTTCAAATTTAAGTATATATTGTTTCAGAGCTATTTTGAGACAATTTAGCTCATTTTAAAGAAATTACTATTTTTTACAATGCCTTAATAACTGATCTCAACTTTTAACACTATAATAGAAACTATTCTTCAATAACTATATCTAATCTTACTGTATATCTGTGTCAACCACAGATATACGGAAGAGAAAGTTTAGTTTATGAGCAGTGGTTTCTATCATAGTATCCAATATTGAGATCAGTAAAACAAAAACTATTCGCGAAATGTTTTTAAAACAGGCGCTACAGGCTTTTATGCAGAAAGACAGATTAAACCAAAATCAATGACGCATTTTGAGCTTTAATATAAAATAAATTAGGTCGCGTCCCGTAGTGATTTCGATATAGAATGATTCTTCTGGGTAAAAGTTTCATTTCAGGAAAGAAACAATAATAACAAAAACAGTTGCAAATTGTACTTTTAGATAATGCTACTTGTAATTACATTTGATTATGTAGCATTTTTTGTAGTTTTGCTTCTTCATAGCCATTACATAATCTATTTTGTTTTATTCATGTAATTAAGTGTTAAACAATCTATATGTTTTTTGCGTGGCAGATGCAGAAATATTGGGGTACGAATAATGCATGTGATCCATTATTTTTTTCTTTTTTCAAAAAATAACTTTACCAAACTAAAAGATTCAATTAAGCTACCATTTCAATGTGCTTTGAGAAAAATATAACATATACTTATGTATTGAGAATTTCGTAAAGTATATGTCATTTAATTCTTGTCTTATGCTTATGCTTATGATGTGTTGTTATTCTTACTTTTAAGCTATTGAACTATAAGAGCAAAATTTGAATGTACGCGTTTTGTTTGTTTACTTAGTTGTTACATTTTTTTCAAGTTCATTGGAGTAAAAATTAGAAAAAGTAAGTTTTTTCTGAAAACATTATAAATGAATTTGGTGGACACCAGTGGCGTATCATAAATGACATTTTGGGTATGCTCCATACGGGTGGCTAGATACAACGCGTTATCATAAAAAGTTCATTCCTCTGATTGACTGTTGAAATGTCGTCATACCTACGTTGTTTTGCGAAATTAGTGAATTAACCAATAAGATGATTGAATATATTTTTCAATGAACTGTTTCTAATTATCTGACTGGAGCATACCCAAACCGCAATTCCCGATACGTCACTGGTTGAAACGATTTCTCTTCTGAGATTTTGCACACTTCATCAAAACAGAATTGACCAAAGCTTTAATATATATACATATATATATATATATATATATATGTATATATATATATATATGTGTGTGTGTGTGTATTATTTCGATTACAACTAACGTTTAAAGTATATACGTGAGGTAAAATATAACGAAAATTTTACTGCTTCTGCATACTCAGTCAATATATATAGATATACATATTTGCCAACCATCTCATTATGAACCGTACAATTTTTAGTACCCGCCTTTTTTCCCACACCAATAATTTTTTAGAGTAATTTCAATCTTATTTAATCGTAACAACATTTGGAGAGAAAAACTCTAAATATATAGTGGTGTGAGAAAATGGACGTTTTTTCAAGGGGCGTTAACAATTGTACGGTTATTAATGAGATGGTTGGCAAGTATGTATGTATATATATATATATATATATATATATATATATATATATATATATATATATATATCTGTATATATTTTTTTTTTCAGGTAAAGCTATCATGACATATTTGACCTTCGCGAGGACACATTTTACTGAAGGGGCTCCAGAAAACAGGGCCCACAAAACAAACTTTTTGATATTTTTATTGAAAACTTTATACGAATTTTGAATGGAAAGGTTTATTTATTACACGTTAAAAAAATAAAGAAATACAGAAAACAGATATATATATGTATATACTTATATATATATATATATATATATATATATATATATATATATATATATATATAGAAAACAATTGACAGGAAAATATATAAAAATATAAGTTTTACTGATAAGAAAAACCAATAGGAGAATTACAAACCAATGCGCAAGATTGCAGCGAAAGGAAATGCAAAACTTTGATATAGTAATATATAAATACAGAAATATATAAACAAATGAATGAAATTATACCCCAAAAAACACTGAGATCTTCATCAAGGGGCCTCCCTGATGAAGATCTCAGTGTTTTTTGGGGTATAATTTCATTCATTTGTTTATATATTTCTGTATTTATATATATATATATATATATATATATATATATATATATATATATATAGTTTTTAAATCTTTGAAACATTTAGTGAACCATTGAAAAAAAAAAAAAAAAACTTTCATCTAAGAAATATTGTTGTACAAACCGAATTCTCGTGTGTTAGTTTCTTGATACGAAAGGTATTAACGACTTTTAGGCACCCTGTATTTAATTTTATTATTATTATTTATATTTTTTTTTTCTTTGAAAAAAATTCTAAATAAAATTGTTTAATACTGAAATAGACGTTTCTTATATTTCAAGCTAAAATATTGATATAGAAAATATTTCATATGCTTGAACGAAAATATAGGAACATCAAAAATAGATAGAAATAAAAATAAATAAATAATTAAATAAGTAATTAACTGTTTTTCGCATAAAAAACAAGAAGCTGCAAATGGTATTACAATAAAATAAGAGACTTTTTCTTTTTCCTTGTAGGAATTTTAAAGCTTAAAAGAACATAAAAGCACTTCTAAGTATTTTGTTCGTATCAAATGTCTCTCAAACAACAAAAGAAGGTAAGTATTTTTTTTTTCTTTTATGATATCCGCTTTTTGATAAGCCGCCTTCAACATCTTTAAAAATTTCTTATCAGTTTTGAAATTGAAAGAAAAAATACATATGAGATAGCCACTATTATTCACGTGAAATGATTGATTGGTTATGATTCAACTCAATGTAAGAACTTTTTTCTCGTTCTTTAAACTTTTAATATTCGTGTTTAGGCAATAAATTTATGAATTTCCCTTTTCATAAATTTCGTGTATTTCAAAGAGATTGATATAAACGATAAGAAAATTCTTATATATTTGAAGAAAGTTCTTTTAAAGGGAATTGAGTAAAGCTATGTGTTTTATATACATTACCAAATTATATAAATATTAGATTTGTGTATTTTTGTTTCATGAATTTATTGGGAGGAATTATTTTTATTAAAATAATCAAATAATCAAATCTGTATCAAATCAAATACATTTTCAATGCTTAATGCAAAAATATAAATAGTAAATTAGTGAGTTACATAGACATAATTTATAACTTATTAGATTTTCATTTCGTTCCGTTAAAATAAAATGTAAAATTACAAATCCAATCCCACATAAATAATATCAGCATATGTAGAGAATTCTGGCGAAAATTATGAAAAAACAATGAAAGCAAAGTAATTTAAAATTTTATAATATTGTCAAATTTTATAAAAAAATTATTGAAAGCAAACTAATTGAAAATCCTATTATAGTGTCGAAAGAATTTTAATAAATTACAAAAATATATTTTAGTATATAAATATATACAGTCGGTAACAAAAGTGTCCGAACACTAGCAAAAATTCCTATGTAAAAAAAGTACACTTCATACGGTTTTGTTAAATAAATCCTTGCCGAATCCTGTTCTTAGTCAATCTAAGAACATGATTCGACAACGATTTATTTTACAAAGCAGTATTAACTCTACTTTTTTTTTTTAATAAAGGAATTTTTGCTAGTTTTCGGATACTTTTGTTACCGAATGTATATATATATATTCAAAAAATAGATTTACAATTTTAGCATATTTTAGACTATAAATTTGAGTATTATAATATCATGAAACTTTTCGAATGTGTAAGAAGTAATAATGCCACACATTTGAGAATACATACTAAGTACATGATTCGACAAGGATTTGTTTAACAAAATAGTATTAACTCTACTTTTTTATATAGGAATTTTTGCTAGTGTTCGGATACTTTTGTTACTGACTGTATATATATATATATATATTTCAAAAATTAGATTTACAATTTTAGCATATTTTAGACTATAAATTTAAACGTTATATTATTACGAAACTTTTCTAGGGTGTAAGATAAAATAATTTCATAATTATAATAAAAGAATTTAAAGAAATAGTAATAATATGAAATACTTGAATTTAAACATGATTTTAAGCATTACAAAGGAGAAAAAATTTAATAAGTAATGAAGCTTATTTTATTTATTTTCTTAATACTAATACATGTAAAACTGTGTATTACTTTCCTGAAAAAAAACTTCTTTGAGGTGCCCTGCAATACTATGATAGTCGTTACGATCCTCAAATCAGTACTGCAACTCGGACACTGAAATAGCCAAAAACTGCTTGGTTAAAGCACGTTATTTTTTTGTGAGATCTCAATCTGTTGAAGAGAAAAATATTACAAAGATACAAATCAGTCAGACATCAAAACTCAGTATCCGCATGATTATTTGTACTGGACAAAAGCCCGTTCCCTGAGGCTGTTGTGTAACAAGATTCATTTTCCTGATGCAACATTTAGACCATTTAGACCTAACTTAATTAAAACACTGTCTCTTTAGGCCTACTGAGGTTCCTGCAATGGTTTTCTATGTACCGTACCGAATTCGAAAAAAATCTGATTGCACATTTTTGCTAAAAATTCCTGTCACACTATTTTAGAAAACACAATAGAAAATATTTCATGAAAAATGGTGCTATATGTAATCAAATTAATGCAGCGAATTTACATTGCAAATGGTTGCATATCACATGCCAGTCTCCATATTTTGAATTCTCACCTTTCACGTATTTTCAGATTAAACGCTGCGTTGCCAGTCACATTATGTAATTTACGTACCTTGCATATTTTAAATTCTATATTTATCATAACTTTACCCGTATACATACATTACGTACGTATACATTGTAAATATATAAATAACGCAAGCACAGCCGGTAACAAAAGTCTCCGAACACTAGCAAAAATTCCTTTGTAAAAAAATTACACTTAAAACAGTTTTGTTAAATAAATCCTTGTCGAATCCTGTTTTTAGTCTGACTAAGAACAGGATTCGAGAAGGATTTATTTAACAAAACTGTATTAAGTGTACCTTTTTATATAGGAATTTTTGCTAGTATTTGGAGACTTTTGTTACCGACTGTACAACTAAAACTTTTAGTGACTTAAGTAGTTATATTTTGTTTAATACAACGCAAGATAATGTACAATATATGTTTATATCAAAATATCTTGCTGTAACTTTAATTTAAAAATCCGTGTCCAAAAATGAATGTGAATAACTAAATAAATCTATAAAGCGTGAGTAGTTGTCTTATGGTAACGATGGGATAAACAGAGTATATTAGTGACATAATATTTAATAGTGTTAAGAAACGAAAGATCGTTAATTCTAAAGAGACTCTTACAAATGCTGTTACATAAATCAAACATTATTTTTCAATTCTTATTTATTATTAATGAACCCTGCAATTTCATTTTTTATGAAGATAATGCATTAGTGAATTGAATTTTAATGATATTGGTCGAGTGTTTTTAAATCAACGTCTGTTCACTAATTAATCTAATTGTTTAGAATTAATGAGTAAACAATACTTTGTTGTGAAAAGATTTGTCTTACTTAAACTTGCAATCTAAATGAAATTAATTTAAAAACACTTACTTTGATATATATAGAAGGAAATAAGTATAATCTTTTTTTTTAAAGTCGTTCATTATAATAGATATGCTCTATTTTAAAAATTTAAATTATGATGTTATATTTTAATCATTTTTTGAAATTCTTCATCATTTAAGTTCAAATTATCAGCTTCATTATGTAAATTACAAGGATTAGAGAATCAGGTGAAATTTTTATCAGTAGAAAAATAATGAAGTTTTTAAAAAGAGTTTAAATTAAATAAAGTTTGGTTTAAAATATAAGTAATATTACCTGAAATTAAAAAATATGGATTATATTACGATGAATAAAAATAGTTTTCTGTGTAGTATTAAAATTTTTATTCTGGATGTTATTAAACAGTTAATAAATTTCTTTGATTTCAGTTTTTGAAAAAAAAAAATAAATAGTTAAAAAAAAATAAAAAATAAATAAATAAATATCTGGACAAAATGGTTTTGTACTTCAGACATGTAAAGAATATTTATAAACTCACATTTCTATGGAATTACTTGCAAGTGAAATTTGGGAATTAAATATAAATTAAAGAACTGTACAAGTACCTTGGGTAGATAAATCTACAACTGACTTGTAACTGTAACATAAGATTTATCACACAATTTACAATATGTGTATGCTTTGTTTGTGGCAATCACATGAGTACTTATATATATATATATATATATATATAGGGTTGTTATAATTAAAGTCCCCCTATTCAGAAGGTGTTAGAGTCAGTTCTATGGCTCCAAACGAAAGAAAATTTCACTATTATGTAGTGCAAGTGATGCGCTCAGCGAAAGAAAAAAAAAGTTATTTGAAATTTTCGTTAATAGATGGCGTTGCTTCAATTTCTAAGACTTTTTGCAGATCCAGTCTATCATTTTGGCCCATCCAGACGAAACATATACTTTATTATTATTATATAAAATATCTATAAAAGTCGCCTTATATATATGCGCAGCGCCACATATTGACGGAAATTGTAACTCAATTTCTTTTTCGATTTCCCCAGAGCACGGTGCCACCTAATTATTTTCGTCAATAGGTAATGTTGAGACTACATCTAAGGTGATTTTTGCAGAATTTTTGTAAAAAACAAAATTAATTTTCTATGTTTCGTCTGTATTGATCGAAGCTAGTAGAATGAATCTTTAAAATCTAATATCTGGGAAATGAATTTTTCTTCATTTTATTTTTTGAAAAAAAAAAGAAAGAAAATCTGCAAAAATCAATTTAGATATTGGCGCAGCACCACCTATTGATGAAAATTGTAACTTTTTTTTTTTTTCGATTTTACACATCGCAGAGCAACCTATTGACGAAATAATTAGGTGGCAGTATGCTCTGCAAAAATAGAAAAAATAAAAAATGAGTTACAATTTTCATTAATAAGTGGTGTGGCGCCAAAATCGAATGTGTGTTTTGGAGATTTTTTGTAAAAAACAAAATAAATTTTGCGTGTTTCGTCTGAATTGATTGAAATTAACAGAAAATATCTTCAAAAATTGCCTTAGATATTGAAGCATTGCCCCCTATTAACGAAATTTTCAACTATTTTTTTTTCTTTTCAATTTCGCAGAGTGCATCACTTCTACTATATACTAGTAAATTTTTGTTTCGTTTGGAGCCATAGAACCGGCTCTAGAATCTTCCGAATAGTCGGAGAAGTTTAATGGTAACAAATCATTCTATATATATGTATAAATTGTACGTTTAAATACTTATAACGAAAATGGATTTCAGCAAAATTTTAGAAAAAATTCACGCGTACATTTTATATTTTTTAAAAGAATGTTCCTCCAACGTTTTGTCCTTTTTTTTTTTTGTAAAATTCTATTGAAATTTTTTCATGTTATGAGTAAAAAACTTATGATTAAAAAAAAAAAAAAAAAGAAGTGTCTAATTAAATAATTGAACGATTTCCACAAAAAAGCAGACAAGTAGTATTTTACGTAGTAAGTGAAAAACATGTAATTATGTGTTTAAGTTACAAGGCATTCGTGACATTTTAACATACATAGTAATTAAAAACCTCAGTTTTTTTTTTTTTTTTTTTTTTTTTCAATTTCTGATTAATCCTCTATATGCACTCGTGACTTAATCGACAGTGGAAATGTGAGTTCATAAATGTTATTTGTATGCTTGAAGTTTAAGGCCATTTAATCTAGTATTTGTTTTGGAAAACAAATTTAAAAATAAAATAAAAAATAAAATAAAATAATAATAATAATAATAGTTTGATCACCCACTCTACTAGTTATTCTTTTTATGTAATTAATGTATTAAGTACTTGTGTATATATATATCTTTATATATATATATTTCTTTTGTGCGTGTGTATCTCACTGAACTCCTCCTAAACGGCTGGACCGAGTTTAATGAAATTTTTTGTGTGTCTTCAGGTGGATTCGAGAATGGTTTAGATTTACAATTCAGTTCAATCGGATAATTGGATCAAAAGATATTAAATAAAAACTCCATTTTAGCTTTAAAATGATTAAAATAAAAAATATATTTGATGCCAAAATAAACAAAATTCACGTTTATTTATATTTTTCCGGAAATAAAATATTTTTAATTTCGCGTTATAAACAATAAAATTTAGAAAAAAAAAAAAATTATATACTATGAAAATATTCGCGTGTAAATAAATATTTTCATAGAGATACTTGGTATTAGCTTAAAATTTTTATTTAATTTAGTAGTAGTTTTCTTTTCTACAGTAAAACAAAATTTTTCGTTTTAATTGGTACTTTATATGTAACTTATAAAGGTTCTTCTATGTTTTCACCTTAATTGTAAATAGTAATAATTTCGAATTTATTAGAATTTTTTATTTTTATTTTGTATATATCAGAAAACAGTTTTTCTTTTCTTTTCTTTTCTTTTCTTTTCTTTTTTTTTTTTTTTTTTTTTTTTTTTTTGTATGGAACAGCTTTAGTTTGAAAAAGTTTGAAATTTGGCACCGAAGTAGTACGGACCCCAGCAAAACTTATACTGGCGGGCTCGTTATGGCCTACTGCTGGCATCCTGCACTTGCCATCAGTTGCCGGTTGCCCCATATAACTCCAGCAGCGGGCCGTTTATGGCTGCCAGCATTGATGGAAGCCAAAAGCAAAATGGTCGGTGGCCCAGAGGTGGCATAAACACAGATGGCCTTATGCAGGCTATCACCACATGGCCAACGTCATGTTTTTCATGTTGTGGCCACAAATTGTTATGCCATAACCAATTTGTATGCATAGAGGGCGCTGTGATTTTTTTTCTGTTGATTTGAAATTTCCTCGCTGTCCGCCATTTCATACGAAGTTCTTGTTCGTTATTGTAGTCTGCGGGTGTGTCTTCGAGGTTAGAAATATCGTAAAAAGAATATATGAGTAAGTAATTCCATTATTAATTTGTTTTTTGTATTATTTTTTAAATACTATTTTTAAAAGTGTTTGACTCTAAAGCCATTGTTATAACAAAATGATTTCTAGAAATATATAACAATTATCCAGTTGATCCGTTTTAGTAAATTATGATAATCGCTAAACTTTTAGTATTTTATCATTGTTATTATTATTTTAATTGATTTAATAAAATAAAAATTACGGATCTTAATTTATATATTTATATTATATGGACGGGAGAAAGTTATTAGAACAATCATAACTATTTATAGTTTATGTTTTATTTATTTTTTCTTCCTTCAGTGTAGTTAAGAAGAAAGCATTAGATTCGGGAAAATTTTCGACATCCGGTTTTTGATAGATTTTGCACGTTTTGGGTTGTTTTCATGAACATAATTTGAAAAATTGTCTGTCTGTCTCAAAGTTTAAAAACTATATTTATTTATTTTTTGTCAGAATTAGTCATAATGAATTCAATCGCACTAATTAATTTTAAAGCTTTTAATTTAAGTTTGTGAACAGTGTTCAGCTTTAATGTCAGCAGAGATGTACACGATTTTTAAAATGTATTTTGAATGGTGAAAAGCAAAAGATAAAATAACTTAAAACTAAACATAGATAGAATAATGAAATTAAACTAAATGATTTATTTATTTAATTATTTATTTATAATAATAATAATTATTATTAATAATAATAATTAATTAGTTAATATTTATAGGGCCCTGTGGCCCCCCTCCAGAGATCACACGTGACACAAAATCAAATTTTCAAATATATCCTACTATTTTTTTGACGCGAGATCTTGTCCCGCGATATTATGTCCGGATCCCAATATGAGTATTCTTGAAAAGAATTCGTCAATATCTTTAAACGAACGATTATATTATACATCTGTGATATTTTAAAGCAAATTTATTGATTTTATTATTTTTAACAAAAACTAGTATGTTGTGGCACCACAAAACATTCTTCTACATTTTTTATTATGTAAATTCGCGTAGTGCAAATAATTTGTTAAAATAATTTTCCTGAATGCATGGAATCGATTTTCATTTTAGAACAGTGTTTGTCAATAATAATAATAATAATAATAAAATCAATTTTGTGCCAACTTCTGAAAAAATGCTTTCTTCTTCTTCTTCTTCTTTTTTTTTTTTTTTTTTTTTTTTTTTTTTTGATAATAATTTATAACTTTGTTTTAATTTACCACAAATTTAATTCAGTCATTTACTTCAAAGTTATTGATGAGTTTCTTTTGTAAAATACCACCACTGAAAGAAGGGCGAGCGATTCCTCAACTTATACAAAAAAATTTTCCTGGTTAGTTGTTAGTTATTTAAATATTTATTTTTTAATTAATAATAAAAATTAAAAAAAAAAAAAAAAAAAAAAATAACTATCATTTATGTGAAATCATTTATATGAAATTTCCTCCTATACTGTGTCATATTGAAAATTACGAAGAAGTAGAAATATAGAGCCATGCGTTGAGTGAATGATCCACGAATGTAATCGGGAAAGATTTTAATCAAGATTGGTTAAATATCAAATTTGGTTAAATTTCGTCCATTGGTTCGTGAGATACAGCGTCCACACATTTTTTATACACATTTATAGAGGGAAACTTTCTAAAAATGGTCAAATCGTGTTCAGAAATCTCAAAACATGCAAAAACTTTGAAAACCGAATGTCGAAAAACTTCTTCATATATATACACACACACACACACACACACACACATATATATATATATATATATATATATATATATATATATATATATATTACTATAAAATGGATTTTCTTTCGAAATTTAGTATATTGTACTTATTTTAAATGAAAATCGCCTACCTTCATCATAGAAAATAATAATTTTAATATGTTATTTCTATAAACTATTATAGGAAAAGAAAAAAAAAAAGTGGTAGCCATAACAAACTGTTTTATTTTATTTATTTATTAATTATTATTTTTTAAATGCAAGTAAGAAAAATAATTTCACTTTTACGAAACTGAAATAGTTTCCCCCTCAATTTCCCGTAACGTATAAGAATATTTTTGTGCATCACTATTAAATGAACCACAAATATTTATTTTATTATTTTTTATCCGAACCATTTCTTATTGCATCTATAAAATTTATGTTGATCTGTATTTTAGCGTTGTATAGAGATTTTTACATGCGCTGATAAGAAGTTTCTCTTAAACTGAATGTATCCAAATTATTTTATGAATTTTTATACTGAAACCATTTGTGTTACCTGTACAACTTTTTATGACAAGCGTCCTATAGTAAATCTCGAAAACCTGTATAACATATATGAGTTTTATGGAATTCTAAAAATATTTTTAAAATAGGTAATTGGCGGATAAAACTCTCAAATATTTACAACTACAAAGACAAATGCACTCTCCTTTTTCTCCCTAATTCCGTTATCTATTTACTCAACCGAACGATATATATTTTTTTTCTTTCAGCTGAAATTGTATTCCTTAATGAAAATAAATTGGCACAGGTCACATGCTGAATATTCGCTTTAAGTTCAAATAACGTCATCTGTATAAAACTGCAAAATCATCTTTAGGTATCGCACGTCGGAAAATTATTCACTCAAGGGCATTGAAGAGAGTTGGGGAGGGAGTAAAGATCCCATTGGACTATCAACAACACGAAAAAGTTCTTTGTGGCGGCCTGGTGACAGCTGTGATAATTAATTCTAAATAGCCGATTACATTTCTCAGTGATAATTTCTGTGGTTTCAAATATTGTCTTCAAATATTTTTTATTGCCGTAAATCAGAAAGTGACCTAAAATAAGGAAAAGTCCGAAATAGGGAAAGGCCACGGTCCGCACGATTTTGTGATTTTGTACTGTAGTAATAAATAGAAAAATTTGTAAATAAACATAATCATTGCCTCCCCCCGCCCCCCCCCCCCAAAAAAAAAATGCATCGATTCTTTTAGGTTGAAATAATAACACATCCCTTCGTGAGTTTAACAAAAAGCACGATTGCAGCAAATTACTTTTGCTGCACTCGTGCCCACTTTGTTTCGCCTGATGAAGGGTCTTCGTGCTATTTCAACCGGAAACAACTGCTGCAATTTTTTATTTTTATTTTATTTTATTTTTATTTTATGGTGTTTTTTACAATGCTCTCTTTATAACAATTTTTGTTTCAATATTTTATAATTTTTACATGTAAAGTTACATTTATTTATATCAAATAGCGTAACAAAGTTAAACATATTGAAATTTGAACACTTAAAAAAAAAAAAAAAAAAAAAAAAAAAAAAAAAAAAAAACAATCTCCTTTATTCCAAAAAATGTAATATAGAGAAATATTTGCACTGGAAAAAAAAATAATAAACTTTTATCATAAGGAAAATGGATGAACTGAATATTTCCTATATGCTGCACTAGAAATCCTGAATTTACAACCATAGTGTATGAATCAAATACTTGTAAATAGTATTTAAAAATGAATATGTACAAAAAACTGGCTGCTACTTCATCAGAAAAAAGAGAGAGAGAAAGAGAGAGAGAGAGAGGGAGAGAGAAAAGAAAGAAAGAAAACGAAAAAAGCACCAATAAAATTAAAGGTATCACCAATAAAATAAATATACTAGCTATAACTAAATCACTGCTGGCCTATTAATGGCCCTCTTCACTTACTGTCTCTGGAAGTCCGAGGCAATGTTATTCTATGGGAAATTTTCTTTACAAATAACTTATTTTTAAATTCTGTTTTCACATTCAGAAAATTGCCAACTGTTAAATTGATGGACCTTTATTAAAAATGTATTTTTTTAATTTTTAATATTTTATTTTGAATTTGCAAAATGAAAAATGTCACATATTGAAAAATCGTATTTTGCAGCTTTAAAATAAAATATGAAAAAATAATTTTTTAAAAAAGGTCCGTCAATTTAACAGTTGGGAATTTTCAGAATATGAAAACAGAATTTAAAAATATGTATTAGTTAATAAGTTATTTGCAAAGAAAATTTCTCATACAATAACATTGGCTTCGGCTTCCGGCGACGGTGAGTGAAGCGGGCCTTTAATGGGAAAATATAAAAGACCAATGAAGACTGCCGGCAGTAATATAATTTTTTATGTTTGCCAAAGCTTGCCCACTGCAGGCTGCCAGCAATAACATAGAAAAATTATGTTTGCCACCAGGTAGTCCAACACTGGCCCACTAACAATTTCCAACCTAATGTCGGTTACCAACAGTGGCCCATTACCTATTTTCATCATACTGCTAGCTGCCAGCAGCGATCCATTCACTGGCCCACTAACTTATTTTTAACTTACTGCAGGCTGCCAACAGTGGATCGATTGAATATGGCCTACTGACGGCCGGCGTAACATATTCCCTGCGGCACCGTAACTTTTGCCACCGATGGCCCAGCTGCAGCTACTGTTGGCAACCAGCACTTGGCCTCGTGTTGGCTGTCATCTGTGGTTTTGCTGGGACGTTTCTCACCAAGATCGTCAGTTACGCAATTGAGATAGCCATGTTAATTCATCTCAAAAATGGCCAAAAATATTTAAAGTCGACAAGGCGGGGGGAGATCTATACTAAAGCTGTGCCTTTGTATTGATCTTTATATATATATTTCTTTTGTGCGTGTGTATGTCACTGAAATCCTCCTAAACGGCTGGACCGAGTTTAATGAAATTTTTTGTGTGTCTTCAGGTGGAATCGAGAATGGTTTAGATTTACAATTCAGTCCAATTTAAATTGTTTATTTAATTAATTTATCACTTATAAATTGCTGTTGATTTTGGAATGTTTCACATTGGATCCGGCAGACCGCGCTACGATCGTAGTATCGAATATTCAATAATACGCAAGCGAAGTGATGACGTCACTGGCCGTCCATGGATGCAAGAAAAATATTTCCTATGTTAATCGCGCATTGGAATTTTTGTAAAAAATTACTGAATATCGAGGAAAATTATTTCCATATTTTAATCCCCATATTTGGGTACAGATATGTATTAGTTATCTTATGCATGCGTTAGATTGAGTTGTTTTTGCTGTAAAATTGATAAAATTTGAATTTTTAATCTCAAAACTCTGTCATCCTTGGCGGGAAAAAAATATCGCCATATCATCTGGCGAACATATTTAATTTCTTTCAAAAATAATGGTTATTTCAACAACTTATAATAAGAGAGTAATGTATAATATGAAACAATTTCGTACAATACATATTACGAAAATATACATCTGCATGTACAGTCGGTAACAAAAGTGTCCGAACACTAGCGAAAATTCCTATGTAAAAAAAAGTGCACTTCATACGTTTTTTTTAAAATAAATCCTTGTCAAATCCTGTTCTTAGTCTGAGTAAGAACAGGATTCGACAAGGATTTATTTAACAAAATCGTCTGAAGTTTACTTTTTTTACACAGGAATTTCTGCTTGTGTTCGGACACTTTTGTTACCGACTGTATATTTTCGTATTACGTTTTTGATCGCCAAATACAAAAAAACGCCAAGGAAGACAGAGTTTAGAAATTTAAAATTAAAATTTTGTCAATTTGAGAGCAAAATAACTCAATCTAACATATGCATACGATAACTAATACATATCTATACCCAAATACGGGGATTAAAATGGAGAAATAATTTTCGTCGATTTTTAATAATTTTTTATAAAAAATCCAATAGGAGATTAACATACTCGTAGGAAATCTTTTTCTTGCATCCACTGACGGTCAGTGATGTCACACTTCGCTTGCATATATTCTATTGTAATTCCAGTTTGTCCCGACAGTTGGTGCTGCGATCAAATTCAGGAAAATATTTTGTAACTTCGTGTTATTATTGTTATACAATAAATTGTGTCCTAATTGAAATATTACATCAAGATGTAATTAGTGTTTGAAGAGTTTTGAAGTGTGCATAAAAAGCTATACATTTTGCAAATTTGGTGCGGAATTGGAGTGAGTATTTTATATAATTTTCTATCAAATTTACACGCGCGTTGATTAACAACCACCCTAACCTACAAATTTATTTGTGTAGCTAATTTATTATATTTTATTTATTTATTTTTTGTATGGAACACTTTTAGTATCGGATCCCTTTGGCAAAATTTGAAATTTGGCACCGAAGTAGCTCGGGCGCTTCTCGCCAAGATCTTTAGTTCCACAATTGAGATAGCCATTTCAATTCATCGCAAAAATGACTTAAAATATTTAAAGTTACCAAAGGGGTCCTATACTTTTGTGCGTGTGTATGTCACTGATATTTTATTTATTTATTTTTTGTATGAAAAATTTGGCACCGAAGTAGCTCGGACGCTTCTCGCCAAGATCTTTAGTTCCACAATTGAGATAGCCATTTCAATTCATCGCAAAAATGGCTTAAAATATTTAAAGTCACTAAAAGGGTCCTAATTTGTAGCTTAGATGTAGAATTTCCGTGCTTTTCTCACGGCCAATTATATGTTGCGTGTTTCAGGGTTGGAAAACCTTCGAATTTATTTGTGTATACTCCTCAAGGATTAACCAAAAATATTGTACATCCAATGGCATTACGGTAAATTACAGTCGGCTGCAAAATTATTCGAGCACTAGCAATAATCCTTGCCAAAAAAAAGTACACTTAATACAGCTTTGTTAAATAAATCCTTGTCGAGTCATGTTCTTAATCAGTCTAAGAACATGATTCGACAAGGATTTACTTAGCAAAACAGTCTTAAATGTACTTTTTAAATATAGGAATTATTGGCTAGTGCTCGAATAATTTTGCAGCCGACTGTAAGTTTTTGTAGATTAAAAAAATATACCTGTTATAAAATAAATTGAGTTTCAACTTTTTCACCTTTAATTAAAACTAGTTTACATTTTTATTTAATACGAACTCTACATTTCACTTCGCTCATACTATACACATACTTACATGCATCGATTGATTGAATTGTGATAAATGTACATGTAATGATGTTAGATATTGTAATAACTTTTTGATAAAAATTTTCATCAAATCGGTCCAGATTGTTACAGCTTATTCAAAAAAGACGGAATTTTTATGTGAAATTCGTTGCTATCAGAAATTCTCTCATAAATTGAAATATTTGCCGTATGAAATAAAATTTTGTGCTGTTCGACATTCAGCGGAGGTTTTAAATAACAAGTAGCAAGTAGCAAGAAGCAAGTAGCGAAAATTTCGGTAATTATGTCTTTTACGTTATAATCGGAATTCACAGTCACCGTTCACAGCGCTCCATACCTGTTTCACTTATAAACCACATCCTTACACACTTACAATAAGTTAATCATTTTTTTCTAGCAAAATGGTCTCTAGAAATAATTTATATGACAAAACAACGTTTGTCGGGTCAGCTAGTATATATATATATATATATATACATATATATATATATATATATATATATTTTTTTTTAACGGATAACTATTAAAGAAAGGTAAAAAACTAAACTGCCTTGGACTTCAGACCTGCTATGAACATTTATAAACTCACATTTTCCACTATCGAAATAGTTGCGTGTGCAATCAAACATAAGTTAAAGAAATGTGCAAATGCTTTGGATAGTCCTTCAATTGATGCCAATACAAGTGCAGACCTTTGATAAAAATTTTCACCACCATCTAATTAATACGTTAATCTCTTATTTAAATTATTTCTTTTCTTTTTTTTCCTTTTTTTTTTATTTTCACTACCATTGAATTTGAGAACATTTTACATTTTTTTTTTACATTTTCGTTAACTTTTACGATTTAACTTTGTTTTCAATGAAAGATTTTTCAAGCTGTCCCTGTTTATGTTTAACCGAAACATTACTTTTATGTTGTACTTGTTTATGTTTCAGTTTATTTGAAAGGGAAAAATTCTACATTTTTTTTTATTTATTTACAGTTTTGAAACTTCTGAAATTCTTTGTTTAGAAATAATTTCTGCTCTTCCTTAAATGGGACATATCATATGAAATAAATGTTTGTGTTAAAAAAAAAAAAAAGAAAAAAATCATTTAAATACATTTATGTTACTGGTTATTTAAAAATGTCATAACATAACTCATTTTTAACGTTAAAAGAAAGCAGATATATATATTTACAGAAGAAATGTTACATAGATTTAATGAGAATAAATAAAAAAAAAATAATAAAATCTCCTTATATTATTAAAATCTGTACGCGTGTGTGTGTGTGTGTATGTGTGTGTGTGTGTCTGTCTGTGAGAAACGGCTTGACGCAGCAAAAGCTCGGCCGCTAACGGTCGCACGGACTTCGAACAGGTACCGATTGACAGAGAATTTATCGCAGATCTGGCGACCCTAATTAGCGGAGATATTAATTAAAACGTTGACCATTGTCTACCGAAAAATGACCCAGAATTCATGATTAAAAGCTTAAAAAGCGACATTTTTACGGAAAAAGTGGAAAATAAATTAGAAATATCAGTCGTATAGTTACAAACAAGATACCATTGGAAAGGGCTTTTTTTTCTTAAACCGATGGTTTAAACGGCTTATCGATCGGACAATTAGATTTTTTAAAATTAACTAAACTATAAAAAAATGTTGGCTAGGAATCACAAGAATGTTATCTTTGCAGACATTAAGTCTACAGCAGTCTTCAACGGAAACACATCTGGTATTTAATGGAGTCACGTGTTTCGTAGTGCGATTAAAAATTACAATTTTCTATTTTCTTAAATTTTTCAAATTTTACACATTTTATTTAGTATATATTATTTACACCACAAAACGAACTTGCATTTCAAATTTCATCGATTTTCGTCAATAAACAAAAGATTTACATTTTAATTGCAAATTAAATTTTATCTTTACACGCCGGACATTTTTGCAATATTCTAATACGCGTATTTCAATTTCTAATTACGATTGATTTATTTTTTATACATCATACGAAAGATATTTTAAAGTTCTTTTACATAATTCAAAGTTTTCAACAGATTTACACGTTTTGAGGTTTCCTGAATCAGTGTTCTTTCATGGCGCTGTAATATTTTCAAATTTCAATATTTCAATTTATAATTATGATTAAATTATTTTTAATACATCATTCGAAAGATATTTTAAAGTTCTTTTAAATTATCGAAAGTTTTCACCAGAATTACACGTTATGTGCGCGCAGCGCACGTATACCTTCACACGTGCGCGCGCATGGGTCTGCGCTGCCGAAGGCAGTGGGGATCCGGTGCGAGTTTTTACCCGATCAGAAATGATTTTTTTAGGGGGCACGAAAGGTCAGGGAAGGTATACGCGCGCGCAGCGCGTGTATCCCTCAAGTTGTGCGCGCGCAGCACGCACGGGACTACGCTGCCGAAGGCAGTGGGGACCCGGGCAGACTTTTTACCCAATCAGAAATGATTTTTTTTTTAAATTTATTTTCTTAACGCTAAAAATTACTGTTAGTGATTCATTAATTTTAGTGATTCATTTGAAAATACTGACCCGCTAGCGGGCGAAGCCAGCTAGTCTCCTTATATTATTAAAATCTGTACGCGTGTGTGTGTGTGTGTCTGTCTGTGAGAAACGGCTTGACGCAGTAAAAGCTCGGCCGCTAACGGTCGCACGGACTTCGAACAGGTACCGATGGACAGAGAATTTATCACAGATCTGGGTTATCTAGTTTGCTAAATGATGCGGCCCTAATTAGCGGAGATATTAATTAAAATGTTGACCCATGTCAAATCAAAAAACGATTCGAAATCGGAGGTGACCGCCATTTTGTTACGGAACAGCCTACCTCGAAAGAAAAAGCAAAGAGAGAAAATTTCGGGGGGTTTTGTAAAGGAATCCTGTTTGAACGGTTCGACATATCGAAAATACACCTGTACCAAAATAAAGAGCATTTCTTACCGATTCTTACGGTACAATTTTTTTTTTAAAAATACGGAATTTTTATATTTTTAAAAAAAGTTTTAAAAACGGTCGAAAATTTCTCTTTTTCGCGATCGTCTTTTTTGAAACGCCCTGTACGACCGAGTAACCCTTCCATTTCTTAACAGCTGGTATATAAAGAAACGCCATTTAATCTTCTTTCGAACCATATAAACATTTTTACAAAATACGGATTAGCAATCCATACTTTTAGATTTTACGAAACATCGATTTTTTAGCAAAACATTTTATAACTCAAAAGCGTTTAAAGATAAATCATTTCTTTTTTTTTCGTACATAGATCTAGCTTTCATACTTTATTTCCCAAAAGATTGAGAGAAAATTTCAAAAACTGAATGAGTTATAATTTTTTTTATTTCACGCTTGAAACCCATTGAAATAGAATACGCGACCTTCCTTGGATGAGATTCTATTACGTGTTCATTGCCGCTTTTCGTTACCATGGGAACCAGTTCAAGGAAGAGAGATTTCTGCTTTCTCGACGAAAGTAAAGGAAAAAAAAAAAAAGCAGCGATAAATGAGGTCACGTGTTTTGGTTCTGCGATGAAATATTGCAATATTCTAATACGCGTATTTCAATTTCTCAGCTACTAATTAAAATAATTTCATAAGTAATACATCATTAGAAAGCTTTTTTGAATTGGAATCGAACAGTGGAATACAGAAATTTGTCCCGCCAGATGGCTCTGTAATATTTTCAAATTTCAATATTTCAATTTCTAATTATGATTAAATTATTTTTAATAAATCATTTGAAAAATTTTTTAAAGTTCTTTTATATTATCGAAAATTTTCACCAGATTTACACGTTTTGAGGTCTCCTGAATCAATTTTCTTTTATGCCGCTGTAATATTTTCAAATTTCAATATTTCAATTTCTAATTATGATTGAATTATTTTTAATACATCATTCGAAAGATATTTTAAAGTTCTTTTCAATTATCGAAAGTTTTCAACAGATTTTCACGTTTTGAGATGTCCTGAATTCGTTTTCTTTTGTATCTCAGGTACTAATTAAAATAATTTCATAAGTAATACATCATTGAAAAGCTTTTTTGAATTGGAATCGAACAGTGGAATCAGAAATTTGTACCTCAAGATGGCGCTTTAATATTTTACAATTTCAATATTTCAATTTCTAACTATGATTAAATTATTTTTAATACATCATTTGAAAGATATTTTAATGTTATTTTATATTATCGAAAGTTTTCACCTGGTTTACACGTTTTGAGGTGCCCTGAATTAGCTTTCTTTTGCAGCTCAGCTAATTGAGTTAGACCGTTCAAAATTGGTATACGTAGGTTAATTAGGAGGGGCTCAAAGTGTGGGAAAGAAATAGGTGTGCATCGCGCGCGATGCGCGCGAGATTTCACCCGATTTACACGTTTTGAGGTTTCCTGATTAGGTTTTCTTTTGTATCTCAGCTACTAATTAAAATAATTTCATAAGTAATACATCATTAGAACGCTTTGTTGATTTGGAATCGAACTGTACATTACAGAAATTTCTACCGCAAGATGGCGCTTTAATATTTAAAACTTTCAATATTTCAATTTCTAATTATGATTAAATTATTTTTAATATATCATTTGAAAGATATTTTAATGTTCTTTTATATTATCGAAAGTTTTCACCAGATTTACACGTTTTGAGGTGTCCTGAATTAGCTTTCTTTTGCATCTCAGCCAAATGAGTTAGATCGTTAAAAATTGGTATAGGTAGGTTAATTAAGAGGGCCTGAAAGGATGGAGAAGAAATAGGCGTGCACCGTGCGCGTATCCCTTAACTTAAGCGCGCGCAGAGCGCACGGGACTGCGCTGCCGAAGGTGCGAGTGTTTATTATCCGGTGCGAGTTTTTATTCGATCAGAAATGATTTTTTTTTAGGGGGCACGAAGGGTCAGGGAAGGAATACGCGCGCGCAGCGCGTGTATCCCTTAAGTTGTGCGCACGCGACTGCGCTGTCGAAGACAGTGGGGACCCGGTGCGAGTTTTTTCCCGATCAAAAATGATTTTTTTTTTCAGGGGGCACAATGGCTCAGTGAAGGAATACGCGCGCGCAGCGCGTATATCCCTGAAGTTGTGCGCGCGCACGGGACTGCGCTGCCGAAGGCAGTGGGGACCCGTTGCGAGTTTCTACCCGATCAGAAATGATTTTTTGGGGGGGGGCACGAAGGGTCACGGAAGGAATACGCGAGTGCAGCGCGTGTATCCCTTAAGTTGTGCGCGCTCAGCGCGCACTGGACTGCGCTGCCGAAGGCAGTGGGGACCCGCACCGACTTTTTACCTTATCAGAAATGATTTTTTTATAAATTTATTTTCTTAACACTAAAAGTTTCTATTACTGATTCATTAATTTTAGTGATTCATTTGAAAGTACTGACCCGCTAGCGGGCGAAGCCCGCTAGTAAATATATTAAGTTTGTACGCATGTGCGAAAAAGCTAATGCCTTTTCCCGTTTCTCACACAAAATGTCATATTCCATATTAATAAATATAATTTTTAAACACATTTTCAGAACACTGGTCTTGACTCCAGTTTTCTTTCTAAATGAAACTTTATACTGGTTAGTGGCAATTTATACCTCTCTTTAAAATTTACATGTTTTTCTTTATATTTCTTTATATTAGAAATTAAATATATGAGAAATATACTAAAGTTATAAATATTATATTTTAAATTGTTTCACACACTAAAATTGTAGACTTTTTTACTGTGTTTGAAACTGAATTTTGAAATGTCTCTTATAAATATGAAGTGTGACAAAAATAAATTCTCCATTAATAAACTGTAATATTTCAAAAACTACTGTATGTACTTTGTATAAATTTATCTGTTCAACAACAGTACACAAACAAATTACTTAGCACGGACTATTTTTTTTAATCTTTTTGCTTTGCTTTCAATGCGTATTAATATTAGTTTTAAAAGTCTGTGCTATACAACGGAGATAGACATTAACAAAATGCTTAATCTCTTTATATTAATCCATGTGACTAATTTGTAACAAAAATCTTAAAGACAAATGCATTCAAAAAAAACCAAAAATGAATTTACAACTAAATTTAAAGAGCATTGTGCCAAAAATCTAACCTTCAATTTAGAATTTTGATACTCGCGCACATCAAGGGATTGCTCTTAATCACAGACACATAGTATAGGTAATATAATAAATTTAGAATATACTAATTTTAATAACACATAACTAAATTGACTTATCACTAATTTTGCAATTAATTTTTTGGGGATCCATTTTACCAATATAAAATTTAGATAATATTAGAATAAAAGTAAAGGTATAGTTAATATAAAAATATACTATACTATTTTGCAATTGTATAGTATATTTTAAAAGTAATTTCTAAATACATATTTGTAAGAAACACACTAGTTAGTCCCACGTACAAAATTTAAGATCTGTATAGAAAATTTCTAAATCTTGCAATATATATATAGACTTTACGCAGAGAAACATATTTTCCTTTACAGAAATAAATGAGACATATATTTCAGTAAAATGTACTGATTGTATCTTTCTTTTCTTTATGTGATAAAATTCTCTATAAGCAATTTGTGTTCTAAAAATAGAAAAAAAATAATGATAACTCCATCTCAGACATGGCTTCAAAATTTTATTTTACTTTTAGAGTTGCTTTGAGAAAAAGATTTCAAACAATAATCTAAGCTTTAAAATATATTATATTTCTAAAGAAACAGATATAAAAATATGATTATGACTTCTTTTGATTTTAACAAGATCATTAAATTGATAGCAAATAGATATGCATTTTATGGCGTTTTTGAAATTAGATTCTATTTAAAATAGTAACAAAAATTATATTTTATAAAATGTAATGTAGTTAAAACAAATTATCAAAAAAAAAAAAAAATCAAAACTTTTTAAAATATTTTTATTACAGTTATCTATATATGAAAAATATTTTTATTTGACACACATTTAAGCATATCTTAAAATATAATTTTGCGCTAAATGTTTTCGATCCAGCCTTTGTTTATTTTTTAACACGCTTTTATTAGCATCACCTGTATGCATGTATGTATGTTTGTATGTATGTTTGTATGTTTGTAACCGCTCTGGCAGCAAACAAAAAATTTATATTGTAAAAAAAGACTCACCCTGCGTGAACGGCGTGGCGTTGAGGTATAGCTCCGCGCTACGAACCTAAAGATCTAGCGATCGATCCCGGTCAAGGGAGATTTTTTAAAAATGGTTTTTGTTTAAGTCTAAATTATTTTAATTAAAGATTTAAATGTATGTAAATATCATGGTGTGTCACTCACACGATTTTCTCTTACCCTACATTTTAATACTAAGATAGATATTTTGTGATTTTTAGTTCACATTTCTATATATGCGTGTTCTTTAATTTTTGAAAACTATAATATTATTTTATTTTTTTTATTCGCTAATTGCGATTTGCATAGTACCAATAGAATCCTCATTCAGTCTTAAATGCTCATATTTATTTGTAATTCGCTTTAAAACTCAGTTTACAGTCAGGATTACAACAATCCTGACAGTAATTCAATCTCAACTGTAATGAAACAAAACAGTTGAAAAAAAAAAATTTCGTGTTACATATTTATAGCTAAAATGATAAATTAATATCGGTACAACAACTTTATAACGAATTTTTTTTTTTTTTTTTTTTTTTTTTTTTTTATCTTTTTATAATTAGGCTTTACAATAAATGTTGTAAAACAAGTTACAACTGTTTTATTACATTTATATATAAAATGTAACAATCGCATAATGTTTATCTACATTTTACTTTATGTATAACTAATTTTGTATCTTTGTTTAGATTTACGAGCGAGAGGCTAATTGACACATGAGAAATAACTAGATTAATTCATTATTAATTGCTTGGTACAGCTATGTAACGGAATTTAAGTGCCCCCATTATGATTTCATTACTGTTCAAAAATGCATATAATTTAAGAACCTAATCTATATAACTAGTGGAATAATGAAATAAAAGAATTTAAAATAAGTATTCAATCGTAAGATAATGCGCCGTTTACTGCGTTGAATATTTCATAAAGGAATTTCACTGTCTACTTTTTTTATTTAAAAAAAGAAAACTGAAAGGAACTTTTTTTATTAAATTAATTTGTGCAAGCATATATATTGTTGCATACTTGGGGGTTCGTGAGTTGTCCGAGAATGAAAGGCCAAACTTACAAAAATAATTTATTAACAGAAAGTTCCAGAGAAATACAGGTCTATAACCCAAGTATCAGCTACAATTCAACCAGTAAAGCAACACAGCTTAAACAACAGCTGTCAATAACACATAAAGCAAGTCTCTTTCAAAGAGGCTCAAAACAATGCAAGTACTAGCGGAAGCTGGCTGAGAACTGAACTGACTCGCCTTGTCGAAGAAAACAGCCTTTATATACCCCTATAGAAAAGTGTGGAACGTTCCAGAAATTTCCGTATCTCATCAGCCAATGAGATTAGAGCTTCCATATTTGGTATATCCCTAATAAGGATTTTCTCGCCAAGGTCGCCAAAAAATCGACAAGGTGGGAAAAAGTCGCCGAATTTGGCGCCAAATCCATTACCTACCTTACTGGAGCTTTTTAATGCGTTTTTAAGGGAAAATAAGGCTATTTTAATGCTAAAACAACTAGAAATGCACAAAATTAGCACTTTATCAACTTACTATCGAAGATTCTATACAAAAATAAACACAATTATTTACAATTTTGTAACAATATTTTAACTTTTTTTTATGTATTTCGTCTTCGTCTTCAATTATGCTGTTCAATTATACTATATACAGAAATATGCTGTTTCGAAACAGTTTCGCTTTGAAAAACATGTAAAATTTAATTTCAAGATTAACCAATATGTATATTTCATTGGATGAGAATATTGTATAGTAAATACATTTCTGCTCAAACGTTTAGCAAGATAGTCAAAACATCGTTTTATTTATTTATTTACTTATTTATTTATTTACTTATTTATTTATTTTTTCAATTTAAAAACGTATCTCTCGATGAAAAGTTTCCAAACACTGGAATTAAAACAACTGGTTTTTCTCATATTTTTAAGTGAAGATTGGTTTATGACCACCTTTAGGGGGCCGGTAATAAACTGAGCAAAATCGATAACGTTTGTAATCATCCTGTATCGTGAAGTGAACGAAATAAACTGTAACTTTAGGACATGTTAATATAGAATCCTTTCAATTTGTGAATGAATTTGTGGGATGATTGTATGTTAAATAACAGAGACATAAGCATTTATTTTAAAACTATAATAATAATAATAATAATAATAATAATAATAATAATAATAATCCTTTTTTTTTATAATAAACAGAGTTTTAAACGAAAGTTATTCCCACTTTCAGATAAATTGAAAAAACACTTTTGAAACAATATACCGCAATCGGAATACAAATATCTTAAATATTTCATGACATATGAGCATGTTTATGAAAAACAATTTCACTGCGCATATGATAAAAGTAGAAAACAATACATAAATCAATATTAAAATTTAAAACACAGTATACTGTTTTTAATTTATGCTGATATATTTGTTATTTTAATCATGTATATTTCTTAACAATGGCGGCACCAGTGGCAGAGAGATTCTGATTACGTACTTGGTAGACGCGAGGTGACAAATTTGACCCCAAGTCAGGCTCATTGGTATAAACGTTCAGAGTTTTCCGTGGCTTTCTCTGAAACCTGTGTACGTATGCTCAAAAATTACCTTACAATTACCACCTCCACCTCAAGAACGACACTTCCCTTGGGATAGGACCTTAGTGCAATAATTTGGCCTTTATTCTAACACCAACGCCAAAACAATCTTAACAATGCATTGTTTATTGATTTTTTAAAAGAAATAACTAAATGCATAGTTGCCATAGCTAAATAAAAAATAGTAAAGTGTATTGAAAAAATACAAACCTTAATTATATAAAATGATTTATTTCTATCTCTCATAGAATTTCATAAAAAATTAGCTTTGCCTGTATCCTACAATATAATTTATCTTTCTGCTGATTTAACATTAAAGGAATATTTTTCTTTCTCAAAACGCGTAATTTTAAATTCAAAACTATTTTTAATATCCATTTATCCTATAACTATACATAAAAGTTAAATTTAGTAACAAAGAAAACTTAGGTTCCCATTTAAATAAAAAGAAATAAAATTCAATTATACTATACGGAATGTTAATTAAAGCAATATCCTGTTAAACGTTTCTCTCTGGACGGAAGCTAATTTCAAAGATATATCATCTAGCTGCATCGTAGAAACAAGTCATATAATTTTGTGCTGCCAAATATAATGTTGGAGAGGTGGCTTACATTTAAAAGATTAATTTCCCGTCTTCTTTATGAAAGTTTTATTATTTTGGGAATTTAATAAAATTCTAATGTGTAAATTTTTTACAGTTGTTATGTAAGTGTGATTTTTTTATTTTATTTTATTTTTTTTTTGAAGATTGCGAACATTATTTTATTAATTTAAAATATTTCTACAAGATTGTAACAAAAAAATAAAAAGAAAAATAAATAAATAAATAAAAAGAAAAAATAAGTAATTTGTAAAGTTGGGGGGGGGGATAGTTTTCTGCGACATCTTTATACCTCTTCATATCTGCTGTGTGATAAATAAATAAATTACAGAGACAGTTTTAAACTTAACAGAACCGATTTTATTGAAGCTCTTAATTAATCTAACAGCACAAAATGTTTCAGAAACGTAACAGTCATATAACATGGAAATATTCTAAATATTACAGAAACATTCAGTTAGCTTTCCGATAACTTTCATAAACGTAGAAATGTCCGCAATAGTAACAAAAAAAATCCGATACGTAACAGAAATGTTTCAATGACATAACTGAGAAAACACAGAAAAGGCCGAATGTTTCAGAAAGGTATCCGAAAGCATTTTAAAATGTGTTACGTTTTCGAAAGTTTGTAAGCATTTTGCAACATAACTGAAACATCCTGTGCTGTATGGGGACGGATGGAATGGGGCTCCTTCTTTGGACATGTCTTAAAGTATAAATAAGTTATACCTTCACTTAAGTAAACAATATATGATTTCATTTTCTAACAACTTAAGCCAATGGCCAGCATTTTCATTTAACTATAACACAATAATTAAATAATATTACCCATACCTTGGAAGCGGCATAGTAGGCGTCAGACTTGACTATGCTTGACTATGACTAGTTCCTCTTTATGTATGGTAAACTTCAAGAACTGTCACGAACCAGAAACCTCTCTCTCTTTGCAGCCCTTTTACAGCACTGCTCTCGTAACTAACAGAACAGAATCAGATCAGTAAGTACGATTTGAACTCCCTTTTATACGCTATCAAAAGAATTTGCATTTATAAGCAACCTCGTTTTCAACAAACTTATTCAAATTTAATTACTTGCTAAATTCCGTAAGTCCGAAGCTTTTCTTTCAAACAAGTATTTGTCAGCTTTCCTTTGTAGAGTACTTTAATAAATATAGTAATTGCTAACGGCACAACTAAATTCCTCAATGTCGGAAGTTTTTCTTTTAAATAAGTGATTGCTGAGTATCCCATGTAGAATACTTTAATAAACAGACTAATTACTAGTAACCAATTTCGACTACTTTGAAACTCCCGCTTTGTGAAGATCTTACGAAAACTCCTTGTAACCTCACTCAATGTTATAAATTATTTCAAGAACTGTCCATTCCTGAATTCGAGTCCAAAACAAACAAAGGTGATTCTACTTCTAAAATAGTGGTTGCTTGGTTGGTTGGTTTGGTTTTTACGTCGCACTAGTACTTAGCAATAGGCAAATATGGACGGTTTAGGACTCACCCTAAAAATGGTCCGGAGACATGCCATCACAATTTTGATCCTCCACTGAAGGGATGGCCCTCCCGCATCGGTGACCCCCAGAGGTATAATTTTGATGGGATGATGGTGGACTTTTCGGCCACGACAGACTTTAAGTGCATCAGCCACCATTAGTGTACACGACGGTTTTTTGGTCTAGTACCGTTTTACCGGCTGGGCTACCTCGGCCCCGAAAAGGGGTGGACGATATCATTGAGATGTGCATTTCCCGAAATTTTATCTCTGACGGTTTTCTTCCACCCCTATTTTGATATAATCGCAGCAGACTTCATGAATGCGTAAGAGCAATCATAAAACTTTAATCCAGGAACAAAATTTATATATTTACTGAATAATAAAAACATCTGTAATGACTCCACTCGGCATTTGTAAAATTTAATAACCACGGATGATTACACAAATTTACAAAAAAAAAAAAAAAAAAAAAAAAAAGAGAGAGAGAGAGAGAAAGAACGTTAAATAAGCAAAGGGAAAAATCATAATTATCTCTTTAAGTATTTTCCCCAATCTGTATATCGGAATGTTGTTAATGGATCGTAATATATCCAAAATCTTTTATGTTTTTTCTGTCAAGGTTCTCTAAATTATAAGTTCGCAGCATTAGACCATTATCTGCTTTTTTATGATTTAATCAATTTATTATTAATTAATAGGAATTTAAATAGCTTGGGACTATAAAGATTGATAGAATTATATAAAATGTCTGTTTTGTATACCGGTGAAAAAATTATAATTCCTACACTCATGTAAATATACACGGTTCTTGCGACAATAATCTGTAACATGCTTACTAATATATATATTAACCAAATGTAGAGTTTAGTTGCTATCGTAATTCAAGTATTTTATATATTAAGTTCATTGACCATAATAATGAAAATTTTTTCTTTGTGCCCCTGAAAAATAACTATAAGTTCGTCACTAATCAGAATCTATAGAAATCCGCTATGGTGACTTATAACGCACTTAACAATTTTTATCTCAAATAAATGAAGCGTTTAGACGTTATCACGCTTCAAACAATTTGAGTCTATTAACAATATGATAAAGAATTTTTCTTTGTGTTCCTGTAAAGGAACTATAAATCTCACTCTCATTGTAATGCATACAAAGTACGTGATAGTGACATATAACTTACCTATCAACTTTTATTTTGATAGAATATGGCTTTTAGACGCTACAGAACTTAAATAATTTGTGTCGATATGACATACTAATAGACAATTTTTATTTGTGTCGCTGTAAAAAAAAAAAAAAAAAACTGTAACTGCTAGACTTATAAAAATCTATATAGCTCGATCGAATATAAACTATAACATATCTACCGACATTCGGCTCAATAGATCACAACATTCAGAAGTTATCGTGTTTAGTCACACACATAGATACATCAATGTAAAAATAGGAAAAACTCGGGAGACTTCAAAACGCATACATACAGTAAAATCCCATAGTCGAATTTTGCCATTATTGCATTAATTTCCTCACGCATGTACACTTGGAATGCAGAAATTATTTTTTTTATCACAATTATATTACATATATATATATATATATATATATATATATATATATATATATATATATATATATATTTGTAGTTCATCGATCATGGGAAATGCTTCTCATAAAACTGATCGGAAAACAGTAATAAATGCTATACTTAATACACAATCACATTTGGTATAAAAATATGAACGCATTCAGATATTAAATAGTGTAGACATGGTTGATATTACACCCATATGGGACACTTCTAAGTACATACACCCAAAAATTAACGTTATTAATTCGTACATAGATTTACAAAGCATAAACTGTTGATCTTACAACACTCTACTTTATATATCTTGAATTAAGCTAATTTCAAACCACCATTTCGCAAGTTAAGTCAGTATGATTCATGTAAAAAACACGTTTTTGAGCGTAAATCTGTCACAAATCATCTAAGAAAAGCGATTTCTGATATGTGGATGAATTGATTACACGTACTGAATACGTAGTATTAACAAGTTTCGTAAACTCCCCCACTTCCAACCCTTTAAGTACGGCGAGGATGGGGGCATAAACACGTTCTCCCACTCCCCATCCTTGGAGTGGACGGAGAAAAAAGCATGGTTTCAAGTTTAAATCTGCTTCAAATTACCTTAGAATGGCGAATTTTGGTGTGTGCGTGTTGATTATGTGTACGCAATATGCACTTTGGGTTGATTTCGCGAAACTTCTAACTTACCAGCAGGTTAGGCAGTAAAAGCAAGTAAATGATTCCGAAGGCTGTATGGATTCAGGATCCTCATGTTGCGAGCGGGAAAGGTACTGCCAAACGAAACAAGAACTTTAACTTACAGTCGACATTAAAAATATCCGAGCACTAGAAAAAATTCCGGTATAAAAAAAGTACACTTAATACTGTTTTGTTAAATAAAGCCCTATCGAATCACGCTCTTAGACTGACTAAGAACAGAAATCGACAATGATTTATTTAACAAAACTACATTAAGTGTATTTTTTTTTAAATAAGAATTTTTGCTAGTGATCGGATACTTTTGCTGCCGACTATAGATTTCGACTGAATTCAGTAATTTGTTTTCTCATTTTTTTTTAATTTTTTTATTAATAACGATATGTAATTATGAGAATTTGTTTAAGAACAGTGTCTATAGAAGCGAGCAAAGCCTGATAGTGAATTCATAGCAGAAATATATTAAGTAATAATAATAATAATAATAATAATAATAATAATATATATATATTTTTTTTTTTCAGAAAATAATAATAATAATAATGTGCATGCATTGGAAATCTTTTTCTGTATTTACATTAATTATTTTTCAATTTACATTATCCAATTATTTCTAACAGATAAGGAGTTAAAGTAGGTGTTAAAAGTTTTGGAACATTCTGTATATGTAGTGAGAAATACATTTATAATTACAAATTAGAAATGCTATAACCAACATTACAAGTAAGATTTCATGTAGGTATTAAAAAATATTTAGTTATGTCTCTTTTTATTTCCTTTCTGAACAATATTAATTATTATACATATAGGAATTTTATTAATAGTGCTCATAATACATTTACGACTAAAAAAATGTTTTAATGTAATTTTATTAAAAATAAAATAATTTAATCATTTTAGTTTAAATATTTATGAATTAGAAAATTGGGGTGGAATTTATCCCGCTGAAAATGTGTGAATGATAGTGAAAAAATTATCCAAAAAGAGTTATGAAACATAAAAATAATTTTTGTAAATTTTTTCTTGCAAACTTTAGTTAAGAAAAGAAACATGAATATATATATATATATATATATTTCGCTTAAATAATAAGGTGATAAAATTTATAGAATTGCAACTAAAAATAAGGTAAAGGAAATCCTATAACCATTAGCTATGTAAAATTTACATAAATCCTTATTGTGGTATACTTTCTTTTCTCTATTTTTTGCAGTAAAAATATAATTTTTTTTTTTAAATCCATTTCTAAGTCATATTACCGACCAATGTTGATTATTTATTACTAATCATAAATTTATAATTGTTTAAATTTAATGTAATAATTGAGTAGATAAAACTTTTCTTAAAAGTGACACTGATTTCAAACTGTTTATGTTATAAAAAAACTTCGTACATGTAAATTGCAATTTTTTTAATAGCTAACGCTTCAAGAGAAATTTAAATCTATAAATTTGTTGAATAAAATAATGTCCTTTGAAAATGCTTACAAATATTTACAATATTTTCGTACGTCAAATATTTATTGTGACTTCATAAATAGCTAATAGATATGAAACAAATACTTCATCACTTTATTCCTTTAAACTAATAATTAAAATTTAAAAATAGTAAAATTACACTTTAATCATTTGAGTTGAATCATGAAAATATATTTTTCAATGTCGGATTTTTGTATGGTTCAGAATAAATTTAACTGAAACTGATGTTAAATCTTTATTTCTTTCTTAAGACTTTCTTTACTCCATGGATAAAAGACTGTTAATTTCACCATTTCTCTTTTAAAAATTTAAAGGAAATAGCTTGTTTTCAAAAACCTTTATAGCAGTATTTAAATTTAAATTTTCTTGAGTGGCAACAAAATAAACTACAAAGACATCTTGGAGAAAGTGTTAGTTGAATAGCGCGCCTAATTACGAATAGAAATTTTTAACTTTTATTTTTAGTTTATTACATTTACTTTAGAAATAAAGATTTCGATCATATCTGCACTGCTTGTAACAAAAAGTGCAGAGAAAAAGAAAGTTACACTTCAAAATCTAATATCAAAAGAATGAAAAAAGTAAGCGCTTTGTTTGACATTTCCTTTTTTTATCTGTTTTTTAAAGCAAAAGAAAAAGAAAAAAAAAATCAGGTGAGAGGAAGAAAATAAGCAAATGAAAATCCAGTTTCATTTACGAAGCTATTAGAGTTTTAATTTAGTTTTGGATAATAATAAATTCTTTGACTATCAAAGTTTAATATCCTGATTTCATTATTTTGTATCGTTTAATAAAAAATGAAAAATGAGTTTTGAATGTTTTTTCCTATTATTGTTTTGTACTGATATGCTTTCAAAATATAAAATTACTCATTTTTGAAAAACCCTACATGTTTCCACGTAAAGAACAATTTTGGAGGAAAAAAAAAGTGGTTTGAATGATATAATTGTTTTTCCAAAATTAAATACATCAAGTTCAAATGTTTAAAACATGGATCACCCCTTTTTTTAACATGCTGCATATACCTATACAATATCATTGTAATTATTTACTAGTGTCACAGGATCACGTATTAAAGTAAAAAGGTCCAAAAAATCTAAAAAAGGGAACACAATTTAAAAAAGGGCAAAGTAGTAATAAATATATAAAAATATTTTTTAAATATAAAAAGGATATTAAAGTTTCATAATCTGCATTGATTAAAAGTAAATGTTTCAGCCGTTATTTATTGAAGAGCATTTTAGACAAATTAAGTGTTTTAGTTTTAAAACATTGGCGGGTAAATGGTTAATATCTGAATTAAAATTAATTGAATATTGTTATCAATATAAGATAAAAAATACTGTCATATTTGAAAAACTTTGTTTCAAATGTAACGTTCGATATGTAAAAAATGTAATTAAAAACAACGTGTTCCCCTAATATAATTAATAACGTAAAACGTTAATATCTGAATTAAAAACACTTAGATATTGCTAACAATATAGGATCCAAAATACTGAAACCAAAATAATTATATTGATAAACTTTGTTTCAAATATCACTTGCGATATTTATAAAATATAATTCAAAACAACATATTCTCCCTGATATAGGTAATAACGTGAATGAGAAAACAAATAACTTGAAATTTTTTATTTAGAATTATAGATACAAAGTGGAGTAAATCTAAATCAATTCATTATTGATTTTATAAGATTCAAAAAGAGGTAGTACATAATTAATGTACGTTTTTTAATTTAATGGGAGTGATTTAAACTATTATTTAAGCTATTTATATTATATTATTTATTATAAAATGAAATTGTTAAACATACAAAAAATTATTAACATCGTACTTTGAATTAAGTGTTATATTAAACACTGTTAATTAACAGTAAAATTAAATATTGAAAGAAATATGTGATATATATATATATATATATATATATATATATATATGTATGTATGTATATATATATATAATCCTTCAGTAATTATTTCGTAGATATTTTATTTCAAGAAAATGAACATATGTAAGAAAATATCTTATTTTACTCAAATAATAAGGTACTGAATTTTCAGTATTATAATTTGAAATAAAAAAATAAAAAAAACAGGGGAAATTTTAACCGTTAATGCAGTAAGGTTTACTTAAACCTATTAAACTTAATTTACGTAATAATATTATACAGTTTTTTACGCACAACTTCCTTTTAAAGAAAAAATAGCTGTTTTTGTTAAAATTAATTCCTCAGTGATATCTCCGACCGATGTATATAATTTATTAATAATCATAAATTTATACCCGTTTCAATTTAAAATTAATATACAGCCAATAAAAATTTTGTTACTACTAGATTTGTTTTCATATGTTATGATTATAAAAATTTTGAACTTGTTAAATATGTTTTTTTAATAAATAACTAAAACGTCACAAAAATTCAAATTTTATTGAATGAAAGCGATGTCATTGTTAAAAGATTAAAATACTCACGCTATTGTCATACGTGAAATATTTAACAAACTTTAAAAAATAACTTATATGGATTAAATAAATACCTCAACACTTTATGCCTTCGAAACAATACTTAAAATTTTAAAAATGTGAAAAAACGCTTTAATCTATTAAATTAATTTATGACAATATATTTTCCAGCTGCTGATATTTCTATGGGTCAGAACAAATATCACTGAAAATAATGCTAAGGATTTTATTTCTCTGTTAAGACTTTATTTGCTCCATAGATAAAAGAAAGTTAATTTTAACTTTTCTCTTTTAAAATTTAAGTGAAAAATTCGGTTTTCAAAAGTGTTTGAAGCACCATTTAAATTTAAATTTTCTTGAGAGATAATGAAATAAACTGAAAAACGCTTTTGGAGAAAATGTTAGTTGAAGAGTACGCTTAATTACGAATCAAAAATTTAACTTTTCCTTTTATTTTATTACATTTCCTTTCAGACACAAAAGATTTCAAATGTGATTCAAGATGCCCTGCTTGTAGGGAAAAGTACGGGTAAAAAACATTTGCACTTCAAAATACAAAATTACAAATGAATGCAAAAATTAAGAGCCTTGTTTGAATTTTATTTTTATCTATCTTTAAAGCAAAAGGGAAAAAAAGCAGATGAAAGGTATAAAAGCAGTAAATGAAAGATTAATATTTTCATAAATTTAATAACTATAATTCACGAAGCTATGAGCGATTTATTTAGTGTTTGATAATAATAAATAATTTAAAGTCATAGTTTAATATCATGATTTAATTTTTTCGCAAATTTTAATGAAAAATAAAGTTTGAAATTTTGCATTTTCTTAAAATAATTTTTCTATCACACTATCTACAAATATTCATTTGGACACTTTCGAATTTAGACGTTTTGTGAAATTTCTCGAAAAGTTCTTTAGTAAATATCTTGAAACTTTAATAGTGCAAAGAACATGTCGTATCTCATACATATTTCAGCAAAAGTCGTGTCCTGAAGAGAAGAAGGGGACCAGTAAAAAATTAAACAAAAATCAAAATGATAGCAGGAGACTTGGCGTTGGAATATTAAAACAGGAATAAACTACTACGTCAGAAACGCCAAAGAAAAATTATTGAGGTCCATACAGCTGTTTCCGTAGCCTAAAGCGTACCGTCATCAGTGCAAAAAGAAACTTTTCACTGATGACGGTACGCTTTAGGCTACCGAAACAGCTGTATGGACCTCAATAATTTTTCTTTGGCGTTTCTGACGTAGTAGTTTATTCCTGTTTTAAAAATCAAAATGCTTTAGATCACCCTGTTAAAAATAATTCTTGAAATGCGTTTTGGTTGAACCATGTAATTATGAAGATTTTGTTCATTATCTTTATAAAGTTTTATGAGGCAATGCAAAAAAAAAAAAAAAAAAAAATCCGCTTTTTTAATTTTAACACACAGGTTATTACACCCAGTGCAAAGAAGTTTTTAGGAAATTTGGCAAATTGTATTAGACACAGCATACATCAATCAGAATGCAAAAATGCTTACTATATTACGATATATGAACTATTTTACTATATTATAATTTTACAATTTTAACGAAGTTAATTAACATATAATAAATATAAATACCTTAAAATTTTACTTCGTTTATGGCAGAAGAGCTCTTTTCGGAAGGGGGGCCCCCTCCTTCATCGGTGCCGTCCGCACTCCGTGGCTGGCGGTCTTGTGTTTGATGTTCTTCTCTTTTAAGTAGGTGACGCCATGTCTCTCCTATCTCAGCCGACTCGTGGTCATTGATTGCGTCATTATTTTGATGCGCGATTTCGATGCTCTCACGGATATACGCGTAGGTTGGGTAATTGTAATTTGCTATTTTCGCGACGTTTTCAAAGTCAATTTCCATATTGTTTTCAAAACAAACATAAATAGCAAGAACAATAATATCAATCGCGCCGACCTTAAAGCCATAAAACAACTTAAGAAAAATAGAAATATATCATGTACACTTACCGATAAAACACACAAAATAGTCATATTAAATCGTACCGATTACGAAAATAAAATACACGAAACCATTAGAGAGATAAATGCCACCAAATTACAAACCGACCCTACGAAAAATTAATAAATAAAGTCCAACAGTTAATTAAAAAAGCTAATTGGCCCAATAATAAACCTCCATACATAAATAACTTTGCCCCTAACACCCCACGTTTATTTGGGCGTTACAATGACCACAAAAACCCTCCAAAATTTAGACCAATAGTTAACAAAAAAGAAGGGCCCACATATCCGTTAGAAAAATATATGACCAAAATATATAGCGAACTACTACCCCCCTCCCAGGAAGATTTTATTAAACAATTAAAAGAAGTTACCTTAAACCAAAATGATCATCTTGTAAGCTTTGACGTTGTAAATTTATACTCCTCCATAGAAATAAATGAAATATCGGAAATCATTAATAACGCAATTAAAGAAAAATATGAAACACCTATTGCAAATACACTAATTTCAACCAGTAATTTAATTCTAAAAGAAAGCTACTTCCAATTTAATAACACTGTCTATAAACAAAATATGGGCGTTCCCATTTGATCCCCCATATCAGGTATCATAGCAGAATATAAGTTAAGACTCATTGAAAATCAAATTACCAAACAACTAGGAAATAAAATTAAATTCTGGGTGCGCTACGTGGACGACGTGTTTGCAGTCATAAAAGATAATCATAATAGTAACGAAATCTTAAACCAATTAAACCAAATAGACAACAATATTAAATTCACTGCAAAACACGAAAACAATAGCGAAATTAACTACCTAGACGTTAAAATCATTAAAGACAATAATAATTTAAAAACCACTGTATACCGGAAGCCCACAGCAAGCAATGAAATCATTAGTAATAAAAGTAAAACACCCTACAGATACAAAATCAATACCATAAGTAGCTATATTAATCGCGCCATCCTGATTTGTTCTGATGAATACGAATTAAAAAAAGGGTTAAATTTCATTAATAAATTAACAATTGACGCAGGCTACCCCAAAACAATAGTAAACCAGTTACATAGAAAACGAATAAAACAACTAAACAATATTCCAGATGCCCAAAAAACCTCCACAAAATACACTTTTTCCATTCCCTATAACCAAGGCACATCAAACAAAATAAAAAATACCGCTAGTAAATTTAACGTAAACATTCCCATTAAACCCAATCCTAATATATTCCAACTAATAAGAAGTGATAAAGATCCGACCCCCCCCCCCACCGAAACTGCAGGTATCTACAAAATTCCCATGAAAAACCAGGAAAACAAAGAATTTAAATATATAGGCGTTACTAAAAGGAAGATTAAAACCAGAATAAAAGAACATCAAAATGACATTAAATTTAACCGTAACACCACCGCGCTTGCCAGAAATTATTTTGAAAACAATATGGAAATTGACTTTGAAAACGTCGCGAAAATAGCAAATTACAATAACCCAACCTACGCGTATATCCGTGAGAGCATCAAAATCGCGCATCAAAATAATGACGCAATCAATGACCACGAGTCGGCTGAGATAGGAGAGATATGGCGTCACCTACTTAAAAGAGAAGAACATCAAACACAAGACTGCCAGCCACGGAGTGCGGACGGCACCGATGAAGGAGCCCCCCCCCCCCCCCCTTCCGAAAAGAGCTCTTCTGCCATAAACGAAGTAAAATTTTAAGGAATTTATATTTATTATATTTTACTATATATTTAATTACACATGTGCTATCTTTTAAAGAAACAAAATTTGCATAATTTCATAGCCGAAAGTATTGAGCAATTTATATGAAAACCTCAAGCATATATCAGGTAAATTCAAAAAGTTGTGAAAGATAGAATAAACAGAATTTCAGTTCTCTCAAAATAAAAGCAAAGCTATAAGGGGTTTTACTCACATTTTTATTTTGATTCAATACATGCCCAATGATAATACCGTGTTCCCGGATTGTACATAAATATTGATAAAACCCCGTATCATTTTCCTCTTTTTTTTTTTTTTTTTTTTTTTTTTGAGAAGAACTGAAATTTTGTCCATCCTATCTCTCATAACTTTTTGAATTTACACGATATTTGTTTAGAGTTATCATATGCGTTGCTCAATAATTTTGGCTAATAAATTATGCGAATGATTTTTTTTTTTTTTTAGCTAGCGCATGCGCAGTTAAAAATTATTCAGTAAAAATGCTCATATTTCGTAATATATTTAACATTTTTGCATTCTGATTGCAGCATGTTGTGACGAATGTAGTATAGAAAATTTTCTAAAAATTGCTTTGCAATGGGTCTAATACCCTACGTGTTATAATAAAAAAAATGTGGAAAATATTTTTGCAATTTTTTTTAATAAAAACCGTTATATCTCCCTGGATATATGTGATAGCCTTATACAAATTTAAACAGATAATGAGAAAAATCCCTATAATTATATGCTACAGCCAAAACGCATGTCAAGTATTATATTTTACAGGGTGATCCAAAACAATTTGATTTCTGTTTAATTTTTTATTGGTACCATTTTCCTGTTCACGACACAATTTTTGCTGAAATATATGTGGGTGTAACATGTTCTTTACACTACCAAAGTTTCAAGATGTTTACTAAAGAACTTTTCTAGATATTTGACAAAATGTCTAAATTCGAAAGTGTCCAAATACTTATTGGTAGATAGTGTATTCTTCACTACACGTATCCTTACATAAAAGTAATGCTACTCATTTTTAAAACACTTGCATATCTGTAATATTGAGGAAAATATAAGAGAAGAGAAAAAGAAATTGCTTGTCAGAATAATATAAATAGATTTTGAAAAATTAAATCCCTTAAATGTCTATGTTCCAAAAACAGATACACACACACACATGTATATATATATATTATCCATCTTGTTTTACGACATTACTATATTTATTTACTATTATTATTGGATCATTTTCATATATTCGCTAGGCGTGGTTCGCTAGACGTGGAAATTTTCGCATAAGCATTTATGTATGTTCTGGGAAATTCTATATGAATTTCTCAACTGGCAACTAAACTACACACAACCTTATGTATTTATTTATTTATTTATTTAATAACTTATTTATGAAAAATTAGGGTTAAAAATGGCTGCTTTAAGTACTTCAAGTGTCTTAAATCCTGTAACATTCTCTTAAGACATCTTACGTGTCTAAAAATTTAAGACATGATTTTGTGTCTGAAATTACAGGCACAATTTAAGACACAGACTGAATTTCAGAATTTGCGGCGAATATACTTAATTTTGTAATTTAAACAACAAACATATTTAAACTAAAGCATATTAAATGAAAAACGCAAAAGCACAAAAAGTCTTTATAATAATAAAAGACTTTGGAATAAAGAAGCAATATAATAATGATAAACTTTCATAAATAAACTTTATGAGATTCTAGAAGAACAAAATACAGAAAGGTGCGAAACTAGAAAAAATGAAAAAATATCAGTCATGCAATATTTTTCGGTGAATATTTATGTGTATTTACCAACTCTATTTAGGCGTATTATTTGTAATCATATACAGTTTATTAAACTAATTTTCAATTTTTTTACACGTTTTATTTTCTTTGTAAACAATATTTAAATGGTATGTTAAATTGTATTTGCATATTTGGATATTTAAAAGAATGCTCAAGTAAAATATAAAGTTTCTCAAAATAGAAAATATAAATAAATAAATAAATAAATAAATAAATACTTTTATGAGCATTATTTGAATACGAAAATGCGCGTATATAAAATCGAGAATAGCACGATAGCATTATTACACTCTGCTTTCAAATTATTTACAACATGATAAGTTTAAAAGCTTTTACCTCTCTGGAGAATAAAAATAAGAAAAATAAAATGAAATGAAATGAAAAAAAAAGTAAATAAAACATAAAAAACTATTTAAAGAAGAGGTTTAGTTTCTTGTAAATATGTTAAATAAATTTTGTAGTGCAATATATCATTTTTATTTGTACTTCTTAAACTAATATAATTCTTAACTGCAAATAAAATAATGCTTTTCTTATTTAAAGTGCAAAGGAAAAAAAACATATTTAAATAACATTGTGACTAAATTAAAAAGTGTGTATGACAGCAAAATTTTTTTCCGAAAACTTCAACTATCGTGAAAAGGAAATTATTTTTATACACATTGTTTATGAGAAGGAATGTTACATTCTACAAAAGAATGAGTATCATAACGTTATTTCTTTTTGCTTGTAGCTCATCTGTGACATGCTGAATATAACAGCTTCTGTGGCTCTGGGGTATAATAATAATAAAAATGAAATGAAATAATGAAAAGAAATACATTTAAAAATGTTATTCACTTTAAAAACCTAAATTTGTTTATATTTTTAATCTAATATTTTATTTTTATTTGTTCTACCGAAAATGTACAATAAAACCGAAAATAATAATAATAATAATAATAATAAGTGTAGAATATAAAGTTTATCAATAGTATATATATGTATATATATATATATATATATATATATATATATATATATTAAAGATTAAAAATATTATTTTAAAAAGGAAAAAGATAAAGGTAGGAGAAAAAACGCAGTCATAGACATTTCACACATAGGTGATCGGAGAGAAGAAGTAGAGTGCGCGTGTAAAGAATCAAGGTAATTGTACAACAACAATAATGGAGAATCTACTTTAACACGTATGTTGATTGTTTCTTGCATCTAAGATAAAACACTTGTTTTCCAAAATAAATGTTAATTAATAAATAAATTAATTTTCATAACACCTTCAGGATTTCCTATAGAATAGCAGTAATATATCTGTACTGATAAGTATAAAGGATTTAAGTCCAAAAATGTCGATTTTGAGTTAAGTACATAGTCAGACTCAGAAAAAAATTCTCTATCGATTGGTATAAAGGATTTAACTCTATGTCATTTAGTCTTTGAGAAAATCCATTGGTAAAAAAAGGACCAATTTAGAAATTTACCATTCATGTATGGTATAAAATATTTAATTCAATTTTTCCCGTTATTAAATGAAGGTTGACAACCACTGAATGATATAAAGGGTAAAAATCAACGAAATACCTTTTCCCTAATCCATTCTTCTGATTTGTTTTTAGCTAGTTAAACTTTATTTTTCGTCTCCTGAAAAATCAAGAATATGGACTTAAATCATTTATACTTATCACTACAGATATATATATATATATATATATATATTTAATTAAATGATTTTTCATAAATTATTACCCATATTATCGTAATAACATCCAGCTTATAACGGTGTAGTTAGATTTCGCTTAGGGGATGGTCTACTAATTGAAACTATCATGAACTTCATGTTTTTCAATGATAACCTCCCATTTTTGATAGTTTTCTTGAATTGTTTGTATCAAATTATCCCGGTATAGTTTATATATTTCTCTCAATATCTTATAGAGTTATAAGCTTTCAAAATATGGGGATGCTAATAAATATAATGAATATTAATTCATATCTTCTAGAAAAATTATTATATTCAAATTTCACTTTTTTTTAATGCATTAGAATCAAGTGACTCAAATATATTCCATGTACATTTTTAATTAAAAAATATTTTTTCACTTGTGAAAATTATTAATAATGTTGTATTCGAAAATATTATGAATTATGACCTACATTAATTTTTGCACTAATAAAATAAGCATAATCAGAAACATGGGTTTCCAAGTTTACTGCTCATTCCTATCATTAATTTTCGAGTTATAGTAAAATTTCTTTTTATATTGATTTTAGAGGAGAGGCATAACATGTTACCATTTGTGTCATCTACAAGTAAATACCTGTATATAATCTGACGTAAAAGTTTCTTAGTTCATAAATAATCAAGAAAAAAAAAAGAGTTAAATTGAACATGTGTCATTTGTTAAATATATTAAAAACACTTTAAACACATGTAAAATTAAATTTTTATTTAAAAGATATTTAAAAAAAATATCCAAAGCTTTTCGCTTTAATAGTAAATTATCATAATTATTCGTTTCCAATGAGCAGTTTTAAATATGTTTTCTTTTCACAGTCAACAGTTAAGTCTTTTAATAACGTGAATATCAGCAAAGACAATTTGAAGTTCGGTAGAGGTTGGATCAAGGAGCTAATGCTAGTTTAGTTTTACATTATTCTTATTGTTTGCCAAGCAACGTTCCGATTTTTATTATACAAATTAATTTATTTTCGTAAAATTAACGCAGTGCTGTCGAGACATATTAAAAAAACTCCAAAACAAATCCCGCCTTCTGTATCTCTAAAACAATTAAATTTTTTTTTTTTTAATTTTCCTATTTGACTCTATATGTAATGACGGTGTAGAAAATGACATTTAACGCATCGATTTCTGAAGGCAAAATTTAAATAATTTAATTTAGAATATGTAAAATCATTTTGTTTTAATTCAGCAAAGTTTTAAAAAATGGCGTAAAGGTGGGGCTTACTTTATAGGAATATATCCGATATGAACATGTTGAGTCTTTCTTCTTAAATATAAAATAACTTTTCCTAGCTTTACACTGCTATGTTTTAGCTTTGTTGTCTATATTTTTGTATGTAAATATTGTAAGCTTAGAAAGGTATTAGGAATGAACTCCCACAAAACATCCCCAAGGTAAAACGTGCTTTGGAAAGAATATCCCCAGGATCAAAACTTTCCCCTGGAAAGAATGTCCCCTGAAAAAAACTCTCTAAGGGGAAAAAAAAATATGTTCCCTGGAAAAAACGTCCCACCGGAAAAAAATGTCCCCGTAAATATGTTATGAAACTTTCGAAGTCATTTGTAACTTAAAGGTCAAATTGCTAACGTGGTTATTGTTCAAAATTAAAAACGAATTTATAAAAAAGCATGTTTTAGCCATCACAAAACTTATTTCTATATCGTTTTATATAACAATGGATAACATGCACAAATATAAGTGCCGATATTTCAATCATTCATTGGCGGCACAATCTGTCTTTTTTTTTTTTTTTTTTTTTTTTCTGAGAGCCAATGTTTTGGTTTTATTCTCCCCCCCCCCTTTCCCATCCGTTCTCCTCACTTGCTCTCCTTAAGCTTTTCTAGATTTAAATTTATCTATTTATTTTTATTATTTTAGATGAAAATTTATGTCAAACAAAATGAATATTTTTGTTTTTCTGTTCCGAGCACTCTGCTATGTTCTTTCGGACAATGTTAAATGAAACTTTGCTACCACTTAAAAGAAAATGCCATGACGGGAAAATATTTCACAAAAATAATTTCATTTTCTGTCCCAAAAAAAGTAAGACAGGAAAGCAATAATGCAATGAATAATATAAGGAATCCTAAATCTAAAAGTTTAGTCTCTAAGTTTGAAAACTGTTATTTGTAAAATCTACATACAGCAATTTAAAAGCCAGCCCTTGCATGCTTGGATATCGAATAGATTCGCTTTGCTCCAGAAGAAAAAAATTAATAATATGCATTTAATATGCAATTATACAAAATTAAAATCTAAAATACCATTTGCGCAAAACCAAAAAACAGTTAATGCTCGCAGTGCATATTGTGCTGGAATCTTTTTTTTATGATTTTTGTTAAATATATGCTTAATGCTGCCTATACTTTTACCACGCATATTATTTTTATTAAGTTTCAATTACATGTACAAATTTCTTTCTAATTTTAACAGTCTTGCTTTATTAAAGCATAATGCAAAGATGTACTGACCGTAGATCATTATGTAAATATATATATATTAATGTGGCACCACTACAGAAGAAGTCTAAATATATAGTATTTTTCAACAGTAAAATTCTATATGAGGGACGGTGCTATACAAATTTAGGGCCATCCTGCAAATTATTTTAAGGAATACTCTACTCATAATAATAATAACAATAATAATAATAATACATTACGTTTCTTAATAACACATTTTCAGCAAGATATTCTTTATTTACAGAAAACTAATACAAATCATAGGAAAAAATACTGGAATAGAAAAATCATAACATTTGCAAGCTATGTTTAAATAATGATAATTAAGAGAAAATATTGTAATCTTTCGCAAAACTGAAATAAGAATTTTCAATGTATTAATGTATGCCCTTGCTCAATGCAACTTTGAAGATACACTTGTGGGTCCTTTTTATCACCTAATGAAAGATCGTACTTAATTATTTAGACTGAAAATAATGTTAAATATATATATTTTTTTTTTATTTATTTTTTTTTGTTCTTTTATTCTATATTGAAATTTTTAAGTAAAAAGTGAAGTAATTTATTTGAAGTAGTTACATTTGAAGTAATTACATTACTTCTTATTTGAAGTAATTACATTTTTATTTTGCGTAAACTTTAGACATAAAACAGCTTTGTTTACAAATGATTGATTTTGTATAATTGAAGGATAAACAAAAACATTACAGCATTTCGAAATAACACTTGGGCAATAATAAAATCTGTATATTAGCAGAATATAAATTTGTAAAAACAATAACAATAGAATGATGTATGCATGATTGTATTGTATGAGTAAACTATTACAAAAAGTGTGTGTATATGAGAGCATCGCTCCCCTTGCTAGAGACCCCCTCCCCCGGTAGTGTAAATATTAAAAATTGTTTTCTTTCGAAATAATTCATCAATACTTTTAAAACGAATGGTTGAACTATATACATGTGGTAATTAACTATATACATGTGGTAATTAGCACAAATTATTTTCTTTCGACGTTTACCGTTACATTTTTCTGATATAAAAATCGTCTTCATATTTCATGGAGAATAATTTTAAGAAATAGTTTATACTGGGTAAATTTGTATAAGATTGTACAGACGATATTTTTATGGCGACCACAACCATAGATATAGTAATATACATAGATCTACCATCGCCATGTTATCGAGCAAAAATTTTTGATGCCAAAAAAAAGTTTTGGAATCAGTCATTAGAAGGTATTGAAAAAAGAAAAATAAATAAAAAAGAAGAAGGAGTAGAAGGAAAACGGAAAAGGAATTTGAAACTGTAACTGGAGTTTTTCATTCACCTTTAGTAAATAAATTACTCATAAATTTTATTTACTAAATTATCTGTTTGTTTTCCTGTGTGTTATTTACTCGGGGAAAGACAGCCATTAGAGTGACTTTTCCCGAGTAAAAAGGAATCACGTTTTCCCTCTCGCTGATCAATCTATGTCTTATTATTATATCTATGACCGCAATATACTAGTTATAATTAGTGATCAAGGTACAAGACCAACATGCTGAAACACCTGTAGAATATAAATATGACATAGAAAAGAGAACCTAAAACAAAAGTGCAGAATATTTCCTACTGACATAACAATGTACATTAGATAACGTTGTGTATAAGGTTATTTGTTTAAAAAATAATGCCGTGCTTTATATTACGATGAAATTAATTTGATAATGTTAAACATAGCAAAGAGTAATAAATTTAAAATATGTATAAAAAAATAATCTGAATGTAGTGCATCATTATAAACTAATCAGAATAACTGATATAATTAGTGATCAAGGTACGAGGCCAACATGCTGAAACATCTGCAGAATATAAATATGATATAGAAAATAGAACTTAAAACAAAAGTGAAGAATACTTCCTACTGACACAACAATGTACATTAGATAACGTTGTGTGTAAGATTTTTGGTTTAAGAAACAATGTTGTGGTTTATATCATGATAAAATTAATTTGATAATGTTAAGCATAGCAAACAGTAATAAATTTAACATGTGTATAAAAAAAATCCCAATATAGTGCATCATTATAACTTAATCAAAATAACTGATATAATTAATGATCAAGGTACAGGGCCAACATGCTGAAACATCTGCAGAATATAAATATGACATAGAAAATAGAACTTAAAACAAAAGTGCAGAATACTTCCTACTGACAAAACAATGTACATTAGATAACGTTGTGTGTAAGATTATTGGTTAAAAAAAATGTTGTGCTTTATATCATGATAAAATTAATTTGATAAAGTTAAGCATAGCAAACAGTAATAAATTTAACATATGTATAAAATATATATATATCCTAATATAGTGCATAATTATAAACGTTTTAGAATAACGGATATTAAATAAATTTTATTTAAAACATATATTCCTTCAAAATTTTATATAGTTTTTAATTTAATTTTTAAACTTTTTTCAAGTGACTGATATAACTTTCTCATAGAAAACTTGATATTCTGAAAAAAATGCAATACAATGTATTTATTATTATTATTATTATTATATGAATAGGACTGAAATACAAAGTTATATCTATAAAATTTAATCTATAAAATATTTTTACTGTAATAATAAATTAATACAATTTTCTGAATGATAATAAAAAAAATGATTTTTTTGTTATTAATTTATATTGCAATATCACATTTAATATCATTTTATAGCTTTATCTTATTATATAAATTCTGAAAGTACTTTTCTCGATAGAAGAATGTTTCTTATACATTTCGCATAAAATCAGAACATGACTTTTATATAAATAAACTTGCTAAAACATCATTCTTTCTTTTGCCCTTGCTGTCCGAACAAAGGGTCATAAAAGCAAACTAGAATACGTGATAATAAACTTTATGTCCTTCCACGGGGCGTTTTACTGCAAAACAACTAGCTGGTCTGACGGACTTTGTTGTTTCATTTTAGAGATGTGTCATATCAATAAAGACTTAACGTAAATTTTAGTAGATTGTATGCCGTTCGTTATTCTTTTTCAGTATACATAGACAAATTACTCAACACATTTATAATTTTTTTTTTTTTTTTTTTTTTTTTTTTTTTAGAATTTTAAGTTGGGTAATCAAATAAAGCGAGTAGCTGTATGTAAAGGTTATGTAAAAGTAATTCAAAGAAAACAATTTCTCTAAAATTTTTATATTAATTAATATATTAAATTGTTATTTATATATATATTCTTTATGTACGTATATATATTTTAATTACAACAAATACATGTGTACATGCATTTAAGTGAGTTTAATTATCACACATCTGATAAATTAAATGTAACATTTTCGCTGAACATGTTAGGGTTAAGGCAAATTGACTGAGTTAGCCTCCTAGACCTTGGAAGAGTGGGGCTCTTTATATGGGACTCTTTCTGAGGATTTCTATCCCATATTTAAGCAATTTCGAACAAACAGTCTAGGAAGAGCGAATTACGATCGATCTCTACACATGACGGTAATTTTTTTGAAAAAAAAAAGAGTTTATCGATCATCTGTTCTTGGGGTCACAAAACAATATTTTTTAGAAAAATGGTGGCAAAAAAAAAAAAAAAAAAAAAAAAAAAAAAAAAAAAAAATGGAAACATAAAGCACAATCATTGCAGCAAAACTAAGCAAAAATTTTTACAGCGTAAAAAAATTTACTTTTTTGAGTTTATGTCATTAAAAATATGCAAATGAACTGCCCCAACGTGCACTAAATGGTCCTACACTGTTAAAAATTTTAACGCTTTTTGCTGGTCAGTGACCGTTAATAATTTTTTTAATCTCTGACCGTAAAAATGAAGCCACTTCAAAATTAACGTGCAATTATTAATAAATTCAAATACTGAAAATAATAATTAATTTTTAAACACATGCTTTTCATAATTATCTCCTATATTATTAAAATCTGTACACGTGTGTGTGTGTGTGTCTGTCTGTGAGAAACGGCTTGACGCAGCTAAGGCTCCGCCGCTAAAGGTCGCACGGACTTCGAACAGGTACCGATGGATAGAGAATTTATCGCAGATCTGGGTTATCTAATTTGCTAAACGATGCGACCCTAATTAGCGGAGATATTAATTAAAATGTCGACCATTGTCTAACGAAAAATCACCCAGAATTCATGATTAAATGCTTAAAAAGCGACATTTTTACGGAAAAGGTGGAAAATAAATTAGAAATATCAGTCGTATTGTTACAAACAAGATACCATTGGAAAGGGCTTTTTTTTCTTAAACCGATGGTTTAAACGGCTTATCGATCGGACAATTAGATTTTTTAAAATTAACTAAACTATAAAAAAATATTGGCAACAAATCACAAGAATCTTAGCTTTGCATACTTTTCGTCTACAGCAGTCTTCAACGGAAACACATCTGGTATTTAATGAAGTCACGTGTTTCGTACTGCGATTAAAAATTGCAATTTTCTATTTTCTTCAATTTTTCAAATTTTCAAATTTTACACATTTTATTTAGTATATAATATTTACACCACAAAACAAACTTGCATTTCAAATTTCATCGATTTTGGTCAATAAACAAAAGATTTACATTTTAATTGCAAATTAAATTTTATCTTTACACGCCGGACATTTTTGCAATATTCTAATACGCGTATTTCAATTTCTAATAACGATTAATTTATTTTTTATACACCATACGAAAGATATTTTAAAGTTCTTTTACATAAATCAAAGTTTTCAACAGATTTACACGTTTTGAGGTCTCCTGAATCAGTGTTCTTTTATGGCTCTGTAATATTTTCAAATTTCAATATTTCAATTTCTAATTATGATTAAATTATTTTTAATACATCATTCGAAAGATATTTTAAAGCTCTTTTAAATTATCGAAAGTTTTCACCAGAATTACACGTTTTGAGGTCTCCTGAATCAGTTTTCTTTTATGGCGTTGTAATATTTTCAAATTTCAATATTACAATTTCTAATTATGATTAAATTATTTTTAATACTTAATTCGAAAGATATTTTAAAGTTCTTTTATATTATCGAAAGTTTTCACCAGATTTACACGTTTTGAGGTGTCCCGAATGAGTTTTCTTTTGTATCTCAGATACTAATTATAATAATTTCATAAGTAATACATCATTAGAAAGCTTTTTTGAGTTGGAATCGAAGAGTGGAATACAGAAATTTCTACCGCCAGATGGCGCTGTAATTTTTTCAAATTTCAATATTTCAATTTCTAATTATAATTAAATTATTTTTAATGCATCACTCGAAAGATATTTTAAAGTTCTTTTAAATTATCGAAAGTTTTCACGAGATTTACATGTTTTGAGGTGTCCTGAATCAGTTTTCTCTTATGGTGCTGTATTATTTTCAAATTTCAATATTTCAATTTCTAATCATGATTCAATTATTTTTAATACATCATTCGAAAGATATTTTAAAGTTCTTTTAAATTATCGACAGTTTTCACCAGATTTACACGTTTTGAGGTGTCCTGATTACGTTTTCTTTTGCATCTCAGCCAAATGAGTTAGATCGTTCAAGATTGGTATACGTAGGTTAATTAAGAGGGCCTGAAAGGGTGGAGAAAAAATAGGCGTGCACCGCGCGCGTATCTTTTAACTTGTGCGCGCGCAGCGCGCACGCGACTGCGCTGCCGAAGGCAGTGGGGACCCGGTGCGAGTGTTTTCCCGATAAGAAATGATTTTTTTTAGGGGGCACGAAGGCTCAGGGAAGGAATACGCGCGCGCAGCGCGTGTATCTATTGTGAAAAAAACAATTTCCACATATATCAAGTCAGCAGAGTTAGCAGTGCAGTGAAATGATAGTTGCTCAGCTCTAAAAAGCTATAAAGAAGATAAATATATGTTGCATTCATTGAAGACAAAAGTTCAATTAAAGCAGTTTATTAAAGTTGAAACAAAATGATGAATAACATTAAATCAGCTGAAACAATTTTAGAAAGGTTGCTGACGAAAGGTTAAATACCCTTAAAAATACTGCCATACTGAGTTCAAATAGAAAGCTACTTTTCACTAAACGAACAAGTCACAAAAACGTAATTTACAATCATAATAAAACTAAACAGTTTATAATTATATCGAAATACCAGCTCATGACTTTGAGCTAAACTGAAAAAACATAAAAGCTTAAAAGATTAAGGGCTTCAGAGCTTAAGAGACTGATTACATATTTCCTACCTCCTTTTTATAGTCACGAAACGGATTCAAAGTAACATCTACTAGATGCTGTAGAATAGGAACGCCTCCCATAACTATAGCAACACGACGCTGCGAGTCAGCCGCCATCTATGGGCTTAGCAAAGAGACTCTGCAGTTGAAAAAATATTACATCTCCTCGCTAAGTAGCGAAATGAACAATCCGTAAAAGGATTTAAACATATTTTTCTTTAAGTTAATTTTAATAAAATATGCTTTTAAATATGAGGTAAGTAATTAAAGTTATTTCAAAAGACTTAAACATAAATATATCAATAAGGAATATAATTTTTAACTAAAAGTAATTATCACTAAGCTTTTTAATTTTAATATATCTTTAACTCAAATGGCAGCATCAAAAGAGAAAATAGCACTAAACGCTATAATTCATTTAATTAATAACTTAAACTTTAAAGGTTATAAAGTGAATTTAAATTATATTTAAGTAGTGAATGAATTTAAATTTAAATTTGAGAATCAACACGGAAAGGGTATAAATTTTACAACAAGGCCCCCCACCGTGTTGATTCGACAAACACAAACGTCAGCAATTACAATATAAACTTTATTAGAAAAGAAATAAAAAAAATTCCTTGAATATTTAGTGACTTGAGAGATTCACATATGTCTTCTACAGAATATACTTCACACAAAGCTAGAAGGCTTGTCAGTTATAAGATCAAGAGTCCACAAGTCCAACTCACAATCAAAAAAAAAGTAGCACTATCAATATTCTATACATATCTACTAAAAGAAAGAACAAGATATTAATACAGAGCAAATATGCACAGCATTTCAAGGAAACCTTTTTTTCCCCCATTCCCCATTGTCAAAATAAGAAAACGATGATATTCACAAATATATGAAACATTTACATAACATACACATAACCAATTACACGTAGCGCTACGAATTTCTCTCATACAAAAGTTAAACTAAACTATACATCACTACACAATGGAAAACGTAGGAAAAATCCACCAAGAAAATGCATACATATCCCTCTAAAAAACATTTTTCAATTTCAAAAAATTTTAAATATATATTATACGTTCAAAAAAAATTTAAATTTACTCTATATACATTTACTTAATAAATACCTTATTTACAAACTTAGACATATCACCTTTAGTAAGGGGCTTTGTGAAGGGATCGGCAAAGTTATCTTTAGTATTTACATATTTTAAATCAAACCGTTCCTCAAATAACCATTCACGGATGAAAAATAACTTTACATTAATATGTTTAGATTTGTTATTCTCTATAGGAGACCTCGTAAAATTAATAGCTGCTTGGTTATCAGCCAAAAGTATTGGTGGTTCATATGAAATAGCAATTAATTTAAAATCAATACAATCTCGTAATATATTATCAAACCACATTAATTCTTTAACCCCGTCACACATGGATACAAATTCACTTTCCATGGTTGAAAGGCAAACACTTTTTTGCTTAAAGGTTTTCCAAGAAATAGGGCTATTATCCAAAAATAAAATTTGTCCCCCCATTGATACGAAGTCATCTCTATTCATCGCGAAATCAGCGTCAGAGAAAGCAGTTAAACATGGATTAAAACAATTCAAATTTAATTTCAAATCTCGAGTACACGAAACATACCCAAGTAATTTAATTAACCCATTCCAATGATTAAACCCCGGTGAATTTTGAAATTGACTGAATATATTAACTGCGTAGGCAATATCAGGTCGTGTCCTATTTGCAATGAAAGATAAACATCCTAAGATATTCCGATATGGAAATTTAGACATTTCATCAATTTCATTTTGATTAGTAGGACAATCTTTTTTCGAATACTTAATGCCTTTTACAATAGGTAATGAGCAGAAAGGGATGTTAAACGACTTAAACCTGTCATACACTTCATTAATATATAATTCCTGAAAAATTTGTACTGAATCATTTTCATAATTAAATTCTACACCAAGTAATTTCTTGGTTTTACCTAAAATTTTTATATCAAATTTACATTTTAATAAATTAAGAATTTTATCTATTTGAAATTGATTTTTACCAAACAAAACTAAATCATCTACATAAACTAATAAAACAATATAATTTTCAAAATAATATGAACAATTACACCAGTTAAATTTATTAAACCCTAAATCTAATAGTACTTTATTTAACTCATAATACCAGAGCCGACCACTTTGGTGAAGGCCATATAACGCTTTGTCTAGTTTACAAACAAGATTTTCCCCCCCCTTTACAACATATCCTTTTGGCTGAGACATATAAATTTCTTCTTTTAAAGGTGCATAAAGATAAGCACATTTTATATCGCATTGAACATTATGCCATTTATAACATGAGACCAATAATGAAAAAAAGAAACGTATTACTGAGAAATTAACGACGGGTGAAAACGTCTCGTCATAAGTGTCCCCCTTTATCTGATGAAAGCCCTGGGCCACGAGCCTCGCTTTAAAGCGGGCAACGTTTCCTAGCTCATCTCTTTTAACGGCGTATACCCATCTATTTCCCAAAACTTTTTTCCCCTCCGGTAAATTAACCAGATGCCAAACTTTACGAGTTTTCATATTATTTATCTCATCATCCATGGCATTTTTCCATTCAATACATTCTGAAGATTTAACGGCCTGATTATATGTTTTAGGTATAGGGATAACTAGTCATGATTTTTTATGAGTTAAACTTGAAGTTGGGTTATCTGAGTTTTGCTGATCAACCACCCCCTCGAACTTATTACTACTAGAGAAATCAAAAAAATTAGAGTCAAAAATTAAATTATTTTTATCACAATATTGCTTGACATCGTTCATTGATCTCAATCTAGTTTTAGTGTTGTCCGGGTAATAGAAGATGTCAACTCTGTCACTCATTTTTCTGGGTACGGGTTTTCTATTCCAAGTAATTGAAGAAAGAGGTTTAAGAGAAGATTTATCTACAGGAGTTTCATCGACGGGCTCGTCACTAGAATCATCGGGCTCACCTCCGAAAACAATGTCAACAGGATCGGAAGCCCGACAATCAACTGTACTTTCCGGAAGTAAGTCCAATTCCTCCAGTGAGGTGCCCATCACCGCTCCACTGCATTTACTAAATAGCTGATCAGAGAACGTTACGTTTATAGTTTCAACTATTTTATCCTCATCCTCCAACCAAATTTTATACCCCTTAGTCTTTAATGAATAACCTATTAGTACTCCCTTTTTAGCCTTAGGTTCAAGCTTATGGTCCCTATGCTGTTTTGGGATCCCAACATACGAAATTAATCCAAACGACTTCAGGTGTCTTACGGACGGTTTAAACCCAGTATATAACTCAAAAGGAGTCTTAGTTTGTCCCCTGTGGATTAAACGGTTCCAAGTGTACGTGAAATACAACATTGCATCGGGCCAGAAAGAAAAAGGCAAACCACTATCCGTGATAATAGCTCTAACACAATTTAAAGAAGTTTGATTAAACCGCTCACTTAACCCATTTTGCTCAGGTGTGAACGTGTTAGTTAACTCATGAACAACTCCATTTTTACTACAAAATGATTTGAAATTGTCATTTACAAATTCGGAACCATTATCCGTACGAATAGCTTTTAATTTTTTATTCAAACTACGTTCAGCCCGTGCAATGTGCCTCTCGAATACACCAAAACCTGAGACTTATCCTTTAAAGGATAAACAGCAACCCTTTTAGAAAATCCATCAATAATGGACAAAAAGAACCTTTCCCCATTTTTACCAGTTACTTTAATTGGGCCCCAGACGTCCATAAATACTTTCTCTAACGGTGACTTAATGCCATGAACATCGGATGACTTAAAAGACACACGGTTTTGTTTACTAATCCTACAAGGTTCACAAAAAAATTTCTTAAACTTAAGTTTAGGAAGGCCCCTTACCCCGTTCTTCTTGCTAGTATTTACTATAGTATCAGGACTTACATGCCCAAAACGAGCATGCCAATACCCAATTTCATTAACTTTTGCAAGAGAAGCTGAAGGATTTTCTGGGTGCCCCCCATTCACTTTACTCCCCTTTTTAACTTTAGAAACATTAGGATATAAATAGTAAACACCGTCTTTAATTTTAGCAGTAAAAATATGTCTTTTATCTCTACCGAACACCGACACTTGGCCCTTACCGCCAGTGTATGTGGCACCGTTCACATCTAATTTAGGACCTGATATTAAATTTTTCCGTAACCTTGGCGAATATAACACATCTTTTAAATACAATACATTTTTACCAAAATTCAACTTAACAGTTCCTTTAGCAGTAATAGGAAAACTAATACCATCGATCGCGACAAAAAGCTCCTCTCCCTCCACAGGAGTATAATGCTCAAAAAGATCTAAATTTCTTAGAAAATGATTTGAAGCAGCAGTATCAAAAATAAAGCTGTCATCATCACTTAAATTACTAAAGTTAGCTTGAGCTATATAGTAGGAGGGGGGAGATTTGCATTTGTCACGACCGTTGGAGTTATACTTTAAATTTCTAGGTTTAAATTTAACATTACTATTCAAAAAACAGTTTTTCTTAAAGTGGCCAATACGGCCACACTTAAAACAAGTTAAAGGCTTTTTACCTTTTTGCTGGATGTTCTGTATCTGAACACTGTTATTGGCATCTTTCTTAATATCACCCTCACGAAGCTGTAGACGCGATTCCTCCGCTGTTAACTCGGACACAATATTCTGGAACTTGAACTGGTCGTTCTTCCAACGCAACAAATATTGCACTGCAGATTCAAACTTGGATGGTAGGTGTTGCAAGAGCTGAAAACAGCAGTACACGTCCTCCATAGCATGACCAATTTCACGCAGCTGGTCCAGTATTCTTGATAACCGGGTTACAAAAGAATTAACCGTTTCATTCTCAGACATTCTACAATTAATGAACTCTGTAAACAGTCCCATATGATGAGCTCTAGGGTCTGATATAAAGGTCTTCTTCAAAGTCTCCCAGGCATCAATAGCACAATCACAATTTTCAATAATGCTTCTGACTTCAGGCGATGTATTCAAATATATTGTTGATAATGCAACTCGACTACGAGATTTAAAATCCTCCACTTGTTTTGAAGTTATTCCGGCCTCAGCATCTTCAACAGGCAGTATTTCGTTCTTACATATTATATTCCAGCAGTTTCTTTCAATTAAAATAAATTTAATGTCCTTGACCCACGTAGTATAATTATTCATCCGTAATTTTTCAATCGTGGGGTTTAAACTTACTGCCATTTCAATTTCTTATCTTCAAACACTTAGAATGCCATAAAAACTATTATCAAAATTTTAATGCTATGAGCTGACAACGAGCCAAATTGCCCATAACCGCTTATTGTGAAAAAAACAATTTCCACATATATCAAGTCAGCAGAGTTAGCAGTGCAGTGAAATGATAGTTGCTCAGCTCTAAAAAGCTATAAAGAAGATAAATATATGTTGCATTCATTGAAGACAAAAGTTCAATTAAAGCAGTTTATTAAAGTTGAAACAAAATGATGAATAACATTAAATCAGCTGAAACAATTTTAGAAAGGTTGCTGACGAAAGGTTAAATACCCTTAAAAATACTGCCATACTGAGTTCAAATAGAAAGCTACTTTTCACTAAACGAACAAGTCACAAAAACGTAATTTACAATCATAATAAAACTAAACAGTTTATAATTATATCGAAATACCAGCTCATGACTTTGAGCTAAACTGAAAAAACATAAAAGCTTAAAAGATTAAGGGCTTCAGAGCTTAAGAGACTGATTACATATTTCCTACCTCCTTTTTATAGTCACGAAACGGATTCAAAGTAACATCTACTAGATGCTGTAGAATAGGAACGCCTCCCATAACTATAGCAACACGACGCTGCGAGTCAGCCGCCATCTATGGGCTTAGCAAAGAGACTCTGCAGTTGAAAAAATATTACATCTCCTCGCTAAGTAGCGAAATGAACAATCCGTAAAAGGATTTAAACATATTTTTCTTTAAGTTAATTTTAATAAAATATGCTTTTAAATATGAGGTAAGTAATTAAAGTTATTTCAAAAGACTTAAACATAAATATATCAATAAGGAATACAATTTTTAACTAAAAGTAATTATCACTAAGCTTTTTAATTTTAATATATCTTTAACTCAAATGGCAGCATCAAAAGAGAAAATAGCACTAAACGCTATAATTCATTTAATTAATAACTTAAACTTTAAAGGTTATAAAGTGAATTTAAATTATATTTAAGTAGTGAATGAATTTAAATTTAAATTTGAGAATCAACACGGAAAGGGTATAAATTTTACAACAGTATCCCTGAAGTTGTGCGCGCGCAGCGTGCACGAATAGCGCTGCCGAAGGCAGTGGGGACCCGGTGCGAGTTTTTACCCGATCAGAAATGATTTTTTTTTTTTAGGGGGCACGAAGGGTCAGGGAAGGAATACGCGCGCGCAGCGCGTGTATCCCTTCAGTTGTGCGCGCGCCGTTCACACGGTACTGCGCTGCCGAAGGCAGTGGGTACCCGGTGCGAGTTTTTACCCGATCAGAAATGATTTTTTTTAGGGGGCACGTAGGGTCAGGGAAGGAATACGCGCGCGCAGCGCGTGGGGACCCAGCCCGACTTTTTACCCAATCAGAAATGATTTTTTTTTTTTTTAATTTCTTTTCTTAACACTAAAAGTTTCTGTTAGTGATTCATTATTTTTAGTGATTCATTTGAAAATTTTGACCCGCTAGCGGGCGAAGCCAGCTAGTAGTTATTAATTCTTGAGCGCATTTTTGCTACAGTAAAAACTTATTATTATTATTATTATAATTATTATTATTATTATTATTTGTAAATAACACTTTTAAATTTTGTATACATTCAATATAGACCCCATTTACTTCCTTTTAAAAACTTATCTGAAATGCATAATTGCGATATTTTTCCATGAATAATTTTTCTCATAAAAACAATATAATAGAATCGAATATTTTTCTAGTACATAAAATAAATAATAAGGAGCTGTGATAGACATAATAAAAAGTAGATTCAAGCTTAGTTATGCAACAAAGAAAGGAACTTTTGTATGGATATACATGGAAAAAATACTTTTACTGCTTCAGTATTTTATCTGTCACTCTCAGCGTAACTATTTTTTATTTTATTTTATATAAAGGATAATAGAGCAGTTTCATTGTAGTTTTACGTCAAGTATTTTAATTTATTTTTCTACTTCGTCTTATCTTTACGGTAGAGAAAGTATAGTTTTAGGGTCAAATTTTCGAAAGCGAGTTTTTGTTATATTTACATGTTATGAGGTGCCCTGAATACAAAAATCATGTTTTTAGCGAATGGTCTGTGTGAGTGTGTGTGTGTCTGCCTGTCTGTCCGTCTGTCTGTGTGTTATCAGCATATCTCAAGAACAAATAGTAGCAGAAATTCCAAACTCGATATTCTAAATGTGTATCATATAGGGATGTTATACTAAGCTTTTCGTTGAGATGAAGCAAATGACTCGTGCACAGGGAAACACAAAATTATTCAAATACATTACGTCTATGTGGGAAATTGCAGGTAAATAGAGTTTAACATCTATAGACTGAACAGGGGAGCAGCCCCCGCTCACCGCTCGAAGAGCGGTGTTGAGCGCTTCTAGAACCGAAGTTCACGTGGGCTGTCCCGAGAAGAACCCCCTACAGACCTGCCTGACGTTTATTTTAAAAGCAAGAAGGTTTTACATAGGCATCGCCAGGCATGAAGCCTTACCGCGACAAGAGGCGATGGAAAACAACATAGAAAGAGTACATGGTCATCGCCTGGCTGAAAGCCACCTCGCGACATTGGGTGATGTTAATTTTAGATGGATTGTGCCAGGCCCTTATGGCCTCTCGCGACAGACGGCTCTAGATGTCACAGCTCTTGATGTGTAGCAAGAGAAATAATAATGTTCGGGAGTTCCCTCCTCACCGCAGGGACACAGCGTCGGCGATGAAACTTGAAGAGGTAGGTTTGAAAAGGGCCATGGCCTGTTAAGAAAGCCGTTATGGGAGGAGTTAGAGTCTATGAATTTGTTGAAACCTGTGGGATTAGGGAGAAGGTATATCTACCCTTCTCGGAATTTCGCCACAGGTCTTGCCATTTTAAAGTGAAGATTTGTTTCAGTTTTAGTTTTACGTAGGAGGAAGGGGCAGGAGGAGATGATTCTTATACTGGGAATTCTGTGGCTTCTTTGGCCAGGGAATCAGCAAGTTCATTACCGACTACTCCCCTGCGGGCAGAAACGTGTGCCAAGGTACAGTTAAGGTTAGGGGTCATTAGAGTTTCTTTTATTTCTAGGACTTGTGGATGTGGCTCCTCTAATAACAAACTGTTCAAAACATCTATAGACTGCACTAAACCAAATGAAACTAATATATATTTTTTGTAATAGAGATACTCGACTGAGAAAAACATTTTGTGTAAGTAGGAGCCTCGTCACACTTCCTGGGGGGGGGGGGGGGGAGGTCCCCCCTTGAGGGGAGTAAATTTTCAAGATGGGTATCTTTCAAAAGTGCTCGCAAAGGCCTTTAAAACGAATGGTTGAACCATCGATTTGCGATAATTTAAAATAAAGTTGTCGTTTTTTTTTTCTTTTTTAACCATTTTTTTAAATGTAATATTGAGAATAAATTAGACTTTTTTTTTTTTTTTTTTTTGAGTGTTATATCACTTCTCTAATATGGAAAATCGTCTGCATTATCATGGAAGATAATTTTTCTAAATAATAATTTTAATAAATTATTTTTACTGAGTGAATTTTATAGGAACATATAGAAGAAAGTCGTGTGGTGACCACAACACACTAGTTATTTGTTTCCAGTTATTTGTACCAGGAATGCTGTTCGGGAATTGAAATAAACTCCTCATAGAGATATGGTAAATAATGTATGTTTTAAGCTAAAGATTCATCGCTTGTTTTTTGTATATTTACACGTTTTGAGGCTTCCTGATTACCGTAGCCAAGTTTTTTAACGTTTGATCTTTGTCTGTGCCTCTTAAGAGTGACATAAAACGAATAATTTTAGGAGATCCAAAAGTTGCATTTTTAATTTAATATAAGTTTGTTGCGATTAAAGTTTGTCAAGATTGATAATTTTCAATGAATGTTGCGTGTGAAAATTGTCTATATAATTTTCTATATAAACTTTTAATTTTAATAACAGAATTAAATTCCATTTAAATGTAGGTGCATTAATGAAAGGGCGGTAGCCCCCCCCCCTCACACAGATCTAATTATCATATAAAACTCTTCCGAGGCCTAATTTCAATTATTTAACGTAAGTTTACATAACAGTACTCGCTATCTTAACTCTTAATCTCCAACCTGTATTTATACTATTAAACTTCAGGGTAACAGAAAGTCGTGTGAGTGACACACCATATTATTATTATATTTTTAAATATTTTTTTTATTTTTTTAATAGTGTAAACTGCTTCAAGATCAAATTTTCAGCTGGATATTTTTATATATTACCATATGTATGAAATATAAATATAACATAAAGATTTTTTGCCCATGATGTTTTGTATGAGCTAAATAAATAAATGCATCTATATTTCAGAAAAGAAAATGTAATATTAATTACACAAGTAGACGATGATTTTTTTTTTTTCTTCAAATTGATATGTTTTCCTGGATGCTGATTAAGGAAAAAACTATTCAAAAATTTCCATCAAGTACAGTTTTGCCAAAAAACGGGATTGTATGAAAATAAAGCTTCCCTTTTCAAACTCCCCATCTAATTTATTTCCCGGAAAATCTGGGTGATGTGTGTGAAGACTAAGGAGCGCTATTTTATTAAGACACCAAGGAAATGTACAGAAATTATCAGGAACGATGGGCTGTTGACATATTAGCAGATTATTATTGGATGCTGCAGGTGTTGGAGAATCCCCCTCCCCCCACTACAATGCTTTTGAACCGTGCACAAGGTAAAATGCTCTAAATGGAACTTCAATGTAAATAAACACATTTAAAAGTTAATGTGTAAATAATACCCAATTTTAATGTATTTCATGCAAAAATTGGTTCGAATTTGTTATAATCTCTCAGTTAAATCTTCCGATCTTCAGCCTTACTTTGTGAAAGTTCCTTACGGGGTAGTAAAAAAAGACAATCACTTCTGAGTTAAGCATATCAAAACACATTAGAAACACCCAACTCAATGTAATAAAATTGAAAAGTACGGATTCGCAGGCCAGTGTTATTAATGTCAGTGTGGTTAATGTAATTCTTTCTAATGAAACATTTTAATTCTTAATTAGAACTAGCAGTGCCCCACATATTTCAAAACAATTCCTTTAACTCTGAAACTAGAATCAACTTTTAAAACAGTTTTACAAAAAAGACCCGTCAATTGTCTATAATTAGACATAAAATAAAAAATACATTTTTACATTGCCGACATTTTTACATTGCCGATTCTGGGTAAATATATTACTTTAGAAGTTCAAAATTACGATTTTTTTGCACGTCAAATCACATTTTCTTCTATTTTAAATATACTTTTTTATGTAGACTGCTAAACATTTATAACTTACAAAAAAAAAAAAAAAAAAAAAAAAAAAAACTCATATAAGGTAGCAAATTACATTTGCCTATTAAATTTAATTTTCTGTATAAAATGCTAAACATTGAAAATTTAGAAAAAAAAAAAATGGATGGCTTAATGTTTAAAAACAAGTTTTTTGTTGTTAGAAAATATAACTCAAGATTAAAAAAAAAAAAAAAAAAAAGTCACCTTCTTCTTTTATTCAAGTATTATATATGTAGCTCGCATGTAGTATTAAATGTGCAATCTATTCAAGGTGGATAGTATCTATCTTGTATCTCATATGAATATTTTTCCAATTCTGTGTTTCTTATAAAAAAAACATAGTTATTAATTAATTTCTGTTCTTTTAAAGAGAGGTTTTAATAATTCTGTCATTCATGATGCAATTAATTAGTTGTCCGTTATTTCTACCCATTTTATTTTATTTATATATTTATTTATTTTATTCATTTATATATTTATTCATTTGTCTTTTACTGCACTATATTTTTAATGTATTTTGGTGTACGGCACAATGGCCTACTGTGGAGGTAAGATATATATATATATAAGATATTATAATATATTTTTCCAGTCATACAAGAAATTGAAAATATGTAACAATAATAACTTAAGATAAACTGACAGGAAAATTAAAAAATGTGAAACAAAACATAAATAAAACTTATTCCAAAAACATAAAATAAAGTAATTACACTGTCAGAAATGCCCGTATGACTCGTTCAAAGTTTGAACGTGCTAATGTTAAATTCATATTTCAAACTTTTATTAATATCTTCACAAAAAATAACTTGATCGATATAATTCTTTTTTTACGAGATACAGTGAAGAAACCCAAACATAATCCATCATTAATTTTGATTCTGAAAAATATTTTTAATTCTGAAAAATATTAATAAATTCATATTTATAAAAATTATGAATTATGACCTATATTAATTTTTACATAAAATGAATCCTAATGCTGAAAAATATGGGCGTGCAAATTTGCAGCTCATTCCAGTTATTAGTTTTCGAGATATAAATAAATCTTTCTTTTGGAGTGGTTTAGGGGGCCGTCTCTTAAAAAATTTTGAATGAGATAACGAAGCAAATCTTAAAAAATAACGGAGAAAATTGAACAAAATATTTTTATTTTTTATTTAAGGGTCAAATTATATAACAACAACGTCAAATGCAAAGAAATGAAACAAAAATGGTGATTTTTAGACATTGTGTTAGTATCAAGAATTCCTGTTTTCTAAAGCCCCGCCTTTTATCGTTCTTCAAAACAAAACAATTCAGAAACGAAAAGTGAATGTGACTTTGAGTATTAAACCCCTTATTTTACATTGACAAAAATATACACAAGTAGTATTTACTTCATCGATTACTGGTGATAAATTTAGAATCCTTTAAACGAACACTAGAAGAAAAAAAATAACTAAATAGGCGGGGTTTACTGTTTGAAATACTCTCAAAATAAAATATTTCAAAACAAATTTTCTGTTCCACAATTATATTACAGATGGATATACATTATAACTATATTCTTTCTAATTAATATATTGCTATCCATAGTATATTTTATTGCAAAAATATGAACACTGGGTACATGCTTAAGAAATAAGTAACATACAAATTACGAAAAAAACGCCCACTAGCATTGTTACAGATTTTCAAATGATGTGAATCTATGTCAGCAGTCGCGAAAGCGTTAATTAAGAAATTATATTTTCATAGAAATTATAAAACAAATCGTACAGTTCCAAAGAGTTCAACTGACCCAAAACTGGTAAGTGCTATTAAAATTGTTTAATATTTACTTTATGAAACCTTACAATAATTTATCCGAAAAGATTTAGTTTATGCGCTGTTGTATATATATATATATAGCTATATTATTTCAGTTTGTATATTATGTTACACGTACGAAAGAAAATTTAAGCTTTATTGGTGATCAGTATATCCATGATAGATACTTTTTAATTGAAAAATATTGCACTTTTATAAAAAGTATTGTCTGACCAATCGTAAGTGTAATGTATTTAAATATACCTAAAATTATCTAAAAAAGTACTAAAGTATATACATATCCAAAAAACTAACTTCATGACAATTAAGATACTGAAAAGGTGTTAATATTTTTATTTCTTTTTATAAATATTTTTTTTCTTGAAATATTTCCGGTGTGAAACAGTATAATTTTGTATAGTTCTTGTAGGATCTTAATTTTATTTTTCTATATTGAGAGATAGCCCCCTAACACATTTTTGATCATAACTCTATGAATACTAAAGATAACGTATACAAACAGTATACTTTTCCGCACTGCCAGACTCTCAGGAATTTGAATATGAAGTCAAAATTGGGTGTTACCATTGAAAAAATCAAAGTTGGCGCTCATTTTAATATGTAGATGACCCCCAATTCAAAATTCGACGACATTTTCAGAAAGTGCATTTCATTTCCTGTTGAATGGTGTCAATTAAGTTTTTCTGCGTCAATTAATAACGAAATACCATCAAGTGCTGCGTTTTTTTTTCCCCGACTGTACATAAGAAATATCAATAAATATTAAAACTCAGCAATACTAGTTTAATCTTCTAAAAATGTGGGGAGGATAATCACTACTTCGAGATGCTAAATATTGAGTTATAATAAATACACACCACAAATAAAAGCGTTAAGAGTGTATATGATAAACTAAAATAATTAATTACAAATAAGATTTAATTGTAAAAAAAACACAGGCCTGCAATGAATTTCACTTCTTCAAGATGATGTGTTTATCTGTTATGTTTTTGGACGCCGATTAAGGAAAATCTATTCAAAAGTTACCATCAAGTACAGTTTTGACAAAAAATAAGATTGTTTGAGCTTAACGTTCTCCTTTTTGAACTACAATCTATGTTATTTTCCGGAAAATCTGGGTGATGTGAGTGAAGAACAAAGATAGCTATTTCATCAAGACAGCAATGAAATTTAGAGGAGGTAGCAGGGACGATGGAGAGTAAACATGTTAGCAGATTATTGTTGGATACTGCATAGATTACCCCCCCCCCCATCACCGCTTAAGGCCATCGAGCCGTGCAGAAGAGAAAAAGCTCTAATGGAATCTTTTACGTAAAGAACGCATTTCAAAGATGATGATAGCCTAACTTAACGCATTATATATATATATATATATATATATATATATATATATATATATATATATAATTTCGAATATATTAATGCTTCAATGTAACATTTCCTGAATTTTATCCTCGTTTTGTGAAATTTTCTTACTTGATAGGCAGAAAAAACAATTTCTGATTTTAGCATATCAAAACTCATCAGAGACGCACAACACAGTGAAAAAAAAAATGGAAAGCGTGATTTTGCAGACCTGTGCAATAATCTCTTTGCTTTGAAGTACATGGGGAAAAACAATTATCATTTCATAAAGTAGCCCACATTAAGAAAATTCCTATACCTGCTTTCTGGTGTTAAATTCTTTGGAACCTAGCTCCAGAAGCAAAAATTCAACACAAGGTACTGTAATTGAATTTTACTATCTTAAAACTCTCGCTGTTTGAATAGGATATTAGTTAAGAAACAACATTAATATCTGCAATAACAGATTTCCTTAAAAATATATTCGGATTCTACCATGCACGAAAATTTAACCGACCGCAAAACTTTGCAACTTTCATTGTAACAATCACAACAATCGTTTCAGATTTCAACTTGTGCCTTGCTACAAGCGAAAACACTATCCGAACTAAGTCTGTCATTTTCAAAACTACGCAAGTTTTCCTATTCCTGAGAAACAATGGTATAAGCGCTCAAAGATGTATACAAATTTTTAAAACTGTCAGTCTCTGTAAATCATATCAATTAAAAGCAGAGCTGCCAACCAAATCCGGCAAATTGTTAGTACCGCCCCTTTTTCTACACCACTTGATTTTTAGAGTAATTCTCTTCAAATATATTTACGATGAATGAAGAAAACAAATACTCTAAAAATTTAGTGGTGTAGAAAAAGGGGCGTTTTTCTATGGGCGTTAACAATTTGCCGGATTAGGTTGGCAGGTTTGTAAAAGGCATTATTACCTGATGAAATTATCCATAGTTTAGGAAATTTGAAATATAACTCATATTTATATTTACTATAATATTTTCCTGGAATAATAAAAGTATATTTTTACTATTTTAACCGAAATAAATATACTATTAAAGCGACATATACTCGAAAATAAATGGCTGAGAGTATTACCTCTTGTTAAAAAGCTAAGAAGGTAATGACAATTTTTATATGGGAAGAGCTAAAGTCAATATTAACACAGTTAACAAAATGTCTATTTAATCAGAAAATTATGTGACCCCGAGGGAGGAGCCAATTGCTGGGAAAATTCTATTGATTTTACTATTATAATGGTATTGAAAACTAAAATAATTGTTTTTAATTTTAATTTTAAGCTTTAATTTTAAATTTAATGTTAATATTACAAATAGTTTGTAAGTACACTTAAAATTGTGTTTATTAATGGCAAGTAAGCTATGTGAGTTTAAAATTATTTTTCATTTTGATACTGCGATTTAAACGTGAGATAATTTACATAGTTCTTTAAATATGCATATTTATGAATTTTTATATCTTTTGGATTGACATTGGATTTTAAACGTGAGAAAAAATACATAGTTTTATAAATAGGAATATAATAATTATAAAGAGCTTCAAAATGCGTATTCACTTGTTGTAAGTCAAAACATATGAAATGATGACAAAGATCATGCCCAAAATTTCTACTTTACATTTTAAATTAGCTTTTACTTCATGAAATTTAAATAATTTATTCAAATACATGGATTATAGAAATTTTTCAACTATTGAAAATCCTCCGTCTAGTAATAAGGTTTAACGAAAAAATAGAAAATAAATTGAAAAAAAAAACTTTTTTTTTTTTTGGAATAAATTTAAATTGCAAAAAAAAATTGGAGTATTTTTCAATAAAATTTTAATAAAAATGACATAAAATTCTCGTTGTGAATGCTCATCAAAATTCCATTAAGACACTTACGCTCAATATATATATATATATATATATATATAATAAATTACCAAAGAAAACTAATAGAAGAAGATAGTTATTAAAACGCAATTTTACTTCTTATGAAAAACATTTTTCTCATCACATTATGAAGCTTTAACTATTTTATCTCTTACTAAAGTTTAGCTATTTTTAAAGTTTTCTATATTTTAAATTTTTATCCCTTACATAACTTGAAGTTTAGTCCGTTAGAGAAAGGTGTTTAAATAAACATTTTGCGCAAATTCTCATTGCTCAAAACTCTTGTACAGTGAAGCATCCATAATCCGGCAGCACCCATAAACCGGCACTAATGACTTTTTCTGTTTTTTTTTTTTTTTTTTATGGATTATTAGTAAAGTTTATGGATTTTCATTTAATTTTATTGTTTTACGGACTAGCGTGAATTTTTTATAGATTAATGAAGATGATGGCAAAACTTCCGAAAAAGTACAACGATATTTTTGTCTCCCAATCGCAAATCCAAAAGTTTTTAATAAAAGAGATCGTTAAAACCCGAATAAACTACTACGTCAGAAACGCCAAAGAAAAATATTGGAAAAGCATACAGCTGTTTCGGCAGTCTTAAACATGCCGTCTTCAGTTCCTTTTTGCATTGAAGACGGCACGCTTAAGGCTGCCGAAACAGCTGTATGCTTTTCCAATATATATATATATATATTTTTTTTGGCGTTTTTGACGTAGTAGTTTATTCGGATTTTAATATTCCAACGCCAAGTCTCCTGTTATTAAAAGAGATCGTTACTATTTCTGATACCGAAAGTCGAAATAAACACGACCACCCGAAATTTCGGTAAACAGTTTTTAGAAGAATTTGAAAAATATGATTTATCAGCGATAACCAACTAATGAACGAGCATATGTTAATCAGTCAACGACAAACTGGAAAACAAAAAAGAATGAAACAAACAAAATCGACTGACATATTTAACCCTACAAGGCACCCAGTTCCATATGTTGAACACCAACTTTAATCGTTCCTATAGCTATAAAACTATTAGTAGCGACATCTCTTGACATCTTGATAGAAGCTACTGACATTTAGCAATGTAGTAATACGAATCTTTACCTAAAGATGTCGTTCGAGTCTTTGTTATAGTGCACTCAGTAGGAAATTTGAATGAAAGTGATACGTTAGTCATTTGTCTAAATTAAAAAAAAAAAATAAAAAAAAAAATAAAAAAAAAAATAGTTATTGAACAGCTTTGACTCGAAAAAAAAAATACTGTGTGTTATAACGAAGTGTATATACATATATTTTTTTTATTTATTTTTTTTATTATTATTACAATAGTAAACATATTAGTAAATCATATTTTTATGTATGTGCATAAAATTTTTAAAGTGAGAATGATGTCAAATTTTGTGAGATGCATAATTTAACTTTTTATATATATATTTTTTTTAAGTTCACGTTTAATTAAATTTCTTTATTTTTATGTCGAAAGAAAATGAACTCATATATATATATATATATATGTGTATATATATATATATATTGGGGGGGGGGGGCAACAATTAAATTATAGCTAATATTTTAATGGCTATTTTAACGCTATTAGGATGTCATTATTTTGATATTTTAATCTATATTAATAAAATCAGAGTTTTGTCTGTAAATTTGTCGGAATCGAAAAATTTTGCGATATCTCCACGTTTCACACCCCATGAAAGCCGAAAATGACTTCAGAAAATTTTGCCTGTGTGTGTGTGTGTGTGTGTCTGTGTGTATGTCATCGTGTCCGAATGTCGCTTTTTTTGTCCGGGCATCACTTGAGAACGGCTGGACGGAATTCAACGATGCTTGGCAGGAATTTAGGTCTTCACCCAACTTAAAATTATATCTATCAACTTTTCAGAAATTCCCCCCCGTTCTCCCCCTAGGGGGTAAAAGACTAAAACACGTTTGTCCGGGCATCACTCGAGAACGGCTGAACGGAATTCAACGGCGCTTGGCAGGGATTTAGGTATTCACCCAACTTAAAATTATATCCATCAACTTTTCAGAAATTCTCCCCCGTTCCCCCCTGGGGGGTAAAAGACTAAAACACGTTTGTCCGGGCATCACTCGAGAACGGCTGGACGGAATTCAACGGCGCTTGGCAGAAACTTAGGTCTTCACCCAACTTAAAATTATATCTATAGAAATTTTCAAAATTCTGATTAGTGTTTAAATTGTGGGTAAAAAACGCCTGCGCATGCGCCATAAATATTTTTTCACTAAAACGCTTTGAATGGAAAAATAAAATGCAAAAATAAATTTTTAAGATAAAGACTTTTTTCATTCGCGTGATTCGCACTACAAATTATGAAAAGATTTAAATGAAGTTTTGCCATCTGAGTTTCATACTTTAGTTAATTTTAAAAAATCTAATTGTCGTATCGAAAAACTGTTTACACCCCAGGATTCAGAAAAATCACCTCTTTAATTTGGTACTGAATTTGTAACGATAGGTCTGATACTTCTAATTTATTTTCCCCTTTTTCCGTGTTTCCGTTGCGACTTAAATTTCATACTTTAGTTATTTTTTTAATATCTAATTGTCGCATCGAAAAACTGTTTGCACCCCTGGATTCAGAAAAATCGCCTCTTTCATTTAGTACCAAATTTATAAATATAGGTCTGATATTTCTAATTTATTTTACCCTTTTTCCGTTTTCAACCTAGATTCGATATGGAACAGCTTTAGTATTGGATCCCTTTGGCAAAATTTGAAATTCGGAACCGAAGTAGCTCGGACGTTTCTCGCCAAGATCTTTGATTGCATAATTGAGATAGCCAATTCAGTTCATCGCAAAAATGGCTAAAAATATTTAAAGTCACCAAAGGGTTCCCATACTAAAGCTGTGCATTTTGTACTTATTTATTTATATTTTCTATTAAAGACTTCTGTGGTCACGAAATTTGGTGCGTAAATTGTTTGTTTGCATCCGGCACTTATTGTAACTGGATTTCACGAAATTCGAAATCTCCCCCCCCCCCTTCTCGGAGTCGGAGGGCAATAAACGGTATAACTTCTGTATAACCCCACAGCTGAATTTGGCGATTTTTCTTTGGCGTTGTTTTGAAGGATAACGATGTCGTTCTGGACTGTTTGCGATATAATATGGCAGCCTAATATTTTGTTTATTTTGGATTTATGATTTAGATTATGATTTTATCATTTATCATATATGATTTATGATTTTTAGATTTATGATTTAGCCATAATCGCCAACAAAAAAAATCGCCAAATATCGTTGTGGGTTTATACTGAAGTCGTTCCCAATAAACATGTGTAAAAACATGTTTTTCCGTTTGATTTCGCTTTGGATTACCTTAGAATGGCGAATTTTGGTGTGCGGATATTGTTTAAGTGTACGCATTATGTACGTTAGTGGGATTTTGCAAAACTTCGAACTCACCCACTGAGGAAGGGGAAGTAACAAGTGGGTAAGTTGTGCCTAAGGCAGTGGGGACCCAGACTGTATATTGATTAAGTGTACGCATTATGTACATTAGTGTGATTTTGCAAAACTTCGAACTCAACCGCTGAGGAAGGGGAAGTAAGAAGTGGGTAAGTTGTGCCGAAGACAGTGGAGACCTAGACTCCTCACTTTGCGAGCGAGAAAACCTCTACCAATCACAGCGAGAACTTGGGTTATTAATAAAGATATGGGATTTTGACAACTCATTTAAGTTTAATGTCCAGCGAAGCGGGCAAAGCCTGCTAGTTAATCATAAGAAAACTAATAAAAAATTCGAAAAAAGGACTTCGAAGTATTTTGTTGTCACCGTGTTCTGAGCAATCCTGAAAGTTTCAAATTTCTAGCTAGTCGGGAAGTTAGTTAAAAATCGATTGCAAGATTTGTACAAGATATATATAGGGAAAGTGTGAACTAATAATAGGAATTTAAAAAAAATAAAATAAAATAAAATAAAATAATAGTCCTCCGTCCTAAACTAAATTCTGCTTTAGTCAGAATTTCATCATATATATATATATATATATATATATATTTTTTTTTTTTGGGGGGGGGGAGAAAAAGAGAAGAAAAGAAAATTAACAATAATCAGTATCGAAACAAACACAATCGAAAAAGTTTTTTTTTTTTTTTTTTTTTTATATATATAATTTTGAATTAGAAAATAAAGAGTGCGCATGCAAAATTAAATAAAAATAAGTAAAAAAATGAATTTAATAATTATATACATATAATAATGTTGTATACATATAATAATTTTGTATACACAGTCGGTAACAAAAGTGTCCGCACACTATCAAAAATTCTATGTAAAAAAAGTACACTTCATGCGGTTCTGTTAAATAAATCCTTATCTAATCATGATCTTAGACTGACTAAGAAGAAGATTCGACAAGGATTTATTTAACAAAACCGTATGAAGTGTACTTTTTTACATAGGAATTTTTGCTAGTGTTGGGACACTTTTGGTACCGACTGTATATAATAATGTTGTTATTCATAATAGTTGTTCATAATTTATGAAAAAAAAAATATTTTTAGATAAAAACGTTATTTTTTTTTTTTACAAAGCGGGTCCGTAAAAACCCTGTATAATTGCACATTAATATATCCTCAAATGTAGAATGCTTAAAGCATTTCTTAATTCCTGACATTTTAAACAGAGTAATTAGGTCATTATATTTTATAAATAACGTTAAATTTAATTTATTTTCACAGGGGATTAACATATTTAAACGTTTTATTTCATCCGGTTTCGCAACTCAAGTACTGAATATAAAGTCGTTTATTTTGTCTAAATACCTGAAAGTTAAAACTTAATTTATGTATATACTCAATGTGAAATTTAAAATCTCTTTCTCGAAATAAAAGCGTTTATTTTATCAATGAATAGAGCTGTTTCGACTAATCCCTTCTGATGCCATGCATCACTTAACTCCATGGCTCACTTACACTTCAAAATGAAGAACAAATCTTTATATTGTTCCAAGATAGTATGAAATAAGTGAGCTTTGGAAGGAATATTTGTGTAAATTTTCACTGCGCTCAAAATTTTAAATAATATATTTTGCTAAATTATAATAATAGAGGAAATCAACTTGAAGAGAACACTTTTTTTGGAGTAGTATCAAATATATTTATTATAAATATTAAATAGTAATATATTATTCTGTAGATACATTTTAGATGAAAATTACGGTACAACTAACTTTTAATTAATAAATAAATAAAAAAAAAAAAAAAAAATAAATAAAAAAAGAAAGATAATGCGTGGCTGAAAACTGTTATAGTAATTTTTTAATACAATCATTAATTATCCGCATTAAATATTTTTAATGTAGCTTTCTTCTACTAAAATTTCTTCATACCATTAATCTTAAGAATACCTTATATAAAACATTTTTTGAAAAATTTTATCTAGAAGGTATGATGCTTAAAACTCGTTGAGTATAGCCAACATTTGTTCCATGGTATATAACTAATGTACAATGATATGGCTTACGGGAAAATTTATTTTCTATATCATACAAAAAAGTGTTAAACACTTAAACTTACACGTAGTAATTTAGTGTACTTAAATCAAACTGAAATTAAAACACAATTTTCATCACCTATAACGTATATTAATCTTCCAAAATTGATTGATACAAAACAATCATGAAACCGTAAAATGTAGTACATTGCACAAAAATACTGATTACACAGGTTAACGACGATCTTTGTTTTTTTTTCTTCCCTTCGAGGTAAAATGTTCTCTGGCTTTTTTTTTTTTTTTTTTTTTTTTAAATGCCGTTTAAGGAAAATCTTTTCGAAAAATTTCCACCACGTACAATCTTGACAAAAATGGGATTGTTTGAGGTAAAAACTCTACTTTTTCAACTCCGATCTAAATTATTTCCCTGAAAAATCTGAGTGATGTGAGTGAAGAATAAGGAGAGTTTGAAACATTTTTGAAACAGATAATTTATTGATTTTGAATTTTTTTTCTCCATATCTAATGAAAAGTAATGGAGAGTAATTTTTCAATTTTAAATGCATAAAACTTAAAAAATAGCAAATAGTTTTAAAAATTCTTTTCTTTCAAAATATGATTTATAATTTAAAGAATTTTTTACAATAAGGTTACGCCACATAATGTTTAGTTTATTTATTTATTTATTTATTTTCAGTTGATATTTTTTGTAATGTGCGTAATCAAAGAAAAGATATAACATTAACTTAGCATTTCTGTAGCTGTGATAATTAAGTACTATTTAATATTCCTCCTTAAAACGTGTAATCCAATTTAAAGTGCTATAATTAAAAATTTAAGTTTACGAGTTTTTTACAGTATTTGAATATTGTAGTAAATGATCCAACGTTTCTGTTTTGAATTTTCACTTAATCCAAAGCAAATATGGCTTCAGAGATTTTTCTAGATAGACGCCAAATTTTATGTAAGTAGAAAAAACAAAAAAACAAAAACAGAAAGTTTGTCTGAAAATATATTGCGTCTTTAAAGTATGTCTACATGTAATGTATAAATTTAAAATGTAATGCCCTTAAACAAATAAACTAAACAGAGTTACATACAAATAAAATAAAATTTTATTGTCACCAACAAATGGATCAGATTGGAATGAGCTTAGTTTACATTATATATATATATATATATATATATATATATATATATATATATATATATATATATATATACAGGGTGGATTATAATTAAAGTTACGATTTCAGAAAGCTATAATTTTAAAACTACCCATCAGAGCGATCTGATATTTTACCAGAGCAATCGTGACGCAATTAAAATTTCTTTGGGGAGGAAAAAAAAGTAGTTTCAAGATGTTCCTATAGATGGCGCTGTCAAGGTAATACCAGGGGAAACGCCTAAGAGGACTCTTTAAACACAGGAATGTTGTTAGCAACACAATGGAATAGCAGGAAACAATAGACTTCAAGGGTTTACTACAGTTTTTTTTTTTTTTTTTAGCAATAAGACAAGAATACTTGTTTACAGCGGAAACACTCATAGTGAAAAGAAAAAAAGAGGAATGTCGGTACCAGAGTAATTAGACATACAAATAATTCTTACAGAAAAATGTTTCGTTTCAGCAATCAAATAATAATAATAATAATAATAATAATAATAATAATAATAATAATAGTTGCAAAGTTCACTTCCTGACGTCGCTACTTGTCATCATGTTAAACTGTGTAGCATCTTTTGCATTTTTGCTGCAACCACCCCGATTTACAATACATAATCTATTTTGATTTCTTCCTCTAATTAAGTGTAGGATAATTTGTATGTTATATGTGACAGATACAGAAGTATTAAAGACAAAAATAATGCATGTAATCCAGATATTATTTTTTTAATTAATGTTACCAAATTCACATATTCAACTGAGCCACCCTTTTAAAGAGGTTTGAGCTATAAATGGCACATGTATTAAAGTAATGAGTATTTTCCAAAATATATTTTATTTAATTCCTGCCATGCGCTTATAATGTATTGCTATTGCCACTTTTAAGTTATTGCGCTAAGAGCAAAATTTCAATATACGTATTCTGTTTGTATATAGGGTTACTTGATATCAAAATTTAAAAATGAAAATTCAAATTTATTTTTATAATTTCACCTAATAGTACAATTTATCTAAAATATTTTCCTAATTTTTCAAGTTTATCGGAGTAAAAGTTTGAAGGGTTTTCTAAAAACATTACAAATGGATATGGTGGACTCGATTTCTGAAAAACTTATGCACTGATCTTATTGAAATTTTGTACACTTTTTCAAAGTAGAATTAAATAAAGCTTCAAAGGATATTTTTTTTTCTTCTTTATTTCGATTACTACTAATGTTACAAGGATATACGTGGAGTAAAACATAACGAAAACTGTACTGTTTCTGCATACAACTTTGCCAAAAATTTAAATTATTATTATTATTATTTTAACTCCTTTGCTTAAGCACATGCTATACTTATCTGTTAACAAAAAACATTTTTATTTGTTTATTTTTTTTTTCAAGTGAAGCTGTCACGAGATATATGACCTTCGCGAGGACACATTATACTGAAGGGACCCGAAGATCTGGAACCAACGAATGAATTTTTTTATTCATTTATTGAAAACCTTATAAAATATTGTTTTAATGTTTGTTCTTTCATATAGTCAAAATTTTGAATAAAAATTTCTATTTATTATACATTAAAAAAAAAAAGTAAATAGAGAAAATAGTTTTTTTTTAATTTATTTTCATTTTTATTATTTATTTATTTTTGTTCGAAACCTTTTTAAACTATTAAAAAAAATCCTTTTGTGTAACAGGAGACACTCACGAACTGTGACAAGCCGCTCGTAAGCAAACTTTACAGGTAACACTGCGCTGGAGAAAAAAAAAAAAAAAAAATCGAGCCCTGATACCATTTTTGTTGATTCTTATTTAAAATGGTATTTGATAATTTTATGGTCATTAATTTGATTTGGAGAATGAAAAATAGTTAATTTAACATATAAAAACAAAAATATATATATAATGTTTAATAAATAACATTAATTATAGATTTAAAACGTATAAGTGATGCAATACATGATTTCAGTAGCAACCCCATCCCCCCAAATTTTCCCCTTCCAGCAAATTTTCCTGTTTTAGAATTTCCCAACTCTGTAGCACCTCAGAAGATATTTGACAGTTAAAATAATCTTTCCCACCCTACAAATCAAATTCATAGCCATGAAATTACCGAAAAGTGATAAAAATAGGGAGCTGTCCCTAAAAAACGCTGGGTGGTAGGACAAAATGGACGTCATATCCGTATTCAGAAGGTCATTTTACATAAGAATTTGCAGAAATGGTGTTGGGGGCAATTTTCATGTAGAGCAGTGTAATTAAAGAGTATGAAGATATACACTCCTACCAATTTATATCGGCAAGCGTTACTTCAGAACAAAGATATTGATGTTCGAATTTAGAATTTTTTTTTTTTTTTTTTTTTTTTTTACATCATTGTGACGCCATTCAATATATCTATTTGATTTTCTATTTATTTCCCCTACTAAACTCGAGATGATTTATTTATTTAAATTGTATCTTCTAATCGCTGACACATGCACATTTCTCTTGCTCTAAAATTCATTTTATTTAAAAGATCTTGAAAATAACGTGTTTTTATATAAAAGATATTTAAATTAGAATTTTTATTAGTTCATTTAATTCCTATTTTATTGTATAACGTAGTAACATGGAACGTATCAAGCAATTTATAATAGAGAAAATAGCTAATACTAATATTTATAGAATGATTATGATTGGGCATTGATTGAAAGATATTGCTGACATCAAAGTCGTCTGCTTTCTTTATCGTAAATCCTTTTTAATAAGTATTAGTAAATTATTTATGAATGAATTTATATAGGGAAATACAGATGAAAAGTTTGTTGTGGCTACAATATACTAGCTTTTAATAGCGACGTGGGAGTGGATATTAGCAGGTGTATTTCGGTGGAATTTTACAAAAATTAACCTCTACATACTTTTTTGCAAGCAATCTGAAATACAATTTAAAGAAATAAATTTACAACACTTGTTTGGTGTGGGGGGGTGAGGGGGAGAGTCATATAAACTTATTCAATGACTTCACATTGATGGAAAGAAAATGGGTCCAACTTCGAATACAAATACCTCCGTTCTGAAGTAACATTTATAGATACAAATTGATAGGAATATATATTATGGTCCCCTTTATCTACCTGTAAAGTTTGGTTACGATTGACATACGGGTGTTCCTTTTGTGAGTTCATGAGTGTCCCTTGTCAGCAATATTGTTGTACAAACCGCATTCTCATGCACCAATTTCTTGGTTCAAAAGGTATCAACAATTGTTGGGGCATCCTGTATTTTATTTTATTTATTTATTAATTTTTTCTAAACTGCTAAATAAAATTGTTTGATTTTGAAATAGAAGGTTGTAAACTTTTAAGCTAAAATACTGATATAGAAAATATTCCATATACTTGAACAGCAATATAGGAACATCAAAAATAAATAAAAGTAAATAAATGAAATAAAATGAAATAACTGTTTTTCGCATAAAAAAATAAGAAGCTGAAAAAGGTATTACAAAAATAATAAAATAATCGATTTTTTTTTTTTTTTTGTAGGTATTTCAAAGCCTAAAATAACGTAAAAGCACTTCTAAGTATTTTGTTCGTATCAAACGCCTGTCAAGCAACAAAAGAAGGGAAATAATATTTTTTCTTCTTTTATGATATCCGCTTTTTGATAAGCAGTCTTCACCATCTTTTAAAATTTCTTATCAATTTCGAATTCGAAAGAAAAAAAGTATATATGAGATAGCCATTATTCATGTGAAATGATTGATTATGATTCAACTCAATGTAAGAAGTTCTTTATCGTACTTTAAATTTTTAATATTCGTGTTTACGAAATAAACTTATGAATATCTTTTTTTTTTAGACATTTGTGTGCTATTTTCAGAGAGATTGATATAAATGATAAGGATATGCTTATATATTTGAAGAATGTTTTTTGAAGGGAATTGACTGAAGTTGTGTATTTTATATACTTTACCAAATTATATAGGTATTAGATGTGTGTAATTTTATTTCATGAATCTATTGGAATGAATTATTTTTATGTAAATTTAAACAGATCTCGATCAAATCAAGTATATTTTCAATGTTTAATGCAAAAATTTGAATAGTAACTTATTGAGTTACGTAGGGATAATTGAATTCTTGTCAGATTTTTATTTCGTACATTTACTAGAATAATGTAAAATTGCAAAACCAATCCTTTAAAAATATTATCTAACATTTTATTTAGCGAATGCTAGTAAAAATTATTTTTAAAAAGTAAGAAAGAAAAGTAACTTAAAATTTAATAATATTGTCGAAATTATAAAATAATAATAATAATAATAATAATAATAATAATAATAATAATAATAACAGACTAATAGAATATCCAATAATAGTGTCGAAAGAATTTAAATAAATTATAAAGATGTATTTTAGTTTTTTTCTCTCTCTTTTTTTCCAAAAAAAAAAAAAAAAAAAAAAAAAAAAAAATAGAATCACGATTTTATCATATTTTAGATATATTATACAGATTATTAATAATTACAATATTATATTATTATGAAACTTTTCGAACGCGTTAGAAGTAATAATTTCCTTACATTTGAAAATACTTGTATCAATTACAGAAAAAGAATTTAAAAAACAAATTATGAAAGGTTTGAACTTAAACAAGGTTTTAAGCTTTACAAAATACAAGAAATTGAATAAGTAATGAAGCTTTATTATTATTTTAATTTTAATTAATATAAAATTTAGTATTGCTTTCCTCAAAAAAAGTCTTTGAAATGCCCTGATGTGTGAAGGAGCCTCTTCACATATAATGGTTTTAATTGCTTTTTCAAATAATTTAATAATTAAATATTATATTTCGAATAAATAATATTTCTATTAAAATATATAACCAAATCCTAAGTTATGTCTGTATTTAAACACATTTGTCTCTCTATAAATAAATATCTTAATTTCAATAATATTTTATAAGTTAATCATTTAAATAAATCATTTGAAAATTAAAACATATTCTTTAAAAATTAATAATTCATTTCTTACAGTATCTAAATACATTATTTATTGAATAAAATGATCTTTCAGAATGTCTACCTTCTAAAGATAAATCGTTTTATAAAAAAAAGAAAAAAAAAAAAAAAAAACTTTTCTCATTTTTTAGCCATTGTGCATTCTATAAATTACAATATATTCTTTTAAATCGCGCAATCTTATTTTATAATAGCTGAATTTAGCAATAAATGTCAGTTAAAACATCATTAATTGTTGATTTATATTTCTAAATTAAATTCTGCCGTAATAATTCCAGTCTTTCCGTCTCTAATGAAGCAGAGGATTAATGGTGTGAAAATAATACTAGTCTGTCTTAGCGATTTACACATACTTCCCTTCAAGACTATTGTCCTCATGACACGTATTTAAACCCCTCTCTTTCACCCCAATTTTCGTATGCAACGCTCTGAATTTCCATCGAATTGAAAAACAGTCTTAAAATGTTTTTCCTATGTTGAATGTGCCTCTCTTCAAATAAAATTGATTTACTTCAATACTGCGGACTGTTTATTTCATCACGGCTTGTGCTTTTATTGAGCCTGGAAGAGTTTCTAATAATAATACTTAAAGCGAATGATCTCCATATGCAGTACTATAAATACAGTCCTCACACCAGTACTGTAACTCGGGCATTTAATGACCGTATTACCCATTAACTGTAACTCCCGGTTCAAAGCAAAAACTTGAAAAGTGTCTAAAGGCAGGGTACAGCTTTCTAGCAAAATTTGGCACACTGTTTCTGCCACCTAGCGTCGAAAATTTCATATAATCTTTGATTGGTTATTTTCACCTAAAAAATCTGAAAATAGCTATACCGCTAGATGGCAGAAACAACACGGCAAAATTTGCTGAAAATTTGCGCCCCGCCTTTATACGCTTTTCAAATTTTCATATTCGACCGGGAGTTCAAGTTATTTGTGAATAACAGCCTTAATAGCTAAAAACTGCTCAGTTAAACACGTCAATCAGATATCAAAACTCAGTATATCCTCATGATTACATTGCTCGACATGAAAATGAACCCAACACCATTTTTGCAAATTCTTATGTAAAATGACCTCTTGAATCCCAATATGACGGCCATTTTGCCCTAACACCCACCATTTTTTGGGGAGGGACGCCCCCCCCCCCTATTTTTACCACTTTTCGGTAATTTTATGTCTATAAATTTGATTTATAGTGGAGAAAAGAAATATTTTAACTGTTAAATATCTTCTGAGGGCCTAAAGAGGTAAAAAAGTCTATAACATGAACATTTGCAGCAAGGGGAAGATTTAGGGGGTGGGGAGAATGTGCCACTGAAATTATAATTTTCATTTATTAAATTTTATTAAACAATTATTATTATTATCACTTATTTTATTTTTAAGAATTAAAATAATTAATTTTCATTCTCCAAATCAAATTCATGGCCATAAAATTACCGAAGTGTGCTAAAAATTGGGGAGGAGGTGACGTCCCTAGAAAACGATGAGTGATGGGGCAAAATGAAAGGCATATTCAGATTCAGGAGGTAATTTTACATAAGAATCAGCAGGAATGGTATCAGGGCTCGATTATTATTATTATTATTATTATTATTATTATTATTATTTTCTTTCTTTTTCTTTCTTTTTTTTTTCTTTTTTTTTTTTTTGCAGCGTAGTGTTAATTTCACTGGACAAAACTCGTTTACCGATGCATTACAAAGTAGAACAAATTGAATAAGTAATGAAACTTGTTTTATTTACTGTTTTAATCCTAATAGATATAAAATTTAGTATTACTTTTCTCGAAATGACCTGCACTACTTTAGATAGTCCTTACAATCCTCATATCAGTACTGAAACTCGGGCATTGAAATAGCCAAAAACCGGTTAAAGCGCGCCAATTTTTTAAATAGCCCGAAAAGACGTTACTTTATGCGAGTTTCAATCATTAGAAGATAAAAAGTGCTATAAGTATAAGAATCAGTTATGGCCATATCACACGGGAGCATATATACTCAACGCAACATTATACGCAACATGTTGACTATGCTGAACGAACGAGAAACCGGTCAGCTTTCCGCAGGTTTCCCCCAAATCGATGGCGTGATGTATTCCCTTCTCTAAAGGTATTCCAGAAAAAAAAAAAAAAAAAAAAAAAAATCCTGTTTATTCCTCCTATTGGTCAATTTTGATCAGCACGCTCAACATACTCAACTTTTTCTAAACGGTTTCGTAAAAGTTGATCATCCGAAAACTTGCTGTCCTTGAACAAAATCAGGCTGAGTATGTTGGGTATAATGCTGAGTTTAGTAAAATGCTGAACGAAAGTCTCTCGTGTGATATAGCCATTTACAACAAAATTCAGTACCTGCATGCTTTTTTTTCACTACACAAAAACTCTTTTACTGAGGCTTCTGTATAACAAGATTCTTTCTCTGATGCAACACTTAAAGGCACGCTTCACTCACCGCCGCCGGAAGCAGAACCTAATGTTATTATGGGAAATTTTTCTTTACAAATAACTTATTAACTAATACATATTTTTAAATTCTGTTTTCACATTCTAAAAATTCCCAGCTGTTAAATTGACGGCCTTTTTTTAGAAAAATATATTTTTATTTCTTTATATTTTATTTTGAAGCTGCAAAATACGAATTTTCAATATGTGAATTTTTTTTCATTTTGCAATTTCAAAATAAAATATTAAAAATAAAAAAAATACATTTTTAAAAAAGGTCCGTCAGTTCAACAGTTGGGGATTTTCTGAATGTGTAAACAGAATTTAAAAATATGTATTAGTTAATAAGTTATTTGTAAAGAAAATTTCCACATAGAATAACATTGGCTCGGTCTTCCAGCGACGGTAAGTGAAGAGTATAGTTAAGAGGCCTTTCCACTTATCGTCTCTAGAAGCCAGGGCTAATGTTATTCCATGGAGAATTTCGCCCCGTTGTAACTTATTAACTAATATATATTTTTAAATTTTGTTTTCACATTCAGAAACTTCACAACTATTAAACAATTTATCACTTTCTAAAAATTATTTTATAAATTTCTAATATTTTATCATTAGGTTGTAAAAGACGAATTTTCACAATGTGAAATTTTTCGTTTTTGAGCGGAAAAATTAAATCTTAAAAATAAAATAAATAATTTTTTAGAAAGAAATAAATTGTTCAATAGCTGTGAAGTTTCGGAAAGTGAAAACGGAATTTAAAAATATGTATTACTTAATAAGTTATAATGGGGCAAAATTTCCATTAGAGTAACATTGGCTTCGGCTTTCGGAGACAATAGGTAGAGAGTCCCCATAAATAATTTTGGTCTGACTTTTAATAAAACACTGTCTCTATAGGCCTGCTGAGGTTTCTGCAAAAGTTTTCTTTGTACTTTGCGGAATTCAAAGAAAAATCTGATTGGACATTATTGCTAAAAATTAATGCCACTCATTTTTAAAACACTCAATAAATAACGTTTCACGAAAAATATTGCTAAATATAATCAAATAACTACAGCGAATTTAAATGACAAACGCAGGTATTTTACATGTTCGCTTTCACGACTTGAATTTCTGCTATCCATGTGTTTTCAGATGAAACGCTGCGTTGCCATTTTCATTACTTAATTTACAGACCTTGTGTAATTTGAATTCAATATTTAACACAACTTTATATGTGTATAATAACATTGAAACAAATAAATAACATACAAGTAAAAGCAATAATGATTTAAGTAATTTAATTATGTATAATATAAAAGCAAGGTGATATTGCACATTATATCTTTATATCAAAATATTTCCCTAAAATATTATTTCAAAAATTTTTGTTAATAATGCATGCGTTAATTACTAAATAAATCATTAACGCGTTAGTCGCTGTCTATTGGTAACGCTGTGGTTAAGAAAGTATATTAGACATATATTATTTAATAGTGTGAAGAAACAAAACTGACTATAATTAATAATTCTTAAATTATTCCTCCAAATACTTATTGCTACAATAAATTAAACATTATTGTTTAATTCATATTTATTATTATTAATCACTGAAATTTTATTACATGAAGATAATGCATTATTGGATTAAAATTTACTGATATTGAAACCCGAATAATCTACTACGTCAGAAACGCCAAAGAAAAATATTTGAGATGCATACAGCTGTTTCGGTAGCCTTAAGCGTACCGTCTTCAGTGCAAAATGTTTCTGACGTAGTAGTTTATTCGGGTTTTAATATTCCAACGCCAAGTCTCCTGTTATTATTTACTGATATTGGTCGAGTGTTTTTAAATCAATAACCTTTAAATAATTAATTTAATTATTTAAATTTAATGAATAAAGAATACTTTGTTGTGCAGTGATTTGTTTTATTTAACTTGGTAGTTTAAGTGAAATTAATTTAAAAATTCTTACTTTGATATGAGTAGAAAGAAATAACTATTTTATTCTTTTAAAACCGTTCATTAAAACAGATGTGTTCTATTTTAAACACTTAAATTACGATATTGTTTGTTCATTATTATTTGAAATTCTGCATTATTTAAGTTAAGAATATCAGACTCATTATGTAAATTACAAGGATTTACCACAAAATGGTGTCATCCTTATCAGTAGAAAAATAATGAATCTTTAAAAAAGAATTTTAATTAAATAGAGTTTAATCAAATGCGATTTAATATTTAAAATATAAGTAATATGATCTGAGATTAAAAATATGTGTTGTATCACGATGAAAAATAAATAGTTTTCTGTGATTAATTATAATAAAATCTTGCTTGAAATAGTTTGGATTAGTAAAAAAAGTATTCGATAAAAATTTGTCTTTTTCCTTTTTTTTTTTTTTTTTTTTTTCTTATTAATTTAAACTTATTGTAAATATTTTTGAAATATATTGACACAATGTGTAATGTATGTATTGTCCAGACAATAGATATTATTATAAATTTAATTTTGGATATCATTAAATAGTCAATAATGTAAATATGGAGTATTTGATTAAACAAAGTTAATCTGTGGTACACTTTCTTTCATTTTTCTTAGTAAAATATTTATTTATTTATTTATTTTTAACGAAATAGTAAGCAAAATAAATAATAGTTTATAATGACAAGCAACGTTATGTCGATCATAAATTTTAAATTTTGAATTTAAAATACAATTTTTCTTTAAAGATATTACAATATCCATTCCCCAATTCTTTAAAATACCATCTATTAATAATCCCCCCCCCCCAAAAAAAAAAAAAAATATATATATATATATATATATATATATATATATATATATATATATATGTTATGTCTTTTCTTAAGTGTTTCTCTTTATGTTGAAGTTTTAGCATTTTGACAATACGAATTCACGAAAAAATACAAACTAAGAAATCGCAGTTTAAAGATTTCAAATATGAAAAAAAAAAAAAAAAAACGTTGTCTTATTATGTATTTTATTGAATAAACATAACAAAATTCAATTTCTTAATGTTATACAGAAATCAAAATTTCAGCCCTGGATGTTTGAATAATATGATTTTCAGAAAAATCTCATAAGTAAAGTCACTTACTAAAATATTTCAGTTTTTTTTTTTTTTTTTTTTTTTTCTTTTTCAATAAAACCGATTTAATTTGATTTAATATTTGTCATTATAATTTCACTTTTAGAAAATAATTTTCTTCGCTGCGAAGTTATATATTATTTTAATTAAAAAAAAAATATATATATATATATATTATTTTTCGTGTTATTCCTTTTTTAACATCATCTTAATGTAATGATCAATAGATGGCGCCACTGCTCTTCATTTAAATAGCTTTAATTTATTTTCACTTTAATTTATTTTAAGGTATTTTGAATGTCCAATTTTAAGACATATCACTGTATTAAGTCATTTTATATTAGTTCATTTCCACTACCAGTTTATTAAGATAGAAAAAGAGTCTTAAATAAAGATACCCATTTTGTCTATGCTGTACATTTAGATATTTAGTTGTCTTAAATACTTTTTCAGTTTTTTTTTTTTTTTTTTTTTTTTTTTTTTTGTCATACTTTAAGACTGCTTTATTTGCACCGTTGATAACAACCTCGATTAATTACTTTTAAAAACTTATACAGTAGCTTAGAGAATTGACAAATAATTATTTTCCCTTTTGTAATATTTTGGTCTTATCTTTCATACAGAAAAAAATGTACAATGCTTTTGATAATTTCGTAACTAACTTTAAACCTTAGCTTTTGTAGTAAATTTTAGCGTATTCATTATATAAGTAGAAAGATAAGAAAGAAAGGATGGATTATTTTAATCCGTTTTTCTTTTTATTTTACGCATGGAATATTTACATATTCTGGATCTTCCAAAACAGCACAGAAATCCGTTTATATATTTTTTCAACTGACATTTCTTAGGTGAGGAAACATATGAAATACTGTGGAAAGGAGAATATATAGTAATTTTATTCATCATGCAATGAATTTCTTAAATTAAATATAATAGAGTTTCTAAATGATACGTATGCGCATTAAATAAGTTTGTAGAAAGTTATTGATAAACCACTTTAAGTTAAACAAACTTTTATTATAAGCAACAAATGTTGTACCATGTTTACAATACGGTAGAATATGAAAATGATTAATAATTTACCGCAGATGCTTATCATAGGAGACTAAAATGCATCTAAAAGTGTTAAATAAATGTTGCTTGGAAGACTGGATTTTATTTTATTTTATTTTATTTTATTTTATTTTATTTATTTTATTTTATTTTATTTTATTTATTTTATTTTATTTTATTTTTTTAACCTTTTTACCTAAAAAGTTTCAATGGGCTTCTCATAAAAATTACGGGCGCCCGTGAATTATGTTTTTTGAGTATGACGGAGTAATAATAGGTAAAAATAATATTATCTGAAACGCCATCATATTGTTTGCACTCGCAATAACAAAGATAATTGCAGTTCGTCACTTTTGTAGAAAGAAAAGTAATGAGAAAAAAATGTGTTAAATGGAAAAAAAAAAAAAAAAAATACCATACGATACTTGCCAACCTAACCCGGAAGATTGTTAGTTCCCGCCCCTTTTTGTACACCACTGAATTTTTAGAGTAATTTTCTTCAAATATATTTACGATTAAATAAGAAGAAAAATACTCTAAAAATAGGTGGAGAGTGGCGGGACTACCAATCTTCCGGGTTAGGTTGGCATGTATGACATACCATTTACAAAAACGAAAACCTTACTTTGAATGAGATATATAAGACCCGCCCCAACATTGTGGAAACAAAAACAGTGTTAAATCAGAATTTTTTTAATTTTTCAATCATAGTTTATTTTATAATTGCTTTAGTTAATTTTGATACAAATGTATATTATAATTGTATACTTTGTTTCATAACAACATTTTATTTTAAAGCACCACCATAAAACTCTATTCATTTCTTTAAAATGTACGAAAATATTGTTCATATTCAGACTTTTTAAATATGTTTATAACTTTAGAATTTATGTAATTATTAATATTTTATAACGTGCTCCATATTTTATTTTTATTTCACATTATTTATCATATTGTTAATTGGAATTATATATATATATATTGTATTTTTTTTTATAAAAGTTGTTTTGTTTACAAAGGTTTTAACAACAACTTTAATTATCTATATTTTAAAACTGATTATTTTATTTCTTTTTTTAAAGTTCAAGTATTTTTTTGTTATATTACAGAGTATAGTAAGTATTTAGCGTAATTCCATGGTATTTTTTTTTTCTTTTTTAGTTTAAGATTTGAAAGCTTCAAACATTTGTTGTATAGTGGGTTGTTTCAATTTGCATATAACTTTTAACCCTTCCAAAGGCAAAGTGATAACGCTTATTTAGAATCAAAAGCCACCAAAATTTAAAGACAATAAATGAGTTATTACGGCTAAATCACAAATATTAATAACATATAAAAATTTACTGGGATGTATTTTTGCTTTCGGAAATTAAAATAACGTTGTATAAAAAGTATCCCACCACCCAAAAATGGCTAAATAAGCAGATAAATTACAATAACACTGTAATTTTGTGAAATAACTAATAACATTAAAAAATAACGATAATTGCTTATTTCTTAAACTAGTATTCGCACTAGCTCATTAGTTGCATTTTATTTTTTCAAGTGCATTTTCTTTTTCTCACGCATGAAATATGTCCACATTTTTTATTTTAATGAACACTCATAAATTAATTTGACGTTACTATGTGTATAAAAAAACAGATATTTTGAATGGTATAATTTTAAAGGAATATCGTTTAACTTAATTTAAATTTAAATACCTTATTTTCAACCTTTTGACAAAGCGAATATATTTCGGTATGCACAGCGCAGCCCTCCTCAGCGCTAATATGATGACTTCACTTGCTGGCACTTCTAAAGTAAACATTCAACTCCTCGTAGTCGATCCACTTCATTTTACTTCTTGAAATTTAATAACTGTTGCTAGTCGTCGGGTATTAAGCAGTGTTCACGGTCGTTAACAGCGGAATTTGTGGTTAGGATTTCGCGTTTTAAGGCAAATTTGTGGTTGTAACCCATAACAATAATCCCAATAACCTTAACACCATTAATATTCAAAAATTAGCCCTCTATAACAACCACAAATTTGCCTTAAAACGCGAAGCAATAGAAATCCTAACCACAAATTCCGCTATTAACGACCGTGAACACAGCTTAATTCCCGACGATTAGCAACAGTTATTAAATTTCAAGAAGTAAAATGAAGTGGATCGACTACGAGGAGTTAAATGTTTACCTTGGAAGTGCCGGCAAGTGGAGTCCTCATATTAGCGCTGAGGAGGGCTGCGATGTGCATGCCGAAATATATTCGCTTTATCAAAAGTAAGAAAATAAGGTATTTAAATTTAAATTGCAGATATTTTGAATTGTATCATTTAGTTAAAAATCATAATCTGATTTCTTTACTTGAATTTTAAAAGAAATAATTCTATGTTTTTTTTAAATATTCAACAACATTGAGAAAAAAAAGAAAAATACATTAAGCAAAGCCTTAATTGAAAAAAAAAAAAAAAAAAAAAAAAAGCAATAGTCGACTTTTGCTTATAGAAATTTTAAAACAAAAGTCGACTTATATCGAAAGTCGACACTGCTTTTCTCATACAGTGCGTGTGATTAAAATGCATATGCTTTGGAGTTACGTAAAAGCCACTGTGTATAGTGAGGCCTTTGATTTATATATCGAGTTTTTTTTTTTTTCTTTATAAATTAAAGTTTTCCATGAAAAGATACATAGTATCGACATCGCTTGCGTACTTTACAATTGTTTTGTGTTAACTGTAATGTTTAAAGATGGCATTAACCAATTAAACGATTGCTGTTGAAAGACATTTGCACTAAATTTTGTGTATGATAAAAATAGGTAACGATATGCGATAAAATTTTTAAAATGAGCATTTTTTTCGAAGTTGAGCATTTTTGTGGTTTTCAATAAATATACTAAAATTGTGTAGAATTCTTGCTTTATCAGATCTGTATATATTAAATGACAGTGGCCATACCTTCTATCAATATACGAATTTCTTTTCTTTTTTTTTTTTTTTTTTTTTTTTTTTTTTAACCAGCTAGGGATGCTATGTTTGTTTATAATTTATTTACTTTTTAATTTCTATCTTCCTTTTTATCATTTCTTTTATTTCACTTATATAAATCTATACAATCTTTGGTGTAGACTACTACATTTATTTAAGTACATCGCAATTAAAAAAAAAAAAGGAATATCCTTCTTAAATGGATTTCTTTCGTAAAATATTTTTTATAGAAAAAAAAATGAAGATTATAGAACAAAAAATGATTTTGAAAGATATATCTTTTAACTAACATTTTCTTATTTTGGATTATATAAGTTATTTTTTTTTTATTTATTTATTTATTTATTTATTTTTTTTGACAAAAGAAAAAAATGTACAACTATATTTGCAGTATGCTTTTTTTAAAGATATTTAAGAAAAAATAAATCATTAAGTATAACAAAAAATAGTAATGATAAAAAAAAAAAAAAAAAAAATCAGAAATAAATAAAAAAAAATCAGAAATTTTTCAAAATGTCCTAGTAGGATTATTTTTTCAAAAGTTTCAATAATTAATGAAGCATAAAACACACGATGATTATGTATATTTTTTGTGTTTTATGTATATATATATATATATATACATATATTATGTATATTATTTTTTTTTAATAATTTTAAATATAGTGAGTAAGGTAAACTACATTGCATTTAATATTAAAAGTTCCGTTCAAAGCAAGTTTATATTTTTTAGACTGCGTAAAATCTATATTGTAAATAAAATATCTTTTTATGGAAATTTGTTGTTTTACATATTATTTAATAAAATTTGTACTAAATTAGAAAAGAACATAAATAAATTTCCTCGGTTATAACAAAGTAAGCATATATTATTTTTTTATATTTTCATCAGTGGAGGGGAGGTAGAATTGTTGCATAAAATATGCCTAGACATTCAAAATGTATGTAAATTTCATGAATAAGGACTGGTTATTGTTCCGAATTAAATATGTTCATGCATTGGTTTAGTCTCATTAAAATATTTGAAATATTATGCGTTCTGAATAATATTTCCTAAGGTATACACTAAGCGACTAAAAAAAAAAAAAAAAAAAAAAAAAAAGCCGCACTTGGATATTTTATTTGTTACCTTCAACAACCGCCAATTTTATTGTTTAAAAAGCAATTTTTCGAACAGATTTTATTATATTGCCCTCCACATACACTTTAGCATTTCGTCCAGTGTTAAAAACAAAATGCAATTGTCAGGAAAATTATAATTTAAGAAATTATTTCAAAAATGGTAAGAATAAGGCAGTTAACGATGCCACAAAAAGTATTAATTTTTGAATGAAAATCAAAAAATATTTTAATACGGGAGATGGCAAAATAATTAAATGTTAACGAAATATTGGTAAAATAGTTTTTAGCAAGATATAAATTTTTTTGGCCGTTTAAACTGGAAATTTGGCTTTAGGCGGCCATGTGGCTCATCCAAGCGAGATGCAAGTAAGTTAAAAAGCCATTGCTTATAAAATCGGTTTGTATTACATTTAGAACATAAAAGACATTCAGAAAAAGTGTTTAGCAGCATAATTTATTTAACTACAGTGCAGCAACTATTAAACAAAGCAGGTTTAAATGACAGAAAATTTGAAAAATCTCCATTCTTAGTGAAGAGAATTAGGAAAGCAAGACCTCAGATGGCTAAAAAAAATTAAAAAATGATTAGTTAATTATTGGGCTGAACTGTTTCCCTCTGATGAGTCAAGTTTAACTTATTTCGAGCTAAAGGAAACTAGCAGATCTGACAACAAAATATGACCGACTTAATGAAAATCGCACTTTTAAAACAGTAACACATTCTCCGTACATTATGGCACGCAGGTGCATAACTTTTCAAACAGTCGGGCATATTTTTCTGCTCAAAAGAATTAATTAACTCGAAATAAAGCACAGTCTTTATAATAAAAGTGGTGCCTGACAGGCTATTTTAGAGGTATCTTGGTCATTTCTGCAAACAGCATTTCAAGATGATAATGCACCTTACTACACGGCGTCTGTGGTAAGTTTATTCTGATTGTTAAAATTTCCTATCCATTCCCATGAGAATCTATAATTCTGTAAGTAATCATATCTTTTTTCACTTTAAGTCAAACCCCACAAAATATATAGTGGAATTTCTTCTTTACCAGTCATGGAAACAGTCCTAATCGCGATCCGCTCGAAAATGTTTCCTATAAAAAGGCGGGGGAGAAGGGAAAGGATTCGAAATTTGCAGACTACAACTCTGCCAGAAAAAAACATTTGTGGTATTTGACACATTAAAATGTATGAAATTTATATTACATCACTGTATAGTACTATGACTTTGTTTATTAAAGCAGTAATTCCAAATAAGGTGGAATTAACCCAATACAGAATACATATTTTTAATAAAAATTGCTTAGATCGTACAAATAAATAGTTTTTTTTTTTCTTTCATATATTAAAATATAACTTGTTTATTTCATATAATATATCATAACTAGCGAGCTTCGCCCACTAGTGGGTCAGTATTTTCAAATGAATCACTTACAGTAACTTTTAGTCTTAAGTAAAGAAATTGAAAAAAAAAAAAAATCATTTATGAATGGGTAAAAAGTCGGCCGTGTCCCCACTGCCTTCGGCAGCGCAGTCCCATGCGCGCGTATTCCTTCCCTGACCCTTCGTGCCTCCAAAAAAAAAAAAAAATCTGATTGGGTAAAAAATTCCCACCGTGTCCCCACCGCCTCCGGCAGCGCAGACCCATGCGCGCTGCGCGCGCACGTGTGAACGTATACGTGCGCTGCGCGCACATATTCCTTCTCAAATCAAAATTTTATTCTTAAGAAAATTTAAAAAATCATTTCTCTTCGGGTAAAAATTCGGACCGGGTCCCCACTGCCTTCGGCAGCGGAGACCCGTGCGCGCTGCGCGCATAACTTAAGGGGTACGGATACACGCGCTCCGCGCGCGTATTCTTTCCCTGACCCTTCGTGCCTGAAAAAAAAATTCTGATCGGGTAAAAAATCCCAACGGGTCCCCACTGCCTTCGGCAGCGCAGACCCATGCGCGCTGCGCGCGCACGTGTTAAAGTATACGCGCCTATTCATATTCCTTCACGCGCCTATACATATTCCTTTACAAATGAAATTTTGATTCTTAAGAAAAGAAAATAAAATAAAAAATCATTTGTCATCGGTTAAAAATTTGGACCGGGTCCCCACTGCCTTCGGCAGCGCAGTCCCGTGAGCGCTGCGCGCGCACAAATTAGGGGATACGCGCGCGGTGCACGCCTATTTCTTCTCCACCCTTTCAGGCTCTCTTAATTAACCTACGTATACCAATTTTGAACGATCTAACTCATTTGGCTGAGACGCAAAAGAAAGCTTAATCAGGACACCTCAAAACGTGTAAATATTGTGAAAACTTTCGATAATTTAAAAGAACTTTAAAATATCTTTCGAATGATGTATTAAAAATAATTTAATCATAATCAGAAATTGAAATATTGAAATTTGAAAATATTACAGCGCCATCTGGCGGTAGAAATTTCTGTATTCCTTTGTTCGATTACAATTCAAGAAAGCTTTCTAATGATGTATTACTTATGAAATTATTTTAATTAGTAGCTGAGATACAAAAGAAAACTAATTCAGGGCACCTCAAAACGTGTAAATCTGGTGAAAACTTTCGATAATATAAAAGAACTTTAAAATATCTTTCGAATGATGTATTAAAAATAATTTAATCCTAATTAGAAATTGAAATATTGAAATTTGAAAATATTACAGCGCCATCTGGCGGTACGAATCAAAACGTGCAAATCAGGTGAAAACTTTCGATAATATAAAAAGAAACATTAAAATATCTTTCAAATGATGTATTAAAAATAATTGAAATATAATTAGGAATTGAAATTTTAAAATATTAAAGCGCCATGGATCGAACCGGCAGCGCAGTCCCGTGCGCTCTGCGCGCGCACAAGTTAAGGGAAACGCGCGCGGTGCACGCCTATTTCTTCTCCACCCTTTCAGGCATTCTTAATTGACCTACGTATACCAATTTTGAACGATCTAACTCATTTGGCTGAGATGCAAAAGAAAACGAATTCAGGACACCTCAAAACGTGTAAATCTGGTGAAAACTTTCGATAATTTAAAAGAACTTTAAAATATCTTTCGAATGATGCATTAAAAATAATTTAATCATAGTTAGAAATTGAAATATTGAAATTTGAAAGTATTACAGCGCCATTTGGCGGTACAAATTTCTGTATTCCACTGTTCGATCCCAAATCAACAAAGCTTTCCAATGATGTATGACTTATGAAATTATTTCTTATTAGTAGCTGGGATACTTTAAAATGTGTATCGAATGACGTATTAAAAAAAAAGAAAAATTAAACATAATTAGAATCTGAAATATTGAAATTTTAAATTATTACAGCGCCATGAGACCTCAAAACGTGTAAGTCAGGTGAAATTTCGAATTCCATTATCTACGGTAGTCGGTTAATTGAAGTAAATAGAAAAAGAAATATTTTTACCTTAAGTGTATTTGTGTCGTTTTGAAACTGGCATCCTCTTTCGACAGATAAAATGTGAGGCGTGTAAAGATAAAATTTAATTTGCAATTAAAATGTAAATCTTTTGTTTATTGACCAAAATCAATGAAATTTGAACTGCAAGTTTGTTTTCTGGTGTTAAGATTGTATACTAAGTAAAATGTGTAAAATTTGAAAAATTGAAGAAAATAGAAAATTGCAATTTTTAATCGCAGTACGAAACACGTGACCTCATTAAATACCAGATGTGTTTCTTTCCGTTGAAGACTGCTGTAGACTATCGTCTGCAAAGCTAAGATTCTTGTGATTTGTTGCCAATATTTTTTTATAGTTTAGTTAATTTTAAAAAATCTAATTGTCCGATCGATAAGCCGTTTAAACCATCGGATTAAGAAAAAAAAGCCCTTTCCAATTTTATCTTGTTTGTAACAATACGACTGATATTTCTAATTTATTTTCCACTTTTTCCGTATAAAAGTCGCTTTTTAAGCATTTAATCATGAATTCTGGGTCATTTTTCGTTAGACAATGGTTGACATTTTAATTAATATCTCCGCTAATTAGGGTCGCATCGTTTAGCAAATTAGATAACCCAGATCTGCGATAAATTCTCTGTCCGACGGTACCTGTTCGAAGTCCGTGCGACCGTTAGCGGCGGAGTTTTTGCTGTTTCAAGCCGTTTCTCACAGACAGACACACACACACACACGCGTACAGATTTTAATAATATAAGGGGATGGAATACAAAGTGTATGGTTATTGCTCTATGTTTAAAACGAAAATTTTAAGCAGATTCTTATAAAGCACTTCTTAGATAGTAATAAAGCGAATTATTATATCGAAAATGTACATAGGTATCATTTAATCCCTTTGTTATTATGCAAACAAGACAGTTTTACTTGTTTCAACCCTTAATTTTAAAGTTATAATAAATAAAAAAGGTATAAGTCATTTTTTCAGCAGTACAGCTTTTTTTTTTTTTTTTTTTTTTTTTTTTTTTGGCGCTTAGTGTACTTTTGGTTAAGTCTTGCGTCTTTTACTTATACTAAGATTTTTACTTTCCGAACACTATAGTGAGGAAAGTATTGTAATCATGTCAAAAATCCGAATTCGAGATTTTGATGTTTCTATACGTTTCGAGGTCCAACGAGTCCGTTTTCACTATTTTTACGATGATGTATGTATGTGTGTGTGTATGTATGTGTGTATGTATGTGTGTATGTATGTGTGTATGTATGTGTGTATGTCTGTGAGTGAACACGCTAGCGTCTAAACGCTTTGTTCGAATAAGCTGAAAGTTGGTACGTATATTGTATGTCACCATAGTACGAACCCTATAGATTTTGGTGAATCTAGCACTTATAGTTTTTTTACAGGGACACAAAGAAAAATTTTTTATCATTATGGCCAAGGGACCAAAATCTTAAAAGTGCGATAGCATCTAAACGCCTTATTCAATTGAGCAAAAACTTTATACACATATTATAGGTCACAGATACTCAATCTGTATAGATTTTGGAGAATCTAGCACTTATAGTTTTTTTACAGGGACACAAAGAAAAATTCTTTGCCAAATTTTTAAAAGTGTGATAGCGTCTAAACGCCTTATTAATCTCAGCAAAGAATTTGTACACATGTTATAGGTCACATTTGAACCAACTGTATAGATTTTGGTGAATCTAGCACTTACAGTTTTTTTACAGGGACACAAAGAAAAATTCTTTATCTTTATGGTCTATGAGACCAGCGATAGCATCTAAACGCCTTATTCAATTGAGCTGAAAATTTGTATGAATATTATAAATCACTGTTGCACTAACTATAAGCATTTTGGTGAATCTAGCATTTATAGATTTTTACAGGGACACAACGAAAAATTCTTTATCCTTATGATCTAAGGGCTCAAAGTTCAGTAGCGTTAAATAAAACCTCGTGTGATATATGTAGAAAAATACTCAAACACTCTGTTATGGTTTTCTCTTTTTTGTTTGTTTAGCAACTCCTCTTTCTTTATTTTATCTACAAAACTGTTAGTTACTCAAGGTTCGGAAAGTCGAGTGGAGTCACTCCAGATTTTTTTCATTTATTACATATTTAAAACCTGAATTTCATATAATGTTAAGAATTTAAAAATGCTCAATACGTAGCAGTTATTATTTTTTGAATCAATTTTATTAGACTTTTTAACTGTGTTAATATTTAAGGCATTATATATATATATATATATGTGTGTGTGTGTGTGTGTGTGTGTGTGTACATGTATAATCTACTAATTTAACTCGATTCAACTTTTCTGATAAAAAAAGATGGCTTATTGGGTAAAATGTATAAATTATTATTCACATATCGTTTGATTATAAGGAAAAGTTTAAAATATTTATTTGTACAGTGTCAATACATTATTTTAGTAAATTTTACATTTTTTTTTTTTTAATTTTACATTATTTTAGTAAATTTTAGTAAATTAATATATTTTCTTTAATTTTTAAATTTATGTAAGTTGCCGATTTTTTTAGTAATGAATATTATATTTTATAGTGATATTAAAATTAATGTATGTATAATTAAGAAATCTAATAAAATTTAGCTATTAATAAATACATTATTAAAATCAAAAAACTTTCAAATAAAAGTTATTTTAAACCAATTTAAATGTTAGCACTCATGTTTTTCTTTTGGTTTTCATTTACTTTGTTTTAATTAAATGAACAAATACGTTTTCAGAGATTAATTTTAAATTAAATACTTAGGCAAATGTTTATTGATTAGGACCATTACACTTAACCCTACAAGGTCAGAACTTTTTTCAAGAAAAAATTGTATAAATTATCTTTAATAGGAAATATATGTGCTATGGAATAAATAAATTAACTACTGTATAAAAAAGCATTAAATTGTAAGGTTTTTTGATTTATATATAGATATATGTTCAGATTAGTAAAATATTGTCTTCAAATAATGATAAAAATTATAAATTGTTTATAATATAGTATGTTGTAGGAAAAACTATCCAGCACAAAAATTTCTTCTTTATAATTCTAATATATACAGTGGTCAAAAAACAAAGTAATACATGAAAAAGGCTTAATAACAGCCTATGACCCAATTATGCACTCGATTTATGTATGCAGTTAATTTGAGTCAGCAAAACCATCTCACTTTTGATGTTTAATACACTTATACTCAATAGAAGTTTAAATACAGCCTATTTGTAAAGAAAATTGCAAAATAGCAATAAAATTTTATGCCGATATGTACCTAAATCAAATCACCACAGTTTCCAACCAGAATCGGCTGCTGAAAATTTTAGTCTTTATATATACAGAAGAAAGTGAAAAGAACGATTTTTATTTATTTATTTATTTATTTATTTTATAATATATAATTTAGTTTTCACTAATTCTTTGAGAAAACATTACATTCATCTTCTTAAATAGTTTTTAAAAGAAATATTTAATCTTGTTTGTCTTTAAAAATAATTTATACAGATTAAACAAAATCACACTCCATTCCATTTTAAATTATGATTTTGTTTTAAATAACTTTTTGACAGTAATTGGAAGACATGTCCCTAATTACTACACTTACTCAATCTAAATATATTGCCAGTAAAATCTGCCAATTATGGCAATAATTAAATACAGCCAACTCGTAAAGAAAATTGTAACCTAGTAATAAAATTTTAAGCTGATATGTACCTAAATTAAATCACCAAAGTTTCCAACCAGAATCGTTTGCTGAAAATTTTAGTCTTTATATATACAGAAGAAAGTGAAAAGAATGTTTTTTTTTAAATATATAATACATAATTTAGCTTTCAATAATTTCTTGAGAAAATATTAAACTCATCTTCTTAAATAGTTTTTAAAAGAAATATTTAATCTTGTTTGTATTTACAAATAATTTATACAGATTAAACAAAATCAAGTAATTTAACTGGAATATAAAACAAAATCACACTCCATTCCATTTTAAGTTATGTTTCTGTATCACATAACTTTTTGACAGTAATTGGAAGATAAGTCCCTAATTACTACACTTACTCAATCTAAAGATATTAAAAATCTGTCAGTTATGGCTAACGAGCTTTAAAGATAACGTTCTAATGAGCATTGGGATTCCATTGCAATCTTTCTTTCATTCCGGAGAAAAAAAGAGCAATGTAAAGAAAAAAATTAAAAAGATTTAACTATTTTAAAATATTTAATAGTTTTATATTTAAGTTTTTAAATATATTTTCTATGAGATTGTTAAACTAGATTTCTACTTTTCGCTTCGCATTTACATTCACTATCTTTTCTTTTCTTTCCATGATATTAGATGTGTGAGGATTTAAGATATTCATTTTTTGCACCCAGTGTCTTACGTTTTTACACGTTATGAGTTTTTAGGAAACTAAAACTCACAAAATATATGTCGTTTTTTTTTTCTTTGAGACTGTTATCTAATTAGTTAGTTTGTGAATTTTCAAGTACGTAAACTTGTAAATTAGTTTCTTAATTTGTAGACATTATATAAAAACTGGACCAATGCAAAGAAATCTCTCAAGATATAAAATAAAATTTAATGTAGTAGTAAGGAATTTATTTAACATTCTAATTTAAAACTTCGAAAGTTTACTCCGAATTGAATGTTTTCTTAACATTGCAGAAATTTACTTAGCATAAATATGTGTTATAAGGACTATTTTGGCGTAAAAATGTTACAGTAAAGTTTAAAAACATAATTTTTATTACTTGCCTGTAGTGACAAAAACTCTTTTCCATATTTGTCTGGACTCGAAGAAGTCTGCAGTAATTTATGTTTATAGTTTTATGAATAAAAAGGACACTATACAAGTTAAAACTGCAGGAATTCATAGACTTATTATGTATCTAAAAATTTTATTCTATTTTTAAAAGATTAATCCAATGACACGACAAATTTTGAAGAATATATCAATCCAAGCGAAGTATATTCCTTCTAGTTAATAAAAAACCGGGAATAAATGAAAATTGTCTTTACATATGTACAAAAGAAAACCGTGTCTACATAAAATATTTCTTAAAAATAAAGTTCAACAACGTTTTCTACTTTACGAACACTATAGTGAGGAAAGTATTGTTATCATTACAAAAATCCGAATTTGAGATTTAGATGTTTCTATACGTTTCGAGGTCCAATGGGTCCGTTTTCACAATTTTTACGTTGATGAATGTATGTGTGTGTGTGTATATATGTGTGTGTGTGTGTATGTATGTATGTTTGTATGTATGTATGTGTGTATGTCTGTGAGTGAAGATGCTAGCGTCTAAACGCTTTACTCGAATAAGCTGAAAGTTGGTACATATATTGTAAGTACCATAGTACGAACACTATTGATTTTGGTGAATCTAGCACTTCTAGTTTTTTTTACAGGGACACCAGGAAAAATTCTTTATCATTATGGCCTATGTGGCCAAATTTGTAAAAGGGCGATAGCGTCTAAACGCTTTATTAATCTGAGCAAAAAAATTTTACACATGTTATAGGTCACAGTTGCACCAACTGTATAGATTTTGGTGAATTTAGCACATACAGTTTTTTTACGGAGACACAAAGAAAAATTCTTTATAATTATGGCCTACGGGACCAAATTTTTAAAAGTGCGATATCATCTAAACGCCTTATTCAATTCAGCTGAAAATTTATATGAATATTATAAATCACTGTTGCACTAACTATAAGCATTTTGGCGAATCTAGCATTTATATGTTTTTACAGGGACACAACGACAAATTCTTTATCATTATGATCTATGGGCTCAAAGTTCAGTAGCGTTAAATAAAACATCGTGTAATATATGGAGAAAAATACTCAAACACTCTATTATGGTTTTCTTTCTTTTGTTTGTTTAACAAGTCCTTTTTCTTTACTTTATCTACAAAACTGATAATTACTCAATGTTCGGAAAGTCGAGTGGAGTCCCTCCAGATTTTTTTTATTTAAGGTACAATATTAAATTTCTAAATCTCATTCCAGTCATTTATATAAAGATTATATTATGTATATTTCAAAAATAGATGTAAAATTACCACCTACTTCTGACCTTTAAAAACATAAGATATTCTTAACATAGTGAAACTTTCGTTATGAAAATTATTCCGCTTTACATAAGAAATTATTGGAGACCAATAAAAACCATTAAATCATATTTCGTGCTAAAAAGTCGAAATTAAAAGAATTTTACCTTATTGGCTTTATTAAAATAGTATTATCATTAAACTTTTGTATGTTGTTTATATTGTATTGTTGGCGAAATAATTATTTTGGCAAAGAGTGATTCAAAATAATTTACGAAGGCTACTCGAGGTTATTTAAAAAAATATTTCCACTGGAACATTACATTATGATATCTGTTAGATGATTTCATCATTAAAGTACGTTGACAATAAATAAATAAAATTATTCTTTCTTTTTATACTGAGTATTTGAACCTACAAAATTTGGTGGCCGTCAAAACAAGTACCAAGGTATATTTCTGCTTCGTAAATTATATTTCAATGATGAGAAAAGTTTCAATTTCTAAAAAGCAAAGTTTGTTTTGTTGGAAGTGCCAAAACAAAAATAATCTTTTATCATGCACGGTAAAAATGTTAGTTTTGTGGTTGTATAAATGCTGAATTCTATAGTTTATGTTTACGTTTTGAAAAATATAGTTTTATGGTACTATAAATTTATAAATAAATTTACCACTAGATTTTATGTAAACAGGGTCGATCTCCTTGTTTTAATTATCTAAGATTATAACTTTTATTGTTTATTGCATTTTGATCATTTTGTGCACTAATTAAGTTACTGTAATATTTTTCCTAATTTTTATTTAAATTGTAATATTATAGAGACTGAATATATTGACCCTTGTCTAATTGAATAGAATAATTGAATGTATCAAAAGTTAAGGATTAAGGTAATCTAAAATGGAACATTAGATGGAAAACCAAGATCCATTATACAGACTTTAGTGGGTTCTAACAGCATTTTTATAAAGATTGACACTCCTGCATAAGAATTTTAATTGTTGTTTCAATTCCCGCATTAATGCTCTCATTTAAGGATTTATTTGTGTATGAGAACAACTACTTAGGATACATTTTATGTCAAGTTACTTTGTTAATTTTCCAAAAACCTCTGAACAAAGCCTTAAATGCGTTAGTCACTCAACGCCGAGGACGGTTTTCCATATGTCGCTGTCAAATTAAAGAGAGTCTATCACACTGTTAGCATAAATTACTCACAATTAAAATAATTCCATATGTGCACTTGTCAAACTCATTTGAACTTCATTTTTTTAATATAAAAACTTCTGAAAATATTCGAAAATTAAATTTATCTTAATATAGTAGAACATGGCAAAATTAAATAATAATAATAATAATAATAATAATAATTTCATTATTCTTATCGTGAAAATGTCGGACTAATTGACAAAAATAATTTATGATACTGGCAAAAATATTAACATAGTGCAGGCAAAAAAGAAAAAAAAAAAAAAGCTTGAGCGGCAAAAAAAAAAAAAAAAAAAAAAAAAAAACTTTACATGTTCAGTTGCCGTTGCCGCCATAAAAATGTGTCGAACCCCAGTGATGACAGGATTGATAGGATAAAAAGAGGTCGTCTGTGATCGACAACATCACGTGTAATCACTGGGATTCGACACATTTTTATGGTGGAAACGGCAATTCGCATGTAAAGTTTTTTACCACTCAAGTGTAAACATTGTTTTTTTTTTTTTTTTTTCTGGCACTCAAAATATTATACTTTTAAAACTTCGTAAGTTATTCAAAATTAAATAATTTAACATCAAGAAAAATATCTGATATTTCCCATAGCTTTTCATTATGAAGATTCTTATGTTAAAAGAAGCATGCGGCTGTATGAAAAATAAAATGCAAAATTTAAACCACTTACGTATATAATTAGGATAAGAAACAGCAGCGAAGGAGGGAGAAGTTTTTGGTTTTGGGTGTAATATACCAGTCCCCAACTATTCAAGCCATTTAGTAGACTTAATTTGTCTTATCATGACTATTGTATGAATTATAGTATGAAAAAATGAGAAAAAATATTATATGGAGCAGAACAGATTTCACCTATGCCATCTAATTTAACATGTTCATTCACTAATATATCCTAAGCTATAAAAGTGACTAATACAGATTATTAAAATAAAAATGTGTAAAACTGTATTACATTTTTCTTTAATATTATTAATTATCATTATGCTTAACATAAAACAAAAAACACTTTACTTAACCTGTGATTTTGTCTTAAATTGAACCTCTTAATTGAACAACCAAATATTAGCAATCAGTACATTGTACAGAAGAAACATCAAGGAATATTAAAATTTAACAATAATAATCTAATCTTCTAAAAATGGGGGGGGGGGGGCAGGGAAATCACTACTGCGAAATACTTTTTGTTGCATTATAATGCATGCCACAAATAAACGTGTTAAATGTGTATATGATAAACCAAAATAATTAAAAACAAGTAAGATTTAATTGTAAAAATAATAACGCCTTTGCTTGAAAAAAAGATCTCATAATTTAATAAAGTAGTCCGCCTTGAGGAAACTTCTGTTCCAACTTTCTGGTGTTAAATTTTCTAGAACTTAACTCCAGAAGCAAAACTCAACAGAACTTGCTGGAACTGAACTTGATTGTTTTAAAAATCTCGCTACTTATGTAGTACATTTTCGGAGAATCACTTTAAATATTTTTTCTTTATTTTTTTTTTATAACAAACTTCTTAAAAAATAACATCAGATTCCACTATGCACAAAAATAAACTACCACTAAACTTTGCAACTATCATTGTAACAGTCACAACAATCGTTTAAAATTTCATCTTGTACTTTGCTTCAAAAGATAAAAACATCTAAACTATGTATGTCACTTTCAAACTGTGCAAGATTTGCTATTCCTGTGAAATAGTGGTATGAGCGCTCAAAAATTTATAAAAAATGTTAATACTGTCAATAACTATAAATTATATTAATTAAAAACCATTCTTAACTGATGAAATTAACCATACTTTAAGAAATCTGAAATGAATCCTATATTTATTTTTACTATGCATCTTACTGGATTAATAAAAATGAATTTTACTATTTTAACCGAAGAAATAGACTATTTAAAGCGACGTATACTCAAAAATATATGCTTGAAACTATTACTGTAAGGTTGAGACCATGGAAGGTCGCCAGAGTTTTAAAATTGAGCTGGATCCAGCGACTCCCGGTGACGCAATAGATGGGAGATTAGGAAGATCGACGCAAACGGTCGGCGAAGTTTCAGATAAAGTCGGAATGATTTTGCATCGGCATAGAGCTGCAACGGAGAAAGTAACTTGCGGAGTGTGAGGTGGATATGAATAGGTTTTAAAGTTTTTCTAAGTGAGGTGATTACAGGCGATTTTGTTAAGGATAAATATCAAGGTATTGTAGTATTAATGTGGTGTTGACGTGGTGCTGATGAGGTTAGACTCTTGTGCTAGTGCGAAGTTATTCGATAGTGGAATTTTCTAATTTGGCGAGTATTAATGTGTGTAGATAGAGTGGAATTTCCGTGAAAGGAATTTTCGGACAAGGGAATCCTGCCGTCAACCCTTAATCGAGTATAGTTCAGTGAGCCAATTGAGAGCAGTTTTCACCGAGTTTCCACTATTTCTGCTGGGTGAGACTTAAGTTTACATTTCTCTAAATTGTTCATTTATTTAATTATTTGATTGAGTTCAGAAAAGTAATCCCTCCCTGAAGTTCAAATAAAAGTCTTATTTATAATTTTTATTCAAGTCTCGTACTTTTCAATTATCTATTTAGTTTCTAATTACTTAATTAAGATGGGGTTTGCAAACACGCAAACCCCACATTACCTCTTGTTAAAAAGCTTAAAAGATAATGCTTTTTATATGGGAAGAGTAAAAGTAAACATTTAAGCACTGTTAACAAAGTCTATTTAATCAGAAATCTTCGTGCCCCCCCCCCCCCCCTCCCCAAGAGATTAATCAGTTGTTGGGAACATCCTATAGATTTTAACATAATAATGAAGGCAAAAGAAAAAATTAATAATAAAATGTTTTTACTTTTTACCTTTATGCTTTAATTATAAATTTAACCTTAACTTCAAAGATAATTTGCAAATATACTTAACATTGAATCGTTATTTCAGACACCCGTCAAGTGGCATTTTTTGCGAAAATGGGATATGAATAGATTCGAAATGGCCTACTGTAAACACACCGTTTTGTGAAGAAACACGTAAACTGTCAAGCCTTCCAATCGGCCATATTTTATGTTGAAGTTTCTGTTTAGCACAGAAAACCGTCAATCTATATCACATGGCGTGTTTCTGCAGTACATTGCCTGTGGCAATCCTGCTGAACGAAATATTTTTAGCCATAATTTGAGAGGAATTTCTAGGAAAAAGTCAAATTTCAGTAAAATCAGACTTTATTGATCAAAAATCTTTTCATTGAAATTGATCGTTAAAATATCAGCTCCTTTCTGAATGAATTTCGATCACTTTTTATTTGATTGAACAAAATTGCGTAATGATGTTGCCATCTATCGATCATATTTTAAATGGCACATGAAAAATATTTTTTTAGATAGATATAATTAAATAAATCATATATTGTTTTAAAAATATGTTGAGGACTTTCGATAATTAGAAAAGTAAACTATCAAAGATATATATATATATATATATATATTATAAATATAACAAATGTTTTATATACAACTGACAAAAAATAGTAGAGTTATAAAATCACGAGTATTAGTCTTAAAAAACTAAAAATGAGCAGCGAATGTCTTTTTAAAAACTGTTTCTTAAAGAAATATATAAGTATAAAGAAAAAGACCAATATACTTTTATAATGTAGAAATTTATTTATGTCTAAAGTTATTTAATATTTTTATTGTAGCCAGTGAAACTAATTTATTAAAATGTATGTAAATCGTTCAATAAATGTATTACAATGTTTTAATTATAATTAAACTCAATATCGGGAATAACATGTATAAAGAAACTAGTACATACTGATTTTTCAACTCATAGTTATTCAAAAAATTCTACAACATTGCGCAGAAAAGTTTATTTTTCTAAACGAACTAAATTATACAGAAATAATTTACAAGCTTCTGAAATGTCTGCTTGTAATAGAGTTTCTGTTTTCAAGAAGTTTTCCTTAATTTTGAATCCGTAGTGCTATTTTAAGGAAGTTTATTGGGTTTCCCATAGCTTTATGTTGCGTATAAAGCAAGTAAAAATGATAAATAATATTTTCTTCTTTTGAGAATTATTAGGACCGACTATTCGACCATTTTTTGTATGAAATCGTAGCGTAGTGGTAGCGCGTTCGTCTGCCAGCAAAGGACCCATGTTCGATTCCGGCGGAGGAACTTTGATATTTTTTTCCAGCATTAAACAAGTTCACTCAAATTTGGCCCGATTTCGTTCAAAAATAACTTGTTTCAGTTAGCTCAAACCTGAGCCGCTTGTAGCAGCTCAATGGTTTGAGAGGATTTCTCTTAACGTGAGAAGTTGCCTTTCAACATGTTGATTGAGTGAAAAATGGCTTAATTTGAAAGAATTTTCCCTTTCCAATTTTAGAGAGGAGTATTGTTTAATCGATTGCATCACCTGTTTTTAATGATTTGTTTATCACAAATCAAACAGCTGCTGTGCAAGAATATGTAGTACTTCTGTTTTTCAGATTAATATTATTGTTCAGTGGTTTCACTTAGTGCGTTGGAATTATTTCGTTTTAAGAAATGCACAATGGAAGTTCTGATGGTGAACCTCAAGCAAAAAGAAAACGAGGTGCTGCAAAATAAAAATAAGTATAAACGTAATGTCATAAGGAAAGCAAGAGTGAAATGTAAAGAGTACACAAACTACAAAGGTAACCTTGTTTCTGGTAAATCTATTCCTGGTGAGCTTGTGTGCGACTGCCCTCGAAAATGCTGTTTGTCTATTAATAACTAAACAAAAAGTGCGATGTGAAACAAATTCCATTCGTTAGAAACTAAAAAGGAACAAGATTTACTTTTGGAAACATTGATAGAAGCTAGGAAAGGTAAGCGTAGAAAGAAGAAAAAAGCAGATATATGATGATCATAGTGCTGCTTCACTTTTAAGTGAAATAAAATACCTGTCAAAATAAGAGACAACAATCGTAGTGGAAATGCGACTGATGGCAGTATATGCGTCCTTATCCATGAACACATTTCTAAATTTGAGGTAAGTGAAACACGTTCTGGTTCTACGGAAAACAATATTTGGATGCACAATTAAATTTCTCAAAAACGTATGAAATGTTTCACACCGACCACCCTGAGTTGAGAGATAAAGTAAAATATAGTTTTTATTATACTTATTTAAAGGAAAATGTTAGTCTATCATTTGGGCGGCCACAAGATGATGTTTGCAGCCAATGTGAGAATTTCACATCCAAACTAAGAGACCTCTGTCTAAGCGACAATGTGAAGCGCAGCGTTGCAGCTGAACAAATCGTTCATAAGCGCAGAGCAACAAAGTTTTACGTAAAACAAAAGGAGATGATTGACAACAATGATGGAGATACAGTGGTGCTTTGCTTTGACTTCATGCAGAATTTACCACTTCCGAACATACCTGTACAGGAGGTGTTTTACATGCACCAGCTTTGGATTAATGTTTTTGGTATTCATGATATGAAGACTTTCAAGGAAAAACTGTACACATATCACGAAGCCGATGCCAATAAATCCCCAGAGGAGGTTTGCTCGATGTTGTTGCACTATTTAAAAACTGAAGTTCCTAGTGAAACAAAGCATCTTGTTCTCTTCAGTGATGGCCCTTTCACTGCAAAACAAAAATCATTGTGTTGTGTGATTTCCAAAGAAACTTTGTGACAGGGGAATTTTCGAGACTGTTCGTCACTACTTCCCAGTCAGGGAGCACTCACCCTGTGATCGTAATTTTTGGGTGTAGTAAACGTCTGCTTCGAAGAGTAGATATAGTTTACACACCAAATCAGTATTCTGAAATGATTCTTAAATCAAGTAAAACAGGGCGCTTCACTGTTCATCAGGTAACAAGCGACATGATCTATAGTTTTAAAATTTGTTGGCCTTACTTTTACAAGAGGAGTGTAAATTCAGATGAAACTTCTGGAAGGGGAATTCGAAGGAAATATAAGATTCATTTTAAAGTGACCAAATAAAAAGAATTTTACTGCAGCAAAGCTGGCCATAGAAAAGTGGTTGCTAAGCACTTTATCGACGGTTTCACCTTTACAACTTTCACACTGAAAAAATATAGTACTGTTCCGGAGATCCCTACAGGGCTGGCATGTCCATCTGGAAAGCTTCCCATCAATATGAAGAAAATCAATGACCTAATGACGTTGGCCAAGTGCAGTACAGGGTACGAAGATTTTTACAACATCCTTCTCCAGTGGCCTTCAACATAAGCTCACTCTAACATAAACAGGGTGTATGAGGATGAGTAGATAGATTTCCTTTAGACCAAACAGATTGGATTTTTTTTTCTTTGATATTTAATAAATTCAGGTATAAAGTATAATCTGTTTCCGTTTAATATCCCAATGCTGTTTAAAAATTCATAATTTTACTCTCTCTCTATATATATATTTACAAAAAAGGTGTTTTATTGCAGAAACCAGTCAAATACAATATATATATTTATGAATAGAGTATAAATTTAAAAATTAAGTACAAGCATTATTTGTTTATAGGAGATAATGAGAAACACTGTAGATTTTTTCTAGACAGAAATGCACAATAATATTAAAAGCAGAAAGGTTTTTTTTTTTTTTTTTTTTTTTTTTTTTTTTAAACGAAATTTTAAAAAATGATACTTGACACGTTTCTTAAATAAACGATTCAATTGTGATTATTAATGATAAGTAAACGATGTGAATTTTTAATTCCTTTTCGATTTGACTTTGGGAATCAAACGTAAAGAAAGTTTATATAGTTTTATAATTATAGGTATTTAAAACCATAATAATTATAAAAAGGTTTTAAAATGTGTAGTCGTTTATTATAAATGAAAACTGGTGAAATATTTTCTACGATTTTATCCAAAATTTTCGATTTACAAGTCTAAACTAACTTTTCTTTCAAGAAATGTGAATAGTTTATTCGAAATCCTGGATTACAAAATTTTACTAACTTTTGAAAATTCTCCATCTATTTTAAAAATTAACGCAAAAATAGAAAAAAAATCTTTGTTTATCTTTTTTAGAATAAATTAAAACTGTGAAAAATAAATTAGAGCATTTTCAATGAAATTTCAATGAAAAAGCCATAAAATTCTCGTTCTGAATGCTGATCAATATTGCATTAGACAGTTCTGCTTAGAAAAAATAAAATAAAATAAAATAAAGTACGAAAGAAAACTAATAAAAGAAGATACTTATTAACACGTAATTTTATTTTATACAAAACATTTTTCTCACTATATTATGAATCTTTATTTATTTTATGTATTTTTATCGTTTAACTATATTTAAAGTTTTCTATCTTTTAAATTTTTATCCCTTATTTAACTTACAGTTCAGATCGTCAGAAAAAGATGCTTATGCACACACATCAGAATATAATTTGGATAAATTTTAATGTAATTTTATATTTCGTATAAGATCATGTATAAAAACATTTTTGTCATAGTACATCTTTTATCTACTTTTTTTTGTTTACTTTCTTTTACCCAGAGGTCGAGAAAGTATTCTTTTAGGGTCAAATTTTTGAACGTGAGTTTTTGTTATATTTACATGCTCTGAGGTCCCCTGAATACGAAAATCATGTTTTTAGCGAATGGTCTGTGTCTCTGTCTGTCTGTGTGGATGTATGTGTGTCTGTTATCAGCATATCTCAAGAACAAATAGTAGCAGAAATTCCACACTTGGTATTGTAAATTTGTATCATATAGGGATGCTACAGTAAGTTTTTCGTTGAGATGAAGCAAATGGTTCGTGTACAGGGACATTCAAAATTATTCAAATACATTACGACTGTGGGGGGAATTGCTGGTAAGTAGAGTTTAACATCTATAGACTGAACAGGGGAGCAGCCCCCGCTCACCGCTCGAAGAGCGGTGTTGAGCGCTTCTAGAACCGAAGTTCACGTGGACTGTCCCGATTCACCCTCTCTAGAAATATTGAAGCAGAGTTAAGTTTGGAAATGTGTATTTTGTTTCCGAATGGAAAGAAGGGGTATTTCGCAAAACCGCGTATATAAAAACACACACTTATTCGAATGCAACGTTGCGTCAAAATTCGAAAGTAATCGGTGAAAAATTTCAGAGATTTAAGATTTTGGACAAACGTTTAAACTTGGGAACGTGTCCCCCCCCCTCCTGCCCCCAAAATGGAGAAGGGGAATTTTGCAAAACCGCCTTTATAGAAACACGCGCGTATTCCATTGCACGTTGTGTCAAAATTTAAAAGCAATCAGTGAAGAACTTTTAGTGGTTCAAAATTTTCAACAATTACGCTTAGAAGCGTGTTTTTATTGCCCCCCCCCTTCTGCCCTTTAAGGGCGAAAGGTGGTGAATTTCACAAAACCGCGTATATAGAAACATGCGCGTATTCAAATGAGAACGTCGTGTCAAAATTGCATAGCAATCAGTGAAGAAATTTCGAAGATTTAAGATTTTTGAACAAACGATTACGTTTGGAAACGGTTTTTTTTTTGCACCTTTCTAGCCTCTAAAAGGACGAAGGAGTATCCTTGGAGGAGGGAAACTTCGCAAAACTACTTATATAAACATGTGCGTATTTCATTGCAACGTTGTGTCAGAATTTAAAAGCAATAAGTCAAGAACTTTTAGCGATTTAAGATTTTGAACAATTACGCTTGTAAACGTGTTTTTTGCCCTCTCATGCTTCGGCCACAAAGGGGCGAAAGGTGATGAATTTTACAAAGTCATATATATAGAAACACAAGTGTATCAAAATGAGAACGTTGTGTCGACTGCACTAAACCAAGTGAAATGAATATATATTTTTTGTAATAGAGATAGTCAACTGAGAAAAATTTTTTGTGTATGTAGGAGCCTCGCCACCTCCCCCCCTCCCACCCCCTGTGAGGGAGGTCTCCCCTCGAGGGGAGTAAATTTTCAAGATGGGTATCTTTCAAAAGAGCTCGCAAATGCCTTTAAAACGAATGGTTGAACCATCGATCTGCGATAATTTAAAAAAAAAAGTTATCGATTTTTTTTCATTTTTAACAAATATATTATTATTATTATTATTATTATTATTATTATTATTTACTGTAATATTGAGAATAAATTCAATTTTTTTTTTTTTTTTTTTTTTTTTTTTTTTTTTTAGTGTTATACTACTTTTCTAATATAGAAATTGTATGTATTATCATATAACATAATTTTTTTTAAATAATAACTTTAATAAATTATTTTTTAAAACAGAATTATTTTTTAATAACCGAATTAAATTCTATATAAATATTGGTGCATTAATGAAATGGGGTGGACCCCCCCCCCTTCCTCACACAGAACTAATTATCATATAAAACTCTTCCGAAGCCTAATTTGAATTGTTTAACATAGGTTTACATAACAGTACTCTATATCTTACCTCTTATCTCCAACCTGTATTTATAGTATTAAATTTCAGGATAAGAGAAAGTCGTGTGAGTGACACACCAAATTATTTCCTTTGAGTTTTGATTTATTTGTTTATTTTAAACAAGAATAAACTTGTAAATTTTGGCCAAACAAACAAAAATGAAATTGTCACAGGTAAACGTCAAGTTATTCACAGCCATCAGTAATAAACCAGACAGTATTCCGAAAATCCCAGAAAACTTTTTATAGCAAAAATATAAATGATTAGCCACAAATAAAAAATAATAGCAAAATAATAAAAAACGGCGTAAAGATAATATTACAAACATGCTTTACAAACGAATTCTCGTTTCACATAAAAGATTATTGAGTACAATAACGATAATCAACAAAGAAATGTTGACAACAAATATTTTTACCACCGTGGACATGAAATATAAAATATTTTTGTAAAAAAAATAGAACCGACTCCAAAAAGCAACTACTATTCAAACAAAAAAAAAAAAAAAAAAAAAAAAAAAAAAAAATGGGTATGAAATGAAACAGTAAATTGCGCCTAAAAGTATAAAATAATTTCCTTCGCCAAACAACCTATAACACTACAACTAATCATAACTTTTGAAGTCGGCGCAAAATTAAATAAAATTTAATTAGTTTTTAAAGGTTTGTTTTTAAATCGGTAGCAACAAATGCTGTTGTCTCGAATGATCCATTTTCATGTTTCCTTTATTATTTTATCACTGTATACAATTGGTCCATTAGTAGCATCTACAGAGAACAGTGAACATTCTTTACAATGCGGTATTTATGATTCTACGAAGTTAGAGTTTCCTTTGCAAATTTGGTATAACTTTGATAACTATCATCCTTGGTGGCTTTTGGTGTTGGCGATCAAAACATACACGCAAGATGTATATTTTCATAATACATATTGTTTCATATTCTTGATTACTCTCTTAATATACCTTATCAAACTAATCATGATATCCCAAACAAATAAACATGTTTGCAAGATAATTTTACGATTTTTATTTCACCAAGGACGTCAGATACCAGCATCTTCTCCAACTTTTGCTGCTTACGAAATCTTATTTGTTTTTTTGAATCAAAGTAGTTTTCAGCTGCGTTTTTCAGGTGAGAATGAGAGATGTGTATATTGAATAAGATTTGATTTTTGTATTGAATAAAGCTATCAATTTTTATTTAATTTTGCGCCGACTTCAAAAGTTATGATTAGTTGTAGTGTTATAGGTTGTTTGGCGAAGGAAATTATTTTATACTTTTAGGCGCAATTTACTGTTTCATTTCATACCCATTTTTTTTTTTGTTTGAATAGTAGTTGCTTTTTGGAGTCGGTTCTATTTTTTTTACAAAAAGATTTTATTTTTCTCTTTTCAGTGAAAACTCATTCATATAGCACAACATCAAAAGACGTTCGACGGCAGCTTCACAAATCACAACTTCCAAGAAAAGTGACATAACTCAAAAATGGTTTATGTCACTGAAAAATACATGAAATGCACCCAATGTGAACAAAAAAGTTACATCTCCATCTAGAAAGTTATCCACTCGAGAGACAGTTGTGCCAGTTTTATTCTAGTTAGATTATTTTCAAATTGATTTTTCTCAAATGCTGCATTTTTAAGTTGTGTCACTTTTCTTGCCTTTATCGGATATGAGCAAAAAACTATCTGTTGAATGAACATACGTTAAGTTAAAAAGTCTTTAGATATGTAAAGAACGGATACGCTCTATTCGTAACCAAAAATTCTGTTAGGCATATATATTGAATTTCACAGTGAATACGTGCGCTGGAAATTGCGCAGCGTAAAGTTCAAACAAAGAGCAAAATATGTACTGCAGCTGACGGACAGAAGTTTCAACATCGATACTTACATACTGCTTTTACCAGTGTAGCTGCATGCTTTCAGCAGTTAGAGTGAGAACAGACTTTTGTGAGTATCCTGTAATTTGTTTATATCTTAAAGAAACCATAATAAACCTATTTCAGGCTAAGATCAATAGAACAAAAAAAGTATTAAAATTAAATCATCTCTTACGAAGTTAAAAGCTAACAAATTTCAACAACAACAACAATGAGAAACATGGTTTGTATTGAGGACCTCTTCCTTTATGAAGTCGGTTTAAAACGTCTATGCCTTAATTGATGTGACCGCTTACAATAACCATACTTTGAATTTTACATAGCATAAATGTCACCCGCTTCGCTACAACATATGCAATGTCGTTCAAGTGTGCACAAAATAGGAAATTGTGAACAAACAAATGCATGTTTTAAGCGTTCTGTTTTTAGTATTAATGTCTAAACTATCTTTTCGTACTAAATCGATGATGCTCTGCAATTTTATAATTCACTTTTTCCCCTGTCTTGAACCGTTTCCGATATAGGAAAGCTAACTCCACTGTTTTCCATCAGCATGTGACCGCTTACAGTAACAGCACTTTGAACCACAGAGTATACGTGTCATCCGCTACGCTGCAAAGTGCGCAACGTAGTTCAAGTGTGCACAGTGTAGGAAATTGCGAACAAACAACTGCACGTTTTAAGCGTTCTATTTTTAGCAATAATATCTAAATACTGTCTTTTTGTAGTAAATTGATGATGCTCTACAACTTTGTAATTAGCTTTTCTCCCATCTTGAACCGTTTTTGAGATAGGAGCGCTAATTCCGCTGTTTTTAACCAGACGACGTTTTATTTTCTTTAGATTGCAGAGACATTACAATGGGATCTACTTCAGACCAAGTTCTTTACAACAAAACAAAAAGTATCAAGTAACCGTATTTTGAACTATATAGCGTATGTCTCACCAGCTACGCTACTACGTGTGCAATGTAGCTCAAGTGTGCATAGTGTAAGAAATTGCGAACAAACAAATGCATGTTTTTAGCATTGTATTTTTAACATCAATGTCTAAACTATCTTTTCGTACTAAATCGATGATGCTCTGCAATTTTATTATTCACTTTTCTTCCCTGTCTTGAACCGTTTCCGAGATAGGAAAGCTAGCATGAATGTCTATACTATGTTTTTGTACTAAATCGATGATACTTTTCAACTTTTTAATTCACTTTTTTCTTTAGAACCGTTTTCGAGTTAGGAAAACTAACTCCGCTATTTTCCACCAGGTGGCACTGCAAGCGGTTAAACCTTGTGCTGCATGGCCACTTTGCTATACTTACATAACATTTTTATCAATATAGCTGCAACCGTTTAGCAGTTAAAAGAGCTGGGACTGATTTTTTTGGGCACCCTGTATTTCCTTTTGATCGTAAAGATATTACAATGGGACCTATTTCAGACCAAGACCTTTTCAACAAAACAAAAATTTTCAAAATCGGAGCATCCGTTCAGAAGTTATGAGCTAACAAACATAAAAAAAACATACGGTTTGAATTGAGAACCTTCCTTTTTTTTTGAAGTCGGTTAAAAAAGATTTGGCGAGGAACACAATTTACGTCAGTGGCAAACAGATTGTACAAAATTCGGCTGGGTGTTAAAATTCAGAGGCCAAACTTCAACAATATATAAAAAATGAATATTTGATACAGTAACCCATAGTATGGCATTATGGATTTCCTTAATTTTCGTCATGAATATTCTAGAGATGGGCGTTATTTCGTGTAATATAATACGTAATACTGTTATTGCATAGGAACCCATTCACATCGAAATATACTATTGAAAAGTTCATATGAAATAAATAACACTTTAATTTTATCACTCATCACACAAAAAAATGAGAGAGATAGAGAGAGTCATACCTCTGGCAATGTGCTAATGAAACACAGACAGAAATTAGATTATTTGTTAGGAAGCAGTGAAATATTTTCACCAGCTGTCATGTAACGAGTTAAATAAATAATATTTAATCATTTCGTTGGTTCCATATCAGTCAAATAATTTTTCGAAATAAGTAATTACTTTGATTATTTAACACCTTTCTAATATTTTGTTGTAAGTATTATTCTAAACCGATTGTTACATTGATTTAGTTTAAATATCAGTATAGTCTGCTAGTGAAAGTAGATAACATACTAGTCGAATATTTTTTTGAAATAGGTTATAGCTTTGATTATTTTACATCTTTCTGATATTTTATTTAAAAGTATTGTTCTAGACTTAATGTTATAGTATATTAGTTTAATTTAAATATTAGTATAGACTATATCCATGATACGTAATGTCGAAAACACTTAATATTACCGTTTAACGAAATAATATTTTCATGAAGCTAATTTAAACAGCCATGATGAGATAGATTAGAAGTGATTAATTGATGTTAATTATTGTATCATGGGGATGGGGAATGGGAAGGGAATCGGAATACACTCACTAGGTTTACGCGCGTATTGGTAAGTTAGCTTTGGGAAGACGATGGAAGGCGTTTAAAAAGGATGTGTGGAGTGGGAGAGGGGAAGAATGAAGAAGGTTTGTTTATATTTAAAATCGCCTGTAGCAGCTGAAATTGAAAAGAGCACTTATTTATTTTTGTTTTCTCAAGAATATTGTTTGAGTTTAATCAAGAATAATTTGATAAGAAAATTGAATATTTATTTATTTATTCATTTATCTTTTTTTTTTTTTTTTTTTTTTTTTTGTGACTTTATTTAATGATTTAAAATGAATAAATTTGTTAAGATATTAAGGATAGTTAATATATTTTGATCGTATGTTAAATTTAAGTATGTGAGAAAATAAATCATTTTATTCAATCATTTTTTGTAAGCATTATATTTTAAAGAAGTGTTTCTAATTTTAGAAAACATATTCACAGTGACTGTTCAAAAATATTAATTTCCTTGTCAATCTGGAATGTTCAAGTTTTTCGGAAAATCGAAAGTGACAATTACTCCGTAGTATAACATTTGGGATGGCTTAATGATATTTTTTAAAGATTTTTTATTATTATTTAATTATTTCTTAATTATATGGCTTACAATATGAGGATTCTTTTTTATAGAAAACAGCACTCGTGCAAGTGTTACTTGATACAGTGTGCGAGTGTTACTGTTTTCGTGTTTAAATGAACTGATTTAACAGAATCTTCCGCTTACACGACTGGAACAAGTGTTTGTGTAAAACTTTGACTCTACCACTATTTCATATCTACTATTTCATATCAGCGGTTTTTTTTTAATTCTTACTTTTCTTTTCTTTTCCTTCTTTCTTTGTTTCTTTTTTTTTTTTTTTTTTTTTTTTTTGCAAAAATTCTAATGGTAAATAAAGTTAAGATTACTCTTCGAAAGCATTGGAACTCAAAAACATGAATCGCATTCACTATGCAGGACACATGTATATATTGTACAGTCACCCAAAAAAAAAACGCCACCCCCCCACCTAATTTCGCCATAAATTATCGTAGAAACATTTGACTGGTACCGATCGATTTGTAATAACGTCTAGTTTATAACGGTATAGGTAAATTTTGCCTAAGGGGTCGTCTACATATTAATACTGGCATTAACTTCATTTTCTTCAATGGCAACCCCTATTTCTGACTTCATATTCAGATTTCTGAGATCAAGGCGGTTCGAAAAACATACCTATTTATATACCTTAAATCAATTTTAAATAGAGTTACACGTGAAAATGTATTAGGGGTCCGTCTATGCATTTAGAAAATATAAATCACGATCTACCACCCAGTATACATTATTTATTAAGTTTCACAACGGAAAAAATTTTCAGAAATGTTAATTATAAAATAAAAAAAATGACTAATTCACAGAACTTTCTAAGTTAGTTTATGAATTAAAAGATTTTTATTGGTTTCTATTGATTAAACATCAGATAGTTCACTTCATACGAAGAAAATTAAATAGCTTGAATAGATACTAAAATATCTATCAAAAGAAAAAAAAAAAGATGAATGGTTTTAAATTTGTTTGAAAATTTAAAATTATTTTAACTCAAGCTGCCGTATAATTGTCTGAAACGGCGGCACTCAACCTGGTTCCCACGGCCGTTTCACATTGAAAATGGGAGTTTGTTCTGATACTGCAGTACTTTCATTTTCTTTAATTGACTTTTTTAAAATATTAAAACAGATATTTTTATTTATTTATTTTTTTAATTAATTATTATTATTTTTTTTTTTTTCATGACATTATTAAAAACTTTTACATAAATTTCCACGATATTCTTTTGCTTTTATATTTTATAATGTGTAACAAATTAATATGTAAAATAATAAATCCTACTACTTAATGGGATGTTCTAAAATTCTACACTTTAACACAGATACCGAAGTAGACGGTGGGTGTAGAAAGGCTGACTACGCTTAATCTAAATCTTCACTTGAAAAGATCAAAATGTTACATAACTCTTTTTTTCTTTTAAGGAAAAAAGAAGAAGATAAGGAGGAGAAAGAAAGATCAAAACGAATATAAAGCATATTAAACGTTAATACCCTTTAAACACTGGAAAAAGGCGGGGTTTTGTATTGTGTGTCATTTGGGAGCTGTAGAGTGCCAGAAAATTACTTTATGTAATAAAGCTTTTCATTTAAAGGGTATTTAAAGCAGCATTATATTTAATACATAGACTATTCAGAAAAAAAAAATACCATTCATCTGGTTCATGAAAAATAAAGAACATTTTCTGGCATTGCTCTATGTATATACATTCTTGTCAACCTATCCCGGAAGATTACTGGTCCCGCCCCTTTCCGTACATTTTTTTCACATCAGTCTTTTTAGAGCCGTGTCAGCCATCGGATGCTGACACTGATCTTTCCATTTAGGCTAAGTCAGCCGGCAGTGTAAAATATGATATAAAACTACAGAACTTACATAGTTTTAAGTAATTACTGACAATTTATTTAAAATTTACTTCATGTTTTTTTTTTTTTTTTTTTTTTTTTTTTTAATAGGATTTTTATAGGATTATATCGTTAAGGCCTAATGGGGTTTATTGAAACTCGATAAACATAACACGCTTCTAAGCAGCACGTGTGGCCTGAATGGGATTTCCATAAGAATTCGCGTGGCGCTCAATGAGTTAATCGTAAATGTATTTGAAGTTAATTACTCTAAAAATTAAATTGTGTACACACAGGGGCGGGAACTAACAATGTTACGGGTTAGGTTGGCAAGTATGCATATATATTTTGCTTGATTTATAAAAATTTCTAACACATTTTCTTCTTTTTTTTTAGTATTTTGTGTTTATATCTCTCATTAAAAATAAATACAATATTCATATATAAACATTTCCATACAGTAATGTATATAAACATATTGATTAAAGAAGATTTGTTGATATTATATAATTATTCTTCTATCTGTATAGTATATTAACACAAATATATTTTGTAAATTTCGCAGCATCGAAAAACAGCAACATAGCTTCCATATCAAGGCTTAATGTAAATAGCCACGCCTTTTCACAAATTTTCTAAAACTTTATAATATAAAGAAAAATAATTTTGCATATTTGTAATTAAATCATTTAAGTTTTGTCTTCAATAATCGATGTAGTAAATACCATTGTGATTTATGCATACCAGCGTCACATATAGAGTCAAATAGGAATATGCAAATTTGTCTTTTTTTTTTTAAATAGTGTTTCAGCGAATCAGAGGCGGGGCTTCTTTTCTTTTGAAATTCTTTCACAATCCCTCGCCTACATTGTGATAACTTTACAAAAATATGCCAATTTGTATAATAAACATCGAAATATTGCTTAGGAAACAATAAAAATAACATAAAGGTAAATTAAAATAGTTTTCCGTCAAATTATATACAAACATTTACTTATAGAGAATACAGATTATAACAAGTGACGGCCCCCTAACAGGAATAAAAAGTGAAATATCACTGTAACTCAAAAAATAATGTTAGGAACGAGCTGTAAATTTGGAAACCTATGTTTTTGATGATGCCCGTTCTATTCGTGCAAAAATTAACATAGGTCATAATTCATAATTTTTTCAAATATGAATTTATTAATAATTTTCATAATTCAAAAAATGTTTTTTTAGCAAAAATTTGCATGGAATATGTTTGGGTTACTTCATTCTAACGAATAAAAAAAACAGAATTTAAATATCATAATTATTTCGGAAGATATGATTTAATGTTTGTCACATTCATTTAACATTAGCACCCCCAAACTTTGACAGCTTATAACTCTATGAAGAATTGAGCGAAATATATAAACTATACCATTTTCCGTGATGATTTGATCCAAAGAATTCAAATAAATTATACAAAATGGGGGTTACCATTGAAAAAAATGAAGTTGATGTCAGTTTTAATATGTAGACGCCCCCCTAAGTAAAATCTAACTATAACATTATAAACTAGACTTTATTACAAACAGATTGGTACCAGTCGCATGTTTCTACGATAATTTACGGCAAAATTAGGTGGGGGGGGGGGGGTGGCGTTTTTTTTTTGGGTGACTGTACTATATCCCGAAGGGGTTAGGAAGACACTAGCCGTATATAAACTAAAGAGTAATATGTTACAAAAATAATATGTTACAAGAATTTATTATTAAAGGTAATATGGAACGATGTAACCTATTACTGAAAAGTAACTGTTTATCCCATCTCTAGAATACTCTGCCCGAGACGTTTGCGTAGATTATAACTTTTAATAATCAAATAAATTTAAGAAATATGAGCCATGACAAATATTTCTTAGGCCTACAAATTTGAAGTTGACAAAATTTTATTTGATCATTTTAGCTGAACTTTATCTCTTTTGATATGCTGAAACCGAAAATGCAGCCCATGTTTCTCTATCACTCACAGATTTTTGCCAATATAGGGTGCTTACCGACACAATTTCTTACATATACCATCATAACAATAGGTTGGTTGGTTGGTTAGTATGGTTTTACGTCGCACTAGTGCTGCGTTATTACAACAATAGGTATCCATGATAAATTAATCATGAAAACACTATACAAATTACCATATAATTATATTGGTGGAAGAGTAATGAAAGAAATTACATTGGTAGACACCCTGTATTTGCAAAAATCTATACGTGGTAGAGAAGAACTGACATGATTTTCGGTTTTAGCACACCAAAAAACATAAAGATCAGTCAAAATTATAAAATAAAAATTTTATATATCCATTGAAATCGGAGCTGGAAATTTGGTGACGATCTTCGTTAGAATTAATTTTAATGTTCAGAAAATGATAAAATATATTATTTCCCATCCAAATCGTGAAACTTATCGAATAGGTGATAATTCCATATAATGACACATAACATTTTGCACTGAATTAAAATATTAAAGGTAGATTTCAGATCTTTAAGTATTGAACTAAGTAAACAAAACTATTATACATTAATAAAAAAAAAAAGCTTTAACTTAAATACAAAAAAAAAAAAAAAAAAAAAAATCATTGCATTAGGATATTAAGGTTCATTTCAGATCTTTAACTATTTCAAAAAACAAACAACGCTCTTATACGAAAGAATGTGAATGAATTAGAATAATAAGATCTGGAAATATGTTAAATAATAAAAATAAAATTATCGCAAATCATCAAATATGTTTCTATCATAATATCTTATGATGCATATATTCCCCAGTTTTCTTTGCTACTAAATTTCTGTAGCAATTTTTGTCATGAAATAAAGCTATGAATTTATGATGATTTCGTTGTTAGTGAAAACAGGTAAAATGTCCTTAAAAAACGGGTTCATATAAACCCTGAATAATTTTACATTAATACATCCTCCTATTTATAATGCGTAAAGGATTTCTTAATTCCTGACATTTTAAACAGAGTAATTAGGTCATTATATTTTATAAATAACATTACATTAAATTTATTCTCACAGGGGATTAAAATTTCTAAAGTGTTTTATTTCATCCGGTTTCGCAACTTAAATTCTGATAATAAAATCGTTCATTTTGTCTAAATACCTGAAAATTAAAACTTAACGAAAATATATACTGAATGTCAAAATTCAAAATCTCTTTCTGAAAAGTATTCGTTCTATCAATGGATAGAATTGTTTTGAATAAACCATTCTTATATGCATCACTTAACTGCATGCCTCATTTACAATTAAAAATTAAGAACAAATCTTTGTATTGTTGCTATATAATAGAAAAATAAGTGTGCTTTTGATATAATTTAAGAGGAATACTTGAATGTTTTAACTGTGCTCAAAATTTTAATTATTGTATTTTGCTGAATTATAAAAATGGATAAAATCAACTTGAAGAGCAAACAATTTTTGAACTAGTATCAAATATATTTATTATAAATGATAAATAATATATTATACAGTAAGCACATTTTAGATGAAAATTATGGTAAGACAACAAACAACTAATTTTTAATCAAAAATGTTTTTATGATAATACATGGCTGAAAACAGATTTACTTATTTTTAATACAATCATTATCCGCATTACAACAAACAACTAATTTTTAATCAAAAATGTTTTTATGATAATACATGGCTGAAAACAGATTTACTTATTTTTAATATAATCATTATCCGCATTACAACAAACAACTAATTTTTAATCAAAAATGTTTTTATGATAATACATGGCTGAAAACAGATTTACTTATTTTTAATACAATCATTATCCGCATTACAACAAACAACTAATTTTTAATCAAAAATGTTTTTATGATAATACATGGCTGAAAACAGATTTACTTATTTTTAATACAATCATTATCCGCATTACAACAAACAACTAATTTTTAATCAAAAATGTTTTTATGATAATACATGGCTGAAAACAGATTTATTTATTTTTAATACAACCATTATCCGCATGAATTACTTTTAGAATATATTCCCTCTACTAAAATTTCATCTTACCAATAACTTTAAAAATCCGTTATTTTAAATATTTTTTCTAGCCATTTTGCAATTTATTCGCATGTAAGTGGGGCATATAAATCTTTTAGTTTATTACAAAGTAGTACGAAATAGTAAAATTCTGAATTTATCAATTAGTTAAAATAATAATAATAAATTGGGGTGTTTTAAATGTTCTGAATGTTACTCATGAAATGTCACGTCACGAGTCCATATAATATAATTTGTGATAAAACAAAACTACGCTATATTAATTATACTGATGTATAAATTTTGAACTGTGGAAAATAATGAATAATTTTATAATAATTAGTATTAAAGCATTATATCTTTATCAGAAGGCTGTTTCTTAGACGGAAAAAGAACATGATTTGACAAGAATTTATTTTACAGAGCAGTATTAAGTGTACATTTTTTATATAGAAAATATTGCTAGCGCTCGAATAATTTTATATCCGACTATATATGGAATAATGTTATAAGCAATACCATTATATGGCTCAACCTCATTTTTAAGTTTTCTACTTCCTGCGATTGAATTTAAGTTGCACCAAAATAGGAGATACCATACATCCACTCACAAGGGAAGTATAAATCAGTAAAATTCCTATTGAAACCAAACCAAGATTCTATTAAAAGAGAGGTCGAAAACATAGGCTAAATGGCAAATTTTGAGCAACAATTCACTTATGGGTTAAGATAAGACCCTAAAAAATTTAATCCCTTTTATGAAAATCAACGAAATATAATAAGTGGGCAAAAAAGCGTGGCACAGTGCCAGATTGTTTGACTTGAGACAAGAAGATTTTCAGTTCAATCCCCGTCTCGGCAAATTTTGATTTTTCTTTCTTTCTTTCTTTTTTTTCCCATAATACTAATATTTGGTTTATCTAAAATTAACAAATGATGGTAAAAAGTTAAACCATGAGGTGGTTGCAGCTACTTTAGTACCAAGTTTTGGTTCAAACTAACACCAAACTTTTTATATTGTAACGCTGTACTTCTGAGAAATTAAACCCAACAAACTAACTATAAACCATCTCTACAATTGTAACGCTGAATTAAATCGATATATCCTTATATCGGTATTTTAGACGAACGATATATCGATTTAAGAAATGTCAACATCGCCCAGCACTAGTAATAGCATAAAGTAAAAAAATGATATTTTGCGCCAAGCAAACGAGAGAAAGTTCATTATTTTATGGAGTATATAAAACCCCGAAGTTTTTCTAACCCAGACAGCCCTTATTTATAAGCCACTGAATAAAATGGTGAAAATAAATGCAAGAATATATAATATGATAATGGAAAACGAGATTGAACCGGGAATATAAATATTATAATGCAGTTATTATTATAATCTTAATTGTAATTATTACAATACTATAAAACTCTATATATTATAAACATTATAATTTATATTATGCATATATATATATTATTTAGAAAAAAAATGCTTCACTCGTGAATTAAAAAAAAAAAAAATCTTATTAAAATGCAATTTTATTGAGAAAGTGAAAAGGAATCAGGCAATATTTGAATGAATAGTATTCAAAGAAATGATATTAAAAATTAAGCACCACTTCGATATTACGAAATACATTTTTGTATTAAAGGATATTAATATAGCAAAATTAAAATATCTAAGAAGAACCAAATTTTGTTCTAAGAAGGACTCTGTGAATGTTAACGTTACTTTAAAATTTGTGCTGGAAAAGTAAATATATAATATGCAATTACAATCATTTATCATATGTGCATGATGAAACAATTCCCAACATAGAGTGATATAATTATAATAAAACAGAGGATGGAGTGGCAAATGTCTAACCTCTCTTTAAAACTATTTAATTTGCGGCACCCCCCCCCCCCCAAAAAAAAAAAAAAAAAAAAAAAAAAAAAATCCATATTTTGCTGTAGAAATTCAAAAACTAAATATATTTTTATTAAAATTATTATTTATTAAAATTAGTTTCCATGATTATTGCAGACGATTTTGATTATGAAAAAGCTTTACAATAAACGTCCAAAGAAAATCTATATTATGTTATACAAAAGATTCTTTTCATGTGACATTTAGATTCACGAATTGTTTTTCTGAAGAAGTTCGTTAAAGTTAGGAGTGATAATAAAATAAAATTTCTGAAAATTTATTTCAAAAATTCAAGCTGTTTTTCGTTATTTTATAATAATAATTAGAAAACCTGCATACTAATTATTATTGTTATTATTACTAATATATATTTTGCATAAACATATATAATACTCTATTTGTAGTACTCCATTTAGGTAAAAATTTAAAAATATCATGCATTTAAGGTTTAAAATAAATGTTAGATAATAAGTCACAAGAAAAAAAAATACACCACAAATTATTAAAAATTAGTAACGTCGAGTAAAGCTAGTGCAGCAATATTTCAATAAGTGCAAGAGCGCGTTTTGGAATATTTAAATATGGATACCATTTTAGTCAGTTGTTTTTATATCTACACTTTTAAACATTTTTTTTTTAATTAACTGTAGCTAATTGTTTTTTTTTTTTTTTTTAACGCGATTTTCTTGTAACATAACAATTCGCCAATGCAAGAAAATATATGGTGAGTATTATATTTGATGGTTCCAATTTTCTTATTGTTTGGGGAATATTTCAAAATTAAAAAGCAATTAAAAATTGCTTTGTTTATAAGCATTTAAGTAATTACTACTTACGTCATTTTATCTTAAACTATCTAATATATGAGTATGCATCAATAATTTTCCATCATGCTTTCGCTTTTGATATATGGGGAGAACTTTTCGTCAAGAACTTTTTTCTCTTGCTTGCCTTAAAACATATTTAAAGTTTGAAACGTTTTTGAAAGAGATAAATTATTGATTTTGAATTTTGTTGCTCTATATCTATTGAAAAATAATGGGGAATAATTTTTCAATGTCAATGCTTAAAACTCAAAAAGTAGCAAATAAATTGCAAAATTGCTTTTCTTTCAAAATATGATTTATATTATTAAGGATTTTTTGTAATAAGATTATATGTCATATAATTTTAATTCTTTTTTTGCAATTGATATTTTTTCTAATGTGTAATTAAAAAATAGAAAGAACATCAAACAAGCATCTGTAGCTGCGATAATTTACTTTTTATATGTTTATTTTTTAGTTTATTGTAAATGAAAATAATATATGTTATTTTACTGATAAATGTTGTAAACATGACATTTTAAAACTATACTATTTCACTATTTTTATTATTTTACTCTAATTATTTAGATATAATTTTTTAATGAACAATTCAGTTTTTCCTCCTTAAAACATGCAATCTATTTTAAACCGCTATAATAAAATAAATAAAAATAAATAAAATAAGTTGTCAAGTTCATTAAAATATTGTCACGTAGATTGGGCTTAGGTAACTGTTTGTGTAGAAACACTAGAGCGAAATAACCCCACAGCACTTAAAAATCAGCTCGACGCTTTATTTTTCAACTCAAATGAATTTTACATCAACTTATATACAGTTCACGATCTTCAAGAACAGAATTTATAGAATTCGAAAAGTCTAGAAATTACATAACATTAACTGAATAATTAATATGAACATAATTTACATAATGGCATAATGAATAAATAAACAATAAACAATTTAGAATTAAACAAAAACCATTTTTAAACACTCGTACTTGAGTGGGATCGAACTCACAACCAGTGGATTCCTAGCCCGGCGCTTTGCCTCACAGCTAAGGTGTTCACAGGTGAAACGACTTTCGTTACATTTCCCCTCCCTTAGGGGGAAAGCAACGTCCCGTTGCAATCTTGTCTGGCTTCTTTTAACCGGTTTTCTGAAACTTTCCAGCTCTCTCGTCAATTAACTACTCCTTTCGATCACAGTAGAGTTTTAATCCCAACACTTGGACCATGTCTTTAGTATTTTGTCTTATGTTTTCTTCGATGAATTCTTCTGCGTATTTCACATCAGATAGCCGTCTTGTTACTCGATACGGTCCGAAGTAACGTCTCTAAAGCTTTTCAGATAATCCGAATTTTCATACAAGAGTGAAGACTTGAACTATATTTTTGATGTTCTAGCAGACTGGTCTATGACGTTCGTCATATCGCCGCTTATCCGTTGCTCGGGCTTCAAGTATGTGGAGTTTTGCTTATCGTCTTGCTTCTCCGGCATTGGTGATCAGGTACAGTTATGGTAGTTCTCATCCTAGTTCTCCTTCTGTGAGGAAAGATTACATCAAGAATATCTGTATTTCTCTGCCATGAGAGAGGAAGAATGGACTAAATACTGTGGTGTCTTGTTTCGCTGAGTTGTAGGCGAATGTCACAAAAGGCAAAATAGTATCCCAGTTCTTCTGGTCAACGTCAAGATACATAGATAACATATCTGCCAATGTTCCATTAAATCTCGATGCCAATCCATTGGTTTGGGGATGATAGGCGGTTGACGATAGATGAGATGTCTGCCACATTTCGTTGATATCTTTTATAACAATAAATAGAAAGGAATGTCCTCTATCACTTCTAATTTCTCTCGGAGCACCATGCTTCTATATAACTTGTTCAACCATAAATTTAGCAATTTCGGTAGCTTCAGCAGTAGGTAAAGCCTTTGTAATTATGAATCTCGTGATGTGATCTGTACAAACAACTATCCATCCGTCGCGGCTTCGGGTAACTATAGAACGTTCAAGAAAGTCTAATCCGATTTTAGCAAATGTTGTTTCAGGAGGCTTTATATGTTGTAGTTGTCCTGGTTGTAATTGTCCTGATGATACGTCAATACGGTAAAAGGCTTTCCGAAAAGGTAGGGTCTAAATTTACTGATCGACCATATAACAGCAAGACATTATTTTTCAGTTGTAGAAAAATTAATTTCAGCTGCACTCAGAGACCTGGATGCGAAGACTGCTGGTCATTCCTTACATTCCTGGACTTGCACTAGTACAGCACAGATCCTTACCCACTGGCGTCTGAATGTATGTTCGTTCCTGCGTCTGGAAGAAAATACCCCAAGACAGGACTATTAATCAGTAAATTCATTAGAGCAATGAAAAATTTTTATTGCAAAGTGCTTCACACGAACTTCGCATTTTTCTTCAATAGGGCATGTTTAGATCATTTAATACTGTGTAAAAAGATCCAATGTTTCCGTTTTTAAATTTCACTTGATCATAAGTAAATATGGCTTCATAGACGCTTCTAGATAGATGCAAAAAGTTGTGTAAGCAAAAAGTATCAGAAAAGCTTTCTGAAAAAAATATATCGTCATCAAAGTATGCCTACACGTAATGCATTAATTTAAAAATTAATTCCCTTAAACGAATAAACTAAAGAAAGCTACATATAAATAAAATTTGATTTGCATCAACAAATGGATTCAGAAGAGAATGAGCTTGGTCCACATGCGGTCGGTGATCAATTTATATATATATATATATATAATATTTTGTAAGAAAATACTGGAAGAAATAATCTTGAACTTTAGAAATGCGAAAAACATTCTTAGACTCATACTTTGCAGTCATGATTTAGTCACAAGTGCAATAAGAGTGACAACGAAAAATATATATTTTTTTATTACTTTGTATTACAAAATTTTGCATATGACATGTAACTTAACACGTGGTTTTACATTATTTGTACGCATTTCTGTAAGAATAGCTAGAATAATAAGACAAGTATAAACAAATTGTTTGGCAAGAATTTTGCCTTTAGCATGGAATGTTTTCAGAAAGATTTTACAAAATTTACAAAAATACTGACAAAGCAGTAATCTGAAAGAAAAATTGTCGGGGAAATATTCTGAAACATAAAACTCATACATTTAATTTCGATGAGATATAAGTATTTCTATAAAATATTATTTAACTGCGCATGTACAAATGGTATTCCATATTTTATGGCATAGGTTGAAAGTTAGATACATAAACAAGTTATATCAAACTCTAAATCAATCAGATTTAAAAATAAGAAATTTACTGAAAAAAAAAATAAAAAAAATAATAATAAGAATAATAATAATAAAATAAATAAATAAATAAATAAATAAATAAATAAATAAAATAAATAAATAAATAAATCTAATATTTGTGTAATCTTTAAAAGTTGTGAGTATCCTGAAAAAAATATCCTGAAAAGCTTAGGGTCTTTAATAGTTAATAAAAATTTCTAGTTAAATATATTTACATGCTTTTTATGTTCAGTGAAATATATATTAAAATCAAATTTCTTTAATTTTTTTTTTTTTTTTTTTTTTTTTTTTTGCAATTTCAAAGAATTATATTACTTACGAAATCTATTTTTAATGTTTATTTTTTCTGTCTACATTTAAAACGTTTATATATACGTTAGATATTGCTAAACTCATTCTTTTCTCGAGAAATGTAGCTTTAAACTTCATATTTAGGAAAAAGTTTTTTTCATTTTTTTTTATTTTTCTTTTGTAAAAATAAAGAATTAACAAAATTTGAAAGGTAGTTTGAGAAAGATATTTAAAGATTTAAGTAACTGCAGTTCCCTGTAGATGCAAAGTGAAACCTTAAAAATTAAAAATTAATATATTATTTGATATCAATAGAAATGTTTGCGAAAAGTAAATTATTTTAAACTCAATTTAGAAAAAGGCATTTTGTAATATGTTTTATAAGCTTTTTTTCAGCTGTTTACCAGCTAAAATTCATTTTTAACTTTGTTTACTTAACACACGCTGTTAAAAATGGTTTCTTGAAAATGAGCTAAATTGTCTCAAAATAGCTCCAAAACAATATATACTTTTAAATTTGAAAACCCGTGTTCTCCTTTTTGAGTATATTGGCATGTCAAACATGGGGATATTGGGATTCTTATCGGTCAACTGATTTTTGAGCATCTCAATATATTTATAAATGAGTACATGGGTTTTCAAATTTAAGTATATATTGTTTCAGAGCTATTTTGAGACAAGTTAGCTCATTTTAAAGAAATTACTATTTTTTACAATGCCTTAATAACTGATCTCAACTTTTAACACTATAATAGAAACTATTCTTCAATAACTATATCTAATCTTACTGTATATCTGTGTCAACCACAGATATACGGAAGAGAAAGTTTAGTTTATGAGCAGTGGTTTCTATCATAGTATCCAATATTGAGATCAGCAAAACAAAAACTATTCGCGAAATGTTTTTAAAACAGGCGCTACAGGCTTTTATGCAGAAAGACAGATTAAACCAAAATCAATGACGCATTTTGAGCTTTAATATAAAATAAATTAGGTCGCGTCCCATAGTGATTTCGATATAGAATGATTCTTCTGGGTAAAAGTTTCATTTCAGGAAAGAAACAATAATAACCAAAACAGTTGCAAATTGTACTTTTAGATAATGCTACTTGTAATTACATTTGATTATGTAGCATTTTTTGTAGTTTTGCTTCTTCATAGCCATTACATAATCTATTTTGTTTTATTCATGTAATTAAGTGTTAAACAATCTATATGTTTTTTGCGTGGCAGATGCAGAAATATTGGGGTACGAATAATGCATGTGATCCATTATTTTTTCTTTTTTCAAAAAATAACTTTACCAAACTAAAAGATTCAATTAAGCTACCATTTCAATGTGCTTTGAGAAAAATATAACATATACTTATGTATTGAGAATTTCGTAAAGTATATGTCATTTAATTCTTGTCTTATGCTTATGCTTATGATGTGTTGTTATTCTTACTTTTAAGCTATTGAACTATAAGAGCAAAATTTGAATGTAAGCGTTTTGTTTGTTTACTTAGTTGTTACATTTTTTTCAAGTTCATTGGAGTAAAAATTAGAAAAAGTAAGTTTTTTCTGAAAACATTATAAATGAATTTGGTGGACACCAGTGGCGTATCATAAATGACATTTTGGGTATGCTCCATACGGGTGGCTAGATACAACGCGTTATCATAAAAAGTTCATTCCTCTGATTGACTGTTGAAATGTCGTCATACCTACGTTGTTTTTCGAAATTAGTGAATTAACCAATAAGATGATTGAATATATTTTTCAATGAACTGTTTCTAATTATCTGACTGGAGCATACCCAAACCGCAATTCCCGATACGTCACTGGTTGAAACGATTTCTCTTCTGAGATTTTGCACACTTCATCAAAACAGAATTGACCAAAGCTTTAATATATATACATATATATATATATATGTATATATATATATATATGTGTGTGTGTGTATTATTTCGATTACAACTAACGTTTAAAGTATATACGTGAGGTAAAATATAACGAAAATTTTACTGCTTCTGCATACTCAGTCAATATATATAGATATACATATTTGCCAACCATCTCATTATGAACCGTACAATTTTTAGTACCCGCCTTTTTTCCCACATCAATAATTTTTTAGAGTAATTTCAATCTTATTTAATCGTAACAACATTTGGAGAAAAAAACTCTAAATATATAGTGGTGTGAGAAAAGGGACGTTTTTTCAAGGGGCGTTAACAATTGTACGGTTATTAATGAGATGGTTGGCAAGTATGTATATATATATATATATATATATATATATATATATATATATATATCTGTATATATATTTTTTTTTTCAGGTAAAGCTATTATGACATATTTGACCTTCGCGAGGACACATTTTACTGAAGGGGCTCCAGAAAACAGGGCCCACAAAACAAACTTTTTGATATTTTTATTGAAAACTTTATACGAATTTTGAATGAAAAGGTTTATTTATTACACGTTAAAAAAATAAAGAAATACAGAAAACAGATATATATATGTATATACTTATATATATATATATATATATATATATATATATATATATATATATATAGAAAACAATTGACAGGAAAATATATAAAAATATAAGTTTTACTGATAAGAAAAACCAATAGGAGAATTACAAACCAATGCGCAAGATTGCAGCGAAAGGAAATGCAAAACTTTGATATAGTAATATATAAATACAGAAATATATAAACAAATGAATGAAATTATACCCCAAAAAACACTGAGATCTTCATCAAGGGGCCTCCCTGATGAAGATCTTAGTGTTTTTTGGGGTATAATTTCATTCATTTGTGTATTTATATTTCTACATTTAATTTCATTCATTTGTTTATATATTTCTGTATTTATATATTACTATATATATATATATATATATATATATATATATATAGTTTTTAAATCTTTGAAACATTTAGTGAACCATTGAAAAAAAAAAAAAAAAAACTTTCATCTAAGAAATATTGTTGTACAAACCGAATTCTCGTGTGTTAGTTTCTTGATACGAAAGGTATTAACGACTTTTAGGCACCCTGTATTTAATTTTATTATTATTATTTATATATTTTTTTTTCTTTGAAAAAAATTCGAAATAAAATTGTTTAATACTGAAATAGACGTTTCTTATATTTCAAGCTAAAATATTGATATAGAAAATATTTCATATGCTTGAACGAAAATATAGGAACATCAAAAATAGATAGAAATAAAAATAAATAAATAATTAAATAAGTAATTAACTGTTTTTCGCATAAAAAACAAGAAGCTGCAAATGGTATTACAATCAAATAACAGACTTTTTTTTTTCCTTGTAGGAATTTTAAAGCTTAAAAGAACATAAAAGCACTTCTAAGTATTTTGTTCGTATCAAATGTCTCTCAAACAACAAAAGAAGGTAAGTATTTTTTTTTTCTTTTATGATATCCGCTTTTTGATAAGCCGCCTTCAACATCTTTAAAAATTTCTTATCAGTTTTGAAATTGAAAGAAAAAATACATATGAGATAGCCACTATTATTCACGTGAAATGACTGATTGGTTATGATTCAACTCAATGTAAGAACTTTTTTCTCGTTCTTTAATCTTTTAATATTCGTGTTTAGGCAATAAATTTATGAATTTCCCTTTTCATAAATTTCGTGTATTTCAAAGGGATTGATATAAACGATAAGAAAATGCTTATATAATTGAAGAAAGTTCTTTTAAAGGGAATTGAGTAAAGCTATGTGTTTTATATACATTACCAAATTATATAAATATTAGATTTGTGTATTTTTGTTTCATGAATTTATTGGGAGGAATTATTTTTATTAAAATTTAGACAAATCTGTATCAAATCAAATACATTTTCAATGCTTAATGCAAAAATATAAATAGTAAATTAGTGAGTTACATAGACATAATTTATAACTTATTAGATTTTCATTTCGTTCCGTTAAAATAAAATATAAAATTACAAATCCAATCCCACATAAATAATATCAGCATATGTAGAGAATTCTGGTGAAAATTATGAAAAAACAATGAAAGCAAAGTAATTTAAAATTTAATAATATTGTCAAATTTTATAAAAAAATTATTGAAAGCAAACTAATTGAAAATCCTATTATAGTGTCGAAAGAATTTTAATAAATTACAAAAATATATTTTAGTATATAAATATATACAGTCGGTAACAAAAGTGTCCGAACACTAGCAAAAATTCCTATGTAAAAAAAGTACACTTCATACGGTTTTGTTAAATAAATCCTTGCCGAATCCTGTTCTTAGTCAGTCTAAGAACATGATTCGACAACGATTTATTTTACAAAGCAGTATTAACTCTACTTTTTTTTTTAATAAAGGAATTTTTGCTAGTTTTCGGATACTTTTGTTACCGACTGTATACATATATATTCAAAAAATAGATTTACAATTTTAGCATATTTTAGACTATAAATTTGAGTATTATAATATTATGAAACTTTTCGAATGTGTAAGAAGTAATAATGCCACACATTTGAGAATACATACTAAGTACATGATTCGACAAGGATTTATTTAACAAAATAGTATTAACTCTACTTTTTTATATAGGAATTTTTGCTAGTGTTCGGATACTTTTGTTACTGACTGTATATATATATATATATATATATATATATATATATATTTCAAAAATTAGATTTACGATTTTAGCATATTTTAGACTATAAATTTAAACGTTATATTATTACGAAACTTTTCTAGGGTGTAAGATAAAATAATTTCATAATTATAATAAAAGAATTTAAAGAAATAGTAATAATATGAAATACTTGAATTTAAACATGATTTTAAGTATTACAAAGGAGAAAAAATTTAATAAGTAATGAAGCTTATTTTATTTATTTTCTTAATACTAATACATGTAAAACTGTGTATTACTTTCCTGAAAAAAAACTTCTTTGAGGTGCCCTGCAATACTATGATAGTCCTTACGATCCTCAAATCAGTACTGCAACTCGGACATTGAAATAGCCAAAAACTGCTTGGTTAAAGCACGTTATTTTTTTGTGGGATCTCAATCTGTTGAAGAGAAAAATATTACAAAGATACAAATCAGTCAGATATCAAAACTCAGTATCCGCATGATTATTTGTACTGGACAAAAGCCCGTTCCCTGAGGCTGTTGTGTAACAAGATTCATTTTCCTGATGCAACTTTTAGACCATTTAGACCTAACTTAATTAAAACACTGTCTCTTTAGGCCTGCTGAGGTTCCTGCAATGGTTTTCTATGTACCGTACCGAATTCGAAGAAAATCTGATTGCACATTTTTGCTAAAAATTCCTGTCACACTGTTTTAGAAAACACAATAGAAAATATTTCATGAAAAATGGTGCTATATGTAATCAAATTAATGCAGCGAATTTACATTGCAAATGGTTGCATATCACATGCCAGTCTCCATATTTTGAATTCTCACCTTTCACGTATTTTCAGATTAAACGCTGCGTTGCCTGTCACATTATGTAATTTACGTACCTTGCATATTTTAAATTCTATATTTATCATAACTTTACATGTATACATACATTTTGAACATTGTAAATAAATGAATAACATAAGTACAACTAAAAGTTTTAGTGATTTAAGTAGTTATATTTTGTTTGATACAACGCAAGATACTGTACAATATATGTTTATATCAAAATATCTTGCTATAACTTTAATTTAAAAATCCGTGTTCAAAAATACATGTGAATAACTAAATATATCTATAAAGCGTGAGTAGTTGTCTTTTGGTAACGATGGGATAAACAGAGTATATTAGTGACATATTATTTAATAGTGATAAAAAACGAAAGATCGTTAATTCTAAAGAGACTCTTACAAATGCTGTTACATAAATTAGACATTATTCTTATTTATTATTAATGAACCCTGCCATTTCATTTTTTATGAAGATAATGCATTAGTGAATTGAGTTTTAATGATATTGGTCGAGTGTTTTTAAATCAACGTCTGTTCTCTAATTAATCTAATTGTTTAGAATTAATGAGTAAACAATACTTTGTTGTGAAAAGATTTGTTTTACTTAAACTCGTAATCTAAATGAAATTAATTTAAAAACACTTACTTTGATATATATAGAAGGAAATAAGTATAATCATTTTTTTTTTAAGTCGTTCATTATAATAGTCGTTCATTATAATAATTTCTATTTTAAAATTTAAAATTATGATGTTATATTTTAATCATTTTTTGAAATTCTTCATCATTTAAGTTCAAAATATCAGCTTCATTATGTAAATTACAAGGATTAGAGAATCAGGTGAAATTTTTATCAGTAGAAAAATAATGAAGTTTTTAAAAAGAGTTTAAATTAAATAAAGTTTGGTTTAAAATATAAGTAATATTACCTGAAATTAAAAAATATGGATTATATTACGATGAATAAAAATAGTTTTCTGTGTAGTATTAAAATTTTTATTCTGGATGTTATTAAACAGTTAATAAATTTCTTTGATTTCAGTTTTTGAAAAAATAAATAAATAGATAAAAAATAATAAAAAATAAATAAATAAAAATCTGGACAAAATGGTTTTCTACTTCAGACATGTAAAGAATATTTATAAACTCACATTTCTATGGAATTACTTGCAAGTGAAATTTGGGAATTAAATATAAATTAAAGAACTGTACAAATACCTTGGGTAGACAAATCTACAACTGACTTGTAACTGTAACATAAGATTTATCACACAATTTACAATATTTGTATGCTTTGTTTGTGGCGATCACATGAGTACTTATATATATATATATATATATATATATATAATATATATAGGGTTGTTATAATTAAAGTCTATAAAATTAATATCTATAAAAATCGCCTTATATATATGCGCAGCGCCACATATTGACGGAAATTGTAACTCAATTTCTTTTTCGATTTCCCCAGAGCACGGTGCCACCTAATTATTTTCGTCAATAGGTAATGTTGAGCCTACATCTAAGGTGATTTTTGCAGATTTTTTGTAAAAAACAAAATTAATTTTGTATGTTTCGTCTGTATTGATCGAAGCTAGTAGAATGAATATTTAAAATCAAATATCTGCGAAATGAATTTTTCTTCATTTTATTTTTTGAAAAAAAAAGTAAGAAAATCGGCCAAAATCACTATAGATATTGGCGCAGCACCACCTATTGATGAAAATTGTAACTTTTTTTTTTTTTCGATTTTACACATCGCAGAGGAACCTATTGACGAAATAATTAGGTGGCAGTATGCTCTGCAAAAATAGAAAAAATAAAAAATTAGTTACAATTTTCATTAATAAGTGGTGTGGCGCCAAAATCGAATGTGTTTTTTGGAGATTTTTTGTAAAAAACAAAATAAATTTTGCGTGTTTCGTCTGAATTGATTGAAATTAACAGAAAATATCTTCAAAAATTGCCTTAGATATTGAGGCATTGCCCCTATTAACGAAATTTTCAACTATTTTTTTTTTCTTTTCAATTTCGCAGAGTGCATCACTTCTACTATATACTAGTAAGTTTTTTTGTGTCGTTTGGAGCCATAGAACCGGCTCTAGAATCTTCCGAATAGTCGGAGAAGTTTAATGGTAACAAATCCCTCTATATATATGTATAAATTGTACGTTTTTTTACTTATAACGAAAATGGATTTCAGCAAAATTTTAGAAAAAAATTCACGCGTACATTTTATATTTTTTAAAAGAATGTTCCTCCAACGTTTTGTCTATTTTTTTTTTTTTTTTTTTTGGTAAAATTCTATTGAAATTTTTTCATGTTATGAGTAAAAAACTTGCCAAAAACTTATGATTTAAAAAATAAAGAAGTATCTATTTAAATAATTGAACGATTTCCACAAAAAAAAAAAAAAAAAAAAAAAAAACAGACAAGTAGTATTTTACGTAGTACGTGAAAAACATGTAATTAAGTTACAAGGCATTCGTGACATTTTAACGTACATAGTAATTAAAAACCTCAGTTTTTTTCCCAATTTCTGATTAATCCTCTATATGCACTCGTGACTTAATCGATAGTGGAAATGTGAGTTCATAAATGTTATTCGTATGCTTGAAGTTTAAGGCCATTTAATCTAGTATTTGTTTTGGAAAACAAATTTAAAAACAAAATAAAAAATAAAATAAAATAATAATAATAATAATAGTTTGATCACCCACTCTACCAGTTATTCTTTTTATGTAATTAATGTATTAAATACTTGGGTATATATATATATATATATCTTTATATATATATTTCTTTTGTAAGTGTGTATGTCACTGAACTCCTCCTAAACGGCTGGACCGAGTTTAATGAAATTTTTTGTGTGTCTTCAGGTGGATTCGAGAATGGTTTAGATTTACAATTCAGTTCAATCGGATAATTGGATCAAAATATATTAAATAAAAACTCCATTTTAGCTTTAAAATGATTAAAAAGAAAAATATATTTGATGCTAAAATAAACAAAATTCACGTTTATTTATATTTTTCCGGAAATAAAATATTTTTAATTTCGCGTGATAAACAATAAAAATTAGAAAAAAAAAAAAAATAATATACTATGAAAATATTCGCGTGTAAAAAAAATTTTTCATAGAGATACTTGGTATTAGCTTAAAATTTTTATTTAATTTAGTAGTAGTTTTCTTTTCTACAGTAAAACAAAATTTTTCGTTTTAATTGGTACTTTATATGTAACTTATAAAGGTTCTTCTATGTTTTCACCTTAATTGCAAATAGTAATAATTTCGAATTTATTAGAATTTTTTATTTTTATTTTGTATATATCAGAAAACTGTTTTTCTTTTTTTTTTTTTTTTTTTTTTTTTTTTTTTGTATGGAACAGCTTTAGTTTGAAAAAGTTTGAAATTTGGCACCGACGTAGTACGGACGTTTCTCACCAAGATCGTCAGTTACGCAATTAAGATAATCATGTTAATTCATCCCAAAAATGGCCAAAAATATTTAAAGTCGTCAAGGGGTGGGAGGGTGGAGTGAGATCTATACTAAAGCTGTGCCTTTGTATTGATCTTTATATATATATTTCTTTTGTGCGTGTGTATGTCACTGAACTCCTCCTAAACGGCTGGACCGAGTTTAATGAAATTTTTTGTGTGTCTTCAGGTGGATTCGAGAATGGTTTAGATTTACAATTCAGTCCAATTTAAATTGTTTATTTAATTAATTTATCACTTATAAATTGTTGTTGATTTTGGAATGTTTCACATTGGATCCGGCAGACTGCGCTACGATCGTAGTATCGAATATTCAATAATACGCAAGAGAAGTGATGACGTCACTGGCCGTCCATGGATGCAAGAAAAATATTTCCTATGTTAATCGCGCATTGGAATTTTTGTAAAAAATTACTGAATATCGAGGAAAATTATTTCCAGATTTTAATCCCCATATTTGGGTACAGATATGTATTAGTTATCATGTGCATGCGTTAGATTGAGTTGTTTTTGCTGTAAAATTGATAAAATTTGAATTTTTAATCTCAAAACTTTGTCATCCTTGGCGGGAAAAAAAATATCGCCATATCATCTGGCGAACATATTTAATTTCTTTCAAAAATAATCGTTATTTCAACAACTTATAATAAGAGAGTAATGAATAATATGAAACAATTTCGTACAATACATATTACGAAAATATACATCTGGCATGTATATTTTCGTATTACGTTTTTGTTCGCCAAATACAAAGAAACGCCAAGGAAGACAGAGTTTAGAAATTTAAAATTAAAATTTTGTCAATTTGAGAGCAAAATAACTCAATCTAACACATGCATACGATAACTAATACATATCTATACCCAAATACGGGGATTAAAATCGAGAAATAATTTTCGTCGATTTTTAATAATTTTTTATAAAAAATCCAATGGGAGATTAACATAGGCAATCTTTTTCTTGCATCCACTGACGGTCAGTGACGTCACACTTCGCTTGGGTATATTCTATTGTAATTCTAGTTTGTCCCGACAGTTGGTGCTGCGATCAAATTCGGGAAAATATTTTGTAACTTCGTGTTATTATTGTTATACAAAAAATTGTGTCCTAATTGAAATATTACATCAAGATGTAATTAGTGTTTGAAGAGTTTTGAAGTGTGCATAAAAAACTATACATTTTGCAAATTTGGTGCGGAATTGGAGTGAGTATTTTATATAATTTTCTATCAAATTTACACGCCCGTTGATTAACAACCACCCTAACCTACAAATTTATTTGTGTAGCTAATTTATTATATTATATTTATTTATTTTTTGTATGGAACACTTTTAGTATCGGATCCCTTTGGCAAAATTTGAAATTTGGTACCGAAGTAGCTCGGACGCTTCTCGCGAAGATCTTTAGTTCCACAATTGAGATAGCCATTTCAATTCATCGCAAAAATGACTTAAAATATTTAAAGTCACCAAAGGGGTCCTATACTTTTGTGCGTGTGTATGCCACTGATATTTTATTTATTTATTTTTTGTATGGAAAATTTGGCACCGAAGTAGCTCGGACGCTTCTCGCCAAGATCTTTAGTTCTACAATTGAGATAGCCATTTCAATTCATCGCAAAAATGGCTTAAAATATTTAAAGTCACTAAAAGGGTCCCAATTTGTAGCTTAGATGTAGAAAATCCGTGCTTTTCTCACGGCCAATTATATGTTGCGTGTTCCAGGGTTGGAAAACCTTCGAATTTGTTTGTGTATACTCCTCAAGGATTAACCAAAAATATTGTACATCCAATGGCATTACGGTAAATTAAGTTTTTATAGATTAAAAAAATATACCTGTTATAAAATAAATTGAGTTTCAACTTTTTCACCTTTAATTAAAACTAGCTTACATTTTAATTTAATACGAATTCTACATTTCACTTCGCTCACACTATACACATACTCACATGCATCGATTGATTCAATTGTGATAAATGTACATGTAATGATGTTAGATATTGTAATAACTTTTTTATAAAAAATTTCATCAAATCGGTCCAGATTGTTACAGCTTATTCAAAAAAGACGGAATTTTTATGTGAAATTCGTTGCTATCAGAAATTCTCTCCTAAATTGAAATATTTGCCGTATGAAATAAAATTTTGTGCTGTTTGACATTCAGCGGAGGTTTTAAATAACAAGTAGCAAGTAGCAAGAAGCAAGTAGCGAAAATTTCGGTAATTATGTCTTTTACGTTATAATCGGAATTCACAGTCACCGTTCACAGCGCTCCATACCTGTTTCACTTTTAAACCACATCGTTACACACTTACAATAAGTTAGTCATTTTTTTCTAGCAAAATGGTCTCAAGAAATAATTTATATGATAAAACAACGTTTGTCGGGTGCAGTGTATATATATATATATATATATATATATATATACTTTTTTTTTTCTTTTTTTTTTTTTTTTTTTTTTTTTTTTTAACGGATAACTATTAAAGAAAGGTAAACAGCTAAACTGCCTTGGACTTCAGACCTGCTATGAACATTTATAAACTCACATTTTCCACTATCGAAATAGTTGCGTGTGCAATCAAACATAAGTTAAAGAAATGTGCAAATGCTTTGGATAGCCCTTCAATTGATCCCAATGCAAGTGCAGACCTTTGATAAAAATTTTCACCACCATCTAATTAATACGTTAATCTCTTATTTAAATTATTTCTTTTCTTTTTTTTTTTTCTTTTTTTTTTTATTTTACTACCATTGAATTTGAGAGCATTTGACATTTTTTTTACATTTTCGTTAAGTTTTACGATTTAACTTTGTTTTCAATGAAAGTTTTTACAAGCTGTTCCTGTTTATGTTTAACCGAAACATTACTTTTATGTTGTACTTGTTTATGTTTCAGTTTATTTGAAAGGGAAAATTTCTACATTTTTTTTATTTATTTACAGTTTTGCAACTTCTGAACTTCTTTGTTTAGAAATAATTTCTGCTCTTCCTTAAATGGAACATGTCATATGAAATAAAAGTTTGTGTTAAAAAAAAAAAAAAAAAAAAAAAAAAAAAAAAAAAAATCATTTAAATACATTTATATTACTGATTATTTAAAAATGTCATAACATAACTCATTTTTAACGAATAAAAGAAAGCAGATATATATATTTACAGAAGAAATGTTACATAGATTTAATGAGAATAAATAAAAAAAATAATAAAATAAATATATTAAGTTTGTACGCATGTGCGAAAAAGCTAATGCCCTTTCCCGTTTCTCACACAAAATGTCATATTCCATATTAATAAATATAATTTTTAAACACATTTTCAGAACACAGGTCTTGACTCCAGTTTTCTTTCTAAATGAAACATTATACTAGTTAGTGGCAATTTATACCTCTCTTTAAAATTTACATGTTTTTCTTTATATTTCTTTATATTAGAAATTAAATATATGAGAAATATACTAAAGTTATAAATATTATTATTTAAATTGTTTCACACACTAAAAATGTAGACTTTTTTACTGTGTTTGAAACTGAATTTTGAAATGTCTCTTATAAATATGATGTGTGACAAAAATAAATTCTCCATTAATAAACTGTAATATTTCAAAAACTACTGTATGTACTTTGTATAAATTTATCTGTTCAACAACAGTACACAAACAAATTACTTAGCACGGACTATTTTTTTAATCTTTTTGCTTTGCTTTCAATGCGTATTAATATTAGTTTAAAAAGTCTGTGCTATACAACGGAGATAGACATTAACAAAATGATTAATCTTATATATTAATCCATGTGACTAATTTGTAACAAAAATCTTAAAGACAAATGCATTCAAAAAAACCAAAAATGAATTTACAACTAAATTTAAAGAGCATTGTGCCAAAAATCTAACCTTCAATTTAGAATTTTGATACTCGCGCACATCAAGGGATTGCTCTCAATCACAGACACATAGTATAGGTAATATAAAAAATTTAGAATATACTAATTTTAATAACACATAACTAAATTGACTTATCACTAATTTTGCAATTAATTTTTTGGGGATCCATTTTACCAATATAAAATTTAGATAATATTAGTATAAAAGTAAAGGTATATTTAATATAAAAGTAAACTATTTTGCATATGTATAGTATATATTAAAAGTAATTTCTAAATACATATTTGTAAGAAACACACTAGTTAGTCCCACGTACAAAATTTAAGATCTGTTTAGAAAATTTCTAAATCTTGCAATATATGTATAGACTTTACGCAGAGAAACATATTTTCCTTTACAGAAATAAATGAGACATATATTTCAGTAAAATGTACTGATTGTATCTTTCTTTTCTGTCTGTGATAAAATTCTCTATAAGCAATTTGTGTTCTAAAAATAGAAAAAAAATAATAATAACTCCATCTCAGACATGGCTTCGAAATTTTATTTTACTTTTAGAGTTGCTTTGAGAAAAAGATTTCAAACAATAATCTAAGCTTTAAAATATATTATATTTCTAAAAAACAGATATAAAAATATGATTATGACTTCTTTTGTTTTTAACAAGATCATTAAATTGATAGCAAATAGATATGCATTTTATGGCGTTTTTGAAATTAGATTCTATTTAAAATAGTAACAAAAATTATATTTTATAAAATGTAATGTAGTTAAAACAAATTATCAAAAAAAAAAAAAAAAAAAAAAAAAAAATCAAAACTTTTTTAAATATTTTTATTACAGTTATCTATATATGAAAAATATTTTTATTTGACACACATTTAAGCATATCTTAAAATATAATTTTGCGCTAAATGTTTTCGATCCAGCCTTTGTTTATTTTTTAACACGCTTTTATTAGCATCACCTGTATGCATGTATGTATGTTTGTATGTATGTTTGTATGTTTGTAACCGCTCTGGCAGCAAACAAAAAATTTATATTGTAAAAAAAGACTCACCCTGCGTGAACGGCGTGGCGTTGAGGTATAGCTCCGCGCTTCGAACCTAAAGATCTAGCGATCGATCCCGGTCAAGGGAGATTTTTTAAAAATGGTTTTTGTTTAAGTCTAAATTATTTTAATTAAAGATTTAAATGTATGTAAATATCATGGTGTGTCACTCACACGATTTTCTCTTACCCTGCATTTTAATACTAAGATAGATATTTTGTGATTTTTAGTTCACATTTCTATATATGCGTGTTCTTTAATTTTTGAAAACTATAATATTATTTTATTTTTTTTATTCGCTAATTGCGATTTGCATAGTACCAATAGAATCCTCATTCAGTCTTAAATGCTCATATTTATTTGTAATTCGCTTTAAAACTCAGTTTACAGTCAGGATTACAACAATCCTGACAGTAATTCAATCTCAACTGTAATGAAACAAAACAGTTGAAAAAAAAAATTTCGTGTTACATATTTATAGCTAAAATGATAAATTAATATCGGTACAACAACTTTATAACGAATTTTTTTTTTTTTTTTTTTTTTATCTTTTTTATAATTAGGCTTTACAATAAATGTTGTAAAACAAGTTACAACTGTTTTATTACATTTATATATAAAATGTAACAATCGCATAATGTTTATCTACATTTTACTTTATGTATAACTAATTTTGTATCTTTGTTTAGATTTACGAGCTAGAGGCTAATTGAAGCGTGAGAAGTAACCAGATTAATTCGGTATTAATTGCTTGGTACAGCTATGTAACGGAATTTAAGTGCCCCCATTATGATTTCATTACTGTTCAAAAATGCATATAATTTAAGAACCTAATCTATATAACTAGTGGAATAATGAAATAAAAGAATTTAAAATAAGTATTCAATCGTAAGATAATGCGCCGTTTACTGCGTTGAATATTTCATAAAGGAATTTCACTGTCTACTTTTTTTATTTAAAAAAAGAAAACTGAAAGGAACTTTTTTTATTAAATTAATTTGTGCAAGCATATATATTGTTGCATACTTGGGGGGTTCGTGAGTTGTCCGAGAATGAAAGGCCAAACTTACAAAAATTCAGTAATTTATTCACAGAAAGTTCCAGAGAAATACAGGTCTATAACCCAAGTATCAGCTACAATTCAACCAGTAAACACAGCTTAAACAACAGCTGTCAATAACACATAAAGCAAGTCTCTTTCAAAGAGGCTCAAAACAATGCAAGTACTAGCGGAAGCTGGCTGAGAACTGAACTGACTCGCCTTGTCGAAGAAAACAGCCTTTATACTCGTATACCCCTATAGAAAAGTGTGGAACGTTCCAGAAATTTCCGTATCTCATCAGCCAATGAGATTAGAGCTTCCATATTTGGTATATCCCTAATAAGGATTTTCTCGCCAAGGTCGCCAAAAAATCGACAAGGTGGGAAAAAGTCGCCGAATTTGGCGCCAAATCCATTACCTACATTACTGGAGCTTTTTAATGCGTTTTTAAGGAAAAATAAGGCTATTTTAATGCTAAAACAACTAGAAATGCACAAAATTAGCACTTAATCAACTTACTATCGAAGATTCTATACAAAAATAAACACAATTATTTACAATTTTGTAACAATATTTTAACTTTTTTTATGTATTTCGTCTTCGTCTTCAATTATGCTGTTCAATTATACTATATACAGAAATATGCTGTTTCGAAACAGTTTCGCTTTGAAAAACATGTAAAATTTAATTTCAAGATTAACCAATATGTATATTTCATTGGATGAGAATATTGTATAGTAAATACATTTCTGCTCAAACGTTTAGCAAGATAGTCAAAACATCGTTTTATTTATTTATTTACTTATTTATTTATTTTTTCAATTTAAAAACGTATCTCTCGATGAAAAGTTTTCAAACACTGGAATTAAAACAACTGGTTTTTCTCATATTTTTAAGTGAAGATTGGTTTATGACCACCTTTAGGGGGCCGGTAATAAACTGAGCAAAATCGATAACGTTTGTAATCATCCTGTATCGTGAAGTGAACGAAATAAACTGTAACTTTAGGACATGTTAATATAGAATCCTTTCAATTTGTGAATGAATTTGTGGGATGATTGTATGTTAAATAACAGAGACATAAGCATTTATTTTAAAACTATAATAATAATAATAATAATAATAATAATAATAATAATAATCCTTTTTTTTTTTTATAATAAACAGAGTTTTAAACGAAAGTTATTCCCACTTTCAGATAAATTGAAAAAACACTTTTGAAACAATATACCGCAATCGGAATACAAATATCTTAAATATTTCATGACATATAAGCATGTTTATGAAAAACAATTTCACTGCGCATATGCTAAAAGTAGAAAACAATACATAAATCAATATTAAAATTTAAAACACAGTATACTGTTTTTGATTTATGCTGATATATTTGTTATTTTAATCATGTATATTTCTTCACAATGGCGGCACCAGTGGCAGAGAGATTCTGATTACGTACTTGGTAGACGCGAGGTGACAAATTTGACCCCAAGTCCGGCTCATTGGTATAAACGTTCAGAGTTTTCCGTGGCTTTCTCTGAAACCTGTGTAAGTATGCTCAAAAATTACCTTACAATTACCCCCTCCACCTCAAGAACGACACTTCCCTTGGGATAGGACCTTAGTGCAATAACTTGGCCTTTATTCTAACACCAACGCCAAAACAATCTTAACAATGCATTGTTTATTGATTTTTTAAAAGAAATAACTAAATGCATAGTTGCCATAGCTAAATAAAAATTAGTAAAGTGTATTGAAAAAATACAAACCTTAATTATATAAAATGATTTATTTCTATCTCTCATAGAATTTCATAAAAAATTAGCTTTGCCTGTATCCTACAATATAATTTATCTTTATGCTGATTTAACATTAAAGGAATATTTTTCTTTCTCAAAACGCGTAATTTTAAATTCAAAACTATTTTTAATATCCATTTATCCTATAACTATACATAAAAGTTAAATTTAGTAACAAAGAAAACTTAGGTTCCCATTTAAATAAAAAGAAATAAAATACAATTATACTATACGGAATGTTAATTAAAGCAATATCCTGTTATAACGTTTCTCTCTGGACGGAAGCTAATTTCAAAGATATATCATCTGGCTGCATCGTAGAAACAAGTCATATAATTTTGTGCTACCAAATATAATGTTGGAGAGGTGGCTTACATTTAAAAGATTAATTTCCCGTCTTCTTTATGAAAGTTTTATTATTTTGAGAATTTAATAAAATTCTAATGTGTAAATTTTTTACAGTTGTTATGTAAGTGTGATTTTTTTTTTTTTTTTTTTTTTTTTTTTTGAAGATTGCGAACATTATTTTATTAATTTAAAATATTTCTACAAGATTGTAACAAAAAAATAAAAAGAAAAAGAAATAAATAAATAAAAAGAAAAAATAAGTAATTTGTAAAGTTGGGGGGGGGGGATAGTTTTCTGCGACATCTTTATACCTCTTCATATCAGCTGTGTGATAAATAAATAAATTACAGAGACAGTTTTAAACTTAACAGAACCGATTTTATTGAAGCTCTTAATTAATCTAACAGCACAAAATGTTTCAGAAACGTAACAGTCATATAACATGGAAATATTCTAAATATTACAGAAACATTCAGTTAGCTTTCCGATAACTTTCATAAACGTAGAAATGTCCGCAATAGTAACAAAAAAAATCCGATACGTAACAGAAACGTTTCAATGACATAACTGAGAAAACACTGAAAAGGCCGAATGTTTCAGAAAGGTATCCGAAAGTATTTTAAAATGTGTTACGTTTTCGAAAGTTTGTAAGCATTTTGCAACATAACTGAAACATCCTGTGCTGTATGGGGACGGATGGAATGGGGCTCCTTCTTTGGACATGTCTTAAAGTATAAACAAGTTATACCTTCACTTAAGTAAACAATATATGATTTCATTTTCTAACAACTTAAGCCAATGGCCAGCATTTTCATTTAACTATAACACAATAATTAAATAATATTACCCATACCTTGGAAGCGGCATAGTAGGCGTCAGACTTGACTATGCTTGACTATGACTAGTTCCTCTTTATGTATGGTAAACTTCAAGAACTGTCACGAACCAGAAACCTCTCTCTCTTTGCAGCCCTTTTACAGCACTGCTCTCGTAACTAACAGAACAGAATCAGATCAGTAAGTACGATTTGAACTCCCTTTTATACGCTATCAAAAGAATTTGCATTTATAAGCAACATCGTTTTCAACAAACTTATTCAAATTTAATTACTTGCTAAATTCCGTAAGTCCGAAGCTTTTCTTTCAAACAAGTATTTGTCAGCTTTCCTTTGTAGAGTACTTTAATAAATATAGTAATTGCTAACGGCACAACTAAATTCCTCAATGTCGGAAGTTTTTCTTTTAAATAAGTGATTGCTGAGTATCCCATGTAGAATACTTTAATAAACAGACTAATTACTAGTAACCAATTTCGACTACTTTGAAACTCCCGCTTTGTGAAGATCTTACGAAAACTCCTTGTAACCTCACTCAATGTTATAAATTATTTCAAGAACTGTCCATTCCTGAATTCGAGTCCAAAACAAACAAAGGTGATTCTACTTCTAAAATAGTGGTTGCTTGGTTGGTTGGTTTGGTTTTTACGTCGCACTAGTACTTAGCAATAGGCAAATATGGACGGTTTGGGACTCACCCCTAAAAATGGTCCGGAGACATGCCATCACAATTTTGATCCTCCACTGAAGGGATGGCCCTCCCGCATCGGTGACCCCCAGAGGTATAATTTTGATGGGATGATGGTGGACTTTTCGGCCACGACAGACTTTAAAGCCACCATTAGTGTACACGACGGTTTTTTGGTCTAGTACCGTTTTACCGGCTGGGCTACCTCGGCCCCGAAAAAGGGGTGGACGATATCATTGAGATGTGCATTTCCCGAAATTTTATCTCTGACGGTTTTCTTCCACCCCTATTTTGATATAATCGCAGCAGACTTCATGAATGCGTAAGAGCAATCATAAAACTTTAATCCAGGAACAAAATTTATATATTTACTGAATAATAAAAACATCTGTAATGACTCCACTCGGCATTTGTAAAATTTAATAACCACGGAGGATTACACAAATTTACAAAAAAAAAAAAAAAAAAAAAAAAAAAAAAAAGAGAGAGAAAGAACGTTAAATAAGCAAAGGGAAAAATCATAATTATCTCTTTAAGTATTTTCCCCAATCTGTCTATCGGAATGTTGTTAATGGATCGTAATATATCCAAAATCTTTTATGTTTTTCTGTCAAGGTTCTCTAAATTATAAGTTCGCAGCATTAGACCATTATCTGCTTTTTTATGATTTAATCAATTTATTATTAATTAATAGGAATTTAAATAGCTTGGGACTATAAAGATTGATAGAATTATATAAAATGTCTGTTTTGTATACCGGTAAAAAAATTATAATTCCTACACTCATGTAAATATACACGGTTCTTGCGACAATAATCTGTAACATGCTTACTAATATATATATTAACCAAATGTAGAGTTTAGTTGCTATCGTAATTCAAGTATTTTATATATTAAGTTCATTGACCATAATAATGAAAATTTTTTCTTTGTGCCCCTGAAAAATAACTATAAGTTCGTCACTAATCAGAATCTATAGAAATCCGCTATGGTGACTTATAACGCACTTAACAATTTTTATCTCAAATAAATGAAGCGTTTAGACGTTATCACGCTTCAAACAATTTGAGTCTATTAACAATATGATAAAGAATTTTTCTTTGTGTTCCTGTAAAGGAACTATAAATCTCACTCTCATTGTAATGCATACAAAGTACGTGATAGTGACATATAACTTACCTATCAACTTTTATTTTGATAGAATATGGCTTTTAGACGCTACAGAACTTAAATAATTTGTGTCGATATGACATACTAATAGACAATTTTTATTTGTGTCGCTGTAAAAAAAAAAAAAAAAAAAAAAAAAAAAACTGTAACTGCTAGACTCATAAAAATCTATATAGCTCGATCGAATATAAACTATAACATATCTACCGACATTCGGCTCAATAGATCACAACATTCTGAAGTTATCGTGTTTAATCACACACATAGATACATCAATCTAAAAATAGGAAAAACTCGGGAGACTTCAAAACGCATACATACAGTAAAATCCCATAGTCGAATTTTGCCATTATTGCATTAATTTCCTCACGCATGTACACTTGGAATGCAGAAATTATTTTTTTTATCACAATTATATTACATATATATATATTTGTAGTTCATCGATCATGGCAAATGCTTCTCATAAAACTGATCGGAAAACAGTAATAAATGCTATACTTAATACACAATCACATTTGGTATAAAAATATGAACGCATTCAGATATTAAATAGTGTAGACATGGTTGATATTACACCCATATGGGACACTTCTAAGTACATACACCCAAAAATTAACGTTATTAATTCGTACATAGATTTACAAAGCATAAACTGTTGATCTTACAACACTCTACTTTATATATCTTGAATTAAGCTAATTTCAAACCACCATTTCGCAAGTTAAGTCAGTATGATTCATGTAAAAAACACGTTTTTGAGCGTAAATCTGTCACAAATCATCTTAGAAAAGCGATTTCTGATATGTGGATGAATTGATTACACGTACTGAATACGTAGTATTAACAAGTTTCGTAAACTCCCCCACTTCCAACCCTTTAAGTACGGTGAGGATGGGGGCATAAACACGTTCTCCCACTCCCCATCCTTGGAGTGGACGGAGAAAAAAGCATGGTTTCAAGTTTAAATCTGCTTCAAATTACCTTAGAATGGCGAATTTTGGTGTGTGCGTGTTGATTATGTGTACGCAATATGCACTTTGGGTTGATTTCGCGAAACTTCTAACTTACCAGCAGGTTAGGCAGTAAAAGCGAGTAAATGATTCCGAAGGCTGTGGGGATTCAGGATCCTCATGTTGCGAGCGGGAAAGGTACTGCCAAACGAAACGAGAACTTTAACTTACAGTCGACATTAAAAATATCCGAGCACTAGAAAAAATTCCGGTATAAAAAAAGTACACTTAATACTGTTTTGTTAAATAAAGCCCTGTCGAATCACGCTCTTAGACTGACTAAGAACAGAAATCGACAATGATTTATTTAACAAAACTACATTAAGTGTATTTTTTTTTTAAATAAGAATTTTTGCTAGTGATCGGATACTTTTGCTGCCGACTATAGATTTCGACTGAATTCAGTAATTTGTTTTCTCATTTTTTTTAATTTTTTTATTAATAACGATATGTAATTATGAGGATTCGTTTAAGAACAGTGTCTATAGAAGCGAGCAAACCCTGATAGTGAATTCATAGCAGAAATATATTAAGTAATAATAATAATAATAATAATAATAATAATAATAATGTATATATATATATTTTTTTTTTTTTCAGAAAATAATAATAATAATAATGTGCATGCATTGGAAATCTTTTTCTGAATTTACATTAATTATTTTTCAATTTACATTATCCAATTATTTCTAACAAATAAGGAGTTAAAGTAGGTGTTAAAAGTTTTGGAACATTCTGTATATGTAGTGAGAAATACATTTATAATTACAAATTAGAAATGCTATAACCAACATTACAAGTAAGATTTCATGTAGGTATTAAAAAATATTTAGTTATGTCTCTTTTTATTTCCTTTCTGAACAATATTAATTATTATACATATAGGAATTTTATTAATGGTGCTCATAATACATTTACGACTAAAAAAATGTTTTAATGTAATTTTATTAAAAATAAAATAATTTAATCATTTTAGTTTAAATATTTATGAATTAGAAAATTGGGGTGGAATTTATCCCGCTGAAAATGTGTGAATGATAGTGAAAAAGTTATCCAAAAAGAGTTATGAAACATAAAAATAATTTTTGTAAATTTTTTCTTGCAAACTTTAGTTAAGAAAAGAAACATGAATATATATATATATATATTTCGCTTAAATAATAAGGTGATAAAATATAAATTAATTGCAACTAAAAATAAGGTAAAGGAAATCCTATAACCATTAGCTATGTAAAATTTACATAAATCCTTATTGTGGTATACTTTCTTTTCTCTATTTTTTGCAGTAAAAATAGAATTTTTTTTTTAAATCCATTTTTAGTCATATTACCGACCAATGTTGATTATTTATTACTAATCATAAATTTATAATTGTTTAAATTTAATGTAATAATTGCGTAGATAAAACTTTTCTTAAAAGTGACACTGATTTCAAACTGTTTATGTTATAAAAAAACTTCGTACATGTAAATTGCAATTTTTTTTAATAGCTAACGCTTCAAGAGAAATTTAAATCTATAAATTTGTTGAATAAAATAATGTCCTTTGAAAACGCTTACAAATATTTACAATATTTTCGTACGTCAAATATTTATTGTGACTTCATAAATAGCTAATACATATGAAACAAATACTTCATCACTTTATTCCTTTAAACTAATAATTAAAATTTAAAAATCGTAAAATTACACTTTAATCATTTGAGTTGAATCATGAAAATATATTTTTCAATGTCGGATTTTTGTATGGTTCAGAATAAATTTAACTGAAACTGATGTTAAATCTTTATTTCTCTCTAAAGACTTTCTTTACTCCATGGATAAAAGACTGTTAATTTCAACATTTCTCTTTTAAAAATTTAAAGGAAATAGCTTGTTTTCAAAAACCTTTATAGCAGTATTTAAATTTAAATTTTCTTGAGTGGCAACAAAATAAACTACAAAGACATCTTGGAGAAAGTGTCAGTTGAATAGCGCGCCTAATTACGAATAGAAATTTTTAACTTTTATTTTTAGTTTATTACATTTACTTTAGAAATAAAGATTTTGATCATATCTGCACTGCTTGTAACAAAAAGTGCAGAGAAAAAGAAAGTTACACTTCAAAATCTAATATCAAAAGAATGAAAAAAGTAAGCGCTTTGTTTGACATTTCCTTTTTTTATCTGTTTTTTTAAAGCAAAAGAAAAAGAAAAAAAAAAAAAAAAATCAGGTGAGAGGAAGAAAATAAGCAAATGAAAATCCAGTTTCATTTACGAAGCTATTAGAGTTTTAATTTAGTTTTGGATAATAATAAATTCTTTGACTATCAAAGTTTAATATCCTGATTTCATTATTTTGTATCGTTTAATAAAAAATGAAAAATGAGTTTTGAATGTTTTTCCTATTATTGTTTTGTACTGATATGCTTTCAAAATATAAAATTACTCATTTTTGAAAAACCCTACATGTTTCCACGTGAAGAACAATTTTGGAGAAAAAAAAGTGGTTTGAATGATATAATTGTTTTTCCAAAATTAAATACATCAAGTTCAAATGTTTAAAACATGGATCACCCCTTTTTTTAACATGCTGCATATACCTATACAATATCATTGTAATTATTTACTAGTGTCACAGGATCACGTATTAAAGTAAAAAGGTCCAAAAAATCTAAAAAAGGGAACACAATTTAAAAAAGGGCAAAGCAGTAATAAATATATAAAAATATTTTTTAAATATAAAAAGGATATTAAAGTTTCATAATCTGCATTGATTAAAAGTAAATGTTTCAGCCGTTATTTATTGAAGAGCATTTTAGTCAAATTAAGTGTTTTAGTTTTAAAACATTGGCGGGTAAATGGTTAATATCTGAATTAAAATTAATTGAATATTGTTATCAATATAAGATAAAAAAATACTGTCATATTTGAAAAACTTTGTTTCAAATGTAACGTTCGATATGTAAAAAATGTAATTAAAAACAACGTGTTCCCCTAATATAATTAATAACATAAACCGTTAATATCTGAATTAAAAATACATAGATATTGCTAACAATATAGGATCCAAAATACTGAAAAAAAAATAATTATATTGATAAACTTTGTTTCAAATATCACTTCCGATATTTATAAAATATAATTCAAAACAACGTATTGTCCCTGATATAGGTAATAACGTGAATGAGAAAACAAATAACTTGAAATTTTTTATTTAGAATTATAGATACAAAGTGGAGTAAATCTAAATCAATTCATTATTGATTTTATAAGATTCAAAAAGAGGTAGTACATAATTAATGTACGTTTTTTAATTTAATGGGAGTGATTTAAACTATTATTTAAGCTATTTATATTATATTATTTATTATAAAATGAAATTGTTAAACATACAAAAAATTATTAACATCGTAGTTTGAATTAAGTGTTATATTAAACACTGTTAATTAACAGTAAAATTAAATATTGAAAGAAATATGTGATATATATATATATATATATATATATATATATATATGTATGTATATATATATAATCCTTCAGTAATTATTTCGTAGATATTTTATTTCAAGAAAATGAACATATGTAAGAAAATATCTTATTTTACTCAAATAATAAGGTACTGAATTTTCAGTATTATAATTTGAAATAAAAAAATAAAAAAAACAGGGGAAATTTCAACCGTGAATGCAGTAAGGTTTACTTAAACCTATTAAACTTAATTTACGTAATAATATTATACAGTTTTTTACTCACAACTTCCTTTTAAAGAAAAAATAGCTGTTTTTGTTAAAATTAATTCCTCAGTGATATCTCCGACCGATGTATATAATTTATTAATAATCATAAATTTATACCCGTTTCAATTTAAAATTAATATACAGCCAATAAAAATTTTGTTACTACTAGATTTGTTTTCATATGTTATGATTATAAAATTTTTGAACTTGTTAAATATGTTTTTTTAATAAATAACTAAAACTTCACAAAAATTCAAATTTTATTGAATGAAAGCGATGTCATTGTTAAAAGATTAAAATACTCACGCTATTGTCATACGTGAAATATTTAACAAACTTTAAAAAATAACTAATATGGATTAAATAAATACCTCAACACTTTATGCCTTCGAAACAATACTTAAAATTTTAAAAATGCGAAAAAACGCTTTAATCTATTAAATTAATTTATGACAATATATTTTCCAGCTGCTGATATTTCTATGGGTCAGAACAAATATCACTGAAAATAATGCTAAGGATTTTATTTCTCTGTTAAGACTTTATTTGCTCCATAGATAAAAGAAAGTTAATTTTAACTTTTCTCTTTTAAAATTTAAGTGAAAAATTCGGTTTTCAAAAGTGTTTGAAGCACCATTTAAATTTAAATTTTCTTGAGAGATAATGAAATAAACTGAAAAACGCTTTTGGAGAAAATGTTAGTTGAAGAGTACGCTTAATTACGAATCAAAAATTTAACTTTTCCTTTTATTTTATTACATTTCCTTTCAGACACAAAAGATTTCAAATGTGATTCAAGATGCCCTGCTTGTAGGGAAAAGTACGGATAAAAAACATTTGCACTTCAAAATACAAAATTACAAATGAATGCAAAAATTAAGAGCCTTGTTTGAATTTTATTTTTATCTATCTTTAAAGCAAAAGGGAAAAAAAGCAGATGAAAGGTATAAAAGCAGTAAATGAAAGATTAATATTTTCATAAATTTAATAACTATAATTCACGAAGCTATGAGAGATTTATTTAGTGTTTGATAATAATAAATAATTTAAAGTCATAGTTTAATATCATGATTTAATTTTTTCGCAAATTTTAATGAAAAATAAAGTTTGAAATTTTGCATTTTCTTAAAATAATTTTTCTATCACACTATCTACCAATATTCATTTGGACACTTTCGAATTTAGACGTTTTGTGAAATTTCTCGAAAAGCTCTTTAGTAAATATCTTGAAACTTTAATAGTGCAAAGAACATGTCGTATCTCATACATATTTCAGCAAAAGTCGTGTCCTAAAGAGAAGAAGGGGACCAGTAAAAAATTAAACAAAAATCTAAATGATAGCAGGAGACTTGGCGTTGGAATATTAAAACAGGAATAAACTACTACGTCAGAAACGCCAAAGAAAAATTATTGAGGTCCATACAGCTGTTTCCGTAGCCTAAAGCGTACCGTCATCAGTGCAAAAAGAAACTTTTCACTGATGACGGTACGCTTTAGGCTACCGAAACAGCTGTATGGACCTCAATAATTTTTCTTTGGCGTTTCTGACGTAGTAGTTTATTCCTGTTTTAAAAATCAAAATGCTTTAGATCACCCTGTTAAAAATAATTCTTGAAATGCGTTTTGGTTGAACCATGTAATTATGAAGATTTTGTTCATTATCTTTATAAAGTTTTATGAGGCAATGCAAAGAAAAAAAAAAAAAAAATCCGCTTTTTTAATTTTAACACACAGGGTATTAGACCCAGTGCAAAGAAGTTTTTAGGAAATTTGGCAAATTGTATTAGACACAGCATACATCATTCAGAATGCAAAAATGCTTACTATATTACGATATATGAACTATTTTACTATATTATAATTTTACAATTTTAACGAAGTTAATTAACATATAATAAATATAAATACCTTAAAATTTTACTTCGTTTATGGCAGAAGAGCTCTTTTCGGAAGGGGGGCCCCCTCCTTCATCGGTGCTGTCCGCACTCCGTGGCTGGCGGTCTTGTGTTTGATGTTCTTCTCTTTTAAGTAGGTGACGCCATGTCTCTCCTATCTCAGCCGACTCGTGGTCATTGATTGCGTCATTATTTTGATGCGCGATTTCGATGCTCTCACGGATATACGCGTAGGTTGGGTAATTGTAATTTGCTATTTTCGCAACGTTTTCAAAGTCAATTTCCATATTGTTTTCAAAACAAACATAAATAGCAAGAACAATAATATCAATCGCGCCGACCTTAAAGCCATAAAACAACTTAAGAAAAATAGAAATATATCATGTACACTTACCGATAAAACACACAAAATAGTCATATTAAATCGTACCGATTACGAAAATAAAATACACGAAACCATTAGAGAGATAAATGCCACCAAATTACAAACCGACCCTACGAAAAATTAATTAATAAAGTCCAACAGTTAATTAAAAAAGGTAATTGGCCCAATAATAAACCTCCATACATAAATAACTTTGCCCCTAACACCCCACGTTTATTTGGGCGTTACAATGACCACAAAACCCCTCCAAAATTTAGACCAATAGTTAACAAAAAAGAAGGGCCCACATATCCGTTAGAAAAATATATGACCAAAATATATAGCGAACTACTACCCCCCTCCCAGTCTAGTTTATACTCAACGGAAGATTTTATTAAACAATTAAAAGAAGTTACCTTAAACCAAAATGATCATCTTGTAAGCTTTGACGTTGTAAATTTATACCCCTCCATAGAAATAAATGAAATATCGAAAATCATTAATAACGCAATTAAAGAAAAATATGAAACACCTATTGCAAATACACTAATTTCAACCAGTAATTTAATTCTAAAAGAAAGCTACTTCCAATTTAATAACACTGTCTATAAACAAAATATGGGCGTTCCCATTTGATCCCCCATATCAGGTATCATAGCAGAATATAAGTTAAGACTCATTGAAAATCAAATTACCAAACAACTAGGAAATAAAATTAAATTCTGGGTGCGCTACGTGGACGACGTGTTTGCAGTCATAAAAGATAATCATAATAGTAACGAAATCTTAAACCAATTAAACCAAATAGACAACAATATTAAATTCACTGCAAAACACGAAAACAATAGCGAAATTAACTACCTAGACGTTAAAATCATTAAAGACAATAATAATTTAAAAACCACTGTATACCGGAAGCCCACAGCAAGCAATGAAATCATTAGTAATAAAAGTAAAACACCCTACAGATACAAAATCAATACCATAAGTAGCTATATTAATCGCGCCATCCTGATTTGTTCTGATGAATACGAATTAAAAAAAGGGTTAAATTTCATTAATAAATTAACAATTGACGCAGGCTACCCCAAAACAATAGTAAACCAGTTACATAGAAAACGAATAAAACAACTAAACAATATTCCAGATGCCCAAAAAACCTCCACAAAATACACTTTTTCCATTCCCTATAACCAAGGCACATCAAACAAAATAAAAAATACCGCTAGTAAATTTAACGTAAACATTCCCATTAAACCCAATCCTAATATATTCCAACTAATAAGAAGTAATAAAGATCCGATCCCCCCCCCCCCCCCCCCCCCCACCGAAACTGCAGGTATCTACAAAATTCCCATGAAAAACCAGGAAAACAAAGAATTTAAATATATAGGCGTTACTAAAAGGAAGATTAAAACCAGAATAAAAGAACATCAAAATGACATTAAATTTAACCGTAACACCACCGCGCTTGCCAGAAATTATTTTGAAAACAATATGGAAATTGACTTTGAAAACGTCGCGAAAATAGCAAATTACAATAACCCAACCTACGCGTATATCCGTGAGAGCATCAAAATCGCGCATCAAAATAATGACGCAATCAATGACCACGAGTCGGCTGAGATAGGAGAGATATGGCGTCACCTACTTAAAAGAGAAGAACATCAAACACAAGACTGCCAGCTACGGAGTGCGGACGGCACCGATGAAGGAGCCCCCCCCCCCCCCTTCCGAAAAGAGCTCTTCTGCCATAAACGAAGTAAAATTTTAAGGTATTTATATTTATTATATTTTACTATATATTTAATTACACATGTGCTATTTTTTAAAGAAACAAATTTGCATAATTTCATAGCCGAAAGTATTGAGCAATTTATATGAAAACCTCAAGCATATATCAGGTAAATTCAAAAAGTTGTGAAAGATAGAATAAACAGAATTTCAGTTCTCTCAAAATAAAAGCAAAGCTATAAGGGGTTTTACTCACATTTTTATTTTGATTCAATACATGCCCAATGATAATACCGTGTTCTCGGATTGTACATAAATATTGATAAAACCCCGTATCATTTTCCTCTTTTTTTTTTTTTTTTTTTTTTTTTTTTGAGAAGAACTGAAATTTTGTCCATCCTATCTCTCATAACTTTTTGAATTTACACGATATTTGTTTAGAGTTATCATATGCGTTGCTCAATAATTTTGGCTAATAAATTATGCGAATGATTTTTTTTTTTTTTTAGCTAGCGCATGCGCAGTTAAAAATTATTTAGTAAAAATGCTCATATTTCGTAATATATTTAACATTTTTGCATTCTGATTGCAGCATGTTGTGACGAATGTAGTATAGAAAAATTAATTTTTAAAACACTTGCATATCTGTAATATGGAGAAAAATATAAGAGAAGAGAAAAAGAAATTGCTTGTCAGAATAATATAAATAGATTTTGAAAAATTAAATCCCTTAAATGTCTATGTTCCAAAAACAGATACACACACACACATGTATATATATATTATCCATCTTGTTTTACGATATTACTATATTTATTTACTATTATTATTGGATCATTTTCATATATTCGCTAGACGTGGTTCGCTAGACGTGGAAATTTTCGCATAAGCATTTATGTATGTTCTGGGAAATTCTATATGAATTTCTCAACTGGCAACTAAACTACACACAACCTTATGTATGTATTTATTTATTTATTTAATAACTTATTTATGAAAAATTAGGGTTAAAAATGGCTGCTTTAAGTACTTCAAGTGTCTTAAATCCTGTAACATTCTCTTAGAAAACATATTACGTGTCTAAAAATTTAAGACATGATTTTGTGTCTGAAATTACAGGCACAATTTAAGACACAGACTGAATTTCAGAATTTGCGGCGAATATACTTAATTTTGTAATTTAAACAACAAACATATTTAAACTAAAGCATATTAAATCAAAAACGCAAAAGCACAAAAAGTCTTTATAATAATAAAGGACTTTGGAATAAAGAAGCAATATAATAATGATAAACTTTCATAAATAAACTTTATGAGATTCTAGAAGAACAAAATACAGAAAGGTGCGAAACTAGAAAAAATTAAAAAATATCAGTCATGCAATATTTTTCGGTGAATATTTATGTGTATTTACCAACTCTATTTAGGCGTATTATTTGTAATCATATACAGTTTGTTAAACTAATTTTCAATTTTTTACACGTTTTATTTTCTTTGTAAACAATATTTAAATGGTATGTTAAATTGTATTTGCATATTTGGATATTTAAAAGAATGCTCAAGTAAAATATAAAGTTTCTCAAAATAGAAAATATAAATAAATAAATAAAAAAATAAATAAATACTTTTATGAGCATTATTTGAATACGAAAATGTGCGTATATAAATTAGAGAATAACACGATAGCATTATTACACTCTGCTTTCAAATTATTTGCAATATGATACGTTTAAAAGCTTTTACCTCTCTGGAGTCTGGAGAGTAAAAATAAGAAAAAGAAAATGAAATGAAATGAAAAAGAAAAGTAAATAAAACATAAACAATTATTTAAAGAAGAGTTTTAGTTTCTTGTAAAATTATTAAATAAATTTTGTAGTGAAATATTTCATTTTTATTTGTACTTCTTAAACTAATATAATTCTTAACTGCAAATAAAATAATGCTTTTCTTATTTAAAGTACAAAGGAAAAAACATATTTAAATAACATTGTGACTAAATTAAAATGTGTGTATGCCAGCAAGTTTTTTTTCCGAAAACTTGAACTATCGTGAAAAGAAAATTATTTTATACACATTGTTTATGAGAAGGAATGTTACATTCTACAAAAGAATGAGCATGATAACATTATTTCTTTTTCCTTGGAGTTCATTTGTGACATGCTGAATATAACAGCTTCTGTGGCTCTGGGGTGTAATAATAATTAAAATGAAATGAAATAATGAAAAGAATTACACTTAAAAATGTTATTCACTTTAAAAACCTTTTTTTTTTTTTTTTTTTTTTTTTTTTTTTTTTTAATATTTTATTTTTATTTGCTCTACCGAAAATATACAATAAAACCGAAAAAAAAAAGTTTAATAAGTGTAAAATATAAAGCTTTTCAATAATATATATATATATATATATATATATATATATATATATATATATATATATAAAGATTCAAAATATTATTTAAAAAATGAAAAAGATAAAGGTAGGAGAAAAAACGCAGTCATAGACATTGGACACATAGGTGATCGGAGAGAAGGAGTAGAGTGCACGGGTAAAGAATTCAGGTAATTGCACAACAACAATAATGGAGAACCTACTTTAACATGTATGTCGCATACTTGCCAACATCCTGATTAATATTCCGTAGTGCTGTTAGTCCCACCATTTTTCCCACCTTTTCCCCACCAGTAAATTTTTAGAGCAATATTCTCCAAATGCAATTACGATTAAATAAGAAGAAAAACACTCTAAAAAGATACTGGTGTGAAAAAGAAGGCGGGACTAACAATACTACGGAATATTAATTAGCATATTGTCAAGCATGATGTTGATTGTTTCTTGCATCTAGGATAAAACATTTCCATTTTATCTTGTTTTCTAAAATATATGTTTGAATTTTGATAACTCCTTTAGGAACTTCTATAGAATGGCAGTAGTATGTTTTTTTTTTTTTTTTTTTTTTTTTTTATTAAAATATTTTTCATTAATTATTACCTATATTATCGTAATAACGCCTAGTTTATAACGGTATAGTCAGATTTCGCTTAGAGGACTGTCTACTTATTAAAACTATCATGAACTTCATGTTTTTGATAGTTTTCTTGCATTGTTTGTATCAAATCATCCCGGTATAGTTTATATATTTCTGCAATTTCTTATAGAGTTATAAGCTTTCAAAATATGGGGATGCTAATAAATGAAATGAATATTAATTCGTAACTTCTGGAAAAATTATTATATTAAAATTTCACTTTTTTAATGCGTTAGAATCAAGTGAGTGAAATATTCTCCATGTATAATAATTTCATATTCGAAAATATTATGAATTGTGACCTACATTAATTTTTGCATAAATAAAATAAGCACCATCAGAACATAAGCTACCAAGTTTACTGCTCATTCCTATATCTGATTTTCGAGTTATAGCAAAATTTCTTTTTATATTGATTTTAGAGGAGAGGCATAACATGTTATCATTTTTGTCATCTACAAGTAAATATTTGTATGTAATCTGATGTAAAAGTTTTTTAGTTTACTTTTACATTATTCTTATTGTTTTCTAAGCAACGTTCTGATTTTTACTATACAAAATAACTCAGTGTGTCGTAAAATTAACGCAGTGTGGGCGAGATACACTAAAATAACTCCAAAACAAGTTCCGCCATCTGTATCTCTAAAACAACTTTAAAAAATATTTTGAATTTTCATATTTGACTCTATAAGTAATTATGGTGTAGGGAAGGGCATTTAACGCATCGATTGCTGAAGACAAAATCTAAATAATTTAATTTAGAATATGTAAAGTCATTTTGTTTTATTCAACAATGTTTTAAAAAATGTCGTACTTTATAGGTATATATTCGATATGGACATGTTGAGTCTTTCTTCTTAAGTACAAAATAACTTTTCGCAGTTTTACACTGCTAAATTATTGTTTTAATATTGTTGTCTATATTTTTGTATGCAAATATTGTAGGGTTGGAACGGTATTAGGAAAAAACGCCAACAAAACATCCCCAGGGGAAATCGTGCCTTGGAAAAAATATCCCAAGGAACAAAACAGAAAGAATATCCCCTGGAAAAAACATCCCTCAGAAAAAAATGTCCCCTGGAAAAAGGTCAATCCAGAAAAAATGTCCCCGTAAATAAATTACGAAATTATCGAAGTAATTTGTAACATGCAGGTCAAATTGCTAACGGGGTTTATTTATTGTTCAAAATTAAAAACACATTTATTAAAAAAAAAAAAAAAAAAAAAAAAAAAAAATCGTTTTAGCCATCTATATCATTTTATATAACAATGGTTAACATGCACAAGTGTAGGTGTCGATATTTCAAACATTTATTGGAGGCACAATCTGTCTTTCCTTTTTTCTGAGAGTCAATGTTTTGTTCTCCCCCCTCCCCCTCCCACGTTCCCTTATTTGCCTACCACTTAAAAGAAAATTGATTGGCAAACATTTCACAAAAATATTTTTTTTTTTTTTTTTTGTGTGTGTGTCTAAAAAATGTAAGGCAGGAAATAAATAATACAATGAATAATATAAGGAAGACTAAATCTAAAATTTTAGTCCCTAATTTACCAAACAGTAATTTGCAAAATCTACTTGCAACAATTTAACAGCCAGCCCTTGGATGCTTGGATATAAAATAGATTCGCTTTGCTCCGGAAGAAAAAAATTAATAATATGCATTTAGTATGCAATTATACAAAATTAAAATCTAAAATATCATTTTCGCAAAACCAAAAAACAGCCAATGTTCGTAGTCCATATTGTGCTGGAATCCCTTTTATAATTTCGTTAAATATATGCTTCATACTGCGTATACTTTTATCACGCATATTATATTACATTAAGTTTCAATTACATGTGTAAATTTCTTTCTAATTTTAACAGTCTTGGTTTATTAAAGTATAATGCAAAGATTTACTGACTGTAGATCGTTATGTAAATCAAATTTTTATTATGTGGCACCACTACAGAAGAAGTATAAATGTATAGTATTTTTCCACAGGAAAATTCTATACGAGTGGCGGTGCTAACAAATTTAGGGCCCTCCTGCAAATTATTTTAAGGAATATTCTACTCATAATAATAATAATAATAACAATGCATTACGTTTTTCAATAACACATTTTCAGCAATACATTGTTTAAACACAGAAATCTGATGCAAATTATAGAAAAAAATACTGGAATAGAAAATTCATAACATTAGCAAGCTATGTTTAAATAATGATAATTAAAAGAAAATATTGTAATCTTTCGCAAAACTGAAATTAGAATTTTCAATGTATTAATATATGCCCTTGCACGATGCAACTTTGAAGCTACACTTGTGGGTACTATTTATCACCTAATGAAAGATCGTACTTAAATATTTAGACTGTAAATAATGTTAATTTTTTTTTTTTTTTTTTTTTTTTTTCATTTATTATTTTTTGTTCTTTTATTCTATATTAAAAATTTTAAGTCAAAAGTAAACGTACAAATCTTTAAATAGCATAGCGCCTTTTAAAGATATCTGTTCAACAAGAGATTAAATTTCTCGTTTATTTATACAGCAAAAGATTAACTTCTTATTTGAAGTAATTACATTTTTATTTTTGCGTAAACTTTAGACATAAAACAGCTTGGTTTAAAAATGATTGATTTTGTATAATTGAAGTATAAACAAAAACATTACAGCATTTCGCAATAACACTTGGGCAATAATAAAATCTGTATATTAGCAGAATATAAATTTGTAAAAACAATAACAATTTAATGATGTATGCATCATTGTATTGTATGAGTAAACTATTAAAAAAAGTGTGTGTATGTGAGAGCATCGCCCACTACGCTAGGGACCCATCCCCCCTCCCCCCTCCTGGGAGTGCAAATATTGAAAATTGCTTTCTTTGGAAATAAACATCAATACTTTTAAAACAAATGAATGAACTATAGGTCTGTGGTTATTTAAAACAAAGTTATCGATTTTTACATTTTTAACAAAAAAAAATAAATAAATAAATAAAAAGCTGCATTTATCAAGAATAATTTTAAGAAATAATAATTTAAGAAATAATTTATACTCCGTAAATTTGTATAAGATTGTACAGACGATATTTTTGTGGCGACCACAACATACTAGTTATAATTCGTGATCAAGGAACAAGACCAACATGCTGAAATATCTATAGAATATAGATATGACATAGAAAATAGAACTTAAAACAAAAGTACAGAATACTTCCTACTGACATAACGATGTACATTAGATAGCGTTGTGTATAAGATTATTGGTTTAAAAAATAATGTCGTGCTTTATATCACGATAAAATTAATTTCATAATGTTAAACATAGCAAAGAGTAATAAATTTAACATATGTACAAAAAGGGAATCCTTATACAGTGCTTTATTACAAACGTATCAGAATAACGGATATTAAATAAATTTCATTTAAAACTATATTCCTTCAAAATTTATATACTTTTAAAATTAATTTTTAAACTTTCTTTTCTTTAATAAATATACATTTCAAGTGACTGATATAACTTTCTCATAGAAAAACTTGATATTGTGAAAAAATGCAGTACAATATATATGTGTATATATATATATATATATATATATAATAAGAGTAGGACTGAAATACAAAGTTATATCTATAAAATATAATCTATAAAATATTTTTACTGTAATAATAAATTAATAAAATTTTCTGAATGATAATAAAAAAAAATGATTTTTTTGTTATTAATTTATATTGCAATATCACATTTAATATCATTTTATAGCTTTATCTTATTATATAAATTCTGAAAGCACTTTTCTCGAAAGAAGAATGTTTCTTATACATTTCGCATAAAATCAGAACATGACTTTTATACAAATAAACTTGCTAAAACATCATCCTTTCTTTTGCCCTTGCTGTCCGAACAAAGGGTCATAAAAGCAAACTAGAATACGTGATAATAAACTTTATGTCCTTCCACCGGGCGTTTTACTGCAAAACAACTAGCTGGTCTGACGGTCTTTGTTGTTGCATTTTAGAGATGTGTCATATCAATAAAGACTTAACGTAAATTTTAGTAGATTGTATGACGTTCATTATTCTTTTTCAGTATACATAGACAAATTACTCAACACATTTATAATTCTTTTTTAGAATTTTAAGTTGGGTAATCAAATAAAGCGAGTAGCTGTATGTAAAGGTTATGTAAAATTAAATTCAAATAAAACCATCTCTCTAATATTTTAAAATTAATTATTATATTAAATTATTATTTTCATATATATTCTTTGTATATATATATATATATATATATATATATACAAATTACAACGAATACATGTGTACATGTATTTAAATGAGTTTAATTATCACACGTATGATAAATTTAATGTAACATTTTCGGCGGTCATGCTATGTTAGGGTTAATGCAAATTGACTGAGTCACAGTCCTAGGCCTTGGAAGAGTGCCCTTTATCGGGTGCCTTCTGAGGATTCCTAGTCCATATTTACGCAACTTCGAACGAATAGGCTAGGAAGCGCGAATTACGATCGCCACTTTATGGTAAAATTTTTGGAAAAAAAGAATAAAAAAGTGTTTACCAAACATCTATGGGGTGGGGGGTGGAAACACAAAGAACAATCATTACAGCAAAACTTAGCAAAAAATTTAACAGCGTAAAAAAAATTACTTTTTTGAGTTTATGTCAGTAAAAATGTGCACTAAATGCCCCAACGTGAAGTAAATGACCCTACACTGTTAAAAATTTTAACGCGTTTTGCTGGTCAGTGGCCGTTAATAAGTTTTTTAATCTCTGACAGTGAAAATGAAGCTACTTCAAAATTAACGTGCAATAATTAATAAATTCGAAATATTAATTTTTAAACACATGCTTTTCATAATTATAATTTTTATTAAATTTTGAGCGCATTTTCACGACAGTAAAAACTTTTTTTTTTTTTTTTTTTTTTTTTTTTGTAAATAATTCTTTTAAACTTTTTATACATTCAACGTAGACCACATTTACTTCCTTTTAAAAACTTATCTGAAACACATAATTATGTTAATTTTCCATGAATATTTTTTCTTATAAAAATATTATAATATACTCTAATATTTTTCTAGTATATAAAATAAATAATAAGGAGCTGTGATAGACATAATAAAAAGTAGATTCAATCTTAGTTATGCAACAAAGAAAGGAACTTTTGTATGGATATGCATTGAAAAAATACTTTTACTGCTTCAGTATTTTATCTGTCACTCTCAGCGTAATTTTTTTTTTATTTTATTTTATATAAAGGATAATAGAGTAGTTTTATTGTAGTTTTATGTCAAGTATTTTCATTTTCATTTTCATTTTTTTTTTTTTTTTTTTTTTTTTTTTTTTTAACTTTCTCTTATCTTTACGTAGAGAAAGCATAGTTTTAGGGTCAAATTTTCGAAAGCGATTTTTTTGTTTTATTTACATGTTATGAGGTGACCGGAATATGTTATGAGGTGACCTGAATCATGTTTTTAGCGAATGGTCTGTGTGAGTGTGTGTGTCTGTCTGTCTGTCTGTGTATTATCAGCATATCTCAAGAACAAATAATAGCAGAAATTCCAAACTCGATATTCTAAATGTGTATAATACAGGGATGCTACAATAAGCTTTTCGTTGAGATGAAGCAAATGGTTCGTGTACAGGGACACAGAAAATTATTCAAATATATTACGTCTATGTGGGAAATTGCAGGTAAATAGAGTTTAACACCTATAGACTGCACTAAACGAATGTCATATATATAATAAGATCCGGAGTTCGACTCCCGGTCCAGGCATTATTTTCACTCAGTCGGAAAAATAAAATTTCAATAAATATGATTTTCTTCCACAGTTGATTGTGTGATTTTAATAAAAAATGTATTTCTTTCTCCCATTATCTAATGGTGTTTTCCATTTCCTGAGGCTTATTTTCTGTTGAGCTATCTACATGATAGACCAGAGATGTTTCTGCCTAAAGGTTCTCTGAGTGAGTAATGTTGACCGGGGTGTCGGCCTGGATAGCTCAATTGGTAGAGCCTTGACCTTGTAAGTCAAAGATCCGGAGTTCGACTCCCGGTCCAGGCATTATTTTCACTCAGCCGGAAAAATAAAATTTTAATAAATATGATTTTCTTCCACAGTTGATTGTGTGATTTTAATAAAAATAGTACTCGTTATCTTAACTCTTAATCTCCAACCTGCATTTATACTATTAAATTTCAGGGTTAGAGAAAGTCGTGTGAGGGACACACCAGATTATTATTATTATTATTATTATTATTATTATTATTATTATTATTTTATAGTGTAAACTGCGTCAAGATCAAATTTTCAGCTGGATATTTTTCTATATTGCCATATGTATGAAATATAAATATAACATAAAGAATTTTTTTTCATAATGTTTTATATGAGCTAAAGAAAAAAGTGCATCTATATTTCAGAAAAGAAAATGTAATATTAATTACACAAGTAGACGATGAATTTTTTTTTTCTTTAAATTGGTGTGTTTTCCTGGATGCTGATTAAGGAAAAACTATTCAAAATTTTCCATGACGTACAGTTTTACCAAAAAATGGGATTGTATGAGAATGAAGCTCCACATTTACAACTACCTATCTAATTTATTTCCCTTAAAATTGGCTTGACTTAAAATCTTAAATTTCCCTTAAAATCTGCTTGAAGACTAAGGAGCGCTATTTTATCAAGACACCAATTAAATGTTGAGAAATTATCAGGAACGTTGGGGTGTTGATATGTTAGCAGATTATTATTGGATGCTGCAGCTGTTGGAGAATCCCCCCCCCCCCCTCGACACTACAATGCTTTTGAACCGTGCGCAAGGTAAAATGATCTAAAAGGGACTTCAATGTAAATAAACACATTTAAAAGTTAATGTGTAAATATTAGCCAATTTTAATGCATTTCATGCAAAAATTGGTTCGAATTTGTTATAATCTCTAAGTGAATTCTTCCGATATTCATCCTTTCTTTGTGAAAATAGCTTGCGGGATAGGAAAAAAAGACAATCACTTCTGAATTAAGCACATCAAAACACATTAGAAACACCCAACTCAGTGTAAAAAAATTGAAAAGTACGGATTCGCAGGCCAGTGTTATTAATGTCAGTGTGGTTAATGTAATTCTTTGTAATGAAACATTTTAATTCTTAATTAGAACTAGCAGTGCCCCACATATTTCAAAACAATTCCTTTAATTCTGAAACTAGAATCAACTTTTAAAACAGTTTTGAAAAAGACCCGTCAATTGTTTATAATTAAACATAAAATTATTGGGTGTTTGAATTAATTCGTAGAGTTTTCTAATAGATGGCGTGACAAGTGACATTTTCCAATACATGGCGTGACTAGTATTCCCCGTAAACCTACTATCATTGAGCATCGTTATTAGTATATGTCATTTGGTTGAAGCGTAAATAACATAATTTTCTACTTCATCGAATAAGTCTAACTTTGTGCCGGATAAAGTGTTTTTGCAGGGAGTTCTACTTCATTACTTTAACATGAAGAAAAGCACTGCCGAAAGTCATCGAATTTTAGTGGAAGTTTATGGAGAGCATGCACTGGTTGAACAAACGTGTCGGAAATGGTTTGCTCGATTTAAAAGTGGTGATTTTGAGCTGGAATACAAGGAACGACCTGGGCAGCAAAAAAAAAAAAAAAAAAAAAAAAAATCGAAGATGAAGAATTGAAGTCATTACTCGATGAAGATCCATGCCAAACGCTTCACGATTTAGCTGAATCATTAAGAGTTGACTTTTCAACAGTCAGCAAACGCCTGAAAGCCATGGGAATGATCCAAAAGCAGGGAAATTGGGTCCCATACGAACTGAAACCTAGAGACGTGCTCTTCCGCACGTCACAAAACCGGTCAAAACCTACATCGAAACGACCAAATGGGAGGTCCTACCTCACCCGCCGTATTCTCCAGACATTGCTCCATCTGATTACCACTTGTTTCAATCGATGAGCTATGGCCTGTCTGAGGAACACTTCACTTCTTATGAAGATTGTAAAAAATGGGTCGATTCTCGGATTGCCTCTAAAGACGATTCGTTCTTCCGACGCGGAATCCGTATGCTGCCAGAAAGATGGTAAAAAGTAGTGGCTAGTGATGGTCAATACTTTGAATAATCTATTTGTAATTATTTTTTCACAGTAAAGCCTTAATTTTCGAAAAACAACGCTACGAATTAATTGAAACACAATGAAAATACATTTTTACATTGCCGACATGCATTATTCTGATTAAATATATTATTTTAAAAGTTCGAAATTACGATTTTTTTGCATGATAAAATCACATTTTCTTCTATTTTAAATATACTTTTTTCATGTAGAATGCTAAACATTTATAACTTACAAAACAACAACAAAAAAAAAAAAAAAAAAAAAAATGCAGATAACGTAGCAAATTACTTTTGCGCTCCTATTAAATGTAATTTTCTGTATAGAATGCTAAACATTGAAAATTTAGAGAAAAAAATAGTTTAAAAACGTGTTTTTTGTTGTAAGAAAATATAACTTAAGATAAAAAAAAAAAAAAAAAAAAAAAAAAAAAAAACTCACCTCTTTCTTTTATTAAAGTATTTTATATGTATCTCGTGTGTAGCATTAAATGTGCAATCTATCGAGGTGGATAGATCGTATATCTCATATAAATATTTTTCCAGTTCTGTGTTTCTTATAAACAAAATTAATTATTAATCGATTTCTGTTCTTTTAAAGAGAGATTTTAATATTTCTGTCATTCATCATGCAATTAAATAGTTGTCCGTTATTACTACCCATTTTAATTTAATTTTAATTTTTTGATTTATTATTATTATTATTATTATTATTATTTGTCTTCTACTGCACTACATTTTATATGTATTTTGGTGTACGGTACAATGGCCTACTGTGGATGTAATATATATATATATATATATATATAAGATATTATAATATATGTTTTCAGTCATTACAAAAAAATTGAAAGTATGTAACAAAAACAACTTGAGATGAACTTACAGGAAAATTAAAAAAATGCGAAAAGAAAAAAACTTGTTACAAAAACATAAAATAAACGAATTGCACTGTCAAAAATGCCCCGTACGACTGGAGACATACGTGTTAGGTTATTGAATGCTTTTAAATAATCAAAACTCTCCCCCACGCAGACAGTTTAACATAAAAGCACATATAAGGCTAATATCAATATGAATAAAATAAAACGGATAAAATAATATGGGACAGACAAAAAATTATATGGAACAGGCGGGAAATTGATCACATAAAATAGAGCAGGCAAAAACTGAACAACATTTACTCAAACAGCAGCATGAAATTCACTAGATCTCTAGCGAGATAACTAACCAAAATCCAAAACCGTAGAAAATAGAGACCATATATTAGGAAATTACCCTATATTATTCCTAATATAGTGTCTCTAATATAAAATTGAAACCAAAACCATAGAAAACGTAATATTACAAAGCCATCCATATTATGTTAAAGAAACAAACACAATAAATATGGTTACTACATCTAAATTTAATTGAAAAATAAGGAATATTTAAAAAGAAAAATTAAAAAAAAAAAAAAAAAAAAGAAAGAAAGAAAGAAAGAAAAAGAAAAAAAAGAAAAAAATTAATTAAAATATCTTAACTATTTCTCGATAATATAACAAGTAAAAAACTATTGGATAATCATTTTAAACAGCTCTAGTAATGAAACCCTGAATACGGTTAATTTTATCATGAAAATTAGAAATTAATCTTTTATTTCGATTAAGATAGTTTAAAAGGATATATCTGTAGATCAGTTTACTAATGTTACAGTTCCAGTGTACTGTTTTAATCACATTGAAATCAAAATTTTATATATATATATATATATATATATATATATATATATACCCTTCTCATATTTATAAGGACACTTTATATTTTGAAATAACTAACGTAAAAGAAATTGTGATTAAGATTATATTAAGTGCACTTAATATATCTAGTATTCTAAAAACCAAAACTGCTATAATTTTTTTAATATGAAACAAAATTAATAAAAAATTATGCAAAATATTTTTTTCCACGTTTTTAGATGTTCATAATTATAGGGACAATCCAGATTTTTTTCGTTTTATTTAACTTACGAGCGGATAAATTACAGTTGACATGCGAATCTGTTAACTACTGGGCTAGATTAATTCATATATAAGCCTTCAATTTTTATTGGACGGACATTACTGATAAATCCTTGAAAAAAAGAACATACATGTGGGGAAGTATGATAAATGCGTTTTTTAAGTGGGCGGATAATTTCAATCCGCCGAATTTCTAATGAAATTCGAAGATCTAAAATTGCTGAAGGAAATGTGATCAAACGTTGAACTGCTGGTTCGATAGGTGAGAGATCTGATATACCAGAGAGAATGTCTGACTGTTTCACAGTAAAAAGAGACCCCCAAAAATATTAATTTAAAGAATAATTGAAAAAAAAAAAATTCTAAGATTCGAGCTTTCCTTATAATTGTAAACACCTGAAAAGTCCTTTTTTTGACCGTATTTAAAGTTTTTTAAGATAGAAAAACGATAAAACTTTTTAAATATCGTCTATTAATGAAATTCAAATTAATAAAAAGTATATTTGTTTAAATAAAAGTGTTCAGTGTTTAGTTAATATAGAAAAACGGGTGTCCTTATAATTATGAGAAGGAGTGTATATATTTATATTTATATTTATATTATATATATACATATTTATTTGTGTATGTCTGTGTTGGTGGTGGGGTGCGTAATTTGTATGTGAGTAATTGATGGTTTAGGTTTTCGAAACACTTTTAGATTACTTTGTACGAGAAATAAGACCGTAATGAAAGCAGAAGCAGTGCTGCCAGATTGAGGGAAATTTTTATGTAACTCCCACCACTAAATTTTATGTGAAACAGTTTGGTAATTAATTCGAAACATTTTTCACAGAAATCGTCTATGTAATTAGGTAACTGTTGCAACTAAAATTTAACGGCGGCTGTTGAATAAAAATTTCCCTCAAATCTGGCAGCACTGAGCAGAAGTCCTATTTTCATTTTCTGCATTTTTTAAACGTTTAGGATATTCATGAAGAAAATTCATTGGCCAATTTCATATGTAATGAATTGGTGAAATTGTGGTGAAATTCTAAACTTAAAAAAAATTAACTATGATTATTGAAAATTAAACTCGTCAGTTATTTAGAGCACATGGAATTTAATTATTGTTTTAATATTTAACGATAAATAAAATTAATATTTCATTATTTACTTTGATTTGCAAATTTGGTAAATTTACCGTTGATTGTACATAAAACAATGCCGCATTTTCATAGAAACATATCTATTTTTCACACGATATGTGATATTTTAAGAAATTTGAATAATATCACAAAACTATGCGTTCATTTTACAATAATGTACCTAAAAAAAAAAAAAAAATCGGTCTTAGACTATCTAGCCGAAGAAGAAACGTTTGACGAGTTTTATGTAACATTGTCTTTTTTTTTCAACTTAAAAAAAAAAAAAAAATTCCAGGAAAAACGTTTATTTGATTTTTTAACAACATATTTAAAAAAAAAAAAAAGGATATTTTTTAAAAGTTTAATGCATTTTTTTCCAAACATTCTTCAAACATAAGGTATGTGCCTATGTTTGGGCAATATTAAAAAAAGAAAAGACAAAAAAAAAAAAATTATTGTGTTCTTTTTTTAAGTATATTCTTTTAATATATTTTTTATTTAAAACGTGAATGAACGTAATTCACACAACAATATTTTTTGAATATACATATATATATATATATATGTGTGTGTGTGTGTGTGTGTGTATGTGTGTGTATGTGTCACGAAGCATTTAAAAATATCCTCTTGTAAATGTATATCATGCAATATATATATATATATATATATATATGTATATGTATATATGTATATATAAACATATTTTTAATTCTTTTAATTCTTTTCATTTTTAAAGACATTAAACGAAAAAAAAAATACTAAACTAAATAAGAAAAGTAATCTATTAAATTCCATTAATAGCAACACTATTTACGTATTAATTAGTAATTAATTAATTTGTATACTGTCTTTTGGTGCTTAAAACAAAAGTATTTATCGGGATATTTGCAATAAAACTGCAGATAAATAAAAATTTGTTTCGCGTAATACGATTAAATATCATTGGTAATTTGTATTTTACGAAAATACTTTAAAGAAAATTTAAGCTTGATTGATTTTCAGTTAGGGTTACAAATAAAAATGCTTTAACAAATAAAAAATGCGTTAATTTATTTAGCACATTTTAATAGTTTTAATAATATTTTATTAAGAATGCTTTAATAAATGGATAATATTAAAGCTGAAACAATCGAATAAATTTTAAGAAGTAATATCAGATAAGATTTTATATTTATGTTTATTTAAACATTTGATGGAAATAAATACGAACTGAGAAAAATAGTAAAAGTAAAATAAACTCGAATTAAGAAAAATACTACTAAACTTAATTCTCCTGCATTTCTTAACCTGCCAATATGCTGAGTAGTTGATCTTACGTTTTCATGTTTAGAGTTTATAAAAACATACTCAATTTAACATTTAAACAGCATGTTTTGTATAGATAAATGCGTACATTCTTGATCAAAGTGTTAATAAGATATGAAAATGATGTTACATATAAAGCATATTGTATTAAAGCTTTAAAGGTTAAATTTATTTTGAAATCAAAGTTAACGATAGGAAATAACCTAATTAAATTCTTTAAATCCCAAAAAATTCAACTTAACTTTAAACTTACAAAAAAAGTTTAAACAAACAAGAGTTTCATTAAATTGGCTTTGATTTAGTAGAGAGAAAACAATTTCCAAAAAAAGAACTTTGGACACGTGATTAGCTTTATCATAGCTCAAGGCTGTGAAATATATATATATTTAAAAAAAAAAAAAAAAAAAAAAAAAAAAACAGATTTAAAGATTTAATTTGTAAAGATGCTTTCGTGTTTAAAAGAAAAGTTTTATTAATTCTAGAAAATAATGTATAGGCATATATATTCTAATACATGAGATGCATATTAAATGTATAAATATTGCTTGAATATTCTATTATTTATATACAATTATTTTTTCTTAAAATACTTATAAAATTAATTTCGTCACATATATATGAAAGGAATGAAAGAATTCAAATTCTAAAATTATTATTAGAAATTAATATTAAGTGATATCTTAGTAGTATTAGCTCAGAATAAATCTTAATTTTAAGAACAACTTTGTGAGAATTCTATTTTAGAGCCCCAGTAAAGTTAGTTTTTCAGCAAAACACGTCGTAGCGCGGGAATCGGAGTTAGAATAAGTTTCATAATCAAAATTATGCAATATTCGAAATAAGCGGCAAGGCATTGCGAAATATGAAATCCTGGATATCCGGGTCAACCAATGAGAGAATGTGGGCTGGATTTTAGCTTACTTAATTATCCAATAAGAATTCACATTAGGAGTTTGGCCTCGCCCCCAAATATCCATATTTAAGCGGGAGCACCCGAAAATCGGCGCCTTTTTTATGGAAGCTTGTGCTTAATTAGTTCACGTCGATAAAAAGTTTAATTTAACGGTCCCGGGATGGGGATTGGTTTGCGGTTCCGCCGTTAACGGGACGTTATCGGCCCGACTCGTCTACGGATCTGTATGTCAGCGTGCTCAGATTGATTGACTGTTAATAAGTGTAAAATGATTGAGTGTCTTCAAATAAACGACTGCATCAACTTATTGTGGAATATTTATTTGAGTGACTGTCATTAATCATCAACTAAAGAACAATACGTTACATATATATATATATATATATATATATATATATATATATATATATATATATAAGTATGTTCTTGTAAATATATTATAGTTTAAAAGCAAACGATATAGTATATTTATTATTATTATTATTCATTTATTTATTCATATATTCATAATTTGTATAATAATAAGCTTAAATGAGCTTTAAATCAGACAATTGCATTCTTAAGGGAATATAATAGACGAGAAAATACGAAAAATCAAAATATATCCTGAAATATAATATCTAATCCAATGCCTGAAACATTATTTTTTATGTGAAAAATAATCAGAAAATATATATTTTACGATGAAATAATAATGAAAAAATATTTTTGAATGTAAATCATTACAAGCTTACAATTTAATAAATACTAGCATGGTTTGTCTGTTTATTCATTTAGCCCATTTTAAGACTGAAGATAAAGGGCTACGGTAGTAAGTTCATCACATCCAATATTCAGTTATTTAAAATCAACCACCTGGATTAAACCTTTGAGTGGCAAGGCAATTACGTTCATTTAGTATAGAAAGCACCCGTAATTTACGATTAAAGTTAGTAGAAAGGAAATGTGCATATATATATATATATATATATATATATAGCCGGTTCTATGACTGCCAACGAAACAGAATTTCCCTAGTATGTAGTACAAGTGATGCGTTCTGCGAAAACCGAAAAAAAAAAAAAAGGTTGAATTTTTTGTTAGTAGATGGCACCGCGTCTTTATCTAGGGTGCTATTTGAAGATTTATTCTATCAATTTTGGTCAAACCAGACGAAACAAACAAATATTCTTTTGTTTTTTAAAAAAAATCTGAAAAATTTGCCTTAGATATTGGTGCAGCGCAATCTATTGACAAAAATTATAAGTTAATATATGTATTTTTTTTTTTTTCAATTTTTGCAGAGCCCAGAGCTCTTTAATTATTTTAATCAATAGCGCTGCGATCTGCAAAATTGAAGAAAATAAATTACAATTCTCGTCAATCGGTGCCGCTACGCCAATATCTAAAGCAAGTTTTGCAGATTTTTTTTTTTTAATGAAAAACAAATTAAATTCTGTGTATTTCATCTGGATTGAGTAAAATTGATAGAATAAATCTTCAAAAATCACCTTAGATACTAGATCAGCGCCACGTATTGACGAAAATTTCTTTTTTTTTTTTTTTTTTTTTTCAATTTGCGCGGAGCGCATCACTTGCACTACATGCTAGTGAAATTTTGTTCCGTTTGGAGGCATAGAATCAACTCTAGAGCCTTCTGATAGGGGAATTTTAATTAAAAAAACCCTGTGTATTTGATAAGACACAAAAGTAACTTTGTTGAAAAATGCTGAGATAAATTTTTACAGTGGGCGATAAATATTAGGTGGTATGTAATATTTAACACCGTTTATTGAGGACTTAAATGCATATATTTTGCAGGACTTACAAAGACGCGCGTGTTTTCATTTTTAGTACAAATTTAAAATATATATATATATATATATATATATATATATATTCTGAAGAAAATAATAAATAATTTTTTTATGCCGAGTTATAAAAGTATTTTTTTTTTTTTTTATTATTATCTTCATTTTTTCATCATTTTATGTTGCTTTTGTGTTTGCTTTTTTTTTTTTTTTTTTTTTTTTGTATTTTTCAGTATTGCCGCCTGGAGGACCAGTCACTGAAAAATGGCCGAAGATATAGTGCCACCATTTATCCTATACTTTTCTTTCTTTCCATGAAAAGTGTAGTAACAAATACTCTTTGGTCTGCGAAATCCTGCCTTGTAGCAATTGTCGATGAAACTGCGATGCAGCTGTGGCGTCAGCAAGACATCGTCACTTAAGACCCATTTTTCCGGCGTGCGCAACCTTCCCCCACGGAACATTCTAGGTAGACGGAAAAGAGTTCAGATCAAATACGACTTTGACGCAGTCGGTTGTTTTTCTTTCTGCTTTGTTGACGAATGGCTGAGGACGGTTGATGAGCACTAAACATGTAATTTTTTATTGTGACGAACATTAGTGACTGTTTTTCTATTGACTGTGATTATAGACTATTATAATAGATATCGACGATTATATTTACTCATAAATATAATTTGGCTGTTTCATCATTACCTACTTTTATTCTCTAAATACTGTATTATAGTGAATAATCATTAAACTAATTGGATACTATCAAGTGCTGAAATTATGAGTATTAAAAGCCCACACCATCCCCACATATATATTAGGAAATATGTATCAAAAATATCTTAGATTAATTTACAAGGGGAAAAATAACGTTTTTATTAGAGCATAAAATTAATTATACGACAGATTGGCTTAAAATTAATGAATAAAACACTTTAAAACACGTATAAAAGTTTTAAAAACATATATTTAATTAAAAACTACATATTTTGCCCTGAAAAGCAGGGCATCATCAGGAAATCTACATGGTTTTGCACAGTGTGCAGCTGTGTTACAAATATATATACCATAAATCAGGTTAAGGCTACAGTTACATCGCTACTTTAATACAAAAAGTTTTAGTTCATTGGTTGGAGCCATTCTATATTGACACTGAAGCAACACTTTATTACTGCAACTTGCGTTGGAGAAAGTCAGTTTTGGATGGCTATTGGAAAGGCTGGCGTGGTGGTAACATCAAGGTGAAGAAAACTTGTCGAGCAGTTGTAGTGAATGGAAATCATTCTATTGGAGGTGTCAATGGATGTAAGCTGAAACACTGGACTGGCGTTAACAACTGTTAGAAGAAACTTGTACGAAAATTTGTAGTAGAAAGGAATCAAACCTTGAAGACAAACTGTGGATGGGAACATGAAACTTGGAGTGGCGGTAACTATCGTTGAAGAAGGATGCAGCTGCGTCCATAGAAACTTAAATGGAACTTCAAATTGATGAGGTTACATATTGAACTGGAAAAATATAAATGCAAGTTAAATATCTGGTATAATATAATTCCAAATTTTAGGGAGGAAAGCTGAATCTTTAGAATTAATAACATTAGGATATTTTACAATATTTACAGCTTCTGAAATTGAGAGTTCAGATATATTTTGTGGAGTTGAAATTATTTCTGCTCGATCCCATAGGGGTATAGCGTCGGAGTTATTGTTAATGAAATTAACCAGTGCAGAACTTCTTTCTTCTTTTACATTTTTTATATGTTCGTGGATTCTTCTATTAAGAGTTCTTTTAGTTTGTCCAATATAGAAAAAAATTTCATTATGCAATTGTATAGAAATTTTATAAACCCCTCCAGTGGGTCTAGTATGGTCACGGTCATTTATACTCAGTTGTTTAATAGTTAAATGTGAACTATAAGGAATTACAATGTTAAATTTTCGAAAAATATAATGTTTAAAATTATCGAAATGTTAAACATTAGGAAAATATTAAAAAAAAAAAAAAGAACTGATTATAATCTGGACTTATCATGCTTATTTAATTCATATTTCTGTATTTGTGCAAAATTATTTAAATTTAAACTAATTATTTTTGTGGTTTTTATAATCCCGTTAGAAAAAATATACTTTGGAAATGTTGAAAATTTTCACCAAAAAATTTTGTAATGTGTTTTAAACGATAGTAAAATATTATATATATATATATATATATATATATATATATCAATAATAGACTATTAAAATTGATAAAAACTGAAAAGTGTATGAATAATTTTATTGAAAAAATAATACTCTGAAAATATTTGTATTTTTTCATTTGCTGCTGAATGGGAGTGAATGCTATTAACCGGAAGTCCTTACTTATATTTATAACATAATTTATTTATTTTCTTATTCCTCAAGTTTTCCTTCCTTCATTTTATATGATTTTCATAATCGTATAAATATAAATTTAATTTGGAAAAAATAATTTTTAAGCAAAACAGTTCTGTGTGAATATCTAATAGAAAGTCGATTAAAAATCAATATCTCAGAATATCAAAAATATTTAAAAAAAATAAAATAAATAAATAAATGCAAATGGTATTCTTTCGACAGATTACTTGTTGAATTTCAATGACTTGTCTCTTGATAAATTTAAATTTCATTGAGAATAGAAAAGAGAGAGAGATAAATAGGTAGATAGATAATGTATTAAAAAAAAAAAAAAAAAGAAAACTTGGGAAAAGTAAGCGATGTCTGTACTAAAAAGATATGTTTTTTGAAACATTGATTTTTTAATATGAGAATATTTTTTTTGGAAAAAATACTATTTTTTTCCCTTTCAGTTTTCAGTACTGTATTCCTTTGAGAGTATTTATATATATGATTTTAAGCCGCGTTAATTTCTAAGTATAATTCATGCTATAATTAAGACAAATTATAAAATTAAAAGCACAGTTTAAAATATTAATATGTAAAATAATTAAAATAAATATAAACGTTTCGAGATTTTTTTTTTTTTTTTTTTTTTGGCTGAACTGCATCAGATTCTTCCCGCACTGCGCATGCCTCATTTAAAGAAGAAGGTTGAAGTTTAGAAAACCGTCCTTCAAGAAAAATCCTAGAATAGTAATCGGCTTGGGTTGTGGGAACTAAGAACGATTCATAGGATCCTAACCTAGAATGGTAATAGGAGAAATTGGGCACAATAATTTTAATATTATCAAAATCAAGTAAAGGATTGATTTGCACCGCGTAATTAACTATTTTTAATATTTAATTTCTCCGTTTTTAAAGTATCTTTTATGTCTTAGGTCCCGAATATGGATGGTCAATATAAACACAGTTACATTAGTTACATATAATATTATAAACGACACCTGTACATGCAAAGGGGTTGACTGTTTTCAAATTGGATAAATAAATATATATATATGAATTTGAAATTGCGGTTTAATTATATATATTGCTTTCTTAATTTTTTTTTAGAACCTTGACTGCCAATTGGTTTTTATTTTAACGAATCACTTAAAAAATAAACATCTTTCTATATATTAGGCAATGTAATTATATGTGTGTTGCAAACTAAAAATCTAACTTTTTTTTTTCTTTTTTAATGATACATATTCGCCAGGGAAATATACTAAAATGCTTGGTCTGACAAGTTACAAAATAGTTTAATGCAAAAATATTTTACTATCTGTGTTCTTCAAACAGCAACGCTGTCTATCTTTAATCGAACTGGTAGTATGAGTTTAAAATTTTGTCCGGTCGATTCTTTTTCTCTTTATCTTAGTAATGACATCTTTTTAGTGACCATTATTTTCTTTCACTTTCTCTGCCTATCCTACGTGCTATTGAACCCATTGCAATGGAATTTTGATCCCATAACCCTGGGTCTCTTTGTTGTAGAAACGTGTTCTTTTAAACCACTATTTTGTTGCATCAACGATTTCCTGGTGTAAAACTTCGTTTTTTAATATTTCTATTAGTTTAATATAAAGTACTTTTAGTGCATATGCTTAAAGTTTTTCTCTTCTTTTTCCCCAAATTCTTATGTTCTTTCTCTCATCTGGAACGGTAGGTAGGTAGATAAGTTTGTTTGTGATTGTCACGAAAAAGGAATAAAAAGTTTAAAAATATCAGTTGTATCATTACAAATAAGGTACCAAATGAAAGGAACAATTTTTCTGAATACAACGGATTAAACAGCTTATCGATCGGACAATTAGACTTTTTTAAATTAACTAAAGTATTAAAATTGGGTGGTAACAGCAGAAGATTGTATGTAAAACGTTTGGAGAGAAAAGAAAACATCTGCGACTCATTAAGTCACGTGTTTTTGAAGAGGGATTAAAAATTGCCGTTTTTTTTTTTTTTTTTTCGAATTTTCTCTCACGAACACAGAAAATAATATACAGCCTGTACAACACAAGACGAACTTACAGTTCAAATTTCATCAGTTTTGGTTTAAAAGCAAAAAAAATTTACTTTTTTTTTAACTTCAAAAAGCTTTCCGTGATGCGATACATTAAGAATTTGGGTTAAAAAACAAATAAATACATAAATAGATTATTAAAGCTTTATAATATTTTAAAACGCAAATATAAATCACTAAAATATGATTCATCTTCATGCAATCAATCAAATGTAACTTTTAAAAATTTCTTTCCTCAAAGTGATTTAGAACATTAGTTTACCAACAACATTTGACGAGAGAAGAAAATGTATTATTCTAGTATACATTGTTCTTGCAATTCATGGGATAATTTTTTTTTACTTTCTGTATAAAAATTAAGGAATTTTGTTATAATTTTATGCATTTTTTTTTTTTTTTTTTTTTTTTTTTAATATACCATTTAATATTTATATTTTTAGAAATCTTCGAATTTAGTATATCTTTATTTATATATTTCTGCAAATCAAAATGTTATACATGTTAATGCATCATTGTGAATATTTTGTTATTATCCAGAAATAAGTAAAAATTAAAAAATAATGGAAAGGGTTATTATAATTTATAAATTCTAATTTTTTTATTTCTTTACATTTAATTACATTTAGATACATTTTAAATATTTATTAATGCATTATTATGAAACGAATATTAAAAAAAAATTACTTTTTTTTTCTAAAAGAACTTTTACAAATTAATAGGGGGTAAAAATTATTTTGTAGTATTTCTACTATTTAAATATAAAAAAGGTGTAAATATAATTATTATTTAAATAAAATGTGTATTTGTGTTTCTTTTAGCAACAGTTACTATTACATTTTTACTTTTAATTTAAATGGATTTTTATATGCTTTATTTTCTTTTTATTCAATAGTAAATAAATTGTATATTCTATTATAAATACAAATTCTATATTGACATTTGCTTTACAGTTCAGTAATTTTAATTGAAATCTGCAAAATTTACTAAAACAATAGTCCAGGAAAACAAAAATTTTAAGCCCATAAATGATTTTAGTTTAAAAGAATTATTGATAACTCAAATCAAAGTATATCTTTATTTGAGTGGTACATAATTAATGATTTCAATTGAACAGGCATGACAATATTTTTAAGTAAACCTTGAAAATTCAGTTTAATGCTATTATATTCGATTCAACATTAGTACTCTTCAAATATAAGATCTTTAGATGACTATAGAATTAGACTTGAAAGGATCATACAAGATTTGATATAATGCATTTGAACTGTTCAATGCTGGTAATTCTAAATTCACGCAACTGCTCCCTGTTCAAACATGATATATTATCCATATACAAAGAGCATAGTAATCATTGAAATGAACATATTTAACTGTTCAAGGCAAATGCATATTGAATAAAACTTTAATCATGAATGAAATAAAAGTACCTACATAAAACTAAAAATAAAATAATGTACTTAACAGTATCTCTTTTCTATAATTTAAGAAAAATATGTTTTACATTAAAATCCAAAAATGTTGCTTTCCTATATATAATGCAATAATTTTCTCGGAAAAAAAGTTGCATTTTTAAAAAGTATGTTTATTATTCTAGAAAATTTGATCATGGATTTTATAAAAGTTATACAAAATATTCTACTTTTTTTGTAGAATAAATTTATGAAATAATTTTATTTTATTTTATTTTTTTACTTTTAAATTTACTTTTATAAATTTGAAAGTACAGTACAACGCAAAAGTTTAGACAATGAAGAAATTCATGCAGATTTCGAAAAATATTTAATCAATTTTCCTAACATAGCTTGAATGTAATGTGCTGTGCATATAAACAATATTTATAACAATGAAAAGTAGTACTGTACATATTGCAAGTAATTCAATGGTAACAAAAATATAATACTGTCTCAAAAGTTTAGACAAAAATTAAATAAAATCTAAATAAACAATTTTTAAAACCTGATTGTGCATCCATGCTTCTGTATTACTTCATAAATACGAGATTCCATCGAAGAAACTAAATTCTGCATAGTTTGAGTATCGATGTCGTACTTTGCATCATCAATAAATGTCTTGAGTTCCTGTACAGAAAAGTATTGTCTACCATTGCTATGAACTTTGCGAGACATGATGCCCCAAAGATTCTCTGTAGGGTTAAGATCTGTGTTACATGCTGACCAGTCGAGAACTCTTATATTATGAGAATTAAACCAAGATTATGTATTGTTCGAAGTATGAATCGAAACATTGTCTTGTTGAAATTGCCGCTGAGGGCCACCTAGAAACTCAGCAAATGACATTAAGTTTTTTTTTTTTTTAATGTCTTTGTATAATGCTGCGCTATTTGACGACCACTGGTAAAGGTCAGAGATACTTGTCCATTATAGCAAATGGCTGCCCAAATCCTCACCGATTCCCCCCTTATCTGCAACTGAAAAAACCTAGAGGTTCCTTCCGCAATCATGCCAATACGATGACCAGACATCTTGACCATCTAGATTCTACTTTTTTTCAAAGCTAAATATAACTGATTGCCATTTCTCTCCATATGGCATACGCTTTCGTGCCCACAACACTCTTTGTAACTCATGATGTGCCTTCAGAGCTGCTTTCTTTTTCATTTTGCTATAAACTGTTGTTCCTTTTTCCACAATTCGTCTATGAATCGTATCCTCTGATACAGAGAGCCCCGGTAAATTTTGAACTCCACGTACACTCATTTGTTGGGTACTCGCTAGTCTTTGTAACAGGTGATCCTCTTGTATATTTTTTACACGTGGCCTTCCAGATCTACATTTTGCTTTAAATTCACAACGACGCGATAAAACTCGATGCATAGATTTCTTAGATCTATTAAAAATAGCCAAAATTTCTGAAACGCGCTTCTCTTCAGCTTTCAACTGCCAAATCAATGAAACCTCACTCCCTTGAATTATTTTAGATCACGGCATGTCGACTACAAAGAGTTATAGCTTGCAGAACTTAAGTACTCAAAATCTGTGACATCATCGATTTTACATTTGCATATGCCAGCAAATATTCACAGAAACTCATAACCGTGTCTAAACTTTTGCGACAAGCAAATTTTTATTTTTATCAAAAAAATTAAAATTATAGCAAATCAAACGACTGTCTTTTGATTACAGCATTTTAAAATATATTTTAAATATATATGCAGGTTTTTGTAATTCTGAATCTTAATTCTTAATTTTAAAGAGGAATAACGTCATTGTCTAAACTTTTGCGTTCTACTGTAATACTTTTTATCTTTTCATAGTCGTTTATTTATGAAAACCTGTTAAAAATAAGATAAATATAATTAGTCAATATCAGTAAATAGATTTTCTTGATATTAATGAAAAGAATAATTCAATTATCTCAAGTTACTTACAAAAATTAAGCATGCGAAAATTTTAGAAAATTTTAAAATATGAAAGTTATCTTGAGTTATTAAATTCCAAGTTTTCATAAAAATAAGTCTTTAAGTCTTATTTATAAAAGATTTATATAATACATTAAATGCAAAATATGAAACTTTTTTTTTTTATCAATAACTTTAATTTCAAGTCTTTTTTTTTTTTTTTTTTTTTTTTTTTTTTTTTGTCAAATATATATCTTGGTTTTAGTCGCAGATTAAAAACTTCTTTATTCACGATTAAATTATTGTATCCTAAAATCAGATATTCTGTGTTATAATTCGGATAACAAATAATATCTTTAGAAACTCTTATTTGCAATGGTTATCTACCTTTAAAAATTATCTATCCTTTCAAATTTAAATTATGTCACACAAACTTTAAAAATAAATAAATAAATAAATAAAACATTCATTTATTTATACTTGCAGGAATGGTATAAAAGGAGTTATCATACGGCGTATTCGTATGCAGGTTAAATGAAGTTAATTATTGTATACTCAATATGACTGCCGCAATAGTAGCTAATGCTGTCTCTACGAGTCATATTAAGTGTACGAAAACATTGGCTAGTACAGATTTTTTTGTTTATTTCACATTCATAGGACAGCTTTCAGACCTATTATTTAGGTGACTAGATGTCTCAATTTTCTAAGTACAGCCTTTCTTTTAAAGAGTTGAAAAAGTGTAGAAATTAAATTTTTTATCATTGATATTTCATTTTTATTCCTTATTTATTAAGAATGAAAAAGATTCATGTGTAATTGGATAATTATAGCAATTTTTAACTCTTCTCTGTTATAAAGGTTCTCTAATCAAGTCACTATACTTAAAAACATTCGTCTCGTATAATTCACATAACATAATTTCACAATAACAATGCAGATTTTCTTATACAACTACTGCGTTATTTAATAGTCTGTCTGTGCGGTTACGTTTCTGGCTTTTTTTCCAGACATGTCATCTCCTCTTACATCATTTTTCTAAGTAGTTAAACTATGCACAAAAATCATTACCATTATCCCTCCAAAAAAGCACGTTACATTGTTACAAGGGTATCAGATATTTCCTATAGTGGAATCTAAATAAACTTAAATACTTTAATATGAAAACGCGTAAAATATTTGCGATAAAAAATTCAATGAAACTGGACAAAATGTATACCACATAGAAAGGCTCCCTGGAATTTGCCGCTGACAAGTTTTCTGAAAATATTCCTGTGCAAAAACTGAGCAAAATCGATCTGGTAGAAAAGCTAAAAAACTGTATCCCATGATTTGACACTGGCAGCTAGAATTTTACCACTGAAACCTGCGATTTTTGAAATAGATATTTAAAAATGTTTGGGTATTGTATTGTCTTTACTATAATTTCGTGTTCAAATGTTAACAAAATTTGGTTTGGCAGAAGGGAAAAAAATGTATCTCATGATTTGATACCGACAGTCAGATTTTTAGCATTGTAACATGCCTTTGTTGAAATAGATATTTAAAACATGCTTAGGTATTGTATTGTCTTTACTATAATTCCGTGTTCAAATTTTAACAAAATTTGGTTTAGTAGGGGTTTAAAATTAAAAATTAGATTTGACATGCACCCGGGAGCAAAACTATTGAAGCACTAGCAATAATTCCTACCTAAAAGATGCGTACCTAATACTGTTTTGTTGAATAAATGTTTATCAAGTCATGATCTTAGTCTTATACTATCTATAAAAAAAGTGAGCTGATTATAAAAAATAGTGTTCAAACTATATATATATATATATATATATATATATATATATATATATATGAAAAGTGTGGATAATAATAATTTTGCTTCCGACTATAGACAGCTAGCAAAATCAAATTGTGTCAAAAATTTTGAAAAAAAAAAAAAATATATATATATATATATATATACACTATTTTGAATATTTCATACATATTTAAGTATTCTGATTTTTTACATTAATATTATAAAATCATGGATATTCGATGAATCGTTTTATAGTTACTATTTCTTGTTTTGTTATGAACGTCCCCTGACTTCTTTTTTAAAACAAATATTGGTGAAAAAACGAATAGCTGGTATAGACGAATATAATAATAATAAAAAAAATTCTCTATCAATAATGGCAGATAAAAAATCTGTTTCTGTTTTTTTTTTTTTCTAAAATTATGCATAAACATTTTACCTTCCATATTTCTATCTTCCATATTTTTACAAAAATAAAATAAATAAAATGTACTAAAATATATTTATACGTCATAGTTAAAAAACAATATTTATGAAATACCACCGCCTTCCAAAGTTGTGTTTTACACTTTTTTTCTTTTACGTAAGTAGTTATATATATATATATATATATATATTTTTCGTATGATAAAGATTTTTAAATACATATGTATATACTTAATATATGTATATTGAAAAAAATATACAAAAAATAATACATTAAATAATAAAGCAGAATATTGCAGTGACAATTAGTCTAGATCATTAAGTTCTTTTCAACTGAGGAAAAAAATACATAAAGATAAAAAATATAAATAAATAAGAGGCGCATTCATAAAGAAAAAGTATAAAATATTCTCAATTGTATACATATTGTACGCAATAAATCTTGTATTCGCTTGAATAGAACACGTTGTAGTTTCTCAACAATTCAAAAGAAAATAATCTGGTGTGTCACTCACACGACTTCATCTTACCCTGAAATTTAATACTATAAATATAGGTTGGAGATTAAGAGGTAAGATAACCATGTTATGTAAACCTATGTTAAACAAATCAAATTAGGCTTCGGAAGAGTTTCATATGATAATTAATTCTGTGTGAGGGGGGCTACCGCCCCCCTCAACCCCCCGTTTCATTAATGCACCTACATTTATATAAAATTTAATTCGGTTATTAAAAAATAATTCTCTTTTTAAAAAATAATTTATTAAAATTATTATTTGAAAAAATTATCTTTTATGATAATGCAGACGATTTCCATATTAGAGAAGTAGTGTAACACTAAATATCCAAAAACAAGTCCATTTTATTCTCAATATTGAACAAAAAAAAAAAAAAAAAAAAATCGATAACTTTGTTTTAAATTATCGCAGATCGATGGTTCAACCATTCGTTTTAAAGGTACTGACGAGCTCTTTTGAAAGATACCCATCATGAAAATTTACTCCCATCGAGGGGGGACTTCCCCCCCAGGGGGGGGGGGGAGGCGAGGCTCCTACATACACATTTTTTTTTTCAGTTAACTATCTCTATTACAAAAAATATATATTCGTTTCATTTGGTTTAGTGCAGTCTATAGACGTTAAACTCTACTTACCTGCAATTTCCCCCATAGACGTAATGTATTAGAATTCTCTTGATTATCCCTGTACACGAACCATTTGTTTCATCTTAACGAAAAGCTTACTGTAGCATCCCTACATGATACACATTTAGAATACCAAGTTTGAACTTTCTGCCATAATTTGTTTTTGAGATATGCTGATAACAGACAGACACACAGACAGACACACAGACACACGGACACACAGACAGACACACAGACATACACATAGACCATTTGCTAAAAACATGATTTTCGTATTCAGTGGACCTCAAAACGTGTAAATATAACAAAATCTCGCGTTCGAAAATTTGACCCAAAAACAATACTTTCTCTACCTTATGGGTAAGAGAAAGTAAAAAGAAGGGAAAAAAAAAATTATTCTACTACTATATTTCTTAAAATAAAGTAACTTTATTCGTTCAAAATTCACTATAATATCTTTGTATTTTATGTATACGCTTTAAAATATAAAAGCAAAATAAAATTAACAGAATAAGCTAACAAACAATGCTATTTTAAAATATAAAATATAAAGATTCCTCGCTAAATATAAAAAGGATTTATAAATCAATGTTAAAAAAAAACTAAATTAAAAAATAAAATTCTCACAAAGTTGATTCGATAGCTTTAAGAATATCATCATCAGTAAAAGAGCAGTAAGTTAATTAAAGTAAAAATTTGTTTTAACTAAAATGGTTAGCAGGAAAAATATCTGCATGAAATTGATTTTCTTGAAGTTTTTAATATTTATTAAAAGCATTAAAAATCATTAATTGCGACATCGTGATCCCCCCTTCACTCTAATATTATTTGAAATATTATATAAAGTGGACACTTTTTAATTCTCATTTACCATTCCTTAACTCTGTTCTAAATCAACTACCACCATCTGTCGAGAGGTTCTGCGCTCAGAGCTGGTAGATGCGAAGTGCCGGGTTCGATCGCAGGTAGCGCTCATCGACCTAGTCGTTCGGAGTTCTTAGTGGTTTTTTCGCGTAAATACGAGCTAGGACCTTTTAGAAATCCTAACGGAGGGCATTCTACCTACAGGTCTAGGACCATTGCATAGTCAATCGGTCTTAAGCCCTACAATCAACAGCCTATGACCGAGTAAATCAATTCTTTACCGTTCACTCCCTATTTACTTGGACTAATTTTATTATTGGCTCTTAGACACATAGTTGTTTTATATATATTGAAACCCTTTTCAGATATTGCATTACATGAAACGAAGTATCACATGAAGAACTATAAAAACAAATAAAAGTGACGAAATATATATATGAGGGGAGGAGGGTATTAAGGAATAGTCGGGAAATATGGAATATCGAGGTTTCGGCTCTGATTGGTGCTGCTATCTCTTCAAAATACTATGAATTACTCAAAAAGGGTTCCCATGAAGCAATACAGTACGAAGCAACCGCTTGTTGCTGTCGTACCATTCTCTATAGAACAAAGTATGTTTTGTGATTTTTAAAAGTTCCTGCAGGTAATTTTTCAAACATTTAAACTTACTAGTACACCTGCGATTTGAACATTGATGTTAAGCATAATGTATGCTCAAAGAATTGTACTTTGTTATACATTGGTCGTTTTTTAGCTGAAAATATTTTGTCCATCAATTTAAAAGTTCATTTTTAAAGATGGCGTGTTCGGTATTATCTAATACAGGTATTTCATAGTATCATCTGAAATTGACTTCATGTATTCAAATAAAGAAACAGAAAATAAAGATGCCAAATGTATCTTCTGTCACAGAAAATTCTCCGAAGATGATTTTATGAAGTCTAATTAGTTTTTCTATGGTTTAAACAGTTTAAACCACCTATTCCGTATTACCCGACTATTTCATATTAACCTCTATTTGTAACTTTTTTTTTAAAGTAAACTTTTTATAGCAACATTTTTTTTTTTTTTCATTGACAACTTATTACAAATAATTGCACTATGTACTCATTATGATTTTGGGGATTTTTATTAAAAACAAGTAAAGTTATTTTAAGAAATTTAAATGGTATTCCATAATACCCTCTTCTCATCTAGCTATTTGAATTTTTGAGAAATTTTTAATTTGAAACTTATTTGTGTTAATTTACTAAATAATAATAATAATTTTAAAAAATAATGAAATACTATAAGTTATAAAAATTCAGAGTAGTATTTTTCTGGTCAGATTAAATAAATAATAAAATATATAATAAAAACAAGACATCATCAGTGCAGTAACTACACACTTGTCCCTACTTTCAAATTTAGGGTGACTTCTGCTGTTCGCTTCAGTAAAACGTAGTTTGTTAACTTTTAAATTGATGCTGCCAAAATACAGGACGAAATATTAAATAAAATCTATGCATGAAACAATTTAAATATTTTGTTTCAGTATGAAACCAATGATAGTTAAAGAGTGAAATATATAATATTTTCCTTTTACTTGGCATAGGGATATAATATTTTCTAGTATAGCTAGAATTCCCATAAATCACGGGCTTAAAAAATTTGTTTTATTTTCAAATACAAGGAAGTTGTTCTTATATTAGATAAAAGCAATATCAGGAATAAATCATATTAATTTGTGCTAAATCAGTGTCGATTTCTTGAGGTATGAAATCTATTATACACCAGACTTACTCGATATTAACCGCTATTTTTGAAACACTTGAGAAAACACAATATATTTTGTGTTATAATTTCTTTTCGCATCACTTAATAAAATATGGGAGTCAGTAGATTAGACTAAATAACATTATATTTTCTTTAAGTAACAGCAAAAAAATTACAGGTTATTTTTTCATAATCTTTAATATAGCAATCACCTTTAGGTTCTAATATTATGGTGACCTGTATATTACCATTATTCTTATTTACTTATTTGTTTATTTTATTTTTTTATTTTTTTATTTATTTATTTATTTATTTATTTTTTTTTTTTACTTCAAACCATTTCTAGTTTTATTTGAAATATTTTAATATTGAAGTACAGGTTTTTTCTAACTATTGAAATTATCTTTTATAATATTATTTATATAGTGTATATACTACAAAATACATATTATTTACAGGTCTGAAATTTATAAAATTAGTTTCTTAATTCTTCACACTACTTATTACTTAAATCTTACCAATCTATAAAATAACAAGTAGTTTTATAAAAAATCGAAATTCAAACACAGTAAATGATCCAAAAACAAAAATTCAATTTTAGAATTGCATTACTTTAACCGTCATAAATACATTATTGAAATCTAAATTCTATAAAATATGATTTGTATTATAGATGTGTTTTTTTTTTTTTTTTTTTTTTTTTAATATAAAATGATGGAATTAATATTAGCTATAATATTTGGCTTATGTATATATGATTTAGTTGTGTTTTAGAGACAGAAATTTGATTATACATTTTTTTTGGACTTATATACATACTATTGATCTACACTCTTAGTAAGCGCAGTAACATATTGCAAACATATCATCACCATGTCTTCTTTTGAGTTAGTTTCAACCATAAAGGAAATTATTTGGTCTAACCTTTTGAGTAGAAATTGGGGGATGTTCGATGTGATTTTTCTAGTATAATTTTCATTTGACACTGTAATTTTTCTTTCTTTTAAATTTCATCCACAACCGAATTAAAAATTTCAAAAACCTGTCAGAAAGTTTCTTTGTTAAAAGAAGAAAAAAGAAAAAATCCCAAGTAATATGCCAAAGACTGGTACAAAGAACCAATTTCGTGACGAAATAAATCACCACTATATATATATATATATACATATATATTGTCCCAAAGTTAAATGAGAGTAATTTAACTTAAGAAAATTTAAATGATAAATGTACAAATTATTTCACAAATACTACATATCGATACTGCTAATCAAAGAATATGTTTTCTGTCGATAGTGGTAGCTCAGTCGGTTGGTCACTGACTGATCAAATCATAGTTTCTCACACTGCAAATTCACGTGTCTAATTCAGACACATAAGTGACTTATATGGGTGTCTTTATTTTCAGACACGAAATCATGCCTTAAATATTTAGACGCGTAAGATGTTTTACGTTAAGACAGGAATGTGACTGGATTTAAGACACTTGAAATGACTTTAAGCAGCCATCTTTATCCCACATTTTTCAGAAATAAATCATTTAATATATATATATATATATATATGGGTCATTCTCACATAATGGTAAATTTTGTGTCCTTGGCTAAAAAACGTTACTTGAGCAAGTCATCTATGAAAATTAAAATTGTTTTTCAACAATTCTTTTCAAGCACTACACTGTGCAGTAATTTTAATACCAAAAAAAGTAAAATTTCAATATTTAAAAAAATTTTGAAAGTTGTAAATATCATTACCAAGGCTTGTCCCAAACTCCAAACTTTTTATTTGAACCTTTATTTTAAAGAATTGAAAAAATTTAAACAAAGCTAACAATTTGCTAGGTATATTTCACTTTTCTACTTTTAATATCTTTGGAATTTTAGGCATAAAAAAAAAAAGAAATCTATTAATTATTCTTATTTAAAATTTGTCCCTAAGGGTAATTGTCATTACCAAGGTGTGTAAGTTTTTTTTTCAGTACCTCACTACTAGATGGTGCTGTCATAATTATCAACCTGCCAAAAGTAAAGTGTTTCATGCCCTTACAAGCAGACAAGTTTTTAAGTTGTTAAGTAAATACAATATATTTCATCTTGCTGTTTTTGTTCTAAAATTATAGTCAGTGTACTTATTGAGTGTCATTACAAAGTCCATTATTACGGAAATACGCAATTAATAAATTTAAATTTACTGAATGATTTATAAAGATCTTTGGGACCACGTACAGAATGAATATTGCATTAGCTTTTACTTGCTATAATTTAGCTATAAATAGGCTTAACATTAAAAAGTCATTACCAAGGTGTTCTGAAAACATGGTAATGATATCTAGGAACATGGTAATGATGTCTAGGAACATGGTAATGATGTCTAGGAACATGGTAATGACTGCTGGGCAGTAAAGTGTAAATCACTTTATGTCGCCTGTTAAAACAGACAGCTATAGGATTCGTATACTGAAAATTATTCCAAAAAATCTCGCCACTATATATCGTCTAGACATTTTAATTTTTCTGTTACAAATTAGAATGATAAATACCGCTATCTATATATAAATGTGTAATTATTTCGCCATTGGTCATTTCACTGGTTCTGTCTGTCATTACCATGTTCACAAATGTCATTGCCATGTTGCAATGGACATTAAAAAAATAATTAATCTGTAATTAAGGCAAACGATCTCTGCTGGTAATTTTTTCCTCTATAGCAGACATGGATAATTGCATTAATGTAAAAAAATCAGGAATTAAAACAATTTATTTTTTATTTTTTTCTGAAACCAATATTTACCATTATCTGAGAATGACCCATATATATATATATATATATATATATATATATGCATAATTTTGCGCGTAGTTTAGTTGCCAGTAAAAAAATGGAAGTAGAATTTCTTTCGCGAAAACTTCCACGCATAGCAAACCTCTCCGGCAGGTTGGACTTTAACTGAGGAACTATGGATTTACAAACTAGCGACTAACCGACTGAGCTACAAACTTTGGCATTACGCCGTCTTTGTTTAGTAATATAGATATGTAGTAATCGTTGAACAAATCGTAAACTTACCTTTTATTTATTTATTTATTTATTTTATTATTATTGTTTTTAAATAAATTTATTGACAAAACATCTAAAGCTTAATACACATTTCTATTTTAAATTTTATGTGCACATTTTTAGTACTTTCTATTTGTAAAATGTATGATAAATGTGCGAAAAGTATAGACTATAATATTTCGAAAAAGTTTTCTTTTTTCTTTCTTCTCTCTCTCTTTTTTAAAAGTATATTTACAGAAAAACAAAATATTGACATGAAAACTTGAAAATTTTATTTATGGCATATTTTTTCATATTTTTTTATTTTTTATTTTTAGTACATATGCTTTTGATATCATTAACTTATTTAATACAGCAATGTAATTCTGGAGGAAAAAACAGTTATCACAATAAATGCCGTGACATATTCAATTAATTTATTGCAAAATAAAAGCTGTTCAAACAATTCCATAAAATATATTTATGAAATAGCTTTTGAACAGAAAAAAATAAAAATAATAAATTTATAAAACATCTTTTTAATAATATCTATGCGATATAATTTTTCTTATATCACTAAAAACATTTTTTTTTTTTTAATTTCCTGTTTATTTTACTTATAATGGGTTTTTCCTTCCTCGCTTTCTTTTTTTTTTTTTTTTTTTTTTTTTTCCTTTTTTTTCAGAAAAATGAAATATTTGATCTTATTTTTGGTAGAATATAATAAAGTTTAAAAAATAAAGAAATAATATTAATATCGAAACTGTATCAACATGATTCTTTAAAAAAGAAATAAAATCGATGGTGTCCTATTGACAAAAATGACGTTTTTATTTTTATTTATATATATATATAGCATGCCAAAAATTATTTTTCTGTATAATCTTTAAACAAATCATATCTCTTTACCCATGAAATACAAATAAACACTTTTAAGGTGTATATATTTGTGTGATATTTTTGCTATTATAATTGAATTCTGCAAAACAATAGAATGATATATGTAATATTTCTAGAAATTTCAAGTGAATGTTTTTAAAATATAAACAACAACAACAAAAAAAAAAAACTAAACAATCTATATTCCATAATTTTTCCTCTCCATAGTGTAAAACTGGTAACAATGTTAAAACTAAATTGTTTAATGTTTTCCCTATTTAAAATGGTATAACTATGTTGAACATTCCATTATTAAAATATGTTTTCATTATTTCGGAATTCTAAACATTTTAATAACAACATTACATAACATATAATTACATAACAACAATCATAACATACAATTAAAGGTAAACAGCGTGTTTAGATGCATCTATAATAAACATTAAACCAGTAGTGAGCACTTAAAAAAAGATCTGAAATAATAATTGAAATTATGCTCAAAATAATGCCTCAATGTGTTTTATTGCTAAGCACACTGATACAAATTCCTTGAAGTATGAAATTTTCAGTCTCATACTTTTTGGAATGCGATTTAGAATGAGATTCGAATGACCATAGTTTTCTATAACCGTATCGTTATTTCTCTTAGCTAGTTAGCTAATTAAATTTTGTTTCTTTTTCACTTGCGTGTTGTATTTATTAAAGACCAAATGCAATAATCAGATCTTTTATATTGCGTTATAATTTTACTTTTGCATTAACATTCATATTTTTATACTGGGAAAGTCTGAATTCTACGTACAAACAATATCAATCAATTTTTATATCAACTTGCCGATATTTCTTGTATCTCTAAGTAAGGTGATTCAAATTTTGCTTGTTTTCACGAGTTGTATTTTTTAAGACCAAATGTAATATCAGATACTATTTATTATGTTGAAATTTTAATTTTGCATTAATGTAATCATATTTTTACACAGAGTGCTTCTGAATTACACATACAAATAATATAAAGCAATTTTTCTCTCCCCTTACCAATATTTCTTATATCACTAAGTAATTCAAATTTTGCTTATTTTTCATGAGTTATTGCATATATATATATATATATATACATTAAGACTAAATGTAATAATCAGATTTTGTTTATTATGTTAAGATTTTACTTTTAAATTTACATTAAAAAAATTTTAGATGTCTCTTTCTGGTATTTCAATATGATATTATAGTATGTTGAGGGCAGTCCCGTCTATAGTGGATAACATTTTTGTTAATCTACAAATTCTTTTTTATGTATTTTGTTGATACAAGTAAAATGAAATACACTTAATTGTAGCATAAATTGATAATTTTTTATTCAAATGCCTTAAATATAAATAATATTACTTTATATATTATAGTAATGTAATTCTTGCTAAAATATCAGGATTATTCTTTAATAAAATATTTTTAATTTACTTTATTCATATGCACACATAAATAATTGTGAGGGAGTTCCTCACATATCCTTTTATTTCATCAAATTTATTCAATTATAATTAAAAATCTATTTATTCACAATTAAAATTTATTAACTTTTAATAATCCTCTTTAAATATGCCAAACTTATTTTAAATTAAGTAAATTCTTTATTGGAAATTAAAATACTTATTATTTTCTAATTTTAAGAACAATTTCAGTATTAAATCCATTGATCTCTTTTTAGCATAATGCAATATATATATAGGGATCTAATACACAATTTAATTTTATTCTCCCTGAAAGTAATTATATTTTTATTTCTATTTCACTTTGTTTCGCAATAAATCTAATTATATTTATAGCTATAAATGTTCTGTTGGAAAATTTCCGTTATATCTTTTTATTATTTTTATTTTATTTTACATTCAGATAATCTATTTAATTGCAGCTATTGAATTAATGACCCGTTGTGTAGACATCATGTCGCAAGAATTTCGTAATATTTGATGATTACTTGCACCTGTCTTTCCAACGGTATTCTTTGGCGAATGTGATTTATGCCAAAAGGGGTTGCCATAATTTCAACCGTCATTTCTTTTTTAAAATTCCCCATTAAAATAACATTAACACAAAAGAAGATGTGTTGGCGCCCTTGGCTTCAAAATGTAAAGATATTATCTCTATCTGGCAGTTAAAAACTTGGCTGCGGGATTTGATTCTGAGACAGTTTGATAATAATCGCCGTCTCTTGAATATGTAGTAAGTTATGCAATGAAGGACAGAAAATATTGATTACCATGAAATTTAAATATTTTTTTTAATTCAGATTTCACTGTATTTTCTGAACTCCCTCACATATCTCTCCCGGTTGCCATGAAACAATGAGAAGCTGAAAGCAGGGTTTTTCAGTGGAACATTGTTTTTAATATTTATATAAAATACTATAAATATTAAAAACAATGTTCCACTGCAAAACCCTGCTTTCAGCTTCTCATTGTTTCATGGCAACCGGGAGAGATATGTGAGGGAGTTCCTCACATATCCTTTTATTTCATCAAATTTATTCAATTATAATTAAAAATCTATTTATTCACAATTAAAATTTATTAACTTTTAATAATTCTCTTTAAATATGCCAAACTTATTTTAAATAAAGTAAATTCTTTACTGGAAATTAAAATACTTATTATTTTCTAATTTTAAGAACAATTTCAGTATTAAATCCATTGATCTCTTTTTAGCATAATGCAATATATATATAGGGATCTAATACACAATTTAATTTTATTCTCCCTGAAAGTAATTATATTTTTATTTTCTATTTCACTTTGTTTCGCAATAAATCTAATTATATTTATAGCTATAAATGTTCTGTTGGAAAATTTCCGTTTTATCTTTTTATTATTTTTATTTTATTTTACATTCAGATAATCCATTTAATTCCAACGGTATTCTTTGGCGAATGTGATTTATGCCAAAAGGGGTTGCCATAATTTCAACCGTCATTTCTTTTTTAAAATTCCCCATTAAAATAACATTAACACAAAAGAAGATGTGTTGGCGCCCTTGGCTTTAAAATTTGATTCCGAGGATTCCAGGGATTTGATTCCGAGACAGTTTGATAATAATCGCCGTCTCTTGAATATGTAGTAAGTTAGCTCTCTCTCCCACTAATTATAACGGCTTCCATAAAATTTAGAACTTGTGTTATTGCCCGGAATTATATAATAATATTATTATTTGTTTTAAAATTTAACTTCAATAAATGTTCTATAGTTAAAATAATTTAGTATCTGTTATTTATTTAGTCGCAATGTACTTATCTCCAATCTCTGCAAAATATTCTAAAAAAAATATGTTTTTCACGGTGTCTTTTCACCTTTATATAAATATATGTACATGTATGACATTGTGGATGAAAGATTAAAAAAAAATAATAATAACCTGTTAATTAATTTATTAATTAATTAATTTATTTATTAAGCAATTGCAAAATGAAATTGTTCGAACAATTTTATAAAAAAAATATTTTCTTAGATAATTTTTGAACAGGAAAAAAGTAAATTACGAAACATATTTTTAATAATATCTACGTGATATAAGTTATGTTGTATCAACAGAAACTTTTTTAAAGTTTCCTGTTTGTTTAGCTTAAATGGATTTTTATTTTTCGATTTTGTTCACAAGAATCAAGTATTTGATCTTCTTTTTGGTAGAGAAAAAATAAAATATTAAAGAAACGATACTAGTATCATAACTATATCAACAAGATGTCTTAACCAAAGAAATAAAAGTTATAGGAGTCTATTGATATAAATAACGTAATTTGAAAAAAAAAATCCTTTTTATTTATTTATTTGTTTATTTATTTGTTTATTTTTATTTATTTATCTTTTTTATTTTTTTATTTATTTATTTTTTTTTTTTTTTACAGCATGTTAAAAAAAAATTTTCTATACAATTTTTAAACAACTAATATCTGTTCATCTATGAAATAAAATTAGACATTTTTACATTGTATATTTTGTGTTATATTTTTAACTATTGTAATTTTGCCGTTCAAAATTATAGAATATTTTCATGAGATATGCAATACCTCTAAAAATATTATAATATCGAATGTTTATGAAATATAAACGAAATACTGAAAACAGCCTATGTTTTATATTTTTTCCTTGGAATAATATAAACTGTTAATATTGTTAGAACTGAATTGTGTTTTAAAATTTTTATTTTGTCATTACGCATGTAGGTCCTTCCACAATTAGGTTTAATTTGGGTATTTTCGAACTGTAAACATTTTAATAAGGGTAATAACATTAGTTAACATTTTAATAAGGGCAATAACAGTTGTTTTAAAATTTCCCAATCATAATAAAACAATTAAAAGTCAATATTATGTTAAGGTGCATTAGTGTAAATGATATTCCTGTAATTGGTTCTTAGAAAAAATAAACCCCTGAAAATAAAAAGTAATTGTGTGTATAATGTAACGTCGCAATCTGATTTGGTGTTAAGTACACTGATAACAAATTGAATTTCAAAAATGTCCCGCTTTTAGTTTTGAGATGAAATTAGTTTAACTCAAATAAATCAATTTTTCTCACATTTTACAGTTATATTAAGTTGTTTTAAATAAGATAAAAAGATTTTATTAAAAGTCTAATTTCTTTTTCCCTACCAAATAAAATAATCAAATTTTATACTTTATATTCATATGTTACTTTTGCATTAACAATAATATTCTTATAGATGCTGGTACTACAATATGATATTATAAAAATAGTGGATAATGTTGTATACAACTGGATAATATATTTACTAATCTAACAGTTAAATTTTATGTATTTAATGACTGTAGTACACGTTTACATTAAACTTACTTTGGTCAAATCAAATATTTTGATGGTGAGAGTAAGTATAGATACAGGAGAGTAATTCCACAAAATTTAAAATAATAATAATAATAATAATAATAATGATAATAACAATGGGAATTTCTTTCCTACAAAATTAGACTGGAGTTATCTTAAAATTCTACATGATTTTTATTTTTAAATATATCTATAGTGTGATGTTATTTATTTATTTATTTATTTTATTTTATTTTATTTTTACGTTTAATCCGCAAATACAGTGCAATTTTTTTCCTAAACGAAGAATACGGACGAGATAAAGTATATAGTCATGTATCAGATTAAATAACGCACACTAACAGCAAGTATGAATAAAATAGAAATAATATATATCAATTGTAATTTATAAGAATGAAATCCAATAGCTTGTTTGAAATGACATTAGGAACTCATTAGGGAACAATTAAAAATCAATTTTACAGAAGCTTGCTATTGGATAATAGTTGTATTTGAAATATATCAAATTTTCAATAAGATAATTTATTTTCTCTTTATTAAATATATATATATACTGTCCAAAAGTCACAGATAAAATAAAAACTATTTTATTCAAAAACGCAAAAATTGTTTAATTTAAATATTCGCTAACATCTGAAATCATATGCAACACGCCAAAGTCATATTAATCAGTATTCGCATTATGGCATCAACTGATAAGACGGATATGTCTAAAAATTGAAAGGATATCAAATACAACACCAGTTGTTGAGGAAAAATGTAACTATATATACATATACATATATATATATATATATATATATATATATATATATATACACACATACACACACATACATATATATATATATATATGTATGTATGTACATATATAAAAATCCTATACATTTTCTGAGTTTTTCAAAGAAATTCGCATGGCGCTACGGGTCAATATTTTTTGAATAATATGAATATTTTTGAATATTTTATATATTTTTTCTAATCCTTTTGGATCAGGAGGTATATTTAAGTCTGTTAGCTTTTTTAATTTATTTCTTTTTAAAAATATTTACCGCTAGACTAAGACCTTTTTACTAATGGCGTCATTATATAATTAATATAAAATCATTCCATAATTTAATACCCTTTCTAAAGATCGTTCTAGTGAATATTTTTTATGGTAACATTTTTTATTTAGTCATTTACAAAATATAATATATTACTTTTAAACTGTATGGTTATTTAAAAATATATATATATATATAAATTTTGAATAATATTTAAATTTCAATTAATGAGTAAATATTATTTTATTCATTCTTAGATAATTCTTGTTTTTTCAGCGCAAAATAAAAAAGTAAAAAAAAAAAAAAAAAAGAAATACAAATCATTGTTTAAGCTTACATCTTCCTGTATTTTATGAGAGTAGACATGCATTTAATAAAATAAATATTTAAAAAATCTACTCAAAGTAATTCTTTCGAAAAAATTTTACTCACGCAATTTATGTTATTTTATTTTAAGTAATTTTTCATGACATAAATTTGGCATAAGAAAAAAATACATATTTTAAATCACATGTAATAATAAAAGCAAATGTGCATAAATGCGCGTGCGTGAGTAATAAGTATACGTACTATGTATGTACGTTGACCTATAAAAAATCTGTATGCACGTATGGACATAGAGATTTTTTAAAGTTCTATTTTATAAAAAAAAAAAAAAAAAAAAAAAAAAGCAAATACTTTTGAAATTTATGTATTACATATATATATAGTTAGCTATCTGTACCTTAAGTTTCAATTTCTTAGCATATTTATTTATTTCATGTTCAAAATATACAAAAATTTTAGACGCAAATAAAGAACGATAAATGGATGATCACGTGTGTATCTGTGTGGATCCAGGAGTCTCCTTACGAATTAAAAGTATAATAAATAACTAGCTAGAATAGCCATGAAACAGGTTAACGGTTTTAAAATATAGTTTCTTTACATATGGAATAAGGAGTATATTTCATAATAACATGCATTAGTATCTTGGTGAATGAAAAATAAATATACATTTAACTTATCTAATTTATTTTAGCAGGTTTATTTCATTTATCTAGCTTATTTATTATATTACTTAAGCACAATTAAATAAATGCAAATACATATTTGAGAAAAAAAAAAATCTGGAGTGACTCCACTCGACTTTCCGAACATTGAGTAACTAACAGTTTTGTAGATAAAATAAAGAAAGAGGAGTTGCTAAACAAACAAAAAACAGAAAACCATAACAGAGTGTTTGAGTATTTTTCTCCATATATCACACGAGGTTTTATTTAACGCTACTGAACTTTGAGCCTTTAGATCATAATGATAAAGAATTTTTCGTTGTGTCCCTGTAAAAATCTATAAATGCTAGATTCACCAAAATGCTTATAGTTAGTGCAACAGTGATTTATAATATTCATACAAATTTTCAGCTCAATTGAATAAGGCGTTTAAATGCTATCGCGGGTCTCATAGGCCATAAAGATAAAGAATTTTTCTTTGTGTCCCTGTAAAAAAACTGTAAGTGCTAGATTCACCAAAATCTATACAGTTGGTTCAAATGTGACCTATAACATGTGTACAAATTCTTTGCTGAGATTAATAAGGCGTTTAGACGCTATCACACTTTTAAAAATTTGGCAAAGAATTTTTCTTTGTGTCCCTGTAAAAAAACTATAAGTGCTAGACTCTCCAAAATCTATACAGATTGAGTATCTGTGACCTATAATATGTGTATAAAATTTTTGCTCAATTGAATAAGGCGTTTAGATGCTATCGCACTTTTAAGATTTTGGTCCCTTGGCCATAATGATAAATAATTTTTCTTTGTGTCCCTGTAAAAAAACTATAAGTGCTAAATTCACCAAAATCTATAGGGTTCGTACTATGGTAACTTACAATATACGTACCAACTTTCAGCTTATTCGAACAAAGCGTTTAGACGCTAGCGTGTTCACTCATAGACATACACACATACATACACACATACATACACACATACATACACACATACATACACACACACATACATACATCATCGTAAAAATAGTGAAAACGGACTCGTTGGACCTCGAAACGTATAGAAACATCAAAATCGCGAATTCGAATTTTTGACATGATTACAATACTTTCCTCAATATAGTGTTCGGAAAGTAAAAATAATTAAATAAGTTATTCAAACCCTTTTCTGAAAAGTATTTTTTTTTTTCTTTTTTCAGGAAGAAAATCAAATTAATAAAGAAAATTTGAATTAAAAAGTCAAATTACCGGTGTATTTAAACAAATTCTAAATCAAAAGTAATCTTTTTACTTCTATTAGAACTTTTAAATATAATTTTTTTTTCATAATTTACTCATTTAAATGAAAAAAAAAAGTGCGTAAAGATTACAAAAAGAAAAAATAGTTATTTGAATTTCATAAATCATTAAACATTGAAGGTTACCATTTCATTCAAAATATGTTTCAACAAAAGATGTATAAATAGAATAAAAATAAAAAATAAAAGGAATTTGATGTGATAAATCAGATATTTTTTAAGGAAATGAACGTCATAAAAAAAAAAAAAAAAAAAAAAAGAAAAGAGAAAATCATAAGCTAAAAGAATTCAACTTTAAACACATTTTTGAATATGAAAGTGTATATTAAAAAAAAAAAAAAAACATTAAAAAAAAAAAAAAAAAAGGATAAAAAAAAATTTAATATTCACAGAAAATTTATGCAGTTATCTCTTTTACATTATTTGAAATATTTTAGGAAATTCTATTTTTAAAAATATTTAAAATGGAATAAAAATAGAAACACTGAATAAATATAGTCCGCAGAAAAAGTATTGAAGCACTAATCCACATTTTTCATGCTTTTCTTTTTCTTCTTTTTTAGTTTGATTGCTAATTTTTATCATCAACTTACTTTTTTGTAAACAGCATAGGACTGAGATCATGACTTCCCAAATATTTACTTAATAAAACAGTATTCGGTGCGCATATTTTAAATAATAATTATTGAAACTGCTTCAATAATTTTGCTGCCACCAGTATTTCATAAAATCAGTTTAGATGTAGAATGCACTAAATGTCTGCCATAAAAATTATCACATAAATCACAGTTTCTCAGAAAAGAGGAAAAATAATTAAAATGAATAATATAACTTAGAAATAGAAAAATATATATATATTTGGATAATAAATAAGATAATAATTATTTCGATAACAATTATCGATAATTAGCATTTATAATCTGTATCTGTATCACTAAAAAATGCAATATCTGAATTCATAAATATATTATTATTATCTGTTCAATCAAATATACGAGTTCCGATTTTTACCAACTATGTGAAAAATACCAGAGCCGGGAATCGAACCCCGTGCCTTCCGCTTAACGCGCGGATGCTCAAACCACTGAGCTGACCCTGGCTGATAACCAGCTCGGCACTTCTCACATAATTTAAATAACATTAATAAAATTATGTGAGAAGTGCCGAGCTTGTTATCAGCCAGGATAGCTCAGTGGTTTGAGCATCCGCGCGTTAAGCGGAAGGCCCGGGGTTCGATTCCCGGATCTGGTATTTTTCACATTGTTGGTAAAAATCAGCCTTCTACACCATTCAATCAAAAATTAATTTCCAGGTTGATGAATTAAATTCCTGAATTGATATACGAGTTCGTTATTAGTGAAAAAAAAATAATTATGCATTAAATTATACTTTAAATCCTTTCAAGCATTAAACTTTTATGTTATTCCCAAATATATCTTCTGTTTAATTAAAAAAAATAAAGATCCTGTTTACCTTCGTGAGAAAATCTAATATTTGCTACTGGACTTTAACTGTACTGTACTGCCATGTACTTTAACTACATGAAATTCACGGAGAATCTATGAAGTATTTATCTGATTTATTCTATATTTTATATATGTATCGATTTCTCTCTATATATCTTTCTCTTTCTCTCACTCTCTCTCTGTATATATATATATATGTATAAATTATTCGCACACCCTCTATGAATAATTAAATGCAAATAACAACTTTTGTGATTAAAAACTCAATATGTGTAAAAATTGTCATGTATGTGAGTTGTCGAGTCGGGAGCGTAAGTTTCGTCAGTTGAATTTAGAATTAGAGATAATCGCGAGTGATAGTGTTGAATTAGAAATATTGGGTTGAGAAAATAAATTAAAGTCGCCATTTGAATTTAGCAGTATTGGAAGTGATCGCAAGTGATAACGTCGAGTTGAGTTAGAAATATTGGGCTGAGAAAGTGAAGCTCACTAACTAGATCCAGAATCAGCTGGCGATATTTTGGGTGAGATATGAAGTTAAATTTAGAAATGTCAAGTAGAGGTACAATTGGGTTGGCGTAGAGTGTCCCTAGCTATACAAATTACTAAGCATAGCGAACTTACATTCGCACTATGAAAAAAGAATTCCTGGCTTAATTTTTTTAAATATATATTTATAATTATTAATATAAATAAAGGTTATATATATATATGTTTATTTATTTATATATATATATATATATATATATATTAATAAATTAGGTTATAAAACAGTTCCTGGTATCAAAATATTATTCTCTATATATTGGTGATTTAAATATATATATATATATATATATATATACATAACGTGAATGTAGTGCAGAAAAAAAAATAAATATATGCATAAACTCCAAGGAGCTCTTAAATGGAAAGTTGTTAGTAACAAATGTACAAGTATATTTGGCAAAACTGTAAATATGTTAAACTGTAGATTTTAAAATATAGTATTTTGAATAGTAACAAGAAACAAATATGGTTTACAAAAATGCATAGCATAAGATAAATGTAGATATTGCCTAAGCTAAGTATTATTTTTTTAGTATTTCATATTATAATCGTTATTATTATTTATTATTTCTACATTATTTATGTAAATATAATATTTTTCAAATTAGTATATTTTAACATATTTTAATAACATTTCTGTAAGACATTTAACATAAACATTATTAAGGAAATAAATAAATATTAGGTCATATAAATTAAGAAACATTTATATTTAAAAAAGAAACTCTTTTTTATCTAGCTTAGCTCAGGAAATATTTAGTTTAGAGAATATAAATGGAAATTTATACTCATGTACATCATTTTACATACATTACACTTTAGCAATAAATTGTGCAAGATATATTACACAGTGTCGATTTGACATAGTTCCCTAAATTACTATGTAATAACCACCTTAATTTCTATCCCAAACTGTGAATCTTGAAACTGATTTCCTTACAATTACTAGACTATGAGAATATCGACATGAAATGGGGTGATTTACATTACCAGACAATATTATTGATACTATTCACGATAAATCATTTTAATGGTACTTTCTTAATGTTATCATGCATTATATAAAAAATTACGATTTAAATTATTTATATATTTGAATTATTTTAAACCTGATTTTATATTAGAAATATTTATTAGGTATAACTAATGATAGAATTTGTGTGTCATTATTTTTATTTTAAATAGGAAGGTTAAACAATGTTTACTGTATTTTTTGATTGTTTCAACGCAAATTTAAAACTATAAATATGTCATTGGTTATTTTTTAGTAAGAACAATATTGTTACAAAATTGTAAATAATTGTGTTTATTTTTGTATTAATTCTTTCAAAGAGGCTTAGTAAGTTGATAAAATGCTAATTTTGTGCATTTCTAGTCGATTTAGCGTTGAAATAGCCTTATTTTCCCTTAAAAACGCATTAAAAAGCCCCAGTAATGCAGGTAATGCATTTGGCGCCGAATTTGGCGACTTTTTCCCACCTTGGCGATTTTTTTGGCGACCTTGGCGAGAAAATCCTTGTATGGGATATACCAAATATGGAAGCTGTAAGTTGATTGGTTGACCACTTTCTAGAGTTTTCTCGAAAAATCTGGGCTCCATGGAACAGTATATAAGGAAGCGCTTTCCCGCCAAGGCAGTCAGTTCAGTTCAGATCTCAGCCAGCTTCGCTAGTGCTTGCATTGCTCTTAAGCCTCTTTGAGAGAGACTTCCTTCAAGTGTTATCGTTATACAGTTTGTACTGTGGATTTGCTATTGACAGCTGTTGTTTAAGCTGTGTTTACTGTTTGAATTGAAGCTGATACTTGGTTTATAGACCTGCATTTTTTCTGGAATTTTCTGTGAATAAATTACTGAATTTTTGTACGTTTGGCCTTTCATTCCCAGACAACTCACGAACCCCCAAGTAGGCAACATTTCTGGTGTCAGGTGCGGGATTGTCTGTGAATGGTGATACCGAGAGCTATGGAACAAGAAATGAAGAAATTTCTAGAAGGACTCACTGCTCAGATGAATGAGTTAAGATCTGGATTGATCGAAGAAATGAAAGAAGGACAAAGAGAAATGAAAGAAAGACAGAGAGAGATGAGAGATAGCCTGAGTCAAGAGATGAAGGAAATGAAAGACACTATGGGTGAAGTTCAGGAAGAAATTAAATCTAATCAAGATGAGATAAAGAGAGAGCTTTCAACGGTGAAAGAATCAATCGAAAGTAAATTATCGGATATGGGAAGCAGAATAGATGGAATCGAAGAGAAAGTTTTGAAAATAGAAGGAAGTTTTGAAGAGAAAGCTATGAAGATAGAAGAAAATGTTATGAAGGTTGGAGAGAAAGCTATGAAGATAGAAGAAAATGTTATGAAGGTTGAAGAGAAAGCTATGAAGATAGAAGAAAATGTTATGAAGGTTGAAGAGAGTGTTACGAAAATAGAACGGAGTTTCGAGGAGAAAGTTAAAGAAAACTTTGATCAAGAGCTGAAAGGAAGGTTTTCAGAGACAGAAGGTAAACTGAAGAGAATAGAAGAAGATCTGGAGAGAAAAGTGGAAGAAAAGTTAGAATCCATGCCCCAGGAAACTGAAAAGAAAGAGAGAAGAATCCAGAATCAGGAATTAATTAAGCTTTCCACCTACGACTGCAGTTCCTCGTGGCATGTATATAAAACGCAGTTTTCCATCGTAGCTGAAGCTAACGGCTGGGACTCTACCGCCAAGTCAGTCCACTTAGCAGCAGCATTACGGGGAGATGCAGCCGAGATACTGAGATATGTTACTAAAGAGGAAAGGAACGACTTCGAGGCCTTGACTAGAGCACTGGAGCTACGGTTCGGGGAGAAGTGTTCTAAGGACTATAGTCGCCTCCAGCTAAAGTCCCGTTACCAGAAAACGGGCGAAAGTTTGCAAGAGCTGGCAGCGGACATTTATAGATTGTCACACCTAGCATTCTCAGACTGTCAAGCTGACACTCGAAACGACTTAGCTCTTCAGTACTTTATCGATGCTGTTCGGGATCCACAAATTCAAAAAGGCGCTGAGACTCTCCAACATCAGGGACGTAGAATCAGCTTTAGGCTATGCACTTAGGATAGAGGCAGCCCAACAAGCCTCCCGTAAAGCCATACCATAAGAGCAGTCTCATTAAATGATACGCCTGCTGATGAGGATGAAATGAAGAGAAGTTTCGCAGAGATCTTAAAGAGATTGCGCAGCCTGGAAAATAACATAGAAAAAAAGGATCGGAAGATAACGTGCTGGGGCTGTGTAGGGGATGGTCACGTGAAGAGGAACTGCCCCGTACGACCAACTATAGGAAATCACCCAGCTTCACCATCACTGCAGGGAAACTAAGAGGAGGCCATCTCGCGGGGCGGAGGTTGCCTAAAATTAAAGAGCCCCAATTTACAGTATTTCATGTTTCATCGATGAGTGGCGGCGATAATGGACTTCACGTCTATGGCCAAGTCAACAACGCCACCTGCCGGATGATTCTGGACACGGGAGCCAACGTGACCATCATTAGAACGGATTTGGCTCAAGAACTAAAAGAGAAGATCATCTGGACGCCGCCCTGTGTTAAACTCCAAACTGTGACCGGAGACGAAATCAAAATATATGGAAAAATGAACTTGACCATCACTTTTGGGAATGCCAGTTACCATCATATGGCATATGTGGCTGATATAAGAGATCCGTTAATCATTGGAATTGATTTCCTGAGAAAATTTAACTTTCAATTGGACTTCAAGAATAATGAACTGCATTCGAGTTCGGAAGACATCGCTGTGTTCAACACTGAAAATCAAGACATTCAGACAATTTGCCAGGTAACAGCCAAGTCTGAAATTTCCATCCCTCCACACACAGAGATAATAGTTTCAGGAACACCACCTACAAAGCAATACTTCCGCTATGGACTGATTGAATACCCGAATACAGACAATAGCCCAAGAGGAGTTCTGGTAGCATCATCTCTAGTTGATCTCTCAAAGAATACTATTCCTGTGAGAGTCGCAAACATCAGCGATAAGGTCCGAACAGTGAAGAAGGATGAGGTGTTAGCAGCCTGCACTCCTGTAACGTGCATCAACCGCCCCACGCAATCAACTGAATCCAAGTCTTCTGAACAGTTAATAACGGAATTACTCAAGAATGCGGAGTTAGGAAAGGAACAGAGATGTGCTGCAGAGAAGCTACTCCAAGAATTTAAAGAACTTTTTTCTCGAACACCTGAAGACGTCGGGAGAACGAACATCACCCAGCACAGAATTGATACAGGAAATCATCCTCCAATCAAACAACATCCAAGAAGACTTCCCTTTGCTAAACAGGAAGAGGTCACTGAACTTCTAAGTGAAATGCAGCACAATGATGTCATCGAGCCATCAACGAGTCCTTGGGCCTCTCCCATAGTACTTTTGCGGATAAAGGATGGTTCAACAAGATTTTGTGTGGATTATCGTCGTTTGAATGCCATCACGAAGAAAGACAGTTACCCTCTTCCCAGAATTGACGACACATTAGAAACACTGGCTGGCAATAAATGGTTCTCGACGTTGGATCTGAAGAGCGGTTACTGGCAAGTAGAATTACATCCTGATGATCGAGAGAAGACTGCATTCACCACGGGACAAGGACTGTGGCAATTTAAAGTTATGCCGTTCGGATTATGTAATGCTCCTGCCACCTTTGAACGCCTGATGGAGACAGTGCTAAAAGGACTTTCCTATGAAGCCTGTCTGGTGTATTTGGATGATATTATCATTGTGGGGCGCACCTTTGAAGACCATCTACGAAACATCCGAAAGGTGCTGGAGAAACTCAGAATGGCTAACCTCAAATTGAATCCAGGCAAGTGTAACTTGTTCCGTCGTGAAGTGAGCTACCTCGGCCATATCATCTCTGCCGAAGGTGTAAGAACTGATCCTGAGAAGATCTCTGCAGTCGAGAACTGGAGTCGCCCTGAAAATGTACACAAACTACGAAGTTTCCTGGGGTTATGCACTTATTACAGGAAGTTTGTCAAGGGTTTCTCAAATATTGCTAGACCACTACACAAGCTGATGGAAGCCAAACAGAAGTTCCTGTGGACAGATGAATGTGAAAATGCGTTCAAGCGACTTAAAGAGGCCTTAACATCATCGCCTATCTTGACGTATCCACAGCCCGACCGACAATTCATACTTGATACAGATGCCAGCCATGAGAGTGTCGGTGCTGTTCTGTCGCAGGAAATTGATGGTCAAGAACATGTCATTGCCTATTGGAGTAAATGCCTGTCTAAACCGGAGCGAAATTACTGTACCACCAGGAAAGAGCTACTCGCCATCGTAAAAGCCATAGAACATTTCCATCATTACCTCTATGGCAGAAGATTCCTGCTCCGGACTGACCATTCATCTTTAACGTGGTTGCTCCTGTTCAAGAACCCGGAAGGACAGATTGCCAGGTGGATACAACGCCTGCAGGAATATGACTTCGAGATACGTCATCGTAAAGGGACTCTACATGGTAATGCAGATGCCTTGTCACGGAAGCCCTGCTCGGAAAGCTGCAAGTACTGCTCTAGAGCCGAACAGAAATACCTGCCGATAAATCCGGTTGCCTGCCAAGTTACTGTCTCAACACCATCAGATCAAGATCCCGATCCATGGAGTGACGAAGAACTTAGAAAAGCCCAGTTGTAATATCCTGACATAAAGCCAATATTACAGCTGAAGGAGACGACCAGCAACAGACCTAGCTGGCAGGACATTTCCAGATTTAGTCCCGTTACGAAAAGTTATTGGGCACTTTGGAACTCTCTTCATATCAGAAACGGCGTATTATACAGAAAGTGGGAATCTGATGATGGGAAAAGCTTCAGATTGCAGATTTTATTACCAAGATAAAAAATTCCAGCTGTTTTAGAACAACTGCATAGTAGCTCTACCGGAGGCCATTTTGGGGTAATGAAGACTCTGCAGAAAGTTCGGGAACGCTTCTACTGGTGCAAGGCGAAGGAGGATGTGGAGAAATGGTGTAAATCCTGTGATGCTTGTGTGGCACGTAAAGGCCCGCAGAAACGAAGTCGAGGAAGTCTGCAACGGTATAACGTAGGAGCACCATTTGAACGGATTGCAATCGACATCTTGGGTCCTTTGCCACGGACCTCCAGTGGAAATAAATACATCCTCGTCGTGATGGACTATTTCACCAAGTGGCCTGAGGCATATCCCATTCCCAATCAAGAGGCATGCACAGTCGCAGAGGTCCTAGTGCAGCAATGGGTGTCAAGGTACGGCACGCCCCTACAACTTCATACCGACCAAGGTAGGAACTTTACTTCTGATGTTTTCAAAGGACTGTGTCAACTACTCGGCATAGACAAAACCCGGACAAAACCCCTTACATCCCCAGTCGGACGGCATGGTCGAGAGGTTTAATCGTACCATCCTGAATAACCTCTCCCTTCTAGTATCAAGGAACCAGCAAGATTGGGACTTGAAGTTGCCATTGTTCCTGCTGGCTTATCGAAGTGCTGTCCATGAAACCACCGGCTATATTCCAGCCCAGATGCTGTTTGGACGTGAACTTCGTCTCCCTTGTGATCTCCTGTGTGGTTGTCCACCCGATGCGCCTTCATCGCCCGAGGAGTACATCCAAGATCTCCAGGCACGATTTGAGGACGTTCACAACTTTGCTCGGGAGCGAATTCACATTGCATCGGAGAAAATGAAGACAAGGTACGATCTAAAGGCTACGCAACATGAGTTTCAGGAAGGAGAGAAGGTCTGGTTGTGGAATCCTGTTCGACGCAAAGGACTCTCTCCCAAGTTACAGTGCAACTGGGACGGACCATACACAGTCTTAAAAAGGCTGAATGATGTAGTGGTGCGGATCACTAAAACACCTTCGTCAAAACCGAAGGTGGTGCACTATAATAGGCTAGCCAAGTACCACAAGTAACGGTAATATTAAAAATTAAAAATATAAATACTGGTAAAATTTGCGCATGCGTAATGTAAATATTTGTATATAGATACTTGTACATATTTGTGAATTTTGTAAATATTTCTCACTTGATTTGTATTTCTATTTTATCGTTATATGCAATTTAGTTTTTGTATTTTAGATTGTGTAAATTTGTTTAGTTTCGCCTCTTGACCAAGGGTTGCACTGCCCGGGACGTGCAGTCCTTGGGAGGGGGGCAGTGTTACAAAATTGTAAATAATTGTGTTTATTTTTGTATAAATTCTTTCAAAGAGGCTTAGTAAGTTGATAAAATGCTAATTTTGTGCATTTCTAGTCGTTTTAGCGTTGAAATAGCCTTATTTTCCCTTAAAAACGCATTAAAAAGCCCCAGTAATGCAGGTAATGCATTTGGCGCGAAATTTGGCGACTTTTTCCCACCTTGGCGAGAAAATCCTTATATGGGATATACCAAATATGGAAGCTGTAAGTTGATTGGTTGACCACTTTCTAGAGTTTTCTCGAAAAATCTGGGCTCCATGGAACAGTATATAAGGAAGCGCTTTCCCGCCAAGGCAGTCAGTTCAGTTCAGATCTCAGCCAGCTTCGCTAGTGCTTGCATTGCTCTTAAGCCTCTTTGAGAGAGACTTGCTTCAAGTGTTATCGTTATACAGTTTGTACTGTGGATTTGCTATTGACAGCTGTTGTTTAAGCTGTGTTTACTGTTTGAATTGAAGCTGATACTTGGTTTATAGACCTGCATTTTTCTGAAATTTTCTGTGAATAAATTACTGAATTTTTGTACGTTTAGCCTTTCATTCCCAGAGAACTCACGAACCCCCAAGTACGCAACATTATTAGTAAATGATTACTATTGAAAAATGGTGAATAACTCAAAATTATTTTTTTTTCATTAGCTGCAAAGGAAAAACTCAACCCTTCAACGTCCACAAGTTTTGCACTGAATTGAAATTTTCAACATTTATTAAGCAACAATTTGATTCTTGTTTTAATTAATTTGTAAACATTTTTTCGATCTCTGTTTTAGATTGCGGAATTAATTCGAAGTTTAATAATTGATAATTCAGATGACGTTACATTCAGAAGTTATTTTACTTTATTCAGTAGGCGCAAGTTTCCATGATACACCCGTGCCTATTTTTCCCCTGAGGAAATTTCACATTATTATTGTGAACATCAACATTTGTTGAGAGCTTTTGCTATTTATAGCATTTACTTATAAATCTTTTTATTTATTAAATTTTTTATAATTTGAATTCAATCAGGTTTATCTATTAATGTTTAAAACCAAAAATGTCTCAACAGTAAAAAATGTCAATTCTATTTGCCTATTTATGATCAACTATGTTACTAATGACATTTTTTAAATTATTTTATCAATTAAAAGAAATTAATTAATTAATATAACTAGTGGATCAGTAAATCAGGAGCCTCAACGTCGTACATCACTCAGCAGATCATTTATATATATATATACATATATACATACTGGGCAACCATCTCATTATGAACTGTACAATTTTTAGTACCCGCCTTTTTTTTCACACCAATAATTTTTAAGAGTAATTTCAGTCTTACTTAATCGTAAGAACATTTGGAGAGAATAATTCTAAAAATATAGTGGTTTGAGAAAAGGGGTGTTTTTTCAGGGGGCTTTAACATTTGTTCGATTATTAATGAGATGGTTGGCAAGTATATATATATATGTATATATATATATATATATAAGTTCATCCTTGTTATTAGAATAGATTTAATAATCAATCAAGTCATTTATTTTCAACTGCACATATTTATTATCATAGTAATAAGGCTGGGGTTTTCCCGGAACCAGTACCATATTTTAAAGAGATTGCATTTTAACAGTCTTAATCGCCAATACAATATGGATCGATCTGACATAGACTACTTTAACAAGACCAAGATGACAAAAGGAAGTATTTTTAAAGATGCCAATACTTTTATATGAGGGGAAAAGGAGAAGAGACTAGGGGCTTTTTCCTCTACTGACGTAATGTCACGTGATCAAAAAGGGTGTAACTTAGTGCTTTTTAATTCATTCATTTGTTTCTTCCTTTTCAGACAGGACGTTGGCCAAGTCTAAAAGGATATTTTTTGTCTGGAGGGGAAAAGACAATTTGGAAGAAATACGTTAGAAAAATAATAATAATTTTTTTAAAAAAAGAAAAAGAAGATTAATTTTCCTAACTGTTATTTTCAATAAAGCGGAAATGAAAGTTTGATTTGCAAAGAACAAATCTGAATCCTTTTTAAGGAATATATTAATTAATATAAAAAGACCTAATTAGAGGATTTTTATATTACACCCACACACACACACACACACACACACACACACATATATATATATATACAGGGTTTAACCTGGCAAAAAAATTACTTTAGCATTTTAGCTAAAATAGGCAAGCACTATTTTAGCTTTTTCAAAAGTTAATTCTTTGGATACCATTGATTTCTTTTACTTAGCTTTGTTATCCTCAGTTTTGTTTTTTATTCCTTTTGTTCATTGATGATTTTAACCAAGCATCCATATTTGTGACTTTAAAAATGTGAATCAGGGAAACTATGTTTTGATTTTATCAATAGAAAAAGCAGTATTCATATCATATGTGTAAAATGAAAAAGCAATTTAAAAATCAAGTAAAGTGTAGTGGTAGATAATGGTGAAATACTAGTGCTAAAAATGCTTCTATGAAGCAAATTCTGAATTCTGACATACTTTTAAATATTTTTGCATTTAAATTCAATTATTGAAAATTAAAAATAAATCCAAATTACTATATAAATAAGGATTCCCAAAAATTTCAGTCCTTTCGTAGTTTTTGCCTGCAAATATTACAAAAAAAAAAAAAAAAAAAAAAAAAAAAAATAGAGATATTTTATACAGTTATCCAGTTTTAGCTTTTTAGCGAAATTCTGACCGACTTGTTTTAGCAAAATATGATACCTTTTAGCAAAATGCTAAAAAAACTAATGGCAGTTTAAACCCTGTGTATATATATATATATATATATATAGAGAGAGAGAGAGAGAGAGAGAGACTCGACCGACTGGCTACATAAAAAAATATGATTATAAGGGGCTGCCACTACCCTCAACCCTCCCGCTGTATCTATCTTTATATATCAATCTGTATATAGATGCAGGTAACTGATAAACCTGTATTAATTCCTTGTAGCTCATAAGTACTTGCACCAAATTTTATAAAAACTGATTGCATAACATATCAGTTTTATTTTGGCTAATCCTGTAAACTAATTACCAATTCTATGCCCACAAATTTCCACAGAAAAATAGGTTTTTAAACATTTTAATAACATTTCATCATTTTTAATGGGGTGTAACTAAGTTAGAATACACTTTTAAGATGTACCGTCTACATTTTGTATGTCCTAGAAAAGGAGCGTCAGAGTTATTATATATACCAAAGAATATGCCTAATTTATTATGATTCATTAAAAATTCAACCTAATTTGACATAATTTGTATGATTACAGTATGTCATCAGAATTGTTTTGTGGGGTTTCTGTAAATAAATTATTTTATCTATACATTTATTATTTTTTTCTTTTAGAGTAAAGATGCTTTTAAGCGTTTTTATAACATATGTTAATTATATATATGTTTTACAACATATGTTATTATGTTGAATGAAATATAAATGAGCTGAAATAAAAAGCTGACCATAGGCTCTAATGTCACGAAATTCTTTTGCGTGTCTCTGTAAACGAACCATAAACATTTTATACACCAGTAAAAATTATTTAAATTATTTTATGTTTTTCACGAATAATTGTTCGAAATTTGACGAAATTTGGATGATTACGTGACATTGTCGGAACACTTTTGTAAAACCCTGTACATTAATTATGAAGCTTAAGAATACATATTTTCTGCAGAAAACATGAGTTTGAGTATGTCAGTTGTGTACGCTAATTTCATTTTGTTGAATGCAGAGTAGCGATTTTACAATGCGTTTAAACGAAATTCACCTAACAGGCCGTAATCGTACGAAACAAATTGGTGCGTCTTTGTACACAATTCAAAAGCGATACAGACATAAAAAATTATACAACGATTTCTACACAGTGCTTGAATGTGTGTACCAATGTCAAGTAAATCGGATGATTTTTGCCACCGTTATTGCGATACATATAAATTCTGTTCATATGCTCTAATGATAAGAAACGTTTTGGTGTGTCTCAGTACACGAACTACAAATGAAATACACACCGCTAATTATTTGTGGTTCGGGAACATGTGCACCAAATTGCAAGTCAATAGCGTGATTCTTGCGGTCACTGTCGTGCGACAAACTGACACATAGACAGAACCCAAATTTTTTTGAGTCTCCAGATAAAGGCCTCCACTTACATTTCGGCAATTAAAAAGGAAGTGAACGATAAAGCGTTCACTTCTTAGATGTAGAGTGTTTTTTGTCATCATATAGGTAGTGATATCTTTAGTAACTTTTTTTTTTTTTTTTTTTGTAATTTAATTGTTAAGCAAAATATTAGTTTTTGCATTCTTGGTGTAAACTTTGATATGATAATTTCGTTTGTATTAAAAAAATCTAACGTGACAGAAAAAAACGCCACTCAAATCCACTCCATTAAAATACTATTCATTACAAAACAGAAACTTATCTCTATTATTAATCTTTATTCGTATATTTTTAGTGAACCAATGTAAATAGCTACCATTATTAGATTTGTGCTGGAACACAACATCAATTTTCTTAAGAATTTTAAAATATACGTTTAGAGAAACTTTTTAAGTTGGTTTGTATATGCAATGTAAACTTTCCTAAGTCGAATTGTTGAGACAATAAATAATTCAGTTTGGAACGGTGTTAGGGGACAAATATTTCAAATCTTTCAAAATATATATATTGTATCTTGTTTAATATTTATTAAAGTATTTTTATTTCTCTAAGTCTAATCATTTAAGCCCTGGGGGTGAAAAATGTGTCTTGTCAAAGATTTATTTTACCATGTTTTTATTAATTTCGATTCTTGTTTGTTTGTTTGTCCAGTACAAATCTTGCAATCAATTATTAACCAACTTCCCGACTAGCTAGACACTTGAAACTTTCAGGATAGCTCAGAACAAGGTGAAAATATATATTTTAACACTTTTAGTCAACTGTTTTAGGTCCCTACTGCCTTCGGCAGCGTTTATATGATTCGATAGAAAATTTATTTAACTAACTTCCCGATTAGCTAGACATTTGGAACTTTCAGAATAGTTCAGAACACGGTGAAAATACATTTTTTAAATAGGTTTAGCCAACTGTTTTAGATCCCTCCTGGCTTCGGCAGCGTTACCAGTACAAGGCTTGTAATCGAATTTTAACTAACTTCCCGACTAGCTAGGCAGTTGAAACTTTCCGGATAGCTCAGAACACGGTGACAATATATTTAATCAATTGTTTCAGGTTCCCACTGCCTTCGGCAGTGTTTATATGATTCAGCAAAAAAATTATTTAACTAACTTCCCGACTATCTAGACATTTGAAAATTTCAGAATAGTTTAGAACACGGTGAAAATGCATTTTTTAATACTTTCAGTCAACTGTTTCGGGTTCCTTCTGCCTTCGGCAGCGTTACCAGTGCAAAGCTTGCAATCGATTGTTAACTAACCTTCGGACTAGCTAGGCATTTGAAACTTTCAGGACAACTCAGAACACGGTGACAATACATTTTTTAATACATTGAATCAATAGTTTCAGGTCCCTACTGCCGTGCAATGAGTTCCTACTCCTAGGATATGAGTTCCTGCTGCAATTTTAATGCAGTTTATATGACTCAACATAAAATTAAAAAACATAGTACATAAAAAGTTCTTTTTATTTTGTTATTATTTATATGGTTTATGCTCTCTGTCGGTTAAACGGTTTGACTTAGATAAAGATCAATAACATTTTTTAATCACCATAAGAAGAGACAAAACTCATATTTTGAAATTCTTAAGAATATCCAAGTTTCGTTCTGTATCCAGTTTTCAAGAAAATCGTTAGAGCCGTTTTTGAGACACAGATTTTTAAGAAAACTTGGCATATTCTGTTGCTGTCCGGAAACAAATTTTACATACAAAAGGATATTTAAAAGAGGGTTATTATTGCAAGTTGGAAAAAAAAATTCATACAGCAGTTTTTAAAAGAAACTACTCGCAGTACCTGAAATTCAGCTATTTATACAGTGCGCCTATCAATTTTCCTGAACTAACCAGCTATATCATTCAATAAGACATCTAACAGATTGTTTATATAGCAATTTTGAAGAAAACCGTTAGAGCCGTTTTTGAGACACGGACTTGCGGCCCACTTCCGGTTTCGATTGTCCCACTTCCGATTTTGCAATTTTCACCAAAATTTGGAGAATTCATCTGTACACCAGTTCTGTCTTAATTCTCAAGTTTCGTAGCTGAATCTTTATAAGTTTCGGAGATAGGATAGTCAGAAGTTTCCCCACACACATACACACATACTCACACGCACTGAGCTTCACATTATGAAGTTTCGTAAGATATGGTAGCCAGAAGATTCTGCACATACACACATACATGCATACACACACTTTGACCAATTGTCAAAAACCACTTTTTTGGTCTTAAGATATCTTAAAACATACAAATAAGGTGAAATCTCGATAGTGAATTTTTGGATTGAATACAATACTTTCATTACCTACGGTAGCCGGGTAATGGAAGTAAAAAGAAATAAATAAAAGAACAGTCCATTTTAAAAGATTTTTTTTTTTTTAATTTTTGGATGCAAAAGAATGTCTTATCTTCACGAAAAGACTTCCCTAACATCACGATTTTTTTTTTTTTTTTTTTTTTTTTTGCTTTTGCTTTACAAGTTACAAATACTGTGTTTTCTTAAAAAAAAAAAAAAGAAATTTGATTTATATTTTTATATGTTAATTTAAATATCATTTAAAGAAAGAATAATAATAATAATAAACCTCAACGCTTGAAAATATATTGTAGATAGCAAATACTTAAATCTGAAATTGAATTTCAAAATGTTTTACAAAAATATTTATGTTTTTATTAAACAAACCTACATGAATATGATCTGATGTGTGAATCACGCGACTTTCTCTTGTCCTGTATGTCAGTACTATAGATTGCAAATTATGTCATAAAACATATTGTGTAAGATAATAAAATTCAATCTACTTTAAAAATAATGTAAAATAGGTTTAGTAACAATTTTATTTGACATGTAATTCTGTGAGACTCAGAATAACACTCAAAGAAAGAGAGAGACATATAGACATACACAGAAAAAAAAAAGCGATTAATAAAAACATGTTTTGGGGTTGTAAAAGACCTCAAAAAGTGTAAATGTAACAAAAACTCAAATTCTAAAAATTTACCAATAAACGATATTTACTGTAGCATATATATATCGTCAAGAGAAAATAAAAAATAGCTTAATATCTTATCTGTAAATTTTAAACACATCGTTTATAAGGAAAAATGTCAACATTTTATAGCACATCGCATTTAATGATTTTTTTTCTAGAAATTCGTACGTAATGAAAATATGCATTTTTTTACGAAAAACGATGAAGCTGTATACAATCGAACCTCGTTAACGTAAATCTGAAGGGGGATAAAAAATTTGTTCATGTAATCAGTAATTCATGCTATCAGTAACTCAGAAACTAATCTTCATTTGACAGGGATAGTGGTAACAATTCACGTTAAGCATGTTCACGTTAACGAGGTTCTCCTGTATAATATTGTATACTTAAAAATTTAGCAAAATATATTAAATAACGGATGAAAAATATTTTAGTTTGACCAAAGACTTATTTTTCCTTTTACTCCTAAGATAGTTCTTTTTCCTTCTTTATTGGTCATTTCAATTTCACTATTAGTAAAATTAAAAAAAAAAAAAAAATTAGTACTTTAAACTTTCGAAAAATAAATACAATTAAAACAAAAATTTCATAAAATTTTGTATAATTACATATTTCAAATATCAGGCAAGTTAAATGTTTAACTGGCTGATAAATTTCACTAATAAATTATTTAATTTAAGTATAATAATTTAATGCCACTTTTTAAGCTTAGTGCATACAATCTTGATATCGATATTAAGAGTAAAAAAATATATATATATATATAATAATGATTTTCTTTTCTGTGACAGCAAATGCTCTTCTTTACGGATGACTTACCTTATCTACTTCTTTCAAAAGAATAATCTGTAGACTTCATCTTCCTGCTGTATTATGCGTTCTCATTTCCGATACCTTTTGTCATGTCTTTTATCTTCATTACTATGGGAAGGATTGATCATTTAATGCATAAAAAAAAAAAAAAAAAAAAAAAAAAAAAACATATATTTATTTTCAGATTTCTATTTTACTATAATATTTTATTGGAATGAAGTGTATAAAAAAGTCACTGTTTTATTTTGTTATGCGTTATATATTTAAGTTTAGAAAAAATATGTACTGTATTATGGACTGTTTTTATAAGAAGTAATATATCAATTTGTGATGAAATATAATTTAATATGCAACTGGTGTTCCCTTCTAAATATTTTTTATTATATCATTCGCAGCTTTTAATGGTTAATTGTTTATTTCATGAACATATCATATGAACATAAAGGTAATTTTAAATAAAAAATAAATAAATATAAAAATGAAAATAAAATAAACATTTAAAATTCTGTCAAAGGCAGAATTTAGCTTAGTACGGAGTATTATTAATTTCAAACTGTAAAATTTTTAATTTTTAATTTTTTTTTTTTATTTAATCTCTTTTTTTTTTTTTTTCTTTTTTGACCGTAAAACTGGGCCACGTACTTTCTTTTTAAATGACTGAAATTTATTAAAAGGAACTGTTGACACCTAAATTTCATACTTAAATTAATTTTAAAAAATCCAGTTGTATGTCGAAAAGCAGTTTCCACCCCTGGATTCAGAAAAAAATTGCCCCTTTAATTTGGTACGGAATTTGCAACGATATAACTAATATTTATAATTTATTTTGGTTTTACAGAAAACTGGTCTTCAAAAAATCCAGATTGAAAATAAAAGTCCTCCGTCCTTAATAGCATATTAAAAATAATGTTGAATTCTAAACTCATAATCAAAGATAAATTCTAAATCTTTAATATTTTTCTTATCTGAACACCTATTTGTCGTCGAGATTTGGTTTACTTAACTAATTATTGTTATTAATTTTTTTTCGTATCTAATTCAAAAAAGTATAAGTATGCGTATGCTTAAAAGTTTTAATTTTTAATTTTTTGACTTGGTGTATTTCGCTAAATACATTATCATTAAAGTAAACGTTTATATGTATTAATAACGTTTAAAAATAAAGTAATTATACATAGATTTGCGATAAACTTTACCAGTGGTCGAGGGCTCGAAGCTGATGTACGTGAGGTGCCAGGCTCGATCCTAAGTGTGTTCGTTTTGGCCTAGACATTCTGGATTTTCCCTGGTTTTCTCCAAAACTTATGTAAATACGGACTTTAAATCTCATCCGCAAAACACCTCCAACAACTATCCACAAAAATTCTCACGCATGTATTTTTTCCCCCCAAATTTAGGGATCTAGAGTGGTCAATTGGCCATTAGTCTTAACAAAAACTCCATTTTTGATTATACATGCGAATATCTAAAACTGCAATTTTAGAAGCAATGGCTCTATTTCAATGAATAGAAATGTACTTCATTATAATATAAAAGATGATCTAATAGGTAGTTATATAATCTAATGACGTTAGTAGATGTTAGAGGACGTTACATATGACGTTAGATGATCTAATAGGTATTCCTAACATTAATGTATAGGAAAACGTTTTATTGTTTTATGAGGCCAAGTATATTAAAAGAAATCAACTTATATATATATATATATATATATATAACGGTGTGAAAAGTGCTTTTTCAGTTGAAAAATTGAATTATAATTTTTTCTTTTTTATTAAAAATGTGCTTGGAGAACCAAAGGGGACATATTCCTCTTTAATTGTTATTTGCGTGGGATGAAATTCTCCAAAAATCATTTTCAAATTCTATTTTTTTTTTTTTTTTTTAAATAAGACGACATAGGTAACTCAATGTTTAGAGCTCTGACAATCAATTCACAGACGTAACATTCGGATCATAATGTTTGCATGGCAGTTTTTAAAGGATTAGATTACATTTTAGGCAGAACGTCCTGGTTTAAATAACTCTTGTGTTAGGGAAAGGAAATAAAAGTAGATTAACAAGAAAAAAAAAAAAAAAACTAACCAAATGATTGTTATTATGAAATTAATTTCATATTTTGATTTAAAATAACGGATACTAGATGACTTATATATATATATATACAGGGTGCGTAAGGTATTTGAGGACACTCATATACGTGGTTGTGATTTCTGGAGATTAAATATTTTCCTTCTTTTTCTTTTCCGATCATCAAAGGAAGATTATAAAGTAACACAAGAAATGAAGAGACATGCAGTCATCGTCGCTATATGCGCGACACACAACGATTTAGAAATCTCAAACTTTCTCAACTGCGCCCGATCATTCATACATTAGGTTCGACACGAATTGGAAGCATCAGATGGCGATGTTGGAAGCGTTGCAAAATGCAAAAAACATGAGTAACGTTCGGACATTATTAGAACACCAGAATTTGTGCAACAAGTACAGGAGATTATTGATGGAAAATCTTCGACGTCCATGAGAGTCATTGCAAGGAAACTTAATGCAGCAGAAGTCCTAATCCGTCTGGTTGTGCACGAGAACCTCCGTTATAAACCTTACGTTATGTGCAGAGGACAGTTTATGTCGGCACAAACTCGGGATCAGAGACTCATTCGATCAAAATGTTTTCTGAACAAACTCAAACACCCCGAAGTTCCAAACATGTTGTGTTTTTTTCTGATGAAAAAAATTTCGATCAAGATAAAAAAATAAATCGAAGAAATCACAGGTGGCTGTGCTCCGCTCCTATAGAGGTTCCCCGTGTTATGCACACGAAGTTTTCCGCAACTGTCATTGTTTTGGGGGTTGTGAGCATCAGTGAAGGACACATTATGCCACTCCACTTCTTTGAGGAAGGGCATCGGATTAAGGCTGCCAATTATATCAAGGTTTTAGAAGAAGTTGTGAAACCGTGGATTGACAGTGTAGGTGGAGATAGACCTTACATCTTCCAACAAGACTATGCTCCAGCACACAAAGCAATGACAACTCAAGATTGGATGGTTCTCAATTTCCACGACCATATCACCCCATATTTATGGCCACCTAGCTCCCCGAACCTTAATTCCCTGGATTAGTATGTATGGGGCGTAGTTGAGTGAGAGACCAGTAAACATCCCCATAACACTATTTCATCGTTGAAAGATGCCATATCGTCTACAGTGATCAATATGAGCAAACAGCATTTGATTCGGGCATGCAGTCGTTTCCGGCACCGTATTGAATCAGTTATTGACGCTAATAGGGATTTTATTGCATAATTGTATAGTCACAGAGTCAATTAACATTGGGTAAAAATTTTATATAAATATAATAAATTTTAAAAGAAATATGAATAAATTTGTTTTATTGTCAATCTGTCCTCAAATACCTTACGCACCCTGTATATATATAATATACCTTTAAAATAACAAACATAAAAAACAGCTTTAAAAAATTATAAAAAAATAAACAAATATAAATATTAATGTTTTACTACAAAAAACGATTAACAGACGCACAGAGAGAGAGAAAGATTTCAGACTTATAATTACAGATTTTTTTTCCGATGTTAAAAAACAGCATAATCACAGGTATTGAAAATAGAAACGTACATAAAAACGTACACTCCCATGAAAACGGCAGTGAAAACGGCATGTATCAATGGGAAAGAAAGACTAATAAGTACACAGGCCCTCACATTTTAAATGCAGTCATAAATTAATTTTAAATCTTTTATAAGAAATTATTTCTAACAAATTTAGGCTAATGTAAACGGAATAGTTATTTTCCATTTTAATTTATTACATAATAATTATAAAAAATAATTTCTCATTTCCATATTTAAAAAAATATCATTCTTTGTTATGATAAATATTTTTTAATATATATTGCGAATTTTTTATAATTAAATGGATTAAAATATTTTAATACTTTGTAAAAAAAAAAAAAATCTGGAGTGACTCCACTCGACTTTCCGAACATTGAGTAACTAACAGTTTTGTAGATAAAATAAAGAAAGAGGAATTGCTAAACAAACAAAAGAGAGAAAACCATAATAGAATGTTTTTTTCTCCATATATCACACGAGGTTTTATTTAACGCTACTGAACTTTGAGCCCTTAGATCATAATGATAAAAAATTTTTCGTTTTGTCCCTGTAAAAATCTATAGATGCTAGATTCACCAAAATGCTTATAGTTAGTGCAACAGTGATTTATAATATTCATACAAATTTTCAGCTCATATGAATAAGGCGTTTAGATGCTATCGCACTTTTAAAAATTTGGTCTCATAGGCCATAATGATAAAGAATTTTTCTTTGTGTCCCTGTAAAAAAACTGTAGTGCTAGATTCACCAAAATCTATACAGTTGGTGCAAATGCGACCTATAACATGTGTACAATTTTTTTGCTCAGATTAATAAGGCGTTTAGACGCTATCACACTTTTAAAAATTTGGCCCCATTGGCCTTAATGATAAAGAATTTTTCTTTGTGTCCCTGTAAAAAAACTATAAGTGCTAGATTCTCCAAAATCTATACAGATTGAGTATCTGTGACCTATAATATGGGTATAAAATTTTTGCTCAATTGAATACGGTGTTTAGATGCTATCGCACTTTTAAGATTTTGGTCCCATAGGCCATAATGATAAAGAATTTTTCTTTGTGTCCCTGTAAAAAAACTATAAGTGCTAGATTCACCAAAATCTATAGGGTTCGTACTATGGTGACTTACAATATACGTACCAACTTTCAGGTTAATCGAACAAAGCCTTTAGACGCTAGCGTGTTCACAAACATACACACATACACACATACACACATACACACACACATACATACATCATCGTAAAAATAGTGAAAACGGACTCAGGGGACCTCAAAACGTATAGAAACATCAAAATCTCGAATTCGGATTTTTGACATGATTACAATACTTTCCTCACTATAGTGTTCGGAAAGTAAAAAAAAGAAGTATCTTTATTAATAGATTGTCTTTTAATTAACACAAGCGTTAATCAAAAGCGACATGTTTAGCGTTCAAATAAGTAAGAAATAAGTTTTTGGTAGTTAATCTGTACTAGAACGCAATCTTAACAGTTTAATTATAAAATATTTTTATTTAAACATAAGTGACGGTTTTTAATAATTCATAAATGTTTGCTTTTTTTTTTAAATATTTATCAACAAATTAAGTTTAACATATTTGTATTAAACTAAAAAAAAAAAAAAAAAAAAACATTGCTTGTGCACAACTATTAATAGTAATAATCCTTACTACATATAATCATAAAATTTTCCTATATTTTCTGCCACCAAATAAGTCGAAGTGTACGAAAATTTCAAACAATAAATAGTTCTCAAATTATGGGAATTTTTGTTTAACCTCTTTTTTCTTTTTCAGTGACTATACATTAAACTTGTAGGATTGCTTTCCTAGCAGTTCATTAAAAATGCACGGTCACTTAAGATTAATCTTAAAAAGATTAAAGAATAATCATTATTTTTATTTCCATTACAGTATACATAAGTTTTGTTGAAAATGTATTATTATGTCTATTATTTATTTTATGAATATTATTATTATTGGATGGCAACGTTGGTTAAAAAAAATATTATACTTGATCTCGTTTTATCGAGAGCTCGTGTGTATTAAAATTTTTGGAATAAGTAATTTTCTGTTTTTGAGCAGTAGGTTTTTTCCATTGGGAATAAAGTTTTTTTGTATTTTTTAAATGGTTTTCTTCTTGTAAATAATATTCAACGTAGCTGTGTTCTTTTTTATTGATATTTGAATTTTTAGAAAAAACGCAGTACGTGTTATTCAATTGAGTAGCCGCTTTGAAGATAAAAGTGTGAATATTTCATTTACTGACGTCCGTAGATAACACTAGTTTTTAGAAAGCAAAAGGAAACGGTGATTTTCCTTAGGTAGCTTTAACATTTGTGGAGTCCAAGCGACAGGACATTAGTGAAAAAACAACATGTTTCAAGCAGTAAAAGAATTTAAGAAAGATGATTTTATATATGTGGCGTCTGAAATTGGCGAAGAAGTACCAGCTAATATTACTATTTCAGGTTTAAAAAATATTATATTGAACAGTAAAGAATACAAGAAAGATGCTGAATTTGTTCAAGTACTATTAGGAAATGCTATTGCCCAGCGAAAATTACAAGAGCAAGAAGAAAAAGAAAGAGAAGATAAAAAGAAAAAAATGAAACAAGATAAAGAATTTGAATTTGAAAAAATGAAATTTGAATCTGAGAAAATGAAACTCGAAGCTGAAAAAGAAATCGAGCTCGCTAGAATTCAAGCTCAAAGTCGAGGTGAATCTGTTCCATTAAATTATTTACCTGATTTAAGTAATTCAAAAAGGAAATTTACTTTGCCAAGATTGGAATTTAGACAGTTTGGCGATGACTTAAAAGATTGGCTTCCTTTTTGGAGTCAATTTGAGCAGGTGCATAAAAATGAAAATATCGCGCCGGAAGATAAATTTCAGTATTTAGTGCAAGCCACAGTTGCAGGTTCCCGTGCAAGAGAAGTAGTTGAAAGTTTTCCGCCAACTGGCGCCAATTACGAAAAAGCGATTGAAAGCTTGAAGTCTCGCTTTGGAAGAGAGGACCTTTTAGTCGAAGTATACGTTAGACAGTTACAAAAATTAAATATTTCTGTTCAAATTAAGGAAATGTTCTCATTAACTTCTCTATATGACAAACTTGAATCGTATCTACGTGCATTGGAAACATTAGGTGTAACCACGGATAAATTTGCATCTATATTGTATCCCATGGTTGAATCTTGTTTCCCAGCTGACTTTTTTAAAGGTTTGGAATCGTAGTAACATTTCTCATTCAAACACTGATGCTAAAGAGAAGTTAAATAACTTAATGGAATTTCTCAAAAAAGAAGTCGAAGGCGAAGAAAGGATATCTTTGGCTGTAGCTGGTTTCGGTCTAGGAAAGGGCCAAGAGAACAAATTTTTAAAAAGGAAGCAATGCAATTTTGAAAATTTGAAAAGTAAAGTACCTATTGCTGCGGGTTTATTAACGGTCACTTCAAATAGAGAGATGAAGAAATCTTGCGTTTTTTGTGATGGCAAACATTCAAGTTCAGATTGTTTTTCAGCTCAGAAAATGAGTTTAGCAGAAAACAAAAAATAATTAAAGATAAGCGTTGTTGCTTTGCCTGTTTATCGTCAACTCACACTGTTAAGAAATGCCGAACAGTTCAAGTGTGTGATCTGTTCTAAAAAGCATTTTCCTCTAATGTGTGATGTACTTGATTCACAAAAAAAGGCTGTAGAAAAGAAAGAAGAAAAACCTGCAGAAAATGATGTTAGTATGTCCAATTTCAACAAACGAAGTCCAAAGATATTTCTTCAAACCGTGAAAGCCAAATTGGTCTCTGGCAATAAACAGAAAACTGTGAGATTGCTCTTTGATTCCGCATTGCATAAGTCATATATTCTGGAAAGTGTAGCCAAAGAAATGGATTATATACCTATTCGCCAAGAGAAAATGGTTCATTCCCTTTTTGGCGGCGTTATCACTAACGAGGTCAAGCATAACTGCTATAAAGTGACATTGAAACATTTGAAAGAAAATTTTGGCTGCAATTTCGAAGTTTTGGATCAGTCTACAATATGTGAAAATATCAGACCGGTTTTTCAAGGCCCTTGGATAAAGGAGTTAGAAGAAAATGAGATTCATTTAACGGACATTGGCGACAAATGTGAAGCAATCGATATTCTCGTCGGAGCTGACGTCATGGGAGAAATGTTGACAGGAAAAAGAAAGGTCTTATCATCAGGTCTCGTGGCTTTAGAAACATACTTAGGTTGGACCTTAATGGGAAAAGTACCGCCTGGAAAAGCCTCGGAAGAAAACTTGGCGATGTCAGTGTTATCGCTATATGTAAATGAAGCTGAAATCTCAAATCTATGGAAGTTGGATTTAATTGGAATCTATGATCCTATTGAGAAGAAGTCCAAACACGAGACTGATATTCAGACTAAAGAGCATTTTTTAGGAACAGTGGCAGTTAATAGAGAGGGCCGCTATGAAGTTTGTTTGCCATGTGCTGATGATAAGTCGCCTTTACCCGACAACTTGAGTTTGGCGAAGAAACGGCTCGAATACACAACAGCAAAGCTTATAGCGATGAACATGTTTGGAAAATATGAAGATGTTCTTCTGAGCTGGATTAATGAAGGCATAATTGAGGAAGTTTCCAAGAACGAAGTAAACTTCTATGGCAATTACTTACCTCATCGTGCTGTAATAAAACCTAGTAGCAGCACTACTCCAATACGCCCAGTGTTTGATGCTTCAGCTAGATTAGCAAATTATCCTTCTTTAAACCAATGCTTGGAATGTGGTCCTAATCAAATGGAACTTATCCCAGATATTTTACTTCGATTCAGAGAAAAAGAATTTGGCGTTATCGCCGACATTAGGAAAGCTTTTCTGCAAATAAGCATTCGTAAAGACGACAGAGATTTCCTGCGTTTTTTATGGTGGGAAAACTTAGAAGGAAATAAACTAAAAGTTTTTTGCCATACAAGAGTTGTTTTTGGTGTTAAATGCAGTCCTTTCCTTTTGGCTGCGGTAACTGAGTATCATATTCGGCGTTGTAACGGATTTGAAGAATCTTTAAAGAAAAGGCTTTTAGAGAGTTTCTACGTAGATAATGTCGTTACCAGCGTTAATAACAAACAAGAATTACATAAGTTTATCGTTAATTCTAAAGCTTTAATGGCCAAAGGTTGTTTTGATCTTAGAGAATGGGAATGGTCTGGCGACTGTAATGAGGCTAGTTCTAAGAAAGAAACTCAAGTATTAAGTCTTATTTGGAATAAAGAGCTGGACACATTGAAAATTAACATGAAATGGTTAGACAACATTAATATGTTAAAAATTAACAAAAAGAACTATGTTGTCTGTCGTCCACAAAGTTTTTTATCCTTTTGGATTCACCTCACCAGTCATGCTTTGTCTAAAAATAATTTTACAAAAGGCATGGAAACTAGGAACGAGTTGGGATGAAGAGATAACTGGTGAGCTTCATAAAGAGTTTATGCAGTGGTTTCAAGAACTGAAGTATTTGACTGATATACAGATACCTAGGTTTATTCGAGTATCTTCCGAAGATTTAAGCAACTGCACTATTCACACATTTGTTGACGGAAGCAAAGATGCCTATGGTGCAGTTACATTCCTTAGAGTAGAGGATGCTAATCAAATTAATTTATTTTTGCTTGCAGCAAAGTCTCGAGTGGCTCCGTTAAGAGGTGTAACTATTCCTAGAATGGAACTTCTAGCTGCTGTAATTGGAGCGAGACTGACGAATTCGGTTATTGAAGCTCTTGGTTGGAGAAATGTTATGACTCATTACTGGAGTGATTCTACAACGGTTCTTGCCTGGATACAGCGAGAAGAAAATTGGTCCGTTTTTGTAAGAAACAGAGTGCAGGAGATCAGAAAACTGAGTGATCCTTCATCATGGAGACATATAACGGGGGAGAAGAATGCTGCAGACTTGCCCTCCAGAGGATGCAAAGCAAAGCATCTAGTCTCATCAAAATGGTGGGAGGCTCCACAATGGATGAAAGATGTTTCTGAATTTCGAACAATGATGGATTTTTCCAATCGCGATTGGAATGAGAAAGAAATTGAAAAGGAAAAATCTAGGAAGGCTTGTATACTGACAAATACTGAAGCTATTGTTGATGAAGACTGGTACTATAGATACTTTTCTAGTTATGACAGAATTATTCGTCTTGTTGCATGGATCCTTCGTTTCAAGCACAACTGCAAGAATTTAAATTGGAGGAAGCATGGTGAATTGACAGCCTCAGAAATTCATGAAGCAGAAATGAAGGTTTTACTTGTAATTCAGAATGAGTCTTTTCCTCAAGAAGACGAAAAGAGATTGAAAACTTTCCAAACGTTTAAAGACGAGCTTGGTGTCATTCGTCCGAAGACGAAAATTATTCGAAAGGATAGTGAAGATTTTCTTAAACCTATTGTTCTTCCATCAAAACATGAAGTGGTAAAACGGCTAATTTACAAAGTACATGTTGAGAACTGCCATGCTGGTGTCCAGATACTATTAAATATACTTCGAGAAAAGTATTGGATCCTAAACGGCAGAAAGGCAGTGAAAAATGTTGTAGCCAGCTGCACTACATGCAAAAGATTTCGGTCAAAGAACTTGGAAGTAATCAGTCCTCCACTTCCTGAAAACAGAGTTAAAGATGCTGCAGTTTTTCAGATAATTGGTGTTGATATGTCTGGGCCATTATTTCTGAAGGATAACAAGAAAAGCTGGGTTTTAATTTTTACTTGCGCAGTATACAGAGCAGCCATTTGGAGTTTGTTACTTCTGCTACAACAGATTCGTTCTTAATGGCCTTTAGAAGATTTACAGCTCGCAGAGGAAGATGCTCTACTGTATACTGTGACAATGGTTCAAATTTTGTCGGAGCAGCCAACTATTTCAAGAAACTAGACTGGGAACGCATACGAAAACATGGAGTTGTCAACTCTATTGATTGGAAGTTCAATCCCCCAACTGCTGCTTGGTGGGGCGGTTGGTGGGAGAGATTAATTCGAATTCTAAAAGATCTCTTGAAAAGAGTATTAGGACTGGCACGTCTCGATTACGAAGAAATGATGACGGTTTTAGCTGAGTGTGAGAGGGTAGTCAACTCAAGACCTCTTACTTACATCTGTGAAGAGGAAGCTGTAAAACCAATTTCGCCATCGATGTTCATCCAAGATATGCATGAATGCAGTCTTCCTGATTTGGATGCTGTTGAGCAAAATTTTTTGTGTAAAAGGCTTAAATACAGACAAACCATTCTCAAAGATATACGATGCCGTTTTAGATCTGAGTATCTTGCTGCTCTTATTCTACGAAAAAGAAAAAGCAAAGAGTCAGCCAAACATACCGTTACTGTAGGCGAAATTGTTATGGTATGAGCCGATAATAAAAAGAGAATCTACTGGCCTTTAGGTCGTATCACTGAGGTTATACCAGGTAAAGACGGACAAGTACGACTTGTTAAAGTGCAAACTTCCCAAAAGGAGCTCTTACGTCCGATTCAAAGAGTTTATCCCCTAGAGATAACATCTTCTGAAGATCTTCCCAGACCGATGACTCTCAGTAAAGTTAAAGAATCAGATAACATCTCCAAAGTTTAAGACAGTACTACTAGGGCGCAAATGAAGTTTAGTAGAGTTGGCAGAAGAATTAAAGTGCCGGAAAGACTGAACTTGTAGATTATATTAGATATTGTTGATCATTCTACTATTTATTTTACTTTTTCATTTTTATATTTTTTAAAAGTAATGTTGCCATCTTTGTATCAGAGCTGTTTTCACTAATAGTTTTTATGTTTTGATTATTATTTATAACCAAAAAGGTGGGAGGATGTTGAAAATGTATTATTATGTCTATTATTTATTTTATGAATATTATTATTATTGGATGGTAACGTTGGTTAAAAAAAATATTATACTTGTTCTCGTTTTATCGAGAGCTCGTGTGTATTAAAATTTTTGGAATAAGTAATTTTCTGTTTTTGAGCAGTAGGTTTTTTCCATTGGGAATAAAGTTTTTTTGTATTTTTTAAATGGTTTTCTTCTTGTAAATAATATTCAACGTAGCTGTGTTCTTTTTTATTGATATTTGAATTTTTAGAAAAAACGCAGTACGTGTTATTCAATTGAGTAGCCGCTTTGAAGATAAAAGTGTGAATATTTCATTTACTGACGTCCGTAGATAACACTAGTTTTTAGAAAGCAAAAGGAAACGGTGATTTTCCTTAGGTAGCTTTAACATTTGTGGAGTCCAAGCGACAGGACATTAGTGAAAAAACAACATGTTTCAAGCAGTAAAAGAATTTAAGAAAGATGATTTTATATATGTGGCGTCTGAAATTGGCGAAGAAGTACCAGCTAATATTACTATTTCAGGTTTAAAAAATATTATATTGAACAGTAAAGAATACAAGAAAGATGCTGAATTTGTTCAAGTACTATTAGGAAATGCTATTGCCCAGCGAAAATTACAAGAGCAAGAAGAAAAAGAAAGAGAAGATAAAAAGAAAAAAATGAAACAAGATAAAGAATTTGAATTTGAAAAAATGAAATTTGAATCTGAGAAAATGAAACTCGAAGCTGAAAAAGAAATCGAGCTCGCTAGAATTCAAGCTCAAAGTCGAGGTGAATCTGTTCCATTAAATTATTTACCTGATTTAAGTAATTCAAAAAGGAAATTTACTTTGCCAAGATTGGAATTTAGACAGTTTGGCGATGACTTAAAAGATTGGCTTCCTTTTTGGAGTCAATTTGAGCAGGTGCATAAAAATGAAAATATCGCGCCGGAAGATAAATTTCAGTATTTAGTGCAAGCCACAGTTGCAGGTTCCCGTGCAAGAGAAGTAGTTGAAAGTTTTCCGCCAACTGGCGCCAATTACGAAAAAGCGATTGAAAGCTTGAAGTCTCGCTTTGGAAGAGAGGACCTTTTAGTCGAAGTATACGTTAGACAGTTACAAAAATTAAATATTTCTGTTCAAATTAAGGAAATGTTCTCATTAACTTCTCTATATGACAAACTTGAATCGTATCTACGTGCATTGGAAACATTAGGTGTAACCACGGATAAATTTGCATCTATATTGTATCCCATGGTTGAATCTTGTTTCCCAGCTGACTTTTTTAAAGGTTTGGAATCGTAGTAACATTTCTCATTCAAACACTGATGCTAAAGAGAAGTTAAATAACTTAATGGAATTTCTCAAAAAAGAAGTCGAAGGCGAAGAAAGGATATCTTTGGCTGTAGCTGGTTTCGGTCTAGGAAAGGGCCAAGAGAACAAATTTTTAAAAAGGAAGCAATGCAATTTTGAAAATTTGAAAAGTAAAGTACCTATTGCTGCGGGTTTATTAACGGTCACTTCAAATAGAGAGATGAAGAAATCTTGCGTTTTTTGTGATGGCAAACATTCAAGTTCAGATTGTTTTTCAGCTCAGAAAATGAGTTTAGCAGAAAACAAAAAATAATTAAAGATAAGCGTTGTTGCTTTGCCTGTTTATCGTCAACTCACACTGTTAAGAAATGCCGAACAGTTCAAGTGTGTGATCTGTTCTAAAAAGCATTTTCCTCTAATGTGTGATGTACTTGATTCACAAAAAAAGGCTGTAGAAAAGAAAGAAGAAAAACCTGCAGAAAATGATGTTAGTATGTCCAATTTCAACAAACGAAGTCCAAAGATATTTCTTCAAACCGTGAAAGCCAAATTGGTCTCTGGCAATAAACAGAAAACTGTGAGATTGCTCTTTGATTCCGCATTGCATAAGTCATATATTCTGGAAAGTGTAGCCAAAGAAATGGATTATATACCTATTCGCCAAGAGAAAATGGTTCATTCCCTTTTTGGCGGCGTTATCACTAACGAGGTCAAGCATAACTGCTATAAAGTGACATTGAAACATTTGAAAGAAAATTTTGGCTGCAATTTCGAAGTTTTGGATCAGTCTACAATATGTGAAAATATCAGACCGGTTTTTCAAGGCCCTTGGATAAAGGAGTTAGAAGAAAATGAGATTCATTTAACGGACATTGGCGACAAATGTGAAGCAATCGATATTCTCGTCGGAGCTGACGTCATGGGAGAAATGTTGACAGGAAAAAGAAAGGTCTTATCATCAGGTCTCGTGGCTTTAGAAACATACTTAGGTTGGACCTTAATGGGAAAAGTACCGCCTGGAAAAGCCTCGGAAGAAAACTTGGCGATGTCAGTGTTATCGCTATATGTAAATGAAGCTGAAATCTCAAATCTATGGAAGTTGGATTTAATTGGAATCTATGATCCTATTGAGAAGAAGTCCAAACACGAGACTGATATTCAGACTAAAGAGCATTTTTTAGGAACAGTGGCAGTTAATAGAGAGGGCCGCTATGAAGTTTGTTTGCCATGTGCTGATGATAAGTCGCCTTTACCCGACAACTTGAGTTTGGCGAAGAAACGGCTCGAATACACAACAGCAAAGCTTATAGCGATGAACATGTTTGGAAAATATGAAGATGTTCTTCTGAGCTGGATTAATGAAGGCATAATTGAGGAAGTTTCCAAGAACGAAGTAAACTTCTATGGCAATTACTTACCTCATCGTGCTGTAATAAAACCTAGTAGCAGCACTACTCCAATACGCCCAGTGTTTGATGCTTCAGCTAGATTAGCAAATTATCCTTCTTTAAACCAATGCTTGGAATGTGGTCCTAATCAAATGGAACTTATCCCAGATATTTTACTTCGATTCAGAGAAAAAGAATTTGGCGTTATCGCCGACATTAGGAAAGCTTTTCTGCAAATAAGCATTCGTAAAGACGACAGAGATTTCCTGCGTTTTTTATGGTGGGAAAACTTAGAAGGAAATAAACTAAAAGTTTTTTGCCATACAAGAGTTGTTTTTGGTGTTAAATGCAGTCCTTTCCTTTTGGCTGCGGTAACTGAGTATCATATTCGGCGTTGTAACGGATTTGAAGAATCTTTAAAGAAAAGGCTTTTAGAGAGTTTCTACGTAGATAATGTCGTTACCAGCGTTAATAACAAACAAGAATTACATAAGTTTATCGTTAATTCTAAAGCTTTAATGGCCAAAGGTTGTTTTGATCTTAGAGAATGGGAATGGTCTGGCGACTGTAATGAGGCTAGTTCTAAGAAAGAAACTCAAGTATTAAGTCTTATTTGGAATAAAGAGCTGGACACATTGAAAATTAACATGAAATGGTTAGACAACATTAATATGTTAAAAATTAACAAAAAGAACTATGTTGTCTGTCGTCCACAAAGTTTTTTATCCTTTTGGATTCACCTCACCAGTCATGCTTTGTCTAAAAATAATTTTACAAAAGGCATGGAAACTAGGAACGAGTTGGGATGAAGAGATAACTGGTGAGCTTCATAAAGAGTTTATGCAGTGGTTTCAAGAACTGAAGTATTTGACTGATATACAGATACCTAGGTTTATTCGAGTATCTTCCGAAGATTTAAGCAACTGCACTATTCACACATTTGTTGACGGAAGCAAAGATGCCTATGGTGCAGTTACATTCCTTAGAGTAGAGGATGCTAATCAAATTAATTTATTTTTGCTTGCAGCAAAGTCTCGAGTGGCTCCGTTAAGAGGTGTAACTATTCCTAGAATGGAACTTCTAGCTGCTGTAATTGGAGCGAGACTGACGAATTCGGTTATTGAAGCTCTTGGTTGGAGAAATGTTATGACTCATTACTGGAGTGATTCTACAACGGTTCTTGCCTGGATACAGCGAGAAGAAAATTGGTCCGTTTTTGTAAGAAACAGAGTGCAGGAGATCAGAAAACTGAGTGATCCTTCATCATGGAGACATATAACGGGGGAGAAGAATGCTGCAGACTTGCCCTCCAGAGGATGCAAAGCAAAGCATCTAGTCTCATCAAAATGGTGGGAGGCTCCACAATGGATGAAAGATGTTTCTGAATTTCGAACAATGATGGATTTTTCCAATCGCGATTGGAATGAGAAAGAAATTGAAAAGGAAAAATCTAGGAAGGCTTGTATACTGACAAATACTGAAGCTATTGTTGATGAAGACTGGTACTATAGATACTTTTCTAGTTATGACAGAATTATTCGTCTTGTTGCATGGATCCTTCGTTTCAAGCACAACTGCAAGAATTTAAATTGGAGGAAGCATGGTGAATTGACAGCCTCAGAAATTCATGAAGCAGAAATGAAGGTTTTACTTGTAATTCAGAATGAGTCTTTTCCTCAAGAAGACGAAAAGAGATTGAAAACTTTCCAAACGTTTAAAGACGAGCTTGGTGTCATTCGTCCGAAGACGAAAATTATTCGAAAGGATAGTGAAGATTTTCTTAAACCTATTGTTCTTCCATCAAAACATGAAGTGGTAAAACGGCTAATTTACAAAGTACATGTTGAGAACTGCCATGCTGGTGTCCAGATACTATTAAATATACTTCGAGAAAAGTATTGGATCCTAAACGGCAGAAAGGCAGTGAAAAATGTTGTAGCCAGCTGCACTACATGCAAAAGATTTCGGTCAAAGAACTTGGAAGTAATCAGTCCTCCACTTCCTGAAAACAGAGTTAAAGATGCTGCAGTTTTTCAGATAATTGGTGTTGATATGTCTGGGCCATTATTTCTGAAGGATAACAAGAAAAGCTGGGTTTTAATTTTTACTTGCGCAGTATACAGAGCAGCCATTTGGAGTTTGTTACTTCTGCTACAACAGATTCGTTCTTAATGGCCTTTAGAAGATTTACAGCTCGCAGAGGAAGATGCTCTACTGTATACTGTGACAATGGTTCAAATTTTGTCGGAGCAGCCAACTATTTCAAGAAACTAGACTGGGAACGCATACGAAAACATGGAGTTGTCAACTCTATTGATTGGAAGTTCAATCCCCCAACTGCTGCTTGGTGGGGCGGTTGGTGGGAGAGATTAATTCGAATTCTAAAAGATCTCTTGAAAAGAGTATTAGGACTGGCACGTCTCGATTACGAAGAAATGATGACGGTTTTAGCTGAGTGTGAGAGGGTAGTCAACTCAAGACCTCTTACTTACATCTGTGAAGAGGAAGCTGTAAAACCAATTTCGCCATCGATGTTCATCCAAGATATGCATGAATGCAGTCTTCCTGATTTGGATGCTGTTGAGCAAAATTTTTTGTGTAAAAGGCTTAAATACAGACAAACCATTCTCAAAGATATACGATGCCGTTTTAGATCTGAGTATCTTGCTGCTCTTATTCTACGAAAAAGAAAAAGCAAAGAGTCAGCCAAACATACCGTTACTGTAGGCGAAATTGTTATGGTATGAGCCGATAATAAAAAGAGAATCTACTGGCCTTTAGGTCGTATCACTGAGGTTATACCAGGTAAAGACGGACAAGTACGACTTGTTAAAGTGCAAACTTCCCAAAAGGAGCTCTTACGTCCGATTCAAAGAGTTTATCCCCTAGAGATAACATCTTCTGAAGATCTTCCCAGACCGATGACTCTCAGTAAAGTTAAAGAATCAGATAACATCTCCAAAGTTTAAGACAGTACTACTAGGGCGCAAATGAAGTTTAGTAGAGTTGGCAGAAGAATTAAAGTGCCGGAAAGACTGAACTTGTAGATTATATTAGATATTGTTGATCATTCTACTATTTATTTTACTTTTTCATTTTTATATTTTTTAAAAGTAATGTTGCCATCTTTGTATCAGAGCTGTTTTCACTAATAGTTTTTATGTTTTGATTATTATTTATAACCAAAAAGGTGGGAGGATGTTGAAAATGTATTATTATGTCTATTATTTATTTTATGAATATTATTATTATTGGATGGTAACGTTGGTTAAAAAAAATATTATACTTGTTCTCGTTTTATCGAGAGCTCGTGTGTATTAAAATTTTTGGAATAAGTAATTTTCTGTTTTTGAGCAGTAGGTTTTTTCCATTGGGAATAAAGTTTTTTTGTATTTTTTAAATGGTTTTCTTCTTGTAAATAATATTCAACGTAGCTGTGTTCTTTTTTATTGATATTTGAATTTTTAGAAAAAACGCAGTACGTGTTATTCAATTGAGTAGCCGCTTTGAAGATAAAAGTGTGAATATTTCATTTACTGACGTCCGTAGATAACACTAGTTTTTAGAAAGCAAAAGGAAACGGTGATTTTCCTTAGGTAGCTTTAACATTTGTGGAGTCCAAGCGACAGGACATTAGTGAAAAAACAACATGTTTCAAGCAGTAAAAGAATTTAAGAAAGATGATTTTATATATGTGGCGTCTGAAATTGGCGAAGAAGTACCAGCTAATATTACTATTTCAGGTTTAAAAAATATTATATTGAACAGTAAAGAATACAAGAAAGATGCTGAATTTGTTCAAGTACTATTAGGAAATGCTATTGCCCAGCGAAAATTACAAGAGCAAGAAGAAAAAGAAAGAGAAGATAAAAAGAAAAAAATGAAACAAGATAAAGAATTTGAATTTGAAAAAATGAAATTTGAATCTGAGAAAATGAAACTCGAAGCTGAAAAAGAAATCGAGCTCGCTAGAATTCAAGCTCAAAGTCGAGGTGAATCTGTTCCATTAAATTATTTACCTGATTTAAGTAATTCAAAAAGGAAATTTACTTTGCCAAGATTGGAATTTAGACAGTTTGGCGATGACTTAAAAGATTGGCTTCCTTTTTGGAGTCAATTTGAGCAGGTGCATAAAAATGAAAATATCGCGCCGGAAGATAAATTTCAGTATTTAGTGCAAGCCACAGTTGCAGGTTCCCGTGCAAGAGAAGTAGTTGAAAGTTTTCCGCCAACTGGCGCCAATTACGAAAAAGCGATTGAAAGCTTGAAGTCTCGCTTTGGAAGAGAGGACCTTTTAGTCGAAGTATACGTTAGACAGTTACAAAAATTAAATATTTCTGTTCAAATTAAGGAAATGTTCTCATTAACTTCTCTATATGACAAACTTGAATCGTATCTACGTGCATTGGAAACATTAGGTGTAACCACGGATAAATTTGCATCTATATTGTATCCCATGGTTGAATCTTGTTTCCCAGCTGACTTTTTTAAAGGTTTGGAATCGTAGTAACATTTCTCATTCAAACACTGATGCTAAAGAGAAGTTAAATAACTTAATGGAATTTCTCAAAAAAGAAGTCGAAGGCGAAGAAAGGATATCTTTGGCTGTAGCTGGTTTCGGTCTAGGAAAGGGCCAAGAGAACAAATTTTTAAAAAGGAAGCAATGCAATTTTGAAAATTTGAAAAGTAAAGTACCTATTGCTGCGGGTTTATTAACGGTCACTTCAAATAGAGAGATGAAGAAATCTTGCGTTTTTTGTGATGGCAAACATTCAAGTTCAGATTGTTTTTCAGCTCAGAAAATGAGTTTAGCAGAAAACAAAAAATAATTAAAGATAAGCGTTGTTGCTTTGCCTGTTTATCGTCAACTCACACTGTTAAGAAATGCCGAACAGTTCAAGTGTGTGATCTGTTCTAAAAAGCATTTTCCTCTAATGTGTGATGTACTTGATTCACAAAAAAAGGCTGTAGAAAAGAAAGAAGAAAAACCTGCAGAAAATGATGTTAGTATGTCCAATTTCAACAAACGAAGTCCAAAGATATTTCTTCAAACCGTGAAAGCCAAATTGGTCTCTGGCAATAAACAGAAAACTGTGAGATTGCTCTTTGATTCCGCATTGCATAAGTCATATATTCTGGAAAGTGTAGCCAAAGAAATGGATTATATACCTATTCGCCAAGAGAAAATGGTTCATTCCCTTTTTGGCGGCGTTATCACTAACGAGGTCAAGCATAACTGCTATAAAGTGACATTGAAACATTTGAAAGAAAATTTTGGCTGCAATTTCGAAGTTTTGGATCAGTCTACAATATGTGAAAATATCAGACCGGTTTTTCAAGGCCCTTGGATAAAGGAGTTAGAAGAAAATGAGATTCATTTAACGGACATTGGCGACAAATGTGAAGCAATCGATATTCTCGTCGGAGCTGACGTCATGGGAGAAATGTTGACAGGAAAAAGAAAGGTCTTATCATCAGGTCTCGTGGCTTTAGAAACATACTTAGGTTGGACCTTAATGGGAAAAGTACCGCCTGGAAAAGCCTCGGAAGAAAACTTGGCGATGTCAGTGTTATCGCTATATGTAAATGAAGCTGAAATCTCAAATCTATGGAAGTTGGATTTAATTGGAATCTATGATCCTATTGAGAAGAAGTCCAAACACGAGACTGATATTCAGACTAAAGAGCATTTTTTAGGAACAGTGGCAGTTAATAGAGAGGGCCGCTATGAAGTTTGTTTGCCATGTGCTGATGATAAGTCGCCTTTACCCGACAACTTGAGTTTGGCGAAGAAACGGCTCGAATACACAACAGCAAAGCTTATAGCGATGAACATGTTTGGAAAATATGAAGATGTTCTTCTGAGCTGGATTAATGAAGGCATAATTGAGGAAGTTTCCAAGAACGAAGTAAACTTCTATGGCAATTACTTACCTCATCGTGCTGTAATAAAACCTAGTAGCAGCACTACTCCAATACGCCCAGTGTTTGATGCTTCAGCTAGATTAGCAAATTATCCTTCTTTAAACCAATGCTTGGAATGTGGTCCTAATCAAATGGAACTTATCCCAGATATTTTACTTCGATTCAGAGAAAAAGAATTTGGCGTTATCGCCGACATTAGGAAAGCTTTTCTGCAAATAAGCATTCGTAAAGACGACAGAGATTTCCTGCGTTTTTTATGGTGGGAAAACTTAGAAGGAAATAAACTAAAAGTTTTTTGCCATACAAGAGTTGTTTTTGGTGTTAAATGCAGTCCTTTCCTTTTGGCTGCGGTAACTGAGTATCATATTCGGCGTTGTAACGGATTTGAAGAATCTTTAAAGAAAAGGCTTTTAGAGAGTTTCTACGTAGATAATGTCGTTACCAGAGTTAATAACAAACAAGAATTACATAAGTTTATCGTTAATTCTAAAGCTTTAATGGCCAAAGGTTGTTTTGATCTTAGAGAATGGGAATGGTCTGGCGACTGTAATGAGGCTAGTTCTAAGAAAGAAACTCAAGTATTAAGTCTTATTTGGAATAAAGAGCTGGACACATTGAAAATTAACATGAAATGGTTAGACAACATTAATATGTTAAAAATTAACAAAAAGAACTATGTTGTCTGTCGTCCACAAAGTTTTTTATCCTTTTGGATTCACCTCACCAGTCATGCTTTGTCTAAAAATAATTTTACAAAAGGCATGGAAACTAGGAACGAGTTGGGATGAAGAGATAACTGGTGAGCTTCATAAAGAGTTTATGCAGTGGTTTCAAGAACTGAAGTATTTGACTGATATACAGATACCTAGGTTTATTCGAGTATCTTCCGAAGATTTAAGCAACTGCACTATTCACACATTTGTTGACGGAAGCAAAGATGCCTATGGTGCAGTTACATTCCTTAGAGTAGAGGATGCTAATCAAATTAATTTATTTTTGCTTGCAGCAAAGTCTCGAGTGGCTCCGTTAAGAGGTGTAACTATTCCTAGAATGGAACTTCTAGCTGCTGTAATTGGAGCGAGACTGACGAATTCGGTTATTGAAGCTCTTGGTTGGAGAAATGTTATGACTCATTACTGGAGTGATTCTACAACGGTTCTTGCCTGGATACAGCGAGAAGAAAATTGGTCCGTTTTTGTAAGAAACAGAGTGCAGGAGATCAGAAAACTGAGTGATCCTTCATCATGGAGACATATAACGGGGGAGAAGAATGCTGCAGACTTGCCCTCCAGAGGATGCAAAGCAAAGCATCTAGTCTCATCAAAATGGTGGGAGGCTCCACAATGGATGAAAGATGTTTCTGAATTTCGAACAATGATGGATTTTTCCAATCGCGATTGGAATGAGAAAGAAATTGAAAAGGAAAAATCTAGGAAGGCTTGTATACTGACAAATACTGAAGCTATTGTTGATGAAGACTGGTACTATAGATACTTTTCTAGTTATGACAGAATTATTCGTCTTGTTGCATGGATCCTTCGTTTCAAGCACAACTGCAAGAATTTAAATTGGAGGAAGCATGGTGAATTGACAGCCTCAGAAATTCATGAAGCAGAAATGAAGGTTTTACTTGTAATTCAGAATGAGTCTTTTCCTCAAGAAGACGAAAAGAGATTGAAAACTTTCCAAACGTTTAAAGACGAGCTTGGTGTCATTCGTCCGAAGACGAAAATTATTCGAAAGGATAGTGAAGATTTTCTTAAACCTATTGTTCTTCCATCAAAACATGAAGTGGTAAAACGGCTAATTTACAAAGTACATGTTGAGAACTGCCATGCTGGTGTCCAGATACTATTAAATATACTTCGAGAAAAGTATTGGATCCTAAACGGCAGAAAGGCAGTGAAAAATGTTGTAGCCAGCTGCACTACATGCAAAAGATTTCGGTCAAAGAACTTGGAAGTAATCAGTCCTCCACTTCCTGAAAACAGAGTTAAAGATGCTGCAGTTTTTCAGATAATTGGTGTTGATATGTCTGGGCCATTATTTCTGAAGGATAACAAGAAAAGCTGGGTTTTAATTTTTACTTGCGCAGTATACAGAGCAGCCATTTGGAGTTTGTTACTTCTGCTACAACAGATTCGTTCTTAATGGCCTTTAGAAGATTTACAGCTCGCAGAGGAAGATGCTCTACTGTATACTGTGACAATGGTTCAAATTTTGTCGGAGCAGCCAACTATTTCAAGAAACTAGACTGGGAACGCATACGAAAACATGGAGTTGTCAACTCTATTGATTGGAAGTTCAATCCCCCAACTGCTGCTTGGTGGGGCGGTTGGTGGGAGAGATTAATTCGAATTCTAAAAGATCTCTTGAAAAGAGTATTAGGACTGGCACGTCTCGATTACGAAGAAATGATGACGGTTTTAGCTGAGTGTGAGAGGGTAGTCAACTCAAGACCTCTTACTTACATCTGTGAAGAGGAAGCTGTAAAACCAATTTCGCCATCGATGTTCATCCAAGATATGCATGAATGCAGTCTTCCTGATTTGGATGCTGTTGAGCAAAATTTTTTGTGTAAAAGGCTTAAATACAGACAAACCATTCTCAAAGATATACGATGCCGTTTTAGATCTGAGTATCTTGCTGCTCTTATTCTACGAAAAAGAAAAAGCAAAGAGTCAGCCAAACATACCGTTACTGTAGGCGAAATTGTTATGGTATGAGCCGATAATAAAAAGAGAATCTACTGGCCTTTAGGTCGTATCACTGAGGTTATACCAGGTAAAGACGGACAAGTACGACTTGTTAAAGTGCAAACTTCCCAAAAGGAGCTCTTACGTCCGATTCAAAGAGTTTATCCCCTAGAGATAACATCTTCTGAAGATCTTCCCAGACCGATGACTCTCAGTAAAGTTAAAGAATCAGATAACATCTCCAAAGTTTAAGACAGTACTACTAGGGCGCAAATGAAGTTTAGTAGAGTTGGCAGAAGAATTAAAGTGCCGGAAAGACTGAACTTGTAGATTATATTAGATATTGTTGATCATTCTACTATTTATTTTACTTTTTCATTTTTATATTTTTTAAAAGTAATGTTGCCATCTTTGTATCAGAGCTGTTTTGACTAATAGTTTTTATGTTTTGATTATTATTTATAACCAAAAAGGTGGGAGGATGTTGAAAATGTATTATTATGTCTATTATTTATTTTATGAATATTATTATTATTGGATGGTAACGTTGGTTAAAAAAAATATTATACTTGTTCTCGTTTTATCGAGAGCTCGTGTGTATTAAAATTTTTGGAATAAGTAATTTTCTGTTTTTGAGCAGTAGGTTTTTTCCATTGGGAATAAAGTTTTTTTGTATTTTTTAAATGGTTTTCTTCTTGTAAATAATATTCAACGTAGCTGTGTTCTTTTTTACTGATATTTGAATTTTTAGAAAAAACGCATTACGTTATTCAATTGAGTAGCCGCTTTGAAGATAAAAGTGTGAATACTTCATTTACTGGCGTCCGTAGATAACACTAGTTTTTAGAAAGCAGAAGGAAACGGTGATTTTCCTTAGGTAGCTTTAACAAATTTTGCTTCTGCAATAATTGGTACGACAAAAAAAAAAAAAAAAAAAGGAAAAGAAAAGAAAGAAACAATGTTAACATTTTTTAAGGACAGTATTTAGCATTTTTTCATACAGTTTTGCTGCTATAATTTATAATGAATTAAAACTCATTTGTATACGTAGATTATACAAAACATTTCATCAAATTTTTTTTAAAGCTGTAAAAAACAATTTATCATGAGATGGCGGCCAATTATAGGAAATAACTTCTAACTCACCGTAACGTCTCCGCAGATTGCTTCTGTGTTCATACATCAAGATTAAGAGTTGTTCCAGTGACTACACCTGTCGTTGTGATTTATTATTTTTTCCCTAAAAGACAATTTTTCGTTTCCCCTGAAGAAAGCACATCAAAGTCCTAATAATATTGTTTTTTGTTATTCTCTGAAATAAGGTATAAATAATATTAATTTATTTCTGTTTTAAATATATCAAAGATTTTGATGCCGTTAAAATTAATTCATATTAATATCAATAAAATATATGTAAAATGTTATCGTTTTTGTAAAGTCAGTAATTAGTTCTTTTTCTCCTTTTTTTTTTTTCTTTTTCTTTCTTTTTCCCTTTCAATATTTGGATCTATCAAAATTACCAACAAAAACGTACACTGTTAATCTTCCACGTTTCAACACGGGAACTGATCACTTTCAACAAAGGATCACCAATTACCGGGATTGCGAATTGCGATTACAGAGTACAGCTCTATCGGACAACATTTTTTTTTAAATATTTTAAAGCATCTGTATAAAAATATTTCAGCTTTTACAATAATAATTCCATTTCCTCCAGTTTTCTATCGATAATTTTTTTTCACTTTATTTTTATTATTTTTATTTTTATTTATTATTATTTATTGAGCGTCCCTTTTAGGACGCTCTCTATAAATACCAATAAAACTGTTAAGCTCAGAAATGTGAGTGAAAAATAAATATAAATAAAACCTATTTATTTACATTTTTAAGCACATGATATAAATTCTAAAACGAAATGTTTGTGAAAGTAAAAATACATTATTTCGTTATTATAAAATATGCACTGTAAAAAAATAAAACTCTTATTTATTTTATTTTTTCCAAATTTCCTAAAGAAAATTTCTTTTCTCAATAACTACAGAAATGTAGTGTAAAATTACATCTTAATCTGTCAAAAGACATAGATACATCTAAAACCAGATGACTTCTATAAACATTGATACATATTTTATGTAATGGGTACGTGTTTCTTTCATTCTTTCTTTTCCTTTCTTTTTTTTTTTTTTTTTTTTTTGTAGAAAAAGAAAATATCAAAGAATGGTTGGGAACTGTTAACTAATTGCATAAACTGTGGTACTGTGGCTGCGAGATGCCGTCGAAATGTATTACGATCGAGTAGACTCTGGTGTAAACCTTGTTGATCATGTTGGATAATTTTAGTAAATATGAATTTATTTTTACAGTTTGTATTACGGAACAAAATAATATTTCTTGTATTGCTCTCTTACAGAAAATTTATGTCAAGATATTTTATTTATAGAATACGGATATTTTCTGACAAATATTGATGCCAGAAATTAACTGTATTATAACAGGATGTTTTTTAAGTGTGCTGTAATCTGTATTTAATAACAGTTAAGAAAAATTATAACGTAATATCGATTATAATAATCGATTACTTAATTTGTAAGCTGCAATACTAGAAATACACAAAGAAAACCACAGATTATAAATGTATAAAACTGCACTTTATGTATCAAGAACTATAAATTAGTATATATATATATATATATATATATATATATATATATATAAATATTGTTTAAAAAATTGCTAATTTAATCCAGATATATTTTATATTACAAGCAACGTAACTGATTACTTGTATTCTATTTATTTATTTATTTATTTGTATTTTGGAATAGTGAATAAATTTTGTAATTAGTGATACAATTTCTTTGCAAGAAAATACTTTTTTAAATTTCCCATTCTATAATTTTTATTGAAATAGGCAAAATTTCAAGAATGATACTCTAATTTCTAATAAACTGCCTGATGTTATTTTAAAATTATATTTAAAACAAAGTTTCTGTCCTTCAAACTACTCATGCATTTAAAAGAAACAAGCAATTCATTAGTGTAGTCAATTTAAGATTGAAAGACTTCTTCTAGTTGACTTCAAGGGATTCTCCTTCTTTTTACGTTTTGAAGTTTAAGTGATTTATTGGAGTCTAAGAGATTTTTAAAAAGGACCAATTAAGGAGTAAATATTTTTAAACTACTATAAAGTTACCTTTTTGCCTTAAGGGTTAGTTTGTGTAACTCTAGAGTAAAAATTTATTACACGAAGCAAAAACCTCTTTTAAACTTGAAATGTAAGTATATGTGAGATTGATATTTTTACATTTAGTTTTAATAATTAAAAGTTATTTTCATAATGATTTAGTAAAAGAAATGAAGAAAAATAAATTGAATTAGACTATACTATAATTTATTGGTAATAATGACGGTTTTTAATGTTTAGTTCATAAATTTTTGCTTTTTTTTTTTTTTTTTTTTTTACATTTATCAATTTTATTTGCATTTATCAATTTTACATTTATCATTTATTATTAATTTTAACATATTTGTATTAAACTAAAAAAAAAAAAAAAAAAAAAAAAAATCCATTGCTTGTGCACAACTGTTAATAGTAATAATCATTACTACATACAATCATAAAATTTTCCTATATTTTCTGCCACCGAATAAGTAGTGCTGAAATTATGGGAATTTTTATTTAACCTTTATTTATTTAATTTTTTTTTTCAGTGACTATAGAGTAAACTTGTAGGATTGCTTTCCCTGCAGTTCATTAAAAATACACAGTCACTTAAGAAAATAAATAATAATAATCATCATTATTTTTATTTGCCTTACAGCATACATAAGTTTTGATTCTGCAATAATTGGTACGAAAAAAAAAAAAAAAAAAAAAAAAAAAAGGAAAAGAAAAGAAAGAAATAATATTAAATTTTTTTTTAGGACAGTATTTAGCATTTTTTCATAGAGTTTAGCTGCTATAATTTATAATGAATTAAAACTCATTTTATACGTAGATACTGCAAAACATTTCATCAAATTTTCTTTAAAAGCTGTAAAAAACAATTTATCATGAGATAGCGGCCAATTATATAAAAAAAAACTTCTAACTCCCCGTAACGTCTCCGCAGATTGCTTCTGTGTTCATACATCAAGATTAAGACTTGTTCCAGTGTCTACACCTGTCCTTGTGATTAAGTATTTTTCCTCCAAAAGACAGTTTTTCGTTTCCCCTGAAGAAAGCACAAAGTTCTAATAATATTGTCTTTTGTTATTCTCTGAAATAAGTTATAAATAATATTAATTTATTTCCGTTTTAACCCGGGGGAACGCGCGCATATTTTCTTACGCGGGGACGCGTGATGGGTCTCTCAGACCCGGCTAGCATTTTCCGTTAAATAATACTACTGAGAATGGCTTTTATCTCCTCAAATGCTTTTTCTAAGAAAGAACAGACTCTAAGCATACAGAAAAAATTAATAATTAAAAATATACTTACAATTTATTCACATTCTTTACATATGTAAGTAGTGTGTTCACTACAGATATTTTTATCACACTTAGCACAACAAAGTGCAGATTTTCTGATTTTTTTTACTCAGACAAATGTGGCATCTTTTTCTCTGGTCACATGCCCTATATCGCTTCATTTTACTCTAAAAATACCGCCACCTCACTAAAAAATTGGGCTGAGATCGGAAAAACGAGCACGCGCGTCGGGCCTGAAAGACCCGAAAATCCAATATATCTACAAAAAAGAAATTCAGGAAATTGTGGAAATTCCAACCCTCAGAAAGATGATGACCATAAATACAGCTAGCGGGGATCTGGACCAGATCCGAGAAAAAGGGGTGTTTCTACGAGGGGTTTTTGGAACGAACGGGCCTGTAAGACCCGACGCGCCTGCTCCCGGGTTAAATATATCAAAATTTTTGCTGCCCTTAAAATAATTCGAAATTAATTTTGATAATATATATATATACTAGCAGACCCGGCCATGCGTTGCTGTGACTAAGTTATACGTTGAATTATACGGCTGTAAACTATTTAGTACAGTCAAATTATTATTTACGAACAAAGACAAAAACGTTGTAGCCGATGTAAAAACCCACAGGGTTGAGATTTGAAACTTAGGTCAAAATTTGGAAGCGATTGATAAAAATTTTCGTAGTGTTGCTATTAAGCACAAATTAATTTTATTGTAGGGTCCTATAAATTTTAATGGAGAAGTGATATATAATATTTTTAATGCTACTTTGGATAAAATTGCTAAAATGACTAATATATAAATTAAATTCTATTAAAATTCTATTAAAATAAAAGTATAAAAGAAACAGACGATTTTAAAATCAATTTTTATGGAGGAGTGAAATATAATATATGCTGTAATGGATAATTTTACTATAAAATGACCTCATCATTTTAAATATTTTAAAGAGGGCAACAGCTGTAGTTATAAAAAGGAAAACAATAAGGCTAAACCAGAAAAATAAGTAAATTTGATAAATATTTTAAAACTTTAAAATTGGAAATCTTATGAAATATTGGACATTTAAAGTAAATACATGTATCATTTTAAATAGAAAAAGATTTTGGAAAAGTTTAGTGTATTTTAACGAAGTGATGAGAAGTTTTTGAGTATGTTAAAATTTTAATGGTAAATTCAAGTTAATAAAGATGGGAAACATTGAGGATTAAGATAAGAATAATTATAAGATTAAAAAAAAAAAAAAAAAAAAAAAAAACTTTTTATATACTATGCTTTTAAATTTTAATATACTAATAATATACTAATTAAAAGGAAAATGATAAATATTCTATCATAGTTTGAAGTCAAATTTGTTTTCAAATGTCTAAATAAAATATCTGATGTAAGATACTAATATTTTGCAGCGGAATAGATTTCATTTCTGTCATCCTTGGCGAAATAAAAAGAATATCGCCAAATTATCTGGCGAAAATATTTAATTCCTTTCAAAAATCATGGTTATTTTGACAACTTATATTAAAAGAGTAATGAATAATATGAAACAATATTTCGTACAATACATATACATGTCATACATACTTACAATGAATAATACATATTAGATTTCGTACAATGCATACATCTGGCATGTATATTTTCGTGTTACGCTTTTGATGGCCAAAGAATACTAATAATAATAAAAAAAGCCAAGGGCGACAGAGTTTTGAAATTAAAAATTAAAATTTTGTCAATTTGACAGCAAAATAATTTAATCTAACACCCGCGATAACTAATACATATCTATACGCAAATATAAGGATTAAAATCGGGAAATAAATTTCCTCGATTTTTAATAATTTCTTACAAAAAATCTAGTGGGCAATTAACATAGGAAATCTTTTTCTTGGCTGCACAGACGGTCAGTGAGTCACACTTCGCTTGCGTATAGAACTCATAGATATAGTATAGCATATATAGAATAGAGTGATTGATCATTGGGGAGAAAAAAGTTATTCATTTTCATTTGGGAAAAGACGACGTTTTTACCAAAGTATGGCCGTCTTTCCCCGGGTGAATACACACGGGAATACATACTAATATTTTAGCAAATAAAATTTAACAATAATTTATTTGCTAAAGGGGAATGGAAGACTCCAGATACAGTTTCAAATTCATATTTCTTTCTTTCTTTTTTTTTCTTTCTTTTTCTTTTTTTTTTTTTTTTCAATACCACTTAATGGCTGTTTCTAAAGCTTTTAGTTATTTTATTTTTTCGGCATCAAAAATCTTTGTACGATAACATGGGGATGAGAGATCTATATATATTACTATATCTATGATAGAACTACATCAGCACTTTATCAATGTGTATAAAATCTTTAAATTGATTATGACGTCAATTTTCGTGAGATGCATAATTTAACTTTTTATAATTTTTTAACGTTCACGTTTGATTAAATGTATTTATTTTTATGTCGAAAGACAATGAACTCGTATTTTTTTTTTTTTTTTTTTTTTTTGGCAACAATTAAATTAATGGAACTCACAGATGTTTTGGAGCAACTTTAATAAAGGTCTATAATTAACAAATAATTGCAATAAAATAATATTGTGACAATAAATTGAGATAAAAACTATCCTATCTCTCAAGTTGGACCAAACTGCACACAGTGTGCAAAATTTCATTAAAATCGGTTCCTTAGTTTAGGAGTTTACCCCGGACAAACATCGTGACACGTAATTTATATATATATACAGATATAAAATGTTATCGTTATTGTAAAGGCTGTAATTAGTTTCTTTCTTTCTTTTTTTTCTTTCCTTTTTGGATATTTCAAAATTAGGAACAAAAACGTCAACTATTAATATCCCACGTTCCAGCGCGGGAGCAGATCGCTTTGAACACAGGATCACTAATTACTGGGATTGCGAATTGCGATTACAGCGACAACTATCTCTGGGTAACTTTTTTACTCATTTTAAAGCATCTTTATAAAAATATTACAGACTTTACAACAATAATACCATTTGTTCCAGTTTTCTATCGATCATTTTTTTTTCACATTTTTTTTTTTATTATTTTATTTATTATTATTATTATTATTATTATTTTAATCTGAGCGTCGTTTTTTAGGACCCTCTATATATATACCAATAAAACAGTTAAGTTAAAAAATGTGGGGGAAAAATAAATATAAAGAAATATTTCTTTTCCGTGTGACATACTGTAAAAAGAAATTCATATTTACTAAAATTATGACCAACCGGGATTACACCAGAGTGTACTCGATCGCAATCCATTTCAACGGCATCGCAGCCACAGTACCACAGTACCACAGTACCACAAAAAAAAAGAAAAAAGAAAAGACTAGAAAGAAAGAAACACGTACCCATTACATAAAATATGTATCAATGTTCATAGAAGTCATCTGGTTATAGATGAATATATGTCTTTTGACAGATTAAGATGTAATTTTACATTATATTAGACCTGCTAACTATGCTAATTTATCCGTAATGGTATTAGGCCCCGCCTTTTTTTCCCACCAGAATAGTTGTAGAGTAATATTCAGCAATATTTTCTCACGATTAAATAAGAAGACTATTCCTCTACAAATATTCTAGTGAGAAAAAAAAGGCGGGGCTTAATACCATTACGGATAAACTACCATAGTTAGCAAGTCTACTACATTTCTGTACTTATTCAGAAAAGAAATTTCCTTTGGGAAATTTCGAAAAGAAAAAAAATGTTTATAATAGATTTCTTTTACAGTGCATATTTTATAATAACAAAATAATGTATGTTAATTTTCACAAACAAACATTTCGTTTTGGAATTTATATCATGTGCTTAAAAATGCAAATATATAGGTTAGGTTTTATTGTATCTCTTACAGAAAATTGTAAATTTATGTCAATATATTTTATTCAAAGAATTCGGATATTTTCTGAAAACATTGATGCGAGAAATTTCCTGTAATATAACAGGATTTTTTTTTAAGTGTGTTGTAATATGTGTTTAATAACAGTGACGAAAACTTATAACGTAATATCGATTATAATAATCGATTACTTAGTTTGTAAGCTGCAATACTAGAAATACACGTAGAAAAGCACAGATTTTAAATGTATAAAACTGCACTTTATGTATCGAGAACTATAAATTAAAATATATATATATTATTTAAAAATTGCTAATTTATTCCAGATATATTTTATATTACAAGCAACGTAACCGATTATTTGTATTCTATTTATATATTTATTTATTTGTATTTTGACTAGTCAATAAATTGATATGTAAATAGTAATTCAATTTCTTTGCAAGAAAATACTTTTAAACTTATCATTCTATAATTTTTATTGAAATAAGCAAAATTAGAAGAATGATACTCTGATTTATAATAAACTGCCTGATGTTATTTTAAAATTATATTTAAAACAAAATTTCTGTCCTTCAAACTAATCATGCATTTAAAAGAAACAAGTAATTCATTAGTGAGCCAATTTAAGATTGAAAGACTTCGTCTTGTTGACTTCAAGGGATTTTCCTTCTTTTTACGTTTTGAAGTTTAACTGATTTATTGGAGTCTAAAAGAGATTTAAAAAAACAAGCCAATTAATGAGTAAATATTTTTAAATTACTATAAAGTTAACTTTTTGCCTTAAAGGTTGGTTTGTGTAACTTTAGAATAACAATTTATTACTCAAAGAAAAATCTCTTTTATACTTGAAATGTAAGTGCATGTGAGATTGATATTTATACATTTGTTTTTAATAATCAAAAGTTATTTTCATAATGATTTAGTAAAAGAAATTAAGAAAAATAAATTGAATTAGACAATACTATGAGTTATTGGTAATAATTTATTGACAATGATGCGTGCTAAAAATGTGTAAGTCCCGTTTTACATTTTATTATAATTATAGTGAAAATATATCACGAAATTTTAAAAGAAAATCGCAGATTCAAATTTTGTATCAAGACATTCCAAAGAACTTGCTAAGAAAAGAATAAAATAATTTAAAATAGCTAAATGATTATACATATAACTCTATTTCAAAATAAAATTCAAATTTAATCTATTTCAAAACATATGCACGTTCTTTGGAAATTATCTTTTTTTTTTTTTTTTTTTTTTCTCAGAATAACTGTAGGTTATCTTAACTCAGGCTAAATCATTATGTTTTGTAAACTAATAAAAATGCAATCATCAGAAAAAAAATCCGGAAGGAATAAATGATTTTTACGTCACATTAGTGCAACACTATGTGCAAATGGCGACGGTCTAGGACTCACTTAGGATTGTTCGGAGACACGCAATCCCAATTTTGATCCTGCATGGAGGGGATGCCTCTCCGCTTTCATGATTGCCAGAGGTATGATTTGAATGGGGATATAGAGGACATTGCAGCAAGATGAACTTTACATGGACCAGCCACCCTTAGTGTACACGAAGGTCTTCGGACGCTCAAGTATCGAATTCGCAATCTTCGAATTACGAGCCCGGCATTAATTACATTGTGCATTACGGAAAGAAATATTGTTGTATACGAATATTTTCTGTATAGAAGTGTTACAGGAAATTTATTTCAACGGATGTATTTTCTCTGTATAATTCGAATATTGTTTGGTGAAACTGCTGCCAAAATTTATCAATAATGTAACAAAATTATTTTTGACACCGCACAGAACGCGAAAACAAATAGGCATTTTACCTCAACATAGCCTAGTTAAAATTTAATGTCTATGAAATGCATTAAACAAAAGTAAATTATCATATATTCTTATATGTATAAAAGCATAATAAGAACAGTATGCGATGCATAAATGATTCTATTCGGTTATGCACTATCTACCAAACAATTTCTAACTTATGTGTTTTGTCAAGTATCTCGAAAATTCTCTAAGAATTATTTGAAAACTTTGGGAGTATAAATAACATGTCCACCTCATACATTTCAGCGAAAGTGTTTTCCTGAGCAGGAAAAGGGACCAGTAAAAAATTAAAGAAAAAATATATACAGACACGACATTATTTCATTATTTAAAACATGAAAATCTGACATTGACAGATTTTAATTTAGTGTCAGAGGCCTACTGCTTAACTTGTTAATATCGACAAATTCTTCTTCAGTTAATTCGTGACGATCTAAATTCCATGATAAAGTTTTCATTAAATCAAACCAATGTGTTTCAGCTGCAGATACTGTAACAAATAACGTTGGAAGTCCAAACTGTCTTATTGCCGCAAAACAACCTTTTTTGCTCTTTTTCCCAATGAGGGGAAGGTGTGCCTTGGGGGGGACTCATGTCAAAGGTGTGCCTTGGGGGGGACTCATGTCAAAGTTGTACCTTGGGGGGGACTCATGTCAAAGTTAGGCCTTGGGGGGGACTCATGTCAAAGTTGGGCCTGGGAGGGGACTCATGTCAAAGTTGTGCTTTGGGAGGACTCCATTCAATAAATCCCCATTCAATAAACCGACTGAAATAGGCCCTTAGCACTAATTAAGAGTGACGTATAAAAATTCGACAACTGTACCGACTGAAATAGGCCTCTAGCACTAAAAACAAAATGTTTTGCCCTGTAAAAAATAATGCTTGAAATGCGTTTTGACTGTAGCATGTGATTTTCAGGATTTTATTAATTATTTTATATTTTTTTATGGGTCTGCCACATACATTCATAGAGATATAACGGTTTCTTTAAAAATTTTGAAAAATTTTGAAAAAAAAAAGCCATTTTTTAATTATAACACATAGGGTATTACACCCAATGCAAAGGTATATTTAGGAAAATCGTCATACTGCATTAGATACAGCATACCACAATCAGAATGCAAAAAAATTAAATATCTTACGAAATATGAGCACTTTTACTAAATATATTTTAACTGCGCTAGCGCAAACTTTATAAAATTTCATTTGCATAATTTAATAGCCAAAAGTATTGAGCTACTTATAATCAAAGCCCTAAACAAATACCGTGTAAATTCAAAATGTTTGAAGTTACAGAATGAAGAGAATTTCAGTTTCTCTGAAGAAAAAAAAAAAAAAAAAAAAAAAAAAAAAGAAAGATGATAGGGGTTTAATCATAATTTATTTACAATCAGTGAACACTGTATTACCATTGGGTATTTATTAAATTGAGCTTAAAAAGTGAATAAAACCCCTTATAATTTAGCTTTTATTTTGAGAGAAATGAGATTTATTTTCATTCTATCTCTCATAACATTTTTAATTTACAGGATATTTCCTTTTAATTTCGTTTCTACACGAAAACCCCAAACAAATACGTGAAAATTCAAACATAAGTTATAAAGTGAAGAGAACATCCGTTCATCTCAAAATAAAAGCTAAAATATAAGGAATTTTACTCACATTTTTATTTTAATTCCATAAATTGCAAATGGTAATGCAATATTCGCTGATTGTAAATAAATATTGATTACCCCTACCCCTCCTCCCTCCTCCCCCCTCCCCCCAAATCATCATTTTCCTTTCATTTGGAGAGAAACTGATACGTTGTTCATTCTATATAACTCATAACTCTTTGAAATTACACGATATTTGTTTATATATAAGTAGCGAAATACGTTTGTCTATAAAACTATGCAAATTAATTTTTTATAAAGCTTACGCATTCGTAGTTAAATATTATTTAGTAAAAGTGCTCATATTTTTTAAGATACTTAACATTTTTGCATTCTGTTTCCAGTATGCTGTATCTAATGTAGTACGCCAAGTTTCCTAAAAATGATTTTGCGTAGGTCTAATGCCTTACGCGTTATAATTAAAAAGTGACAATATATATATATATATATTGTTACGAAATTGTAAATAATTGTGTTTATTTTTCTATAAATTCTTTCAAAGGGGCTTAGTAAGTTGATAAAGTGCTAATTTTGCGCATTTCTAGTCGTTTTAGCGTTGAAATAGCCTTATTTTCCCTTAAAAGCGCATTAAAAAGCCCCAGTAATGCAGGTAATGGATTTGGCGCCAAATTTGGCGACTTTTTCCCACCTTGGCGATTTTTTGGCGACCTTGGCGAGAAAATTCTTATATGGGATATACCAAATATGGAAGCTGTAAGTTGATTGATTGACCACTTTCTAGAGTTTTCTCGAAAAATCTGGGTTCCATGGAACAGCATATAAGGAGCGCTTCCTCGCCAAGGCAGTTAGTTCAGTTCAGATCTCAGCCAGCTTCGCTAGTGCTTGCATTGCTCTTGAGCCTCTTTGAGAGAGACTTGCTTCAAGTGTTATTGCTATACAGTTTGTACTGTGGATTTGCTATTGACAGCTGTTGTTTAAGCTGTGGTTACTGCTTGAATTGAAGCTGATAATTGGTTTATTGACCTGCATTTTTCTGGAACTTTCTGTGAATAAATTACTGAATTTTTGTAAGTTTGGCCTTTCATTCCCGGACAACTCACGAACCCTCAAGTACGGAACAATATTGTAAGAAAGCGTTATATCTCTATCAATATATGTGGTAGCTTCATAAAAATTTATGCAGGTAATTAGAAAAATCCTCATAATCTCATACTACAGCCAAAACGCTTTTCAAGCGTTACATTTTTACAGGGTGATGTAAAACATTTTAATTTTTCTTTGATTTCTTATAGGTCCCCTTTTCCTCTTCAGAAAAAAAAATCTGAAATATATGAGGTGTAACATGGTCTTTATACTCTCAAAATTTCAAGATAATTCCTAAAGATTTTTCCTAGATATTTGACAAAACGTCTAAATTCGAAAGTGTCCAAATACTTATTGATAGGTAGTGTATTACTATACAAAACAATTTAGATATATAATATGTATACTTTAAATTCCCTTAATGCATTTCTAAGTGTGTTATGAGTTCGTATACTTATAAAATCATTATAAAATTAAATATTCTACACAACATGTTTATAAATTTTATAGAATATAAAATGCTACCAAAAATTAAGTTAATTTTTCATTTCTTTTAAAGGTAATTTGTGTAAGATTTACGAAATTTTATGGAGTTTAAGAGATCTGTTCAGTAATGATAATTACTTTTTTTTTTAACACAATTCGGGTCACAGTTTATTGAATAAATATCTCATAAAGTACTGGAAGAATCATCTTGAAACTTCTGGAGCGTAAATAACATGTTACATTTAAAAAATTTCAGTGAAAGTTTTACCATGAATATAAAAAGAGGACCAGGAAAATATTAAATAAAATAGAAAATATTTCTATCACCCTGTAAAAAGTAATGCTTCAAATGCAATCTGGTTATAGTATGTGAATATGATTATCCTTCTTATTTTCTGTATAATTTGCATGAGGCTAGCACATATATCCATGGAGATAAAACGATTTCTGTGACATTGAAGACAAAATTTTTACTTTTTGAACTATAATACGCAAGGTATTAAACATAAAGCAAAGCCATTTCAGGAAACTTTCAACACACCATTAGACACAGAATAGTGCAACCAAAATGCAAAAATATTAAATATCTAATAAAATATGAACATTTTTACTAAAAAAATTTTAACTGCGCATGCACAAGCAGCTTGAGCGAAATTTCATTTGAATATTTCGATAACCAAATATTATTAAGCTACCTATATAAAAAAAACCCAAACAAGTATCGTGTAAATTCTGAAAGTTATACGGGATAGAATGAACTGCTAGTCATTTCTTCTAAAAAAAAAAAAAAAAAAAAAAAAAAAAAGCTACACTGTAAGGGATTGTACTCACATTATTATTTTAGTTCAATCAATGGTAATAAAATGTTCGTCGACTGTACATAAATAATAAGAGAACCCCTTTTCATTTTTCTTAATTTTGAGAAGAAATGAAATTCAGTTCATTCTATCGCGTACAACATTTTGAATTTACAACATCTTTGTCCCGGGTTTTTAAAACGCTTTTATTAGCTGCACCTGAATTTATGTTTGCATGTATGTTTGTATGTATGTTTGTAACCGCTCTGAGAGCAAATAAAAAATCTATATTGTAAAAAAAGACTTTCCCTACGTGAACGCTGTGGCTGTGATGTAAAGCTCCGCGCTACGAACCTAAAGGTCTAGCGTTCGAGCCCATTCAGGGGAGATTTAAAAAAAATAGTTTTTGTTTAATTCTAAATTATTTTAATTAAAGATTTAAATGTATGTAAATATTATGGCGTGTCACTCACACGATCTTCTCTTATCCTGCATTTTAATACTAAGATAGATATTTTGTGCTTTTTAGTTCACATTTCTATAAAAGCATGTTCTTTAATTTTTTTAAACTAGAATATTATTACATAAATAGTTCAATACTACCGGCTATTACAGTATGCAAATGAAATTTTGCTAAAGCTTACCTATACGGAGTTAAAAATCATTTAGAAAAATGTTCCTATTTCATTAGATATTTAATGTTTTGTCTAATGTTGTGTGTCAAGTTTCCTGAAAACGGCTTTGCAATGAATTTAATGTCTTGCGTGTTATAGTTAAAAAAGTGACAAGATTTTTATTTTTATTTTATTTTTTTTTTTTAAGAAACAAGTATATGTGGTAGTCTCATAAAGATGTATACAGAGAACCAGAAGGAGCCTCATGATCACATACTACAGCTGGATTGCGTTCAATGCATTAATTTTACAGGGTGATCGCAAGCATTTTTATTTTTATTTATTTTTTTATTTCTCTCTTTTTTATTTTCGGGGAAAAACTTTCATTGAAATATACTATGAAGTGTAATAGATTATTTACACTCCTGAAGTCTCATGATGATTTATAGAATTGTGTGCCCATTACAAAAGTTTATTCAAGATTGGTGAGTTATCATGAGTAGCATGGGCAAAAGTTATCGGGAACATTTTGGTCTAAACTTTAATTTAATAACAGTCGATAATATTCTGTAAATGTATATACTATAATCATACATGCGGTTAAAGTAAAATATAGCTACTTTTGATACAGAAATGTATGCGATTTTTTGTTTCTGAGATTTCTTTTAGCTGATTTTAAAGAATGTATATATACAGTACATGTTCTCCAGCACTTTAAACTGTAATCTGATTTTATAGCATTTAAATGCAAGGTAAGAGAAATTAGCTTCAGTGTCGCACCAGTATTTCTTTCTACTTTATTAAATGTTTATTGGATTATTTTTTTTTTATTATAAAAAAATATCTAAATATCAAAGGGCAAAACATACATTTTTCAAATAATAAATTTTCTAAATGTTAACATTCCAAATATTTATTTTTTGTTTAATAAGCTTTCGTAAATATACCATGCATTTTCATTTCATTACATAATACAAAAAAGAATAAAATGGAGAAAAATAAAAACGCAAAACTTGGTTTTCTTGTTTTCTTTATTAAAACAACACGTGATATATTGAATACATTTATTACATTTTATTAGAATATGTCCTATACTGTTACTAGAACATGTAACATAACTGGACATAAATCACTGACTAAGATGTACTTTCTGCTTTTTTATTTATACATATTTTTTTGCTTTGTTTTTTATAAAGTTTTCATTAGAATTTGCTTAAATTAAAAAAATTATTTTTTATATATTTTTTTTCATTTTAGCATTCGTTCTTATGTGAGTGGATACATTTGGAATCATAGAGAGTTGCCCTTATTTGCATCAATATTTTCGACTACTTGGTATAACATTCATTCAAATTAAACACGCAGTTTTTGTTTATAGTTAAAAGCTAGAATATAAAATTTTCAAATATAATATAGGATTAGCATAGATTTTTTTTTTTTTTTTTTGTGCATAATTTTTTAAATATTTTAAATATTATTGTAATTGTGTTCCATTAAGAAATAGTTAAAATAAAATAAAATTTTTCATATATATATTTTTTTTTAATTTATAGATTGGAGTGAAAGACTAACCGTTGACAAATTTTAACGTTATACCTTCTTGGAGGAAATCGAATGTTTCAAATAATGTTGGCAATTTGTGAGAAATATTTTCTACTTTTGCCAAATGACTTTTTTTTTTTTTTTTTTTTTTTTTTTTTTTTTTCTACAAAATTATTAACATACTCTTACCGAGAACGTAAAAATTTACGTGAACTTTCTCGGTATGTTGCTAAACAAGAAATATCTAAATCTTTTATTTCGAAACATAGCGGGGAATCTGACTATAGTTTTAATTTCCACCAAGCTAAAATTATTTTTTATACGAAACGCGTATCCGAGTTGCATTTTTGGAAAATTTAGCTATCTATCTTAATCGTGAAAAAAAAAAAAATTATGAAAAATCTTATTCCACTTTGTTGTTTACAGCTTGGAAAAATTTGTTTAAGATTAAATAACTTCCTTCATTTTTTGGGAAAAAAAAAGAGCTAATAAATAAATAAATAAATAAAATAATTATTAAATAAAAAATAAACAAGTAAATAAATATATTAAACAAATAAATAGTTATAAAATAAAATAAAATAAAACAAAGAAAGAAATATTAATAAATATAAATTTAAATTTAAATTAAAAAAATCAATATAATAATAACAATAATTATAATAATTAAAATAATAATAATTAAAATTTATAAATTAAATTATATTAAATGTTAGGTATGTAAATAACTTATTTAAATATCTATTCTCTCCACGTTATGTGCCTGTTTCACTGCTTTCCTGCTTTTTGGTTATGTTCCTCTCTGATTGGCTTCCTATTGGTTGTTTGTGATTATCCTCCCCATTTGTTTTTTGACATGATTACAATCTTGCTTTTGACTCCAATAAAGTAGCACGCTTTACACCTGATGAAGAAAGGCCACGTCCTTTTGAAACCGGTAGTGCTTCCATTAGTTTTATGGTGTGTGAAGAAGTTTTTCAAGTTTAAATATTGTTTATTCACCAGTTTTTATATTTAGTATAAAAGCAGTATTGCTCTAATTTGGATTACCATGTCGTTATGGTGTTTTGGCATTTCAACGGAAAATAATCAATTGTAAGAAATACAGAAAAGGAAATGTAGATGGTATTTTTCCTTTTAAATTTTTCAATATTTACTCTAGAAAAATATTATTTATATATTATTATCTTATTATTATCTTATATTATTATCTCTCTTATTTATATTCTGCATTCGAATTTAAGTATTCATTTCCGGTGTTTCTCCAATAATACGTTGCATGTTTTAGTATTAATCATTAAAGGTTCTTTCGTCTATTATATTACTCTTTATTTACATTTTGATTACATTTCTTACATAGTTTAAACACGAATTTAAAATTTTTATGCCCAGGAATGTTTTATGGACCACTTATGTTAACTATCTCATAAAAGCTAAAAATTATTAACATTATATGTTTTATATTACCATTTCCTTTTTCTTTACTTTTTTTTTTTTTTTTTTTTAAGAAACTGAATTTAATATTTATTCACCAAACGTGGTTGAGGGTTGATGGTTGATTGCTTTTTACGTCGCACTAGTGCTGCGCAATGGGCAATTGGTGACGGTCTGGGACTCACCCCTAGAGGTGGTCCGGAGACATGCCATCTCAATTTTGATCCTACACGGAGAGGATGGCTCTCCCGCTTCGATAACCCCCGGAGGTATATTTTTGATGGGAACATGGAGGACATTGTGGAAACGACAGATTTTACGTGCACCAGCCACCATTAGTGTACACGATGGTCTTTAGATTAAAAAAAAGTGACACAAAAGCTATTACTAAGATTTTGTGTTTTGACATTTAATAATTAGAATTTTAGATACCCTGTCTACCAATAAGTATTTAGACACTTTTGAATTTAGACGTTTTATGAAATATCCAGAAAAGCACTTGAAACTTTAGTATTGTAAAGAACATGTTATACTTCATATATGTCAGAAAATGTTGTGTCCTGAAGAGGAAAAAAGGGTCAGTAAAAAATTAAACAAAAATCAAAATATTTTGGATCACCCCGTAAAAAGTAATGGCTTTAATACGTTTTGGCTGTAGCATGTTTTTATAAAGATTTTTCTCATTATCTAAATAAATTTTTATGAGGCTACCACATATATTCATGTATATATATATATATAATTCCAAAAAATTTCCACTTTTTAAATTATAACACAAAGAGAATTCAACCCAGTGCAAAAACATGGCATACTAAATTAGACACAGCATATTGCAATCAGAACGCAAAAACCTTAAACTGCTTACGAAATATGAGCATTTTTACTAAATATTTTTTAACTATGCTCCCGCTAGTTTTTAAAAGATTTCATTTTCATAATTTAAAGGCCAAAAGAATTGAGCAAGTTATATGGAAATCCGAAACATATATTGTGTAAATTCTAAAAGTTATGAGAAATATAATGAACAGAGTTTCAATGCTCTCAAAATAAAAGCTAAACTATAAGGGGTTTTACTTGCATTTTCATTCATATTCAGTCAATGCTCAATAGTATTACACTGTTCGCTATTTGTAAATAAATATTGATAAAACCCTTTATCATATTCCCTTTTTTTGAGAATAACTGTATTTCTGTTCATTCTATCCTTCATAACCTTTTGAATTTACACGATATTTGTTTGGGGTTTTCACAAAAATGGTCACTACTTCTGGTTATTAAATTATGCAAATGGATTTTTTTAAAAGTCAGCGCAAGTGTAGTTAAAAATTATTTAGTAAAAATGCTCATATTTCGCAAGATATTTAACATTTTTGCATTCTGATTGCAGTATGTTGTGTCTAATGTAGCATGCAAAATTTCTTAAAAATGGCTTTGCATTGGGTTCAATACCCTACGCGTTATCATTAAAAAAGTAGATTTTTTTTTTTTAGCATTATAGGTAAGTGCACCAGTGATTGACACTTTTAGAGCAATCTCTGATGTTTTTAATGTTCCAGTCATGAGAAAAAATTTTTAGAAATCTTAATTTAGTACGTATGGTATGAAAGACATTCAGAACCACATATATGTTAAAAATATACATTTGATAACAATTATTTTTTATTATGAATTTTTATTTGCCACCCACTCAATGTTCCAGTGATTGACACTGCCAATTTTTCATTTTATTAGTAATTGGCACCGTATGTTCTAGTGTTTGACCTTGCTAGTTATTCATTTTACCAGTTATTAGCACCCTCTTCTCCATTGTTTGACATAAAATGTTAAAATTTTTATATGTAAAATATATGATTATATTATTTTTCTTATTTATTAATTATTACGGTATAGATGTCAATTACTGGAGCATGCCAATCACTGGAGCACCTACCCTATCTACATGAATATACAGTCGGCTGCAAAATTATTCGAGCACTAGCCAATAATTCCTATATTTAAAAAGTACACTTAAGACTGTTTTGCTATGTAAATCCTTGTCAAATCATGTTCTTAGACTGATTAAGAACATGACTCGACAAGGATTTATTTAACAAAGCTGTATTAAGTGTACTTTTTTTTGGCAAGGATTATTTCTAGTGCTCGAATAATTTTGCAGCCGACTGTATATGGTAGTTCCACAAAACAATATACATATAATGAGAAAAATCTTCATAATCACATGATTTAGCCAATATGCATTTAAATCATTACTTTTTGCAAAGGGTGATACACAGCATCTTGATTTTTATTTAATTTTTTACTCGTACCTTTTTTTTCTCTTTTGGACACAAAATTTGCTGAAATATATGATGTATAACATTCTCATTACTCTACCAAAGATTCAAGATGATCCCTAAAGAGCTTTTCTGGATATTCGACAAAACGTCTAAATTCGAAAATGTCCAAATACTTATTGGTAGATTGTGCAGTTGATGCAATTTTCTTGTGAATAACGTTGAAATTGGCTCTATTTTTTTTCTTTTATTCTTTATTATTATTACTAGTATCGCCCCAATGGTCGAAACTCGACCTTTTTTTTTTTTTTTTTTTTTTTGCAAAGCGAGGCAAAGCAAAGTTATTGCCTTGTCCTAAACGGAATGCAATTGCAACACAGCTGCGGCAATTGTTTGCCGATATTCACTCTAACTGAATCAGCAGAGTTTTACTTAATATAACTATTTCTCTCTGTAGATGTTAGCCTTTCCTGAAATAAGAGTAAATCGCAACGTGAAAACGCCCCTTGTTGTGTGATTGATACAGCCCAGAAGCTAATAGGTACCATGTCAAACCAAGGCCCAACCAAGTATCAAATTCTGTTAAATTAATTCGATTGGTTCATAAAGTACAGTGTTTGAACAAAAAAAAAAAAAGATATTTTTCAAAAATGGTCGAATTGAGTTCGGGAAATTTCAAAACGTGTAACTTTATCGAAAATCGAAAATCTAAAAATTTTCTGAATCTTATATTTTCTACTTATATATGCAGACGAATGAATAATAAATCCCCTTTTTAAAAATTAAAATAAGTAGTCAATTTCACTTAATTAAAATGCAAGGAAATCTGAAAACGTGTAAATTCATCGAAAACCGGAAATCAAAAGTTTTTATGTATCTTCTACTTGCTTCATCTACCCACAAAAGCTAGCAATAAAGACACTTTTTTAAAAAATAAGAAGCCAATTTTAGTTAATTGAAACGTAAAGAAACCTCAAAACATGTAAATTCAGCAAAAAACGGAAATCGGAATTTTTTCCGTATCGTCTACTTATACATGCAGCAGTTAAAAGCAAATCCATTTTCCTTTTATTTAGTATATTAGTTGAATAGTTATTGTTTAAATATCACCCTTTGAAATGAAATGTTTATATTTACATTCGAAACTGGAAGATTGCCATTTTTTTTTTCTGGCGTTTTGTGATTTTAAATTAAATTTTTATTAATTTTACAGAAAAAATAACTCAATCAAACACACGTAGACAGTAACTTATATATAACTATTCCCAAATATCGGAATTAAAATCGGCAGATAATTTCCGTTATTTTTTAATAACTTTTTACAAAAAATCCAATGGACGATTAACATAGAAAATCTTTTTCATGGCTCCATGGACAGACAGTGACGTCATCACTTCGCTTGCGTATAGTGATGCTACATTATACAAATTACTGTGTCTATGGTTTTATTTGAGCTTTATGAAATTGCCAGATTTAATAACTTTCTACTTTTAGGTAATTTTTAATGTAAAGGAATACGTGTATAAAAGGGAAAAATGGGGGAAAATGCATAAAAAATAAATGTATTTTTAAATACCTTCTTGACATCGTAAGAAAATAATATTTGTATTCGCACCTTCTGGCTAACCATACCTTTCGAATGATACCATTTTCAACCCTCTACTCCCATAATTAATATGTTAAAAAGGAACTACAAATTTTATGCTTGCCAATTAATATATAGATTATTATTATTGTTGTTAGTAAAGTTTCTTCTATTTTCGTATTTGAAATGACTGGATTTGTAATCATAATCAAATTCTTGTTTTCGATAGATTTACTCATTTTGAGATTCACTAATGTCTTCATTCTTCAGAATATGTACGTATTCTTATGTATCAGTAAAAATCTCTCTTTAGCAGCTCCATATTAGTAATTATTACAGAACCTTTTATGAAAACATGCAAATTTTTCACTTTGACATAAACTTATGTTCATCAATTGTTGGCCCATTTAGCTCAAAAGCTGGCGCATCCCCCCCTTACGGGTAGGTTATTTATCAGCTTCTACAATGTGCAATTACAAAAACTTGATATTTTTAATGTCTTTTTTTTTTTTTTTTATGAAAATCAATGCTGACGTAATTTGGCTATATATTTGCATAAACATGTTGGTGCTTTTAATAAATAATTATATATATACTTTTTTCCATTTAGCTGCATACGGGCAACTATTGGTTAAAATTACACGGAACTGCATATGTAAATTTATTATTGTGAAAAGCCAAAAATACATTTCTGTGCATTGTAATCGGTAGGCTGCACTGTTATATAAAAGTATTTACAAGAAAATTTTGTTATGATCACAACACACTAGTTTTTGAGTGTATGGAAATACATATGATCTAAATACGATGAATCCTTAATACTTCTGATAATATATATATATATATATATATATATATATATATATACAATTCAGTACAAAGGTTTCTAATATGTTATTTGCGAACTATGTGAAAGATATAATATTGCTTTTTGTTACTGTATAATTTAATGTATTAATATTTATGTATAGTTAGATTCAAACTTATCTTCTTAATAAACCAACAATAAGTTTCACAAAACTAACGCTAAAATGGAATGCAATAGCGATGCACTGAATATAAAAAAGTGAAAATTTATCCATGGTTTCCATATGAGCATTTCATATGAATAAAATAATCAGAAAAAAGGGAAATTTTAGCAGACAAAATGACGTTAGTGAGAAAAAAATTACCGTGATTAAAAACACTATTTTTAAGAGCCATTTTTTAAAAGCTGGACAAAGTCTATGGAGGTGTGATAATTGACATCTTCAATTTTCCCGAAACTTTCAGGATATGTTAGTAGTACTGGGATAAGGAAAAGTGAAATTTAATTTTTTCTGAATTTCATTTGTTTGACCTAGAGAGGGGGTTCAAAGTTTGACGCCGTAAATAAATGGTGTCATTTTAATATCATTTTACTCCGAAAGCCATGAGTGACCAATGCCAATTTTTTTAAATACGGATACTTTTATACTAAGTACATTTTAGCATAAACAGTTTGGTGGGTCACTCAAGGCTTTAAAGGCCAAGGTCATTCGAAAATGCAGTTTTCGTTGATTTTTTTCCATGTTTTCTGTCTGAATATCTGCTAAGGCCATGAGTGCCCCATAGAAATAATTATGGGGTTAATTACACACCTTAGTATAGAACATAAAAATATTTAAAATGGCATGGGTTACTCTTGGCTTTAGTAGTTAAACGGTCTCAAAGTTGAAAATTTTCAAAAAAAGGTCAAATTTGATGGTAAATTACTCTGTAAGCCATGAGTCAATAACTATGAGACAAAGTTTTAATTATACCCTAGATGGTCTAGTTTTAAACCCAGGTTACAAACCTATGGTGCTTGCAAGATATTTTTAGATACAGTCTATTTTATATCGCCAATGTGGGTCACTCAGCCTTGGTGGGTCACTCAAGGCTTTAAAGGCCAAGGTCATTCGAAAATGCAGTTTTCGTTGATTTTTTTCCATGTTTTCTGTCTGAATATCTGCTAAGGCCATGAGTGCCCCATAGAAATAATTATGGGGTTAATTACACACCTTAGTATAGAACAAAAAAATATTTAAAATGGCATGGGTTACTCTTGGCTTTAGTAGTTAAACGGTCTCAAAGTTGAAAATTTTCAAAAAAAGGTCAAATTTGATGGTAAATTACTCTGTAAGCCATGAGTCAATAACTATGAGACAAAGTTTTAATTATACCCTAGATGGTCTAGTTTTAAACCCAGGTTACAAACCTATGGTGCTTGTAAGATATTTTTAGATACAGTCTATTTTATATTGCCAATGTGTACCTGTTCTATGTAGTACAGAAATCTTGAGACCCAACTTTGCATTACATTAATGCTTGTTTAAGCTTCCTATTTTGCATTACAGAGGCCAGCATAAAAATAATTATAAATTAAAAAATCACATAGGACAGATCGGTCAAGTTGAAATACGGAATAAGTTAAAACATGGAAATAAAAAATACAAATTTTAAGTTCTTATTTACTGCCAATAAAGGGAAGTACAGATACGCAAAACGTACTTTACAATGTAGAAAAAAAGAGTGTATGTAATCATCTGTCTATTTTATGAGGATAAAACTGTTTTAGAGTACTGTTTCTTTACTGTAAGTAAAAATTCAAATTTTTAAATGATGTCACATTTCATGTAACAAATTTAGTTAATGTTTCTGATTGATTCAGTGTTTATAGTGTATAGTTGCAGCTTGCTAATCATATGAGTTGAAATGCCGACGAGCATAAGTACTGGTAGCATAATATCTCATAAAGTGAAAATTGGGGGCAGGGGCCAGCTGAAAGAAATATAAGGGGGGTTACTTGAAACAGCTGTTTCAATTAGCCACGTTCACAAAATAAATGAAAAAGCACTATAAAATTAATAATAATAATAATAATAATAATAATAATAATAATAATAATATAGCTAACACTGCAGTGGCTGTATGTTGTTTTATGGTTTAAAATAATTTTTTCCACCTTGTTTTTTTTTTTTTTTTTTTTTTTTATATTTTCCAAGAGATAAGTGCATTAGAATTAGAGGAAAGTTGTTAACAGAATTTTCAGAACAAGTAGATACTGGAAATTAAGTATTGGTTTCATGTTCTGGGAAAAAGCAAGATCGGTGTTCTATGTGGGACAAATCATACAGATTTTTAATAGTACTGGTAAAGTGCCTGTAAAGGTGGCAAAGATCAAATTTCTAAAGGGACAAACCAAATCTAAAAATGTTTGTTTTGCCTGGTCCATGCAAGATGACATTCGAGATATCAGTTTAGACAATATTTTAAAAGTCTTATCACGTCCATTGAATTTCTTTACTTTAATTGTGAACTTGAAATTCCCCTCTCTTTTTTGTATTAAATTACTGTAACAACAACTTTCATAAGCCTTCTGCAATGCCTATTACTATAAACTAATTTGTCAACCTCCTTATAGTTATTTTTAAATAAATGTTCATTAAGTGCAAAATTCTACTGTAATTATTTACTAAATCTGATGCTATTATGGCTTTTATTTTAAATAGGGTCCATTTAATTATGGCCATTATAATGTAAAAAATAACCTAAGATACATCTGAAATGCACATTTTGTTACATTATGTAAATATAGGGTGATGATATATATAGGGTGATGAAAACAAGACTGTATACAAAATAATAATAATAATAATAATAATAATAATAATAATAATAAAGTAATTGCGCATGGGACTAATTGAAACAGGTGTTTCAAGTAGCTTCCCCTATATTTGTTTCAGCTGGTCCATGCCCACAATTTTCTCTTCACGAGATGTTAAGCTACCAGTACTTATGATCGTGAGCGTTTCAAATCATATAATTAGCAACCTGCAACTATAAACGCTAAAAGAATCAGAAACATTCACTAATGTATGCTACATAAAACGCGACATCATTTAAAAATTTGAATTTGTATTCAAAGTAAAAAACAGTACTCGAAAACAGTTTTATCCTCATAAAATCGACAGATGTTTACATACACATTTTTTTTTACATTGTAAAGTAGGTTTTTTGTGTCTGTACCTCCCTTTATTGGCAATAAATAAGAACATAAAAATTGTATTTTTTATTTCCATGTTTCAAAATACCCCGTACTTCCACTTGACCCGGTCTCTGGTCTCCCCTATGTAATTTCTTAATATTTATTTATTTATTTAATATTTCTTTTATACTTATTTTGATGCTGGCCTCTGTAATGTAAAATGGGAAGTCTTAAACAAGCATTAATATATCACAAAATTGGGTCTCAAGCGTTTTGTACTACATAGAACAGGTACACATTGGCGATATGAAATAGACTGTATCTAAATAAATCTTACAAACACCATAGGTTTGTAACCTGGATCTAAAACTAGACCATCTAGGATATAATTCAAACTTTGTCTCATAGTTATTGACTCATGGCTTACAGAGTAATTTACCATCATATTTCACCTTTTTTTGAAATTTTTCAACTTTGAGACCGTTTAACTACTAAAGCCAAGAGTAACCCATGCTATTTTAAATATTTTTAAGTTCTATACTAAGGTGTGTAATTAACCCCATAATTATTTCTATGGGGCACTCATGGCCTTAGCAGATATTCAGGCTGAAAACATGGAAAAAATCAACGAAAACTGCATTTTCGAATGACCATGGCCTTTAAAGCCATGAGTGACCCACCAAACTGTTTATGCTAAAATGTACTTAGTATCAAGTAGTATCCGTATTTAAAAAAATTGACATGGGTCACTCACGACTTTAGGAGTAAAATGATATTAAAATGGCACCATTTATTTACGGCCTCAAATTTTGACTCCCTCTCTAGGTTAAACAAATGAAATTCAGAAAAAATTAAATTTCACTTTTTCGTATCAGAGTACTACTAACATATCCTGAAATTTTCGGGAAAATTGAAGATGTCAACCATCAAAAGTGTCCAACTTTTAAAAAAATGACTTTTAATAATGCATGCCAAAATTTCTCAAAACTAATGCTGAAAACTGGTGTCAAAAATTGCATTAATTTATTAAAATAAAGAAAATGAAATTTTATCTACGCATTCATTTGAAATGAATAAAATATGAAAAAAAAGTTAATTTAAAGAAAAAAATGATGTCATCCATTTTATTGGGAGCCTGTGATTTGAATTATCCAGAATTATGAAATAATTTTAACTATGAATCAATCTTAATATTAAATGATTAACTTAACCCGTTAGCGTCCAGAGTCCTCATTTGAGGATAGCTAATAAAATGTCACGCAACTTTTTTTTTTTTTTTTTTTTATAGCGTCACTCTAAATGATCCCTGAAAGTTTTATGTGCCTGCTATTAATTATTATTTCATAATTTGGATAGTCATTTTACAATTTTTCATTCGTTGCACATATATTTGTTTTTGCGTAGGTATACTAACTTAAATCATGTTGACTAATAACAGTTATTATAATACTTTACTTTCGATATCTTTGTCAACATATAATAGGAAATTAATGTGTTATCTCAAAGATTTTCTATCTCGAAGTTTTCTCGCTGGAACACTAAACGTCAATAAATGAGGATAGGCTTTAAATTTAAAACTATTAGAAGAATTGATTAAGTTAATATATTTTAATGTCAGTTGTCTATATTAATTTAGAAGTGAAATAATCAGCTAATAATGTTTTGCAAAATTGATTCGGGCATTAACGGGTTAATTAAATCGAATATTTAAGAATCTAAGTACACATTATTCTTATTCATAATGACTTTTATTTGAAATTAATTAAACAAAATTTGGATTTCCTCACAATCTGAACCAGACTTCCACACGGACAACAAGTCTTAGCCACCACACAAGAATTCTCATTTGCAATTAATTGTAAGTATAATGATATGAATTTTAATTAATTTTAATGAACTATTATTATAATGAATTGTAAGTATAATGATTCTGGCTTTATTACAGAATTCGCTTTGAATGATTTAATTATGAAGGTATGCAGAGCACATTTCTGCTAGGCTTATTATCAGTTTATGCATACTGAATTGTCTAGATTCAGTCTGTAAATTTTTTGAAAGGCTGTTTCTCCACCAATTTTAAAGTTCAGCTGACACAGAAGTTGCGCAGTCGACGATATGAACCACATTCTGCGCAGCGAATAGGAATAAAAGTCACGGAATTGTGTACTGCTGCCATTTCTCAACAGTTGTGGCATTCATTGTTCTTATTTTTATCATATAACAAGACAGGCATGTTATGCCTATTGATAGAATTTTTATCTTAAAGGTACATATTTTTTTCTGTTTCCTTCCGCATGTGTTACACATAGAAATCTTAGTTGTATTGATAAGTGCTTCAGAAGAACTACAGTGTACACAGAAAAAAATCTGTAACTGACATCTAGAATCTAAATTGTGGCTCTACTATAAATAGTTCATGTCATTCTTATAAATTCTAGTCCCTTTTGAAAATGAGTTTTAGAAACGCACTATTAGAAATATAGAGCGTTTGTCTATAATATCGAGGTCAAACTTATTTAAAAATCTAAACAATAAATGTGATTACAAAAGGCGAGTTTTGGTAACTATAATCTTGATTTATAATCCAATTCTAGTAAATCAAGCGAAAATTCATCGCAATTTATGGTGTTCATAATATTATTTTATTGTCTAGAAAGATGTAGATTAGAAATTCTGGATCATTTCTTCTATCCAGGTTACCTTTTCTGTTTATCTTATAATCATAGCTCGAAAATCGATATTTCCGGTTGAGAATTAATAAATGACCACTTATTCGTTCTATAAGAATACGATATATATATATATATATTCTTAGTGTAACAAACGCATAAAATCTGATTATGTGCTTGTGAGATAAAATTAGCGCCTAAATGAGTTCTATCCTAGCTGTTTGCCCTAGTAAATTTTTTAATGCGAGTTAATTTTACAGTGTATTCTAATAAAAAACAAGTTGCGTACGAACACTTTCTGTATTTTATTACAATGGAAAATGTCTATTACAATTTTTTTTCTATAGCATACAAATATATTCTGAAGAGTTTTCTGTTGGATTTTTTCTGTAACATAAAAAGATTTATTACAGTGTATAATTTTTTACAGTATAAAAGATATATTAATTTCAAAGAAAGTTTGTAATATTATTCGTAAAATGAAAAAAATATATATTTCTCTCAAGCAAAATAATAAAATGAAATAAGATAAAACAATCATAATAATACTTTGGAATTGTCTAAAGAGGTTCACACAACACAGATTTTTTTTCCTCTTTAATCAAACAACGTAAATAAATGACTAAAGAATTCTTTATATGTCAAACTGTAATATTTTTCACAACGAACTTAAAAGTTTATTTAGTCTCGTTTAATAAAAATCCAAAATATTCATCTTTATTAAGCTAACAAACTATAAAACTTAATAAGAGTTTGAAACTGAACAATTTTATATTAGTATTTTCTAAAACGAGAAATTATGTAACTGTTTTCTCTTAATATTTCTTATTCCTATTAAGTTTGTTATATTTCTTGACATTTACAAATCTACCACTTGAAAAATTTATTTCTATTTTCTCAGGGGACAAGAAAATCAGAATTTTTCGTTTGATAAATATACAATTTCGTTTTCCTTGTTTCTCTTATTAAATGTCAATATGATTCATGGAAACTAATTTATATCATTCTAAACAAAATTTCGTTTGACATACTTATGAAATTTTGTTTCTTTGAATTTGTATGCTCTAGGAAAAAAAAAAGAATCGTTCTATATAATGTAGCTTTATAATATTATTTTATGTGACAGAACTAAATTCAATGTTGTCATATAAAAAATAATTACATATGTGTCACTTAAATTTAATTATTCGTGCGTAACTATTTCTTTTTGCTGTGCTCGATCTTTAAAACATGGATTGGCCTACATTTTTATTTTCATTGCTTTATAGGCACTGTAATGGATGTGTTAATTCAAAACAAGATTATGTGTGTATTTTTATTTGTCTTACTACTATTAAATTGAAGGTTTTGATTTATACATGAATGAGAATAAATTAAATAACATTAAAGAAACTTTTTGTTATGTTGTTATAGAAACATTAGTTTTTTTTTTTTTTTTTTTTTTTTTTTTTTTTATAAACTTTCTGATATTATGTATGACAAATGCACATAGAGATGTTCATATTACAAAAACAATTATTTATTTTTTTCTTCATTAAACAAACTACGCAATTATGAACAAATTAAAAAATGTTAAATATCAGTTACATTATTTTAAAAGACTTAATAAAAAAACTCACTTTCAGAATTCAAAGACTTTTTAGAATTTCATTATAAGTTTAATTTACAATCGTTTTTAATAATAACGTATCTTGAAATAAAATCTGTAGAAGACACATACAAAATATAAAACATGATTTCCCCTTTCTTTTAGTTAATATATATATATATATATATATATATATATCTTCAAATAAAATGCTCTTGAAACAAGAATATATATTATAAGCTAAAATATTTTATCAGCATTTTCCAAGACTGTAGACATAATCGTATATTAAAACAAAATACTTACAGTTTTTTAGACAAAATATCCATGGTAGTAAAACTCAAGATAAGATTGTGGAGTACTCAGTCTTGTTTAAAGAAGTGCTCTTCTATCTAAAGATATATGAGACAGATACTTAAAGCAAGTTGTCTGTATGTAATGTAAAGTTATAGCGTGCTTTTTTTAGGTTTTTCTTTCTACATTCTTTATGCAGTAAAGTTGAATATATTTCATACTAAATCTCCATTACATGCGCGGTAACTTCATTCGAGATAAATTTTACATTAAAATGATTATTAGTGTTAATCAACAAATAACTTTAAACTTTAATAACTTTAATAACTTAATAACTTTGTTTTTTTTAATTATTACTTAGTGAATATAGAAGATATGTAAATTATTGATAGTTTCTTATTACTTGAAAAAAATAATTTAATTAAATGATTCTTGATTAATTTTCCTCGGCCAGTGTTGAAGTATGTGATTACACAGGCCTACAAAAAAGAAGTTGAGAAAATTTGATTTGATTATTTTAGCTGATCTTCATGCTTTTTGATGTGCTGCCGAAAATGCAGCCCATATTTCTGTATCACGTACAGATTTTTATCAATACTGGGTGTTTACCGACACAATTTCTTACATATACCATCATAACAATAGGTTGGTTGGTTAGTTGGTATGGCTATACATCGCACTAGTGCTGCGCAATTACAATAGCTATCCATGAATAATTAAACATGGAAACATACTAAACAATGTACCATATAATTATATTGGTGGAAGAGTACTGTAAGAAATTGTATAGGTAGGCACCCTGTATAGAAAAAAAATTATGCGTGATAGAGAAAAATCTGGCTGCATTTTCGGTTTCAGCGCATCAGAAAACAGAAAAATCAGCCAAAATTATAAAATCAATATATATATAGTCGACCTGTGTTTTTTTCAAATACACATTTATTTATTTATTTTTATTTTATGTAATAATTTTTTATCTCATTTATCTGTGCTAATAAAGTACACAATAAGTTATCAACAAAATGAGACAATAGTTTATCAAAATTGCCGTAATAAAACACATTTTTATCAAATATGTATATGGCAAGATGAATCTATGCAAATTCAACTCATTATCAGCATTAGTCGTTGTTATAAAGAATTTTTATGTAAGAATAGAGAATAAAAAGGGGGCTTTAAGAAATGCTGATGAATTCTACACTTTCTAGTTATCTGTAAATTTTAACATAAATATTTTGTAAATTTCTGTGACTGTTTTCATTGATTAAAAAGTATAAAAATTCTGCTCAATGAACTTGGTATAAAAAATCGTAAACATTCGTATCTACATTAAAAAAATTATCATTCATTAAGAAATGTTCAAAAACAATTACATTACACTTTAAAAATTCTGAACACATTTTTTCCCAGTAAGTGAACATTATAATTGTTCCAGTCACTGATCGTAAAAAAATGAAAAAATAAATAAATAAATAAAATAATTTATGACGGTAAATCTGTTACAATTTTTTCTTGGAAAGAGGAAAGTGATCCTTAATAAACGGTGGTCATTTAAATTTCCCAGAACACAAATACGGGTACTTGATTTCTTATGTTTTTAGAAGTGTACTGACCGTAAAATTTAACGGTTATTTCTAAAATTTTTGCTGAGATTTTTTATAACATTGTATATATTAACCCATATTTCACCATCGTTCTAAAAATAATCCATGCATAAGTGGTATTATAAGTGGTATTTATAATTTATTATTTCTTTTGAATATTTTAATTCAAATTAAAGGTGATATATTATTTAAAAATCTAAAAAAATACACATGTGTCTTTATAGTTAGTTTAAATTATCGTTTAACGTATATATATATATATATATATATATATATATTAATTTGTAAAATGACAATTTTTTAAGATTTATTCATTACATTTTTAACACATTATTACTTAAAACAGTTTAACATTCAAGAACAACGGACTTATAAATTTATCTAGGTAATATTCTACACTTTTCTACTGGTAAACAATTATATATAAATAAATATATATATATGTGGTCTGTTTTCCTTATATTTCCGACTGTCCTAAACCATTGTCCTAATTTTAGGACATCCTGTACCGATTAAGCTAATGAAATGTTGCACGTTTTTTTGATTTTGTGTGTATACACAGGCTTAAAGAAACATATAATTTAGATTTTATAGAGAAAAAAATATTTTTTCAATGATTGTTACGATATGGGTTTAGTGATTAATATTCATTGATTTAGCTTTGAAACCAAACATTTAACTTATTTTACGCATCAAACTTTTACTATTTTTTCTTCATTCTGGTTGTTAAATATGGGCTAGGAACTTTAGAAAGGCATTTGCGGTGGGCACGCCTCCCAGTAGTAGGTCCCTCATGTAGACAGTTGGCCTTTTTATTAATGCTAACATCACCATGTTTTCGTTGATTTTTAAACTTTTGGATCTCCTCTCTTTGGTAAATGACACTACTACACCTGAATTTAAAAAAACGATGTTTCAGAGGAAGTGAAATGCAGATGTCACCTTAAAATGTTTAGTATGCAACTCAGTTGCTGCTTTAGTGATGCCTTCTAGTCTAATTTTGTCCCGAATGAAGAAACGTGCTAAAAGTTTGAACTTGATTTTTATAATTTATAGTTTATACTTACAAAAATATTTACTTATTATGTAATTATACATTTATTATAGTTAAGAAATGGTGTTTAGACCGAAAATATCTTACAAAAAAAAAATGCTACATTTATTCTCTTTTCTACATATTTATGAGTAACTATGCGCCTAATATCCATTTTTAAAAATTAGTTTAGCAATTTTTAAAAGAAAATATTGCGAGACTATTAAAGGATTAAGACAGTTTCTGAAAATATCGCACTAATATAATCGTTGAGATCAGAAAAATGATTTGAATACAAACTCATACAAGAGAATTCAAATATATTAAATCTATAGGAGAAATTTCTGTTAGGTACATTTTAACATCTTTTAAAAGTAATTCACATAAAAATTACAGGAAATACATATCAAGTAGTATCCAGTGTATTTCATATAGCGCTATAATAAAATACAGTTTTTGTTGGGCATACAGTTTATAAAATATGCATGGCTATTCAAAAGTAAGAGAAAATATTCTTTTCTCTTATTCGTAACGAATTGAAGTGCTTTATTACATTTCACCAAGTAGAAGAAAGCTGCTTAGGAATGATTATTCCTTTCTTACATTCATACTGTAAACAAAGTACTGCTTTAAAGTCCAATTTTCGACGCTGTTATTTTGTAATAATTACTGTAATATCTTGAATATTAACGTCTGAGTGTTATCAGCATAACGCAAACAGGAAATTATAAAAGACAGGAAACTAAACTATGGTAATTTCAAGACCATCTGAGATTGCCGTTTAAAATGTTCATTCAAGTTTCGTAAGTTTCAAGAGTTGTGTGGATGGAAGTTTTCTGAATATTTTGGAGTATACCATTGAAATTTAGCAACAATTCTAAAAGTTTTATAGATGTATTTGGTGTATGTTGAACAGTGGGAACAACTATTTCAACAGTGGGTTGTTGATGGCGATAGACCTCTCACACAGAATTTTTGATTAAAATATATAAATTCATTTACAGTTGTTAAAAGGCAGTTCATATCCAATACTTGATAACTTTCACCTTAGTTTGTAATCTGTCTTAAGCGTATTCAGATGCAGAATAATAAGTAAGGTTCAAGCATCCACCACCAAAAGTCCCAGGCTCTCAAAGAGTCCATTCGACTCACTACTGGTGACAAAAGCCATATAAAGTCTCGCCCAAGCGACATCACCCCGACCAGATGAGTGTTCCCTCAAATGTTGGAATTTTCGGCGATTACAGTAAGTATACACTGATTACGTTCTGGGCCTCTTTACACTTGGAAAAAATTACCCTACCAGCTTGCCCGTAAAGGTTGACCTCACTGCTGGGTAAGAGAGAGTGGTTTTAGTAACACATCAGATTATTTTTATGCATTTCTTACCTGTAAGGACAATATATATATATATATATATATATATATATATATTTCAATTACCTTATAAAAATAAGAAACATTTCGCAGTTTTTTGTTTTATTTAATTTATATATTGTTTGAAATATTTATTTAAATGCAATAGAGGAAATTATTCGCATGGGATTTCAAAATGAGAAATTTAAAATTAGCTATTTTCCTTCTTGTTAAAATATTAATCTTATATGAAATTTAATACTTTTAATGAAACTTTTTTTTAAATAAAATAATATATATTGTAAAGTTACGTACGCACACACATCATTTTTCAAGGAATTCTATATTTAAAAAAAAAAAAAAAAAAAAAAAACATAAACTAGCAAGTAATGCAATAAAAGATTATCTTTAGATTATTTCTATACAACACGAAAAATTTCAATTCGATTTTAAGAAATATAAAGAATATTTATATAAAAAAAAAAAAAAAATGTCATGTATAATTTTACGATTTTTGTTTATTATAAGTATAAAGTACCTTGTATATTTCGATTAAAATAAATCGAAAAGAAATTACACTGTAATTTAAAAGGAGTTTCATTATCTATCTCTTAGTTATAGTCTTTATCCTTACATACTTTTTCCAATAGATATCTGACAGGGTCACAACAAAGCGCCCCATAATCTTTAATTGAAAATCGATATTACCAACTTCTCAGATGAAAGTATCGATTAACGGAACTTAATAGAAGAACAGCTGTTCAAAGAAATGATAATGACAGGGATATGAAGTAAGATTTAAGGTAATTTATCCTGAATAACAGATTCAGTTTAAAAATTGGCTGATGCATTTTCTGATATTTGAATGTATAAAAGTGTGTTTTACATAAAACAATTTAAAATTCCTTTTACATTTAGACGCGTATAAAAAACAAGTGAAATATTATATATCATTGTTATTCCAAAAATTAATGAAATTCGTATGTAGAGTAAAAAAATAAAATAAAATGCAATAAAATACGGAAGTTGTTCTTGATCAGTTTTTAGCACAATTGATAATCGGCAACCATAGGATATTACTTTTAATTTTAAAATATTTGCTTGTTATTAAAAAACGATCAAGCAATTCCCTTTAAACACGTTTAATATGGAAGAAAAATTAGAACATCTCAAAAACTCGTAATGAAAGTTTAATTTAATTAATAATAAAATTATTTATAGAAAAATATTATTCTTTAACAAACATTTCTTGCCACTAAGCAATCCTTTGCGCGAGTGCGGACTCAACAACTCTAGTATTAAATTAAGGGTGATAACCCTTGTTGTTGAAAGAAAACAGAAGCGATAAAGGCCATTAAATGACTGGATATTTTCTAAATAAGAAACTGTCGATCTGTTTGGCACCTCTCCAAGCCGTTTGTATCACCCTCTCTTCTAGACATAGGAAATGTAGTTACACTACAATCCGTTAACTTAAAAGTATTTTTTTTTCTTTCGATGTACTGTATTTGGATTGATTATTATTATTATTATTATAATAAATGTGTTGTGTTGTACATGGGTTAAATTAGATTATATGCACATGGGTCATTCGCTTCGCTAAAATGCTTTCGTGTGAGTTTTTTTAAGGCACTCTAATTCGTATTTAAGCGAATTTTGGAGAAAATCTACTTAAAACAATGCACTTCTAAGTAAACGAACACGACCTAAGTTCAAGCACGGCAAACCTCGCCTACTAGAATGGAAATCAATACCTCGTTACGAAATCGCATTGGTTACGAAACTGTAACAGGAAAAAAATATTTTATGAACTATTAAAAGTTTGATTGTACGTATCTTAAGGACTGAAAAATAATTTTATTACATTTCGATATTAAGTTTCATTTACTACTTAATTCTATTCTTTCACATTACTATTTTATTTTTGGATGCTTTGTACATATTAGTTATATTAAAGTAACCATTAATAATAATTTATGTGAATTTACGCAGTAAATTGTGTTTTCTAAATTGTAAACGTGAATTACCAATAAGTACGAAAGTTTTAGTATGCTATTATTAAAATTGTAATACTTTGCTACATCTGAAGTTAACAAAAACTATTAACAACAACAAAAAAAGGAAAAAATTATTATAAGAAATGAGCTGTGTTGAAGAAACCAGAATAATTAGAGAATTAAATGGGATTTATTAACATTGCACTAGAACTACTTAGTGGGAGACAGACGACACAACGGACAGACAGAAGACCTTAAAGTCATACAGATAGACTAATTGAATTCATAATCACTCTTAAAAATAGTTGGAAAAAGTTAAAAATGCTTAATGCAAAAGAATATGCAGCCAATAGATTCATATTGCAGACCTTAATATATCTGGATATTTTAGAGTAGCCCTGTAAATCTGAAAACTAACCATATCATAGTCTTAACAAAACATTATTTTAGAGTATCAACAATAAATGTCAATACCTTTATGATTTTTATAGTAGAATGTTATTCAAATGTTATTTATAAAAATGTCTGTCCTAAAACGCAATGCATTGCCAATTATTTGGCTTTCCCTGTACACAAATCAGTTGTACAGGAACCATTGATGCCGTTTTAAATAGGGAACATTTCATAGTAAATTGGAATAATGTATATCATTTTCTAAGATTCTGGAAATGTGCACGGACTTTGAGAGCTTGCCGAGAGATAGATAGACTGATGGACAGTCGGACAGACAGATGCACAAATTGAAATCATATTCACACTTAAAAATTGTTAGAAATATTAAAAATGTCTAAGTTGAATTAACATACAATTCCAGCGAATTTCCAATAATACTCCTTAATGTAACTAAATATTTTTTGTGACCCTGTAAATCTAATACTAATTATACTATATTCTATAGAAAGCATTTTTTTGTGAATGGGAATAGCATATTTCAGTTTCAATAAGATTTCTGCAAAATAATGTTATGATAATTTGGTTTATAGAAATATCTGTCATAGAACGCAGTGCTTTTAAACATTTTCGTGTGTGCCTGTACACAATCCAGAGATGGTATTTACTCCATATTTTTATAGAAAACATCTTAAAGGGAACTTGAATATTTTTTTCAAATTTCATTGAGATTTGTGTAAAATAAAGGTATTACAATATGGTATATAGAAGTACCTTTCATAGAGCACAAACTTTAGATTACTTTCGAGTGTCACTGTACAGAAACAAGAAGTGCATTTTCAAAACATCTACTCTAAAATAGACTACGCGTTTGAAATTTACAGCTCAACCTGCAATTCTTACCAATAAAAATTGATACCATGCACCAATCTGACTTCAGAATCTTCTCTGGAGCAATTCTCACATCACCCATTCTAAGTTTATATACTGACTATGTAGAACCTTCTCTCACTATAATCAGACAACAACTTTCTTTAGAGTTGTATTTTCGAATTCTGTCACATCCTCGTCACCCACTTCATAATCGGTGTTACAGTAATGGTTCTAATTTATGTTAATGTTGCCCTTCTTTCACCCCGTATTTTAGCGTAAGAATAAAGAACATCTTTACTAACATATCTCTTCTTGACTTCAAATTTCGTCCTTGGACACTTTTAAGTGTGACTCCTTGGAAGCTCAAGATTATTTCGTCCCTTCATCCCTTCAATGGTTTTTACAAATCAAACACAGATGCTGATATTTTTAAGACTTTCTTCGCCTCTCACTTTTTTACGTATAAGGACTGCATTAAAATTTATACAGATCGCTCGAAGTCAGGTGATCAATTTGGCATAACATTGTTCTTAGCTATAGTCTCCTAAGCTCTTTTTTCAATATTCTCTGTAGCATTTTTAGCTATTGAACATGTTCTTAATTTAATTTCATCTCAGCCTAATGGAAAATACATCATCTACACAGACTCAAAGAGTGTTCTTGATTCCCATTCATCTAGCTCTTCCACTTCCTCTTTCAGCTCTGTTTTAAAAATGCATAACGGCCTTTTGAAAAGGGGATTTGACATTATTTTTTATTGGTTTCTATGGCATGTAGGCATCAAAGCTGCTGATAAAGCAGCCAAGGAAGCTTTACTTCCTCTCAATTACCCAATCCCATAAGAAGATCTTAAACATACTCTAAAATATTATCTGAGAGGTAATGGACAAAGGGAGTGAGATTACCAAATTAGTAACTAGTTAATAGAAATTAAACCACATATTTTAGTATGGCCAACACGAACCAAGGAAACTTTATGTTATTGTTTCTAGACTCAGAATTGGGCACTCTAGAATAACCCACGAGCATCTTCTCCTTGGAGAACAAGAACCTTCATGTGCTAAACACCACTTCAGCTCACTTACCATTCGCAATATAGTAACTGACTGTCCTTGCTTATGCCATTTACACAGATATTACTTTAACTCATCTTCACCAAATATGACTAGCCCTTTGGGTATAAATCCCCATCTAAACTCATCAGTTTTTAAAAAGAAGCAGGCTTTTATGTTGGAATCTGATCTAATCTTATTCCTTTAATTGTCTTTTTTTCACTCTCTGTTTTACAGTCGGCAGCAAGATTATCCAGCAAACAAATCCTTGTCGAATCATGTTCTTAGTAAGTCTAAGAACATGATTCCACAGGGACATGATTCCACAGGAATTTAACAAAACAGTTTTGAGTGTACTCTTTTTATATAGGAATTATTGCTAGCGCTAGAATAATTTTGCTGCCGACTGTATTATTTTAGAATTGACTTGCAACTTGATCCAGATGGCTCCTTTGCCTAATATATTTTTTAATTTTTATAATATGTTTCGCGCAGCATATCCTTTTCTGGATTTTGCGCCATAAAAATCAATCAACCAAATAACTAACCAACAATCAAAATACCCGTTAGTGAACTTGAATAACATATATCAGTTTCAAGAAATTCCATGAATACTTACCGGAGCTTCGACGTCAGTAACATTTTTCAACCTTGTTGGAAAATGTTAAAAAAGAGAGTAGGAGGGATGTAGGACAGTAGAAGGATATATACATACATATGTATGTATATATATATATACCTTTCAGAAGAAAAGCTAAACACAGAATGTTGAATATATTTTTAAAAAAATATTTAATTATGAAAAAGAATATATTTATTTCCATGTAATACAAATAGTGAATTTCTTTTGTAATTTCTTATTATTTTAAGTAAGGGTAGGGCAGAATTGGTGGTCACTTTTAAACATCCTCTAAAACATTAGGTTTAAAAAAAAAGAAAAAAAAATGCTGATTGAAAAAAGATTAAGAAAAATGCTGATTAAAAAAAGAAAAAAAAAATGCAAATCTGTGTGATTTAAATATTTTAGATACAAAATAATCAATAAATAAATTAAACAGATTAAGGAATAAAATAATCATTTATTTTCAAAAGTATGAAACGCAAAAATATGCATTATCTATGAAAATAGCCTCAAAATCAACAGAATCTTAGCGTTTTACAAATGTTCCTTGTGCTTTTTCTTTTACACTGGCATACCGTCAGTAGTTGAGCACGTTATCGTGAGCATGTCAACTATTTTAAACAGTTTTAAATATTTATGCAGTACCTTTTCAATATCAATGCACTGGTATCCTTCTCTTCTTACTAAGTACAGATACACTAGTCACAATTATTATTTGCTCTTGCTTTTCATTTAACAGATTCATAACAAATTAAAAATTGTGAGGTTGAGACGTCAGAACGTCACCACAGTTGTTTTAATTAGGCTGGATCCAGTAAAGTACGAAGTGGGAACGGTTAAAATCACTCCGTCGCCAGTGGCTCGGTGAAGGTTGAGGTCGAGCTAGTTTTGTTTCGGCAGGGTGCTGCATTAAAAGACTTAGATTTTGAATATTAGTTAAATTAGAAGTGATTTTTTAAAAGTACGGATTGAGATGTAGTGAAAGGAGGGTGTAAGAAGAAGTATAAAAATAGAGATGGTTTTAGTAGATGGTGTGGATGTTGGAGGATCGTATAGTGGCTGTTATGAATCTTAGTTTGACAGATATTGAAAAGTAGAGTAGTGGAGATTTAGTGGCGTGAAGTTAAGTAGTGTTGAGTGTTGGTGAGTGTCTACTAGTCTTCGGAAAGTTCAAGCTGGGTCAGAAGGGAATCCTCTGTCCCATAGTGAAGCCGTAGTATTGGAGTACGAGTGCGACCGTCTCTACACCGTCGACTATCTGCTGTGGTGAGATATTTAAGATAATTAAATTGTTGATTTATATATTTTTGATTTAGTAATACGCTGACTGAGCTAAGATCTATTTTCCAGGCCGCCCTCCCATTAATCTGGTTCAATAAACTTTTATTGTTGTTCAATTCACGTCTCTGATTTTCTTAGTAATCTAAGAATTTAAGTTAAGATGGAGTTTGCAGGAACGCAAACCCCACAGTGGCGCCCAACTCAGTTCGACATCGCCCCCACTCGGGTTTATTTTACTGGCTCAAACAATGTACTTAAATTTTTTGAAGATCTTGAACAGTATTTTGATATATGTAAAATTGACGAGGATGATAAATTTAATTTATTAAAATACTCCTTAAAAGGAGATGCTAAAATCTGGTATGACACCATTGCCTCTAGAGCTCTAGGCCAAAATCCTACGTATGAGGATTTGAAGCTCAAAATTAAAAATTCATTCTCTTCTATTGTGGATAAAACCAAACTCCGTCAAGAACTTTATACGACAAAGATGTCGTTTTATGACAAACCTACAACATTTTTATTACGTAAATTCGACATTATAAAGCAGCTGGATTTAGTTTTATCTTTTGCCGCTGCAATGGAAATCATAACCCCGCTTTTGACTATTCCTATTCAGGATTACCTTGATCTGAAACCTGTCACCTCTTACTACAGTCTGTTTCAAACCTTAGCTAAATATCAAGAACGACACCCTCCAAGGGCGGAAAACACCTTTAATCGCCAACGGGGTAATGGAAATATGCAAAATTCCAGGCGTGAAAATTTCACCCCCCCCCTCAAAATTTCAATCGCTATCAACAAGAACGTCAATCGCCGCAGACAAGGCGTAATAACTTTCAAAATTCTCGGAACGATCGTTCTAATCAAAATCAGTCTCAAAACTTTTCTCGAGCTGATAGAAATAACAGAAATTTGCGTAACTCTCGTAATAACCAGAGTCGTCAGTTAAACGAGTAAGTGGCTCTTGTGAGGAGGGTCAGCAGCCACTGAATAACTCAACCACCTCCATATGTTTAGACACAATTTGTATCAGTCCGGTGGACCTTCCTAATTTAAATGCAATAATTCATGATATTTTCATACCTACTTATTGGGACACTGGTGCTGAACGCTCCTTTCTAGCATATGAAACTTATAAAAAAGTATTTTGACTTTAAACCTTTAAAGCGGACAAATTTAAATATTACAACGGCTCAAGGCAAGTCCTGTGTTAATAGAGGCGAAGTCAGCCTGAATGTTAAAATTCATAATTTAAGTGTTAATTGGCCTTTTTACGTCATCGACAATCTTTTGCATCCCTGCATTATAGGGTTAGATTTTATGAAAGCAAATAATGTTGAAATAAATTTTGCCAATAAATCTTTACATATTGATGATTCTAAGTCAAATTCTAAACCTGTCGAGCCAACAGAGTTAATTGTTAATTTAGAGGAAAGTGCCCTCACTCATATTGAAAAAATTGATTTTGTTAATTTTCTTAATCAGTTTAAACAGTTATTCTCTGAGACACCTGGCTTAACACATGTTGTTTGCCATGAAATCGACACTGGAACTAATAAACCGGTCTTTAGTAAGCCTTATCGTTATGATGAAGCGAAACAAGATATTAAAAATTGGCATATTGACAAAAATGTTGCAAAATGATATTATTATGCCTGTAACTTCTCCTTATGCATCTCCTGTTGTTTTATGTCGTAAGAAAAATGGTAAACCTATTACTGATCCTGAGGCATGGAGATTTGCAATCGATTATCGTAGGCTAAATTCTATTACACAATATCCTCAGTATCCCTTGCCTATAATTGATGATTTGTTAGCACGTATAAAAACGACAAATTTTATGTCTACTCTCGATCTGACATCAGGTTATTTTCAAATTGCAATGAAACCCGCTGATATATCAAAAACAGCGTTTATAACTAAAAACGGCACGTTTGATTTTAAACGAATGCCTTTCGGATGTTCAGGGGCTGTGGCAACATTCCAAAAAGCCATGGAAACTATTCTTAAACCTGTTTTGAATAAATTTGTACATGTTTATCTCGATGATATAATAATCACGTCTTTATCTTACAATGAGCATTTAGATCATTTAAAAACTGTTTTTACTCTACTGCGAAATGCAGGATTAACTTTAAATTCCTCTAAGTGCCATTTTGCACGACAGGAAATTAAGTACCTAGGCGTCAAAATAACGCCTGCTGGTATTTCTGTAGATAATGAAAAAGTTCAGCCAGTTTTAAACATGCCCCCTCCTACAACTTCCAAGCAAGTTTCGAGATTTCTAGGCATGTGTGCTTGGTATGGGAAATTTATACCTAATTTTGCTCACATATGCGAGCCCCTCTTTAAACTCAAAAGGAAAAGAGTTAAATTTCACTGGTCAATTGAAGCACAAGAAGCATTTGATAAGTCAAAAAATTTACTTAGCGCGCCTCCTGTACTAGCTCATCCTAATTATAATATTAAATTTCAAGTAGCTACTGATGCTTCTTCGTACGGCATTGGTGCCGTTTTAAGCCAAGAAGGCCGCCCAATAGCATATGCGTCCCGTACGCTTAACGCTGCAGAAAGAAATTATCCAGTAACTGAACGTGAATGTTTAGCAGTGCTTTGGAGATTGCAAAAATTTCGTTTATATTTTACGCAACTTCCAGTAACAGTTGTTACGGATCATGCGGCATTAACTCGGTTAACAACTGGAAAGAACCTCTCCCCCCGCATGATTCGATGGACTCTTAAGTTATCTAACTTTAATATAAACATCGAACACCGACCTGGTTCTGACAATATCGTAGCTGACGTTCTTTCACGTACTACTCAAACTCAAGAAAATACGATTGAATCTAATGGGTTAGATCAATCCCTTGCTTTAAATAAAAATAATGATCAGTTAAATTCTACTGTTAAAGCCTCATATATTCATCATTCGCATTTCAAGGCTGAACCGGTTCAATCCGAAATATTAGCAAACGTGACTGAAACTCGTGTAAAGGAAATTGAAAGTGAACAAGTAAACCAAGGTGCTTCTACAAATCTAGTACCTACCTTAAACAATAAATTCGTATCTGATCAGGAAAAAGTAGCTTTAGCGCTTATGCCAGCATCTGTGTTAAATTCGAGAGATCAATTAATCCAAGAACAAAAAAATGATCCCGAATTTGGATTAATCTATAAGTATTTAGAAGATCCTGAGTCAGTTTCATTAATTGAATCAGCCATTGCCTTAAACTGGTCCCAATCTTTTTCTTTAATCGATGGCTTGCTTTTTTATTCAAAATTATTATCATCTTATGGCGAATTACGAGTTGTAATTTCCCAATCTCTTCGTCAAGCCATCCTATTTGAGTTTCATGACTCTCCAATTTCGGGGCACTTTGGCATTAGGAAAACTTATAAAAAGCTCAAAGATGCCTGTTACTTTCCTAAAATGAGGAAGCTTCTTGTTAATGAATATGTTTCGAGTTGTCGCTTGTGCCAGCAATATAATTATAAAAATGTAAAGCCGGCCGGTAAATTAATTCCTATTAAAGTTGATTCTCCAAATCAAATTCTTGGACTCGACTTAATCGGTCCTTACCCCCTCTCTAAACCAAATAGATTTCGTTATGTGTTAGTTATGGTGGATTATTTTAGTAAATGGGTTGAATTTGTGCCTTTACGTAAAGCTTCGGCACAAGCAGTGGCCACTGTCTTCTTTAATAATTATATTTCTCGTTACGGCGCCCCCCTTCAAATTGTAACTGACCATGGTCCTCAATTTATAAGTAATGTTTTTAAGGCACTTTGCGATACACTCGAAATTAAACATGTCTTCACTGTTCCATATCGGCCGCAAGCTAATCAGGCCGAATGTGTTAATAGAACTTTAATTAATATGATTGCGACGTTCATTGGTCAAAATCATGAAAATTGGGATCAGTTTCTCTATCATTTTGGGTATGCGATTCGTACAGCGGTAAGTGATGCAACAGGAAAAACTCCCGCTGAATTGTTTTTGGGCAGAAAGATTCTGACCCCCTTTCAAAAACTGGTATTAGTACAGCAAACCGCATCTCAATTTATTACGCGAAATATTGAAAAATTGCTACCAGAAGTTCAGAGAAATTTGAGAAAAGCTCAAGAGCAACAAGCTGTATATTATGACCTTAAACGTAGAATTTTAGAAGTAAAAGTGGGAGATAAAATACTCCTAGAATCACATTTTCTTAGCTCTAAAAAAGATTCTAAAGTAGCTAAATTTGGGCCAAAATTCATTGGGCCTTTCTCTGTTTTAAAGATAGAAAATAATAATTTGACAATTGATTTTAACGGCACCCCAACAACCATAAACATTGATCAGATACGCATTTTTAAAGAGCGCACTCAATCATATGCTGAAACTCTTGATAGTGATAGCGTGCAAGGTTCAAACCCACCTGACGTACAGTCCGTCTTTACGCCTAACCTCACTTCCCAGCCTAGTGCTCCTGATTCTTGTACAGCTGATAAACTACCTACTCCTACAACACCCGAACAATCTGTTCAGGGCACTTCCACTGATCGATCTAGTGTTAGCAGACCCGTCGCACAAAAGCGAGCTCGTAGTGGGTCATCAAACCATTCTAATGTGAAATTTCCTAGGCAAACTGGTCGCAAACGCGACTATTCTTTTACTAATAGCTCTTTTATACCGCAGATTAAAAAGAAAAAAGCTTGGAATAAATATTTAAAAAGGCCACAAGCCCCCTCCTCAAAGTCCTCTGGAACACATCGCCCACAGAAGGTACTAGCAGTTCCAGATTCAGTGCACACCGACTCCTTCCGACCTAAGAGAAAGGCAAGGGTTCGAAAAAGACCTCCACCCTCTTCATCAGCTAGCGGACGGCACATGGAGAAATTCCTAACAGCCCCTGACTCGGTCGGCACGGACGAGTTCTCTTTACACCACCGATTCCATACCCGGCGTCAAGCCAGACTCCGACAACATGCTCAGCCATATGAATCACCTGCCGAACAAGCCTTTGTACAAGCCTTTTGGGATAGCCCTAGACGCCTGTCTGAAAGCCTGCAACCCTGTGGCCTAGCTGACGAGTACATCGAGCACATCCACCAAGACCTCTAACCTTCCTGAAGTTACAGCTGCAAATTCACATCAAGTGATACCGTTCTCTATTTTTTTTTCTATTACAAGTGCATTTCTGTCAGAGCTGTACAAAATGTTCAACATACCTTGAAGCCTTTTTGGGACTTTATATTTTAAGAACTCTTACGAAAGTTATGGACTTTCCCAAACTAAAAATACAAAATTTAATTTAGCCATGAACTTTCAAATCAAAATTAATGTTCTGCTTCAATGTCAACATTTTTGTTCTCTCTTAAATATCTATTTTATGTATGTATTAAGTTCTTTTACCTTGTAGCAATCACCTGCAGAAAGCTGGTAATATAAACTGTTTTTTTGGACCCTTTGTAAATTTCCCCCCCTTTTTTCTTTTGTATTTCTATAAATGATGTATTTATAAACTGCATATTTGTATTTGTAAAACTTTTGAATATTTGTCTAAAAGTTTATCTGTATGTACTTTTAGAGGGGAAAAAAACTGTTTTTTTTTAGCTGTAAGCATAAAAAGCGTGTTTAACCATATAACATTAAAAAGACTAACTGCTCAGTTTTTTCGCTAATGCTTTAGCTAAGGAGGGAGAAATATTTCTGTATGTAACCTATCTATTATGTTAATAGAGACGAACATGTCTCAGTTTCTTCCAGAGATGAATTCTAACTATTTTTTTACTATGCATACTGTAAAAGTTTTTCCCATTTCAGACACTCTCTGATGGACTATTTCTCTTAATCTGATGTTAAAAGTATTTTTATCTGAAGTGAAAGATCTCTTAATCTGATGTCAAAAAGTTCTTTTTCCTGGATGTGGACAGCCTGCATATTCCGACGTCTACTTTTTCCTGAAGACAATTAAACTGCTAGCCACTTCATCTGCAGGATAGATTTTCAAGTTCCACATCCTATTGAATACCATTAAATTTTATTAGACTTTTTCTTCACTTAGATATGTTAAAAAGATTAATTGTGGGATATGAACAATCTGTGCAACAGACTCTATTCTACAGCAAGAAATTATCGCATTTGTACATGCGAGTCTCTTTATAATTCTACAATATATCATTAAAGTCATACAATTGCCTTCCTGGCCTAACAGGGAGACGTGTGTAAATCCTACTGTAAGCCTGGTTTTAGCTCAGTCAGAGTCCCGGAGTTCTCGGGGTAAAAGTACGCCTTTTATTTAAAATTTTAAATTATTTTTTTTTGCGTCCCCGAGTTTTCGCTCAGGGACTTAACAAATTTTTAAGTTTTTCTCACCTGGTTAAAATTTAACTGACGGCTGCACTCACACTTCAGAGATTTGAGATAGTTAGATATGGAATGAAGCTATTTAAAATTACTCGATCAAACCCGTTGGGGATTTTCCCGACTAAATTTTTTTTCTTGGAGGAGGACTGTGAGGTTGAGACGTCAGAACGTCACCACAGTTGTTTTAATTAAGCTGGATCCAGCAAAGTAGGAAGTGGGGACGGTTAAAATCACTCCGTCGCCAGTGGCTCGGTGAAAGTTGAGGTCGAGCTAGTTTTGTGTCGGCAGGGTGCTGCATTAAAATACTTAGATTTTGAATATTAGTTAAATTAGAAGTGATTTTTTAAAAGTACGGATTGAAATGTAGTGAAAGGAGGGTGTAAGAAGGAGTATAAAAATAGAGATGGTTTTAGTAGATGGTGTGGATGTTGGAGGATCGTATAGTGGCTGTTATGAATCTTAGTTTGACAGATATTGAAAAGTAGAGTAGTGGAGATTTAGTGGCGTGAAGTTAAGTAGTGTTGAGTGTTGGTGAGTGTCTACTAGTCTTCGGAAAGTTCAAGCTGGGTCAGAAGGGAATCCTCTGTCCCATAGTGAAGCCGTAGTATTGGAGTACGAGTGCGACCGTCTCTACACCGTCGACTATCTGCTGTGGTGAGATATTTAAGATAATTAAATTGTTAATTTATATATTTTTGATTTAGTAATACGCTGACTGAGCTAAGATCTATTTTCCGGGCCGCCCTCCCATTAATCTGGTTCAATAAACTTTTATTGTTGTTCAATTCACGTCTCTGATTTTCTTAGTAATCTAAGTATTTAAGTTAAGATGGAGTTTGCAGGAACGCAAACCCCACAAGGTCTCCTCTTTACTTTACAATAAGCTTTGATATTTAATGCAATGGAAAAACGAAATGTATGTGCATTGAATGCGGTTTTACCTTTCAAATTTTTAATTGTAGAATTTTAGCATAAAAAAAAAAAAAATAAAAAAAAAATAAGCATAAATTTGTATCATTTTTATTTCCTATTTATCTGTTTCCTGAGAACCACATCATTTAATGATCAGTATTAAATTTTTTAATTAGTTACAAATTGTTAATCAATTAAATTGTCATAACAATTATACCTTTTACATGTCTTTTATGAAGTAGTCTCCATAATGTAGAATGATATATATTCTTTAATATTTCTTCTTTAAACTTCTTTTCTATAAAAGAAATTTTATTTAAATTTGTTAGGTTTCTCGTTTTTTTTTTTTTTTTTTTTTTTTTTTTTTTTTCCCGTCTTTTATATATACTTAATCTAAAATCTGCTTGAAAATGGCAAATATATATATATATATATATATATATATATTTAATCTGTTTTTAAATGACAAAACTTATTTTAAAATTTCAAGTTAAAAAAAAAAAAAAAAGTTGATTACTTCACTTTTTGGATTTTTTATATATTTTTTATGCAATATATATATGTATATAACAACGATATATTATTTCCTACATCCAACATTCATAAACATGCTTATCGCTACAAAAATCTTATCCAGCAAAGTTGAGTTTCAAATAATATTATTTTCTACTGTGTCATCTAAAATATATTTTGAATCGGTAACTTAATGCTTAAAACTATGGAAAAAAAGGAAAAGGGAATAGTAAGATTACCTTTATTTCTAGTCCAATATATATTTTCAAATTGAATTTAAGTTTCTAGTAATACAATATATTTGAGAAAAAGTAATGTACAAATTATTCTTTCATGTTTTTGGCTTCTAAACAATAATCTAGTATTTTATATTAAAGAATAAGTTGAAATACGAGTTTTTATTTTGAAATGAAATATAGATAAATGATTACAAATTTTTGCATTCAAATTTAACAAGTATCGAGGAATGCTGTACTCTATATTTCCCAGAACGGAATTTTTATAGTAGTATTTTATAATATGTCTCACGAACAATTAAGGGGAAAAATACTGCATGAATTTATTGGTGAAAGAATTAGGAAGAAAAAAAAAATGGTCTCTAGGAAATCTAATCATAGCCTCCTTAACTAGATGCCTGTCGTGTGGCTCATAAACTTAGCAACAGTTAAAGCGGTAGACAGCGCTACCTGTTACAGATTGTGTGACTTCTTTATTCAACTGCCACCAATAATTTTAAGAAGTGATTTATGATATATATAATCTACGTTTCTTCGATTCTATTCGCCTTTTATGTTTATCATATTCCACTTTAATGAATGTTGAATAAAAAAGCCGCGCAATCTGTACCAGGTGGCACTGTCTACTGCTTCAACTTTTGCCAAGCTTCCGAGCCACGCGACAGGCATCTAGTTTAGGAGGCTATGATCTAATATACCGTATTAATTTTCTTTTAGTGCGTATTATATAATAAATTCATTAAAAAATCTCTTTTAAAAAGTTATTTTGTTTTTATTATGTTTGTTGCTTTAAATGTGAACTTGAAGCTATTATATTTTGTTGCTTAACTATTTATGAATTGAATGTTATTATTTACATTTCTTGAAAATATGGTAATTTTGTAAACAAGTGTTATATTTATAAATTTTTAGAGATAAATTTCTTAGAATGGTACAAATGTATGTCTTTAATTCAACAAAAATGTAAATAATACATCGAAATTACATTTATCTATATATTAATAGGCAAGCATAAAATTTGTCGTCCCTTTTTAACATATTAATTATGGGAGTAGAGGATTGAAAATGGTATCATTCGAAAGGTATGGTTAGCCAGAAGGTGCGAATACAAATATTATTTTCTTACGATGTCAAGAAGGTATTTAAAAATACATTTATTTTTTATGCATTTTCCCCCATTTTTCCCTTTTATACACGTATTCCTTTACATTAAAAAATACCTAAAAGTAGAAAGTTGTTAAATCTGGCAATTTCATAAAGCTCAAATAAAACCATAGACACAGTAATTTGTATAATGTAGCATCACTATAGGGCAGTTCCTTGTTTGTAAACAAACATCTCAACTTTTATGAGTGGTTGGCAAAAAGGCTTGGGAAAAACATAGCGATGGCGATTACTTGATTACTACCAACGGAAAATCAATGGTGGGCGGGGCGCGGGAAAGTCGAGCGCGCTTTTTTGCCAACCACATGACGTCACGAGGAAATGCTCTATACGCAAGCGAAGTGATGACGTCACTGTGTGTCCATGGAGCCATGAAAAAGATTTTCTATGTTAATCGTCCATTGGATTTTTTGTAAAAAATTAGTAAAAAATAACAGAAATTATTCCAAATTTTAATTCCAATATTTGGGTATAATTATATATAAGTTACTGTCTACATGAGTTTGATTGAGTTATTTTTTCTGTAAAATTGATAAAATTTTAATTTAAAATCACAAAATTACAGAAAAAAAAAATGGCAAACTTCCAGTTTCGAATGCAAACATAAACATTTCATTTCAAAGGGTGATATTTAAACAATAAATATTCAACTAATATACTAAATAAAAGGAAAATAGATTTGTTACTAACTGCTGCATGTATAAGTAGACGATACGGAAAAAATTCCGATTTCCGTTTTTTGCTGAATTTACATGTTTTGAGCTTTCTTTACGTTTCAATTAACTGAAATTGGCTACTTATTTTTTAAAAAAGTGTCTTTATTGCTAGCTTTTGTGGGTAGAAGAAGCAAGTAGAAGATACATAAAATCTTTTGATTTCCGGTTTTCGATGAATTTACACGTTTTGAGATTTCCTTGCATTTTAATTAAGCGAAATTGACTACTTATTTTTATTTTTTAAAAAGTAGATTTATTATTCTTTCCTCTGCATACATAAGTAGAAAATATAAGATGCAGAAAAGTTTTAGATTTTCGGTTTTGGATAAAGTTACACGTTTTGAAATTTCCCGAACTCAATTCGACCATTTTTGAAAAATATCTTTTTTTTTTTTTTTTTTTTTTTTTTTTAAACACTGTACTTTATGAACCAATCGAACTAATTTAACAGAATTTCATACTTGGTTGGGCCTTGGTTTGACATGGTACCTATTAGCTTTTGGGCTGTATCACAAAAGGGGCGTTTTCACTCTGCGATTTTCTCTCATTTCAGGAAAGGCTAACATCTACAAAAAGAAATAGTTATATTAAGTAAAACTCTGCTGATTCAGTTAGAGTGAATATCGGCAAAGAATTGCCGCAGCTGTGTTGCAATTGCATTCCGTTTAGGACAAGGCAATATCTTTGCTTTTCCTCGCTTTGCAAAAAAAAATGGTCGAGTTTCGACCACTGGGCGATACTAGTTTAAATAAATAGCTCAGTCACTGAAACTTTACAATTGAAACTTACACCGAAAGTACAATTTTTACATATTTATATCACATAAGAGGCAACATATGTATACATATATTTAAATAATCATCATTCTTTTGTTTAGTAGAATAAATATTATTAATAAAATTAACGGTGAAAGGATTGCGTCATATGGGGAAAATTCTTTCATTCGTGCACTACAATATACAAAATTAGAGTAAACAAAATGTTTAAATATAACTCTTGAAAGTTTAAAAAAAAATGTAATGTGTCTTACCAATGAGATTATCAGTCAAAATGTTATCTGTGAAATAAATTTTTAAGCTCATACACGTTTCTAGGGAGGGTATTTCACGCTAAAATAAATCTGAAAATACAGTTTGAAAATTGTACTATAAAAGTGAAAATGAAACTGAATACTACAAAAATTAGTATAAAAATGAAAATAAAATATGATAAGACACTCGTTTTTTCTACTACCTTGGTAGTTATCGAATTCAAACTTTAGGAATAACTATATTCGATATCTATATACTAGATTTAAAATAAATTAGTATTCAACAAATTGATTCTACAAATCTTCATCTAATCAAAAATTTCGTAATAAAAGCAGATAGAATCATTTATGTATCAATTCAATGAAAAAGGTAAGAAAAACTTACCTACCTTCATCTGTATTGTTCGAGGGGGGAAACGTTCGCTCAGTAAAATTAATTAATTAAACTCAGTAAACTTTCACTAATTAAGCAGTCATTTTCTTTAAATAAACACATTTAATCTGGAGAAATACACCATCACAATTTATTAAAACATTATACTGAAAAAGTTACATAAAAACCAAACGCGCGCTAACAGTACACAATATTTACATTTTGAACTTAGAACATTCTTCTTCTTGCTATCGAACGCAGAATTCCTTTCGTGTGCGCTGGCGCAGACGATAGGATTACAAAAAGTAGAAGATGAAGTAGCGATTTTTGCAACAGTAGTCAATAAGGTGTTTCTCCAAAAATGCTGATCGATGTCACAAAGCATTTAGCAGGTTCGTTAAAAAAAAGTACATTCTCAAAAATAATACCACAAGAATTCACATTTTGTTTAAAGATTTAATTACAATATACTACTGTTTCAAAAGTTAACCAGGGTATTACGAAAAAATATGTTTATTAAAAGAATACTGAGCAGTTTATTAAAAACTAACACATTATTATTAATAGCGCATCGCTTCTTCTTGATTATCAAATAATTTATTTTATTCTAGTTCGCATAGTATCGATCAAACTATCTGCTGTTGTTGTAAATTACGCCGTTCTTCAACTAACATTGTTTCCAGTTCCTTTTTCTTGGAGGTCTTCACAGGTATTTTACAATATTACTTTGTAAAATATGTGCTAAACACTGGTTAAGTTTATATCAAGTGTTTCACCAGGTCATGGTAGAAATGTAAGCCTTCTTTGGGATTTCCAGGCAGTCATGTTTTGAGCTTTATGACACGGTGCACCATCTTCTACAAAAATTTTATACTGGCGATTCAAATTGCTGCTTTGAAAGATCGGTAGAAAACTTTCTTTCAGAATTTCATTATATTTTTCCGTATTAATTTTACCTTCAAACTAATTCTTTCACCATATTAAATAGCCTCCCCACATACACACACTTTTACACTTATGCCACCGTATTTTAATGTATTTGGAATGATCGGTCCTCCAATTGCATTACAGAACCCATTTTTGTCCGCTATCTCTAAATTGACAGTATTGTGATTTTAAAAATTACTGAATTTATTTTAAAAATTACTGAACTAATTTTAAAAATGGCTTTTAGGCACATAGCTGATCATAAATATTTAAAAAATAAAAAATTAGCATTGTTCTTTTTCGAGAAATTTTCGGTTTGAAACATCTGTAAGTAAACCTTATTAAATTCAAATAATATTTAATTTAATAAATAAATCACTTTATAAGTAAACATTATCGACAACAAAAACTGGTAAAAGTTGCATAGATCCCAACAGTTCAATTTATTCCGGAGTATTTTAACCATTTGCGGTGCTAGGTAATTCGGATCATTTAAATTACACTGCCACCGGAATTTACGAACATAATTAAAATACAAGAAATTTTAAATTTTCACGTTAAAAAAAGGGTTTTTTCTGGTTTGTTATAAATGTAAATTTTTGCTAAAAAATTGCCGGGATGAGTTTTTGCACTTGAGAATTAAAATTAGGTATTCCATCAGCGGGAACACTGCGACTGAAAGGGTTAAGGTATTTGGAAATGTCGGTCCTCCAGTTGCCTTACAGAACGACGCCACACCTATTTTCGTCCACTATCTCTAAATTTACAGTATTGCGATTCATTCGAAAAAATAAATGTCTCAAACTATTTTCATCCTCAGAAATTATTTCTTTTGTCCAATTAAATATTCATTTTTCCGGAAATTTTCATTAACATAGGTTTTTTATTGGCTACTCTTTAAAAGAAAGGCCAGCAGTGTGTAAATACCTCTGAACAGTTCTACGTGGCATATTCATAGATATAGCCAAATCGTCCAAAGGTTTTTCTGCATTTCTTAGGATTTCTCGGAATAACGCACTTTTTTCTGTAGAAGACGGTCTATGTTTAACTGATCTTGATGAAACACTTGCCTTTGAATTTCTCTTGAGATGCCTAATTACGATTAACAGCTGGCAAAACCACTTTAATTTAGCACTGATATCGCGCTGTGATTTATCACCTTCAAATTGTCCAACAATGCATCCTCGACAAAAATCGTTTAATTCCAGTAATACACTTGACGGCGGCATTTTAAAACACTAATCATTAATTGCATTTATGTTCCGTAAACTTCTATAAAATCTTCCCAACTATCAGTCTTTATATTTTAAAAAATCCGTAATATTTATAAGTAGTAAATATATGGTGTTCATTTACTTTTTACACTTTGAATTTTTGCAGTGCCTCAATTGAATACAGTGCCGCAATTAAAAAAAAAAAAAAAAAAAAGAAGAAGAAGAAATTTTTGTAATTTACTTTTTTAACAAAAATGGATTCAGGATGAATGATTTATTGTCCTCTTCTTGTAAGAAGATGACGAGAACTTCATTCTAAAATAAACTATGACACAGATGCAAAAGAACATACAAGTAGCTCTTGATTATCCATTGAAAATGCTCTTTAGTTTAAATTAATCGAACACTTCTTGATGTGCAGTTTAATGGAACACATTGAGTCGACCTCCATAAAAAATTAAACTTTGCCAAACTAGAGCTATATTGCATTTATGTGATATATTTTAAATAACTGTGTAGAAAACTATGGATTTTTTAGATAAAATAAATACCTTAGTAGATTAAACCTGATACGACGATCTGTTTGAAGCAATCGTGGTGAGCGGGTGTCCTTTCGTTGTATGATGTGGATCTTAATAGCAATGGTTACAGTATTTTATTAAAACTAAGCGGATATCAAGATTCTTATTCTTTTATAACCTTGTACCTCTTTTGTGAATATTTTTTCAGCATTTCCTTTTTAGTGTTTAACATTATTACTTTGTTAAAAAAAAAAAAAAGAAGAATATTTGATTAAATAATTTATTCTTCCAAATACGAAATCATTTATTTAAAAATAACTCCATGGTTCAAATTTAAATAATTTCTTGAATTACTATGTGTCGAAAAAGCAAATGTGTGTATTAATTAAATTTAAAAATTTTATTTTTTTTAAATTCACACACACTTTATATATATAAATATATACATGAGAAACGTTCCAAAAATAAGTTTCGTCATTTATTTTTCTTTTAGAAGGACATTTTGTGCACCATGACGTCATGATGCACCATGTGCACCATGACGACAAAAATGCACCATGACGTCATGAACTATATAACTTGCATTATTTTTCGCATAGTAGCTAACGACATTGATTCATTTCTCGCTGTGGGCAATCAGTTCGAATAAACCACTATGGTAAAATTCGGTGGCCTACAATACAGCAAGGAATTGTCGTAGTGCCTCAGCCAGCTCAGCATAGTTTTGGGACACCATTATGCGTCTGTCCACTAACAACATCTTCTCTACACTAGCAATATATTTTTCATTCGTAAATGTGGAGAAACGTTCACTTTAACGTTTATTCTGTACACTTCGCGTTTCTTTATGAGCATGCAGTACCAGCGATCAACCATTTGATTAGACGTAACCTCTTCACCATACACGTTCTGTAGGTTTTCATGGATAACGTCGACACACTAGTCCCACGTGCCTATTCATTCCGGATAATAGCACGCATTCTCATTGGCGACCACATTTTCAGAACATGTCTGCCATCATTATTTGTACTCAAATAACCTCGGTTACACCGGTCTCCTGCTACTCTCTCTTGTTCGACTCTCTGCGCATGCGTCATTTTGGATCCGCTGACGCTTCTTTCGTCGTTGAAACAGAAACGGATAAAGATTTTTTCTACGATTGTTTTTTTTTTTTTTTTTGTACCTGGTGAGCCATCTTCTGTTTTTAAAAACGATACTGAAACTTAATTTCAGGATGTTCCTTGTATATATTCATATACACCTTTTTAATTTGTTTCCCATTTGAAGCAAACCATATTCAATTTGAAATCGGTTTAATTGTCATCATCTCACTTTTAATTTTTGCTTAATGTTAAAATATGGTTTGGAGAACGTTTTAAAATATTTTCGGTACGAAAAAAAAAAGTAAAAACCTGCTTTATATTTTCTGTAAGAAATATTTATGTGAGTTCACATTTCAAAAGAGAAATCTTTACAAATCCAGAGAATAAAAACTGGAAAAAAGAAAAATTCAAATATCGTGATAGATATTTTTTGGCAATAGAACACATGTTTTGTTTCATTCAAAAAAGCGATATTTGTATGTCTAAGTATTTTTTTTTTTTCAAAACAAAATAATGTATTTCTTACTTATGTACGCATTTAATTATGTTATGCATTGGATACTATTATAAAATATGATTTCTGATCTACCTTTTTTTATGTGAGTTCGATCCTTCAAGAACCAATGTGTTACTTTGTACTTTGTACTTTGTTACTTTTTGCATATAATTAATAGAAAAGGAGTTAATTAATAAAAGAAAATCTGTTAATGTCTTCATAGTATTTTTAAAGATACAGATGAAGAAAAAATGACAAAGCGAAGTTAAACTAAGAGTTGTGTCGGTCGCATTGTAGGGCGGTTCGCTGGTTGGTTGATTGGTTTGTTGGGTTTAACTCCAAGTAGTACAGCACTAGGTGTTTTTCTAGGCAAACAACTGATTTCACAGTTACAGAATTTTTATGGAACTCCGATTTAGTCTCTCCTGATTCACCTCGAAGCTTGATTTTAAAAAATGTTATTAGATTTTATAGTTAATTAAAGTTTCTGCAGCTGGTGAAACTGTTGTTTTCTGCAATCTGTTTCCACAGAGTGAAAAAAATAATCTGTCCGAGAAATGTCTATCCGTAGAGTGTAGATCTGGAATAATAGAAACGCCACTTATCGCACACTTAGCACCTAAATTCAAATGCCTGGTTAAGGAACAAGTGTAAGCAGTGGGGACATGGAATTGATATAGCGCATTCGGGAAAGACGCTGATGAAGGTATCAGTGACTGGAAAGCGGGGTTTTTAGTGATTTAAACAGATTTTTTTTGTTTTTATTTGTAAAGTGTTTTAAAATATAGTTATCAATATTTTTAAATCAAAATTCCTTTAAATGCGAACTTTTGACTAGTGAAGCAGTGCAAAATCTGCTAGTTAAAAATAAATCTTCTGATTTACTTTCTTTCTTTTCTTTTAATTTTTATTTTGTGAACGAGGCTACCACATTTAACAGGACATCACTTTAAAAATACTGAAAACAAGTACAACAACAAGTTAACTTGAACACTAGTACATTACATTAAAAACACTGAACTACTACAAAATGTTACATTTTCTAACTATCTCCCAGAAAATGTTGCAATATCAACAAGTTCCTATCGCAAGCCGTGACGGTGTATTTCTATTTTAAATGAGTCATCAAAATGAAAATATTTCAGAAACTATTCGTAATTATTAAAGAGCCCTTCAATTTGCAATAAGAAATTTTCAATGAGCTTATAAGGAACTTCTTTTCTTTTAAAATTTTAATGGTCTCTGTTATTCCCTGCCCTCCGATCCATCTTCTAAACCAAACAAAGTTCATTTAAATTTAAATAAGTACTTTTTTACAATTATCAGATATTCCATTTTTCCTTCCTCTCAAAATGTTTATATGAAAAAAGCATTTCCATCGATCAAACAAAAGATCCGATTTCAAATTCAAAATTTTCTCCAGAAAATGCCTTTCTATGTCTGCAAAACTCATTTTTTAATTAAATAAAATCCCTCTCAAACTCATTTGATGCTTGTTTTACAGTTTATAGTAAGTTTGACGTGTTTCTAAAATACATGGGTTAGGGTATGACTTTTTTTTTTTTTTTTTTTCCATTCATATGTGACAGTAAAGCTTAAATTGTAGAAAACTAACACACAAAAACATGAATACGGATGGTTTCCTTTCTTTTTATGATAAATAATGTGCCGTGCTATTTATTTTTAGCATTTTGATCTAACGTTGCGATTAAAAATATCATGTCCTTGCGAAGAAAATCATATCATTTTTACAGAGTAAAAGAATTATTAAAATAAAACAATTATTATTTTTCTTTTGGTTAAATTTAATGAGTTGAATCTGCAGATTAATCCTAAAATATATTGATAAATTTACTGACTATTAATTAATATAATAAGGAATAAGTTTTTTTTTTTTTTTTTTTTTTTTTTTTTTTTTGAATTATCATTTTTTTTTAATACTTTCATATATCATGAAACTGTCATTTTCTATCCACTACTTTGTAAAATATTTAAATTATAATAAACATATATATATACTTAACTATCCTGTTTGAACATAAAATTCAAAAATTCTCTTTTTAATGCAAAACAAGAATTATATATATATTTATTTATTTAAAGCACACAATTCAGTGAATCACTATGTTAAAACATATATTTAAAAAAAATGAAAGAAATAATTATATTAACTTTTAAAATATTAAGCTGAATGTCACAAGGCAAAACGAAATAATTTTCGAATATACCTCTAGAGATACATTCTATTGATTAGTTGAGTAACGAAAACATAGTGAATTATATTATAATACCTCAGACAAAAATGTAAGATTATCGATTTTCTATAACTTTTTGTTTGAAGTAGTTGTTTGATTCATACTTGAAAAGAAATTTTTGATCTGGAAAGACACTAATAGAAATATACTAGAAGACGTAAAAGGACTGTAACAAAAATATATAATTTTTATAAACTTTTTGTTCCTATTGAATTGTTTACAACTTTTGATAGTATAAATCTAAATCGACTACATGTTGAAAGTTTATATATGTAAGTATATATATATATTATGTTTACTTTTAAATGGTAGTTTATTCATAATAATATTTTTAAATGGTATATTAATTTATATGTAAATGACCATAAATTTTTAATGGCAATGTATATCTTCACGTGTCTTTTTTTAAATTGTGTTTTTTAATCTTCTTTTTGTACTGACAAATCAGGGATACAAATCTTTTCGGTAGGGGCCATCTGGTAGATTTTTTAAAGGGGAAATTATTATTATTATTATTATTATTATTATTATTATTATTGCAAAATACTTATGACTTCTTGATTATAAATTTTACTGTCTATCATGTTCCTGCATCATTTGCATAAAAGTAAATTTGTAAAATATGCTAATTTGAGCATTTTTTTTTTTTTTATTTGCCGTCCATTTGAACTTGTCTCGAACCTATGGAAAAGTTATGGAGATGAACAGTAACGCAGTTTATTGTTTGAACAATATTTTAATTTTGTTTACGATATTTTGTAGTGCTCTTCTATGTATTACTTCACAGATAATATGTTACTCCACAGATAGCTCAATATATTTAGCTAATAAAAAATGGCAAATAATTTTGTTAAGGCTTGCGCATGCGCAATTAATAAATGTTTAATAAAATAATTACAATTTTTATATTTCATTTGCACTATGCTGTATGAATATTTTACGTCAAGTGTTCAAAATATGCTATTAATGGAATTTTGGATTAAGTATTCTGAATGTTATAATCAAAAGGGAGTCATTTCTTTTTAAATGTACCTCCATGCATATGCATGCCATTCAGAGTAAATGAATGCAGATAAAAATAATAATAATAAATAAAACTTCATAACGATATGCTAAATCTACAGCATTTTCCAAGCATTACTTTGTACAGGTTGCAAACAAACATTTTAATTATTCTTCAATTCGTTACATGTAAAAAATAGTCTTAGGAACAGAAACTTAGCTGAGATTTTGTCAGTACAACATGTTCTTTGTGTTCTCAAAGTTTTAAGATAATTCGGGATTATTTTTTTATTTTTTATTTTTCACAAGATGTTTAAAATCAAACCCGGTCATATATTTCAAGGCTATGAATATACAAATCCTTTTAAGGTAGTATAACAAGAAAACTGTAATTTTTCATAGTTTAAGAAATGAGCTATATGTGCGTGTGTGTTTGATTACGCATTGAATATCATAAGATTCTTATTATATATTGTAGGTTCTAATGATTAAAAAAAAAATGAAAATGTTAAATAAAAATCACAAACATTTTTATTTATTTGTGAATTATTTGTATATGGATTACAACTAATGAATTTTATTTTAATATTTAGACGTGACAGTGAAATTTATGTTACATTTTCGGATCTTCTGAAACATTTAGGTTCACTTTTAAACTAGTTTTTAACGCATTTCTTCTTATATTTCTTATATTTATTATTATTATTATTTTTTTAATAATCATATGTGAGTTTAAATGAAAAGTGGGAAATATATATTTTTACAGTTTAAACAAAAATAATAATAGGGGAGCAGGTTGTTTTAAATAAATTCAGAAAACATACAAAAGTATTTATGTTGCTTAAGAAGTATAAGCAAAAATGTTTATACATATTATAGCTCACTGTCGCGCAAACTCCATAAATTTTGGTGATTTTTGACTTTATATATTTTTACAGGGATGCAACAAAATTTTCTTTATTATTGTGGCATATAGGCTCAAATTTAAAAGTGTAATAGCGTCTAAATGCCTTATCCGATAGAGCTGAAAATTTATATAAATATTATAAGTCACTGTTGCACTAACAATATGCATTTTGGTGGATTTATAATATGGAGTTTTTTACAGGAACATATCGAAAATTTCTTTATCGTTATGATCTATGGGCTCAAAGTTCAAAAGGGTTATGGCAAAATGGGCTCAAAGTACAATAGCGTTAAATATCGTACTATATGGAGAAAAATACTCCAACATCCCATCACCATTTTCTCTTTCATTCATTTAACAACTCCTCTTACTTAACTTTATGTACAAACCGTTACCCCTACAGACACTTACATGCATAAGACATCTAAAACTTTAAAAATGATCCATTAAATTCTATAAACATCCTACAAATATCTATTAGCATGACAAATATCACTCTTTTTTACATATAAATCTCCAAATATTCAATAATTGGACTTTTTAGACCTAATAGATAATGAAAATGTCTAAATCTTTTTTTGATCTTAACATATTACATCTATTAGACATTGAAAAATGCACCTCTAAAATTCGTCTACATTTAAACATCTAATAGATATCTATAGTTAGTTCGGGATATCCAGAAATTTCAGTGGATATCCTTAAGATATTTTGTACCTTTTATGAATCATTGGATGTAATTTAGATATTTAATGGATGGAAGTGGCTGTGTGGGGATAAAAAAAAGTCGATTCGGAAAGTCGAGTAGAGTCACTACAGATGTTTTTTTTTTTTTTTTTTTTTTTCGTATAGTTTTGTTTACTAGAATATAGCCCTTATTTTTTTTAATTTAAATAAGATTTTTTTTTTTTTTTTTTTTTTGTCATTTTATTTTCTGTTGCTAAATATATATGTTGTCAAATATTTTTAATAACATGTATTTTCTTTGCTAATTTATCTGCATTTGCAATTATACAATGCTTACATACATATTATAGATGCATTTTAAAAGACTTGATTTCGAAATAACTATTTTTAAATGTAAAATACTCTAAACTATTGATTAAAATATTTTTTTAGTTTTATTGGGATAACTTTAAATTAAAAATCGCTGCATAGATAAAGTATACCAGTTATATCTTTAAAAATCCAATCTTAAGTATTTGTAGTAAACAATTTCAGGATAAGAACCTAATTATCGAAGTCGGGTACTCTTATCCAATCTAATGGTATTAAAAAACTGTCAGTTATGGCCTAACGAGCTTTAAAGATAAACTTCTAATGAGCTTTTTCAATGTATTACATGCTTCTTTTTTTCTTGTAAAAGGAATGTTTTTTTTTAAGTAATATAAAATAGCAGTGTTTAAAATGTTATAAACATTTTATAGTGTTTTAAACATGTTTTAATTAATGTAAATATTTATTTTTATCGCTAAGACGTCTTATTTTCATTACTTTATTGCATATCGATATTTTACTGGAAAGCATTAAATTTTCATAGATTTTTCTTTTTAATATCATACGTGAAACTTGATTTAATTAAAAAATATATATATATATTTGCCAAATTAATCGAATAAATTTTCGTAAAATACATCAATCAGGCTTAATCTGTAAAAGTTTAGTTTGTGTGGAATAATAAAATATTAAAACAAACTTTTATAGAGATTAAAACTAAAAATGCTAAACAAAATTAAAACAGCGATTGGCAGACAATTTGCTGAGCATTTTTAAACTAAAATCTCAAGAGTGGTCTTATGCTTATACTCTTATTTATAATAAGTTTAATAGAATTTATTAAACTCATCATAAATAAGAATTATATATATCAAAATATAATACACTTTCTACCTTTTACAAAATACCACCTTACACTTACTGATTTTTCTTCAAATAAAATATAATGAATTATAATTATAACCACCGTTTTAAAAATTTTCTTCTAAAAGAGCTGATAAAAAATAAATAAATAAATAAATAAAACACTATTGCGCAGTATTTGTGCGACGTTAAAACCAACCAACGAACCATTCTTTCTAATTCAATTATACATATTACACCCTTAACGTGGTATTCAACAATAAATGCTGAAGTATAACAGTTATGTAACCATGACTTACTATTTTTCACAATTTAAAAAGTACGTGAAAAATATATTAGCAAAGATGTAATTATGTTATATTTTATTACATTTTACCGCACGAATTTCAATCAATTTATTAATATATATAAAAAATATTAACTAAACAAATTTCATTACTAAAGCATATTTAACAATTGAGTAATAAAACTATGTGCACCAAAAAAAAAAAAAAAAAATGTTTTATTTAAACGTATATAAAAATGTTTTATTGCAAAGATAATTTATTATCAAATTTAGTCCTTTCCAATAATATATAAGTGAATTTCTTTTTACAATATATTTATATTAACTAAACACAATTTCCATTAACAAATAAATAAATAAATAAATATATATATATTAAGCAAGTACAAATAAAATAAGTAAACGCAACGTACAACACAATAAGAAAAATCATTGTTTTGTCAGCACATAATATGGAAAACATCAGAGAATATATTTGGTTAGTTCATATTTGTCATTAGCATTATTAGATATTTTGCTTAAATTGTATTAGTGAGATTTCACCGTTTTTCTAGTGTTACAATACGGCAGACACTGTTTCATTAGGGAAAATATAATACAATCTTTATTTATCTAAATTAGAAATGGAATTATGTATTATTTCTAGAATATTATTTATTTATTTATTTTTATTTATTTATTTTTTATTATTTTTATTTTTTAAGAGAAATTTATAAATAACATGATGCCTTAGGGAAAAAAAAAACATAATGTATGACCAAAATTGAAATTTAACTTTTTAATCGCCATGCTTAAAAATTTCAAAGTCATTATATTTTCTTTAATAAATTTAACTTTTTCTACTTTCATGTTTACTTTTAGTAATCCATATACATGATAGAGAGAGTATTGTTTTGGTGTCAAATTTTCGTAATTGACTTTAGGTTATAGTTACATGTTTTCCAGTCCCTTTAATCTAAAAAAAAATAAGTAAATAAAATAAAAAAAAAAGATTTTGATGCAATTCTGACAAAAGCAGAATTTAGTTTAGGACGGAGGACTATTAGTTTTTTTTTCTTCCCAATTATAACATCGCTTTCAAATTATTCAATTATATTTTCGATAAATTATAGATTTCGATAAATGTCCAACTATCGAAAAATGATTTCGACAAATGTCCAACTATCGAAAACGACAACGCAAAAATCCCAGATTGAGACTAATAGGCCCTCAGTCCTTAAAAAAAAAAAAAACATGTTTTTAGCTATTGTCCCATGTGTCTGTCAATCTGTCTATGTGCCTGTCTGTGCTTGAGTCTGTGTGCCTCTTATCAGCAAATCTAAAATAAAAATAGTAGCAAGAAGTCAACATTCGATATTCTAAAGCTATACCATATAGTTTTGCTAATATAAATTTTTGATGAGATCATTCAGATGGTTTGTGTATGGTTTGTGGGAATTTAATGCAGCATCCAACACTAATTTGCTAACATATTAACCTCTATCGTCCCCGATACCTCATCTACATTTCTTTGTTTTGTTAATGAAATAGATTTTATTACTTTTCACTCACATCACCCAGAGTTTCCGGTCAAATAACTTAAATGAGAGTTGAAATAAATAAAATTTTAAGCTCAAACAATTCTTTTTTTTCCAACAATGCATGTGATGGAAATTTTCGAATGGTTTTTCTTCAACCAGCATCCAAAAATACCCCAGAAAAACACACCACCTTTATAAAAAAGAAATTTATCGTTGATCTGTGTTATTATTAATATTATCATTAATATTTGAGAAAATAATGCCTCAAGATAAAATTATATATAAATCGGTTAAATTATTAAAGATATTATTATGGATCGTTTAAGGAATGAGAACAAAAAAAAAAAAAGTAAACAAATCATAAAAGGGAAAAAGAATAAATATTTCTCGTAGTATAGGTATAAAAAGAAGATTATAGATTTTATATTTCTTTTAGTTTGAAGCAGTTGTTTGTTTCAATCTTATAAAAGAAATTTGTTATTTGAAAAGGCACTAATAAAATCTTATTGTAAACAATAAAAGGATTGGTAAAAAGAAAAAAAAAATGATTAAATTTTCTAAACTTTCTGAAAGAAATTCGTTTGCAACTTTCTTTTGCTATTTGAAACGGTGTGTTGAAGAAAAAGATTCGTTTCATCAATTGTTTAAATTACGTTTATTTATTTATTTCAAAGAAACTTTCAGATAAAAAAAAATTAAACTAAATTAAATAAAATAAATAAATTTGAATAATAAGCTCCCAAAAATATGTAATTGGTTTATTTATTTCAAAAGCTCATGATCCTACGAAAAATTATCTTAGCACATTCTGTTCCGAGAGAAAATTTCGCCTATGGATGTAATGAATATTTTTATATGTCCCTGTATACAAACTACAAACCATTTGTCTGAACTGAATTAAATGTTTTAAGTAACTTCCTTATAACAGTCGGCATTCATCCACCTAGCGGTCACTTTTTCCAAATGAACCTATTTCCAAGTTGCCAGCGACCGAGAAGTCCTGCTCTCAAAAATGATAGTCAGGTTCGATCCCTGATTGTGCTCGTCGACATGATCTTTAGGAATTTTCCGTTTTTTTTTTTTTTTTTTTTTTTTCGAAATACTACCTAGGGCACTTTAGAAAGACACTAAAAGAGGGCACTCTGTCAACCTAGGTTCCTATTGCGTACATTTGGCCTTAATCCGGACGACAACACCATTTAATTTAAAGAAAAATCTTTGTGTGGGTCACATAAAGGATATTCATATTCAAACATTCTTTCATAAACTTCCTATCAAAATGTTTCTCTTCCAATGGCGCAGAATTTGCAACTAAGCATTATGCGAGGAATCGCTAAATTAACTGCCATTTGTTCGGAAGCACCCAATGGGCGGACCTCGCTACCTCTAATAGAGGCAAAATTCCTTCCGCAGGATTGCAACCTGGCCCCGACTGTGTGGGAATCAACGACTTCAACATTCTTTCATAAACTTCATACCAAAATATTTTTCTTTCATTGGAAGCAACTGCACTTGCACATAAGCACTCTGCACTTGCAAATAAGCATTGTGCAGGGAACGGCTAAATTGATAGCCATGTTTATGTAACGTCATATTTGTAACGCCACACCGTATCGGCGACCCTTTCAAAATGTATAACTACCGTTAGATGTTTCTTTAAACGAAGAGGCTAAAGAAAAATGACAAATGTGAAATATTGTCAGCACGGGGATAGTACCAGAATTTTTTAGTATAAAGTGCTAAAGGTTCTAGTTTTAACAACTGATCTAACTTATGTAGATAACTGCACAGTCTAATTCATTCTCCTTTAAATTTCAAACGTTCATCTGGGAACAGTAAAACAATTTTTAAGAATAAATTTATTAAATATTTTTCATTACAAATATTGCTTAATGGCAATGAGTAGTTTTGCATTTATCGAATATGAATATATGAATAGTAAAGCAAAATTAATTTCAACAAGTACACAGTAAAAAAAAAAAAAAAAAAAAAAAAAATCAAGCCAGATTATGGAGGACGCCCTGCAGCAGAGATTCCATGCAAACACGGTAAAAAGCATTTGGACCATATATGATATAATCCCATGTAATTTTATGTTGTGGCAAACATACAACTTTGAATTAAATTGTTTGAATTGAATTAAGAAAACAATAGCTGTTTTATATCAATCACTATTTGCATGAATATATAAATAAACTCTCTAAACCAATAAATCTACAATTATATTTTCAGTTTCAAATACGAAGTGATTCTGTTCTGACGTCACCGAAAAGTTAACACTTCATATTTGAATAGATTTGACCTTAAAAATATATTTCGGTGGAAGATTTGAACGAATTACGTAGATTCACTGCTTTTGCCCGTAAAAAATGCCAGTATTCTAAATTGATACTTTCAAGTAGTTACTTTGCGGGCTTTTACCCTTTAGCAAGCACAATAGTCATTCCTTGTAAAATTTTACTGTCAAATCCCGTTGCTTTATTTATTTATTTAAATGTACTAAATATCAATGCATCTAGAATCAAACCTCATACATTTATTTATTCATTTTTTCTACTTTTACTTTTACTTTTATTTATTTTATTTTGTTTATTTATTTTAACACGTCAGTGCTTCTAACAAGTAAATTTAATTTATTTAATTTCTATAACGAATTGCTCATTTACTTGAAATTTTAAGTTATTTATTTGTCTATAACTTAAAATTTTGCGTATGATTCTATTAATTTTATCTTTAACTATAATATTCCTTAATGATTACAGAGTTCCCTAATTACTTACAATTTACAACCCTCCATAAAGCAACAATACCATATACTTTTGTATGAATAAAACCGAATTAATTTTAATTTGCAGAAGAAATAACTAGGTATGTAAAGACAGCTTTTATTTATTTAGATCTTTTAACATAATTCTCTATTATTTTATTAACTGATGTAAACCATTTGAAATCCAACCGGAAATGACCATGTCCTTGATAACTGATATTATTCATCAGTGAATAATGAAGCAGTTTAAAAAGGGAATTTCTTACTTTTACTTATTTATTTATTTATTTATTTCAGTAATGTTAAAGAATAGTCAATAGTAATGATTTATAATCACTATCAAGTGTGATCAACAAATACATATTGTTATAAGAAAGGAATAATTAATTTTAAGAAAAGTCAAAAAGGTTAAAGAACAAACACAAACAATATGGTAAAGAAAAAAAAAAAAAATATATATATATATATATATTATTATTATTATTATTTTGTAATTTATGTGTAAATATATATATGTTGACTCAATGAGAGTGGGGACGGCGCCAGTCGAGCAGTGACAGACAATCACGTGACGATAGAGAGAATCCAAACTTTCATTCTTTTCTTTTTTATTATTATTATTGTGTTTTTTGCTCTCTCGGAACATATTCATGAAAAAAAAGAAGTATACGTACTTTATTCTTAGTAAAAAACATTCTAACATTCAGGCTGATATCGTCCAGCCAAATAATTCATTAACTGTTATATATTATTCAAGTAATAAGTCGTATTCTGTATTGTCTTTACAATTCACTCAAATCATAAAAAAAATGCCTTTACATGTATTCGACATGGTTTTAAACCTGTGCTAAAATATTTGAAAGATTCTGTTCTTGTTCATAAAATTCTGAACGAAAATCTCAGATTAAAGTCAACTATAGTAAACAATCGGATTTCATCTTTATTTACGTGTATGGCCTAAAAATGTATTTCAAGCGACCACAGGAAATGCAGGAGAGAGGTGAGTTAGCTTTTCCTTAATATTGTGCATGCTAAAATTACTTTCGTTTTAAATTCAAACTGTTTTTTATGCAGATCAAACTTCTTTATACGTAATTCGAATAACTCAACATGTTTTTGGTCCGTCCTAGAGCCATGAGGTTATCGATGATTTATAAAAACTAGATATATTTAATATGTATTTGATATTCTTATTCTTATTCGTAATCATTTATTCTAGAAATGATTTATTTTTTGTTCTTGAATGTTTGTTCTGTAATTCGAAGGCCTATAGTTATGTGTATTTAAACTCATATATTCGAAAATGCCGAAATTATCTAAGCAAGTTTTATTATTTGAAAATTTATGTAAGGAAATCGATAGTTTTAGAGATAGAGTAAAGGGGTGTAGTAAAGATGAACAATCTAAGGTTAAATTATTAAAAACCAAAGTTCAATCGTATGATCATGAAATCACGGCAATATTTAAAAATTTATCCGCTAAAGAGAATGAGGATTATATGGATATGTATTTGAGATATAAGGGAGTGGTTTTTGATTTACTGGTGGAGTTAGAGGACAAAACAGAAGTAAACGCGTGCGATTCAGATACTCACGCGGAAAATAAACATGAGAAAAATGGTAAATCGTCTCTTATTAAATTACCGAAATTTGATCTTCCGCGATTTTTTGGTGAAACAGAAAATTGGATTTCTTTGAAAGAAATTTTTAATTCGACAATTCTACAGAATAATCAATTATCCAAAATTGAAAAACTGCAATATTTACATTCTTCAGTGCGCGGAAACGCAGCTAAATTAATTCGAGGATTCGCTCTAAAAGAGGAAAATTTGGATCAATGTTGGGAAATATTAAATGAAAGATATGAAAATAAAAGACAATTAGCATTGAGTCAAATTAACAAAATATTTTCTATGAAAATTGTAAAAGCAAACAATGCTAAAACTTTACTGGAGTTATTAGATACTTGCAATGAAGCCGTCAGAAATTTAAAAACTTTGGGTTTAGATTCTAATGCGTTAAGCGACTTAATTATAATAAAATTCATCATGGGAAAATTGGATGAATCGTTAAAACAGAGATGGGAATTAATGTTGGATAGTGATAAATTGCCTGATCTTGATCTTTTTAGGAAATTCGTTGAGCGAGAAGGGCGCGGTGTTGAAGAGATAAAATGTAAACAAGACGTAAAATTCACTAATTCGAAGAAATCAAACAACGTATTGAGTACAATTGTGAAAAAGGAAAATACGTGCATTCTTTGTAATGAGCGTCACGCGCTATTTAAATGTCCGACATTTAATTCAAAACCGGTTAAAGAAAGATAGAAATTTGTTGAATTAAATAAGTTATGTCAAAATTGCTTACGCCAAAATCATAGGCTGGAGAATTGTAGGATAAACATTAGTTGTAAAAATTGTGCAGAAAAACATCATACGCTACTGCATGTTTATGGAAGAAATTCAAATTCTGAAAGGGCGAATCATGTATCGCCAGATATCTCAGTTTCAAATAGTGCTCAGTTTTATTCTAATAATGTTTTGTTATCTACAGCACTAATTAAGGTTAAATCAAATAAAGGCAAAATTATGCATTGTAAAGCTTTGATAGATAATGCTAGTCAAAATTCATTAATTACTTAGGAATGTGCTAAGCGACTAAATTTGCCCTTACGGAGCACGTCGCATAGTATAATAGGGATTAATTGCGTTTTAGCAGAAACTGCTCTCAACGAAACAGAATTTAAATTCACTCCGCATTTTTCGTCGGAGTCATTTTCAGTCAGCGCTTTTATAGTTGATAGGGTTACCTCACCTCTCCCTAATTTCCAACTACCGCAACACGATTGGCCACACATACAGGGATTACAACTAGCTGATCCCAATTACTACGTTAGTGGTCCCATCGATATTCTTCTTGGGGCAGAAATAGTCGCCTCAATCTGCAATGGCAGTCCAATTCAAGGGCCAGCTGGAACTCCTACAGCATTCCCCACAAAGCTGGGTTACCTCCTTTCAGGACGAATAAACAGTTTTCAATGTACAAATATCAGTTTAACATGTCATATGACTTTTGATGATGATATCAACAACACTTTAAAACAATTTTTTGATACAGAATCAATTCCAAATGTAGAATCAAAAAAGATAGAAAATGACCCTGTGGAAAATATTTATTTGACCACAACTAAAAGAAATAGTCAGGGAAGATATGTAGTTCATCTACCCTTTAAGCCAGATAAGGCACTAGGTGACAGTAAGTCAGGTGTTATTTCAAGATTTCTTTCCATTGAAAATAAAATAAAAATGAACCCACAATTTAAGAGGGAGTATTCGAATTTCATGAACGAATATATATCTTTGGGTCATATGACAAAATTACATCCAGATAAAATTAATGAAACTCCACATTATTATTTAGCGCATCATGCGGTGGTAAATGAAAACTCTGAAACAACAAAATTACGTGTAGTATTTGACGCCTCGTTTAAAACAACAAATAACAAATCTTTAAATGACATTTTATATATTGGTCCTAAACTACAGTCAAATATTTTTGACAATTTAGTAAAATTTCGAGCCAACCCTGTAGCGTTCAGTGCAGACATAGCTAAAATGTATCGGCAAATCTTAATTGAAAGGAAACATAGAATCTACCAAAAAATTGTTTGGAGAGAATCTCCCAATGACCAATTATCTTTTTACGAATTGAATACTGTCACCTACGGAACAGCTTGTGCACCCTATTTAGCGTTACGCACGCTTAAGCAATTATGTGAGGATGAGGGACAAAATTTTCCATTAGCAACAGAAATTGCCAAAGACAATTTTTACATCGACGACTTATTGTCAGGGGCACAATCCCTTCAATTAGCAAAAGATAGAATAATGGAGCTGCAGGCTCTAATGCATGCTGGAGGGTTTAAACTTAGGAAATGGGCTTGTAGCCATCCAGAAGCGTTCTCTGATATTCCAGAGGAAGAGAAGGCTAATTCGGTCATTCATTTTTTGAGGATAAAGAAAAAATAAATCAAAGAGTAATAGGAATGTTCTGGGATTTAAGTGAATATACTCTTCAAGTTAGAACCTTAGCTGATCAACAAATTAATACGAAAAGACAGTTGCTCTCCGTAATTGCGCAAATTTATGATCCCCTCGGAATTATTTCGCCATCTACAATAACTTTAAAATTAATTCTGCAAAAATTGTGGAAGTTGCAATCAACGTGGGATGAGCCTATACCTCCAGATATTTTGCAAGAATGGAAAACTTTTTATAATGAAATTAATGAGTTTAAATCTATGTCCATTCCACGCTATATAGGTTCAAATACTAAAGACTGTACAGTTGAACTGCATGGCTTTTGTGATGCCTCTCCGAGGGCGTATGTGGCAGTCGCATATTTAAAGGTCATAACGAACACTATTCAGATATTTTTACTTGCTTCTAAAACTAGAGTCGCATCCTTAAAGGAAATGACGTTGCCCAAACTAGAATTGTGTGGGGCGGTACTCGTAGCTGAGTTAATTTGCAACATTCAAAAATCCCTTAAAATTACTCATTCGACATACTGGTACACTGACTCTTCTATTGTATTAAACTGGATAAATAACCCTTCAAACAAAGGAAATAGTTTCGTGGCCCATAGAGCCACCAAAAACAGAGCTCTTACTCAATTAGTATCCTGG